>OX101792.1:10090348-10261294 GCA_944452715.1 Ophion slaviceki
CCAAGCTGTGTTAAATTCCTGATTTCGAACGGCCGTGAACACTAAGCTCCTATCGTACAGTGGCTGTTATTATATATATAAAAACTGTCTCGTCTTCGTACGCCTGAAACCCCTCGCCATCCCCGCGCTTCGCGCGTCTACGAAACGCGCTAACTTTTCTCGAAGAAAAGAGACGAGAGTCTTTCTCCAACAGCCGAACGAGCACAACGATAATCTCGGAGACTTTTCGGCTTCGTTAAGTATTTTTCAACCCCGCGAAACCCGCGCCGCGTCCTCCGCGTGATGCACAACGACGCCAATAAAGAACGCGTTGTATTTTAACAAAAGTTTCAAGTGTAATTCTTTTCGCTCCTGTACAAACCAACATCCTTCGTACTCCCGAAATCTTACGCTTAGATCGGCGAATAAAAATTATATTAAATATGATTCCACGAACATCGAATGCGTGCGCGATCAAACACTAAAGAGCAGGCTTTTAAGTACCTTTTGCAATTTTTGTATTAGAAAATATGGTAATTATGCAGTTTGAGAACCATTGCGAAAAACGGTGGGAAATTTTTGTTTTCACCGTGAATTTGTTTGTTCCATTATATTGAGTGATATTCCGTCGGGGGAGACTGACACTTTCCATTAAGGGATTATACATACCAGTGACTGTATACAATAATTTCGTTGAAGCGACTAAATTCAAAATGGCGGTTGTGCAGCGTTAATCTCAAAACTGCATTTTTAAGTTGGCCGGAAATATAGTTCAGACAATTTTCAATCGATTCACTTGAAATGTTGAATATATCTTGACAAATACATTGTTTATGGAAGTACGTAGGATTTTTTTTATATCGCATAGTTAATTTGTTATTAACAATTTTCTGACGACATTTTTCATTATCCAAAAATTTGCCTACAAAATCGTCAGATAATTGTTAATAACAAATGAACTACGCAATATAAAAAAAAATTCTACCTACTTCCATAGACAATGTATGTTTCAAGATATGTTCAACATTTCAAGTGAATCGGTTGAAAATTTCTGAGTTTTGCTCCGGCCAACTTAAAAAATGCAGTTTTCAGATGACCGCTGCACAGCCGCCATTTTGAAATTAATCGCGTCAAAAAAATTGTTGTATACAGTCACTGATATGTATGATAAACACCCTTTTTGTAATCTCGATTTATTTCGTAGTTTTTCTGAAAAACAAAAATCCCCAAAAAGCCTACTTTTTCGGCCTCTAGAGTGGCCTAAGGCCTTAATTCCATAAGTTATTGGGTTTTGAAGTTCGCGGAAACACGTGATGAAATAGGACATTTAAAAATATTTCGACGCCTATATGGGGTGGGGGGCATTTATAAAAAAGCCTTTCTAAACGCAATGCCGAAAATAAATGGCGGCGGTGACCTTCCCATAAAAAGGTACAGGGTTTTCAAGTTCACGAAAACCCGCCCGCCCCCCTCCTGTTTTTGTGTGTTGGATGCCGACGGTGCTGATGCGGCTACGCAGGGGTCCGGGGGAGGGGGCGGAGCCCCCCCCCCAACCACCCTTCCCAATATCGACGTCGAAATATTTAAAAATGGCCTATTTTATTACGCGTTTCCGGGAACTTCAAAACCCCATAACTTATGGAATTAATAGAAAATGGCAGCCTCCCCCGACGGAATATCAATAGTGGTGACCAAACAAAGCAGCTCGTGGCAAAAAAAAATTCTGTCGTTTTTTCGGAAAAGTCCTCAAACTGTAAATTACCAAAAATATTTATGAATGTGGTAGATACAATGCTTTGTGCAGACGGCTGTTTGAAAAACGTTCTTCATGGTGATCGCTGCTGCGCGGAAAAAACATCCGAAATAAAAAAATCAAACGCATTTACTTTTCGCATGGATTTATCTAGTGCTTAAAAGAATAGTGAAATATTTAATAAAATATTGATTTTACCGAAAATCAATTTTCGGTGAAAAAACGATCTATTTTGTTCATAAAAAAATATGTATCGAAAAAAAATTCCATTGTTCAAAGCACTACTTTTTTATATGTAAAGGAAGCTTGCAAAATCGAAAATGTTATAATTGAAGATATCCCCGTAATGCCAAAATCGATATATTTCAAAATTTCAACTAGGTGTAACCCGTTAAAGGATACTGATTTTTTAATACAATTTGATGATACAAATTATTCACGTATCCTCGCCTCAATAACGTGTTTAACCCTGTAACGTGTTTAACCCTTCGACTGCACACCGAAACGTTTTGACCCCATTTTTTTCAACGCATCTCCCACTTTGAATGAATCTCTGGGCACTTAATTTTTTTTTAATTTGGGCTATAAAATAAGAATCATTGACTACAAAAAAAGTCTCTACACAAAATGCATATTTACCGAAATATAACGATCTGAAAAACGTCCGGGGTCCGATCGACCCCATATGCAGTCAGAGGTCCGTGGCGGAAGTGTGCAGTCGAAGGATTGAATTTTGGGGAGGGGGGGGGGGGGGGTGAGAGCTTGATAGCGGTCAATCACTGGGGAGTTTACATAATTCCATCCTTTCTTCTCTTCGCATTTTACAAAAAGAAAAACATTGAAAATAAGTATCGACTCTCGTTACGCCTCCTTTCGGAAGATTTGTCATTCTTATGCTTCCGTATTGTTCAACGGATAGAACGACGTTGGAAAAAAAACTCTGCAAGAATTATTTTTATTGCTGATAAATGTGATAAACCTCGTGACGATAAAATTTATGTACGTTAAAAAATGTTTCTTCCTCGTTCTCGTTGCGTCGTTTGAAATATACGCGTGCAACGATATTTCAGTCTTTTTGTCATTATCGCATGTCAGTCTTCGTTGTCACAACGATTAAATGCATTATGCATGCCCTTCGAGCACGCACTCCGTAACGTAACGAATGTGAAACGAAAATAAAAAGAAAAAAATGCGTGAATGGACACGTGAAAACGCGAAGGCAAAAGGTACGCACGCGATGTCAAAGGCAACGAGTAGTCAGGAGTTCAATGTCTGATTCCGTGATTTGCCGATAAAAATACGCGAGAATTGACTTTTCAATGTATGTTTTAAATTTGTGTATATTATTTATAGCAGATTAGTAATGTGTATAATTGTGGTATTTTAATTAAATGGGTCCGATTTCTTTTCGATAGCGCATTGTCATGGTTAGCACGGTAGTTAACTTTCTTCACAGTAGATGCAGCCTCGATACTGATATTATTTTTATAATTAAATCCAATAAAATCACCAACCAGTTCTAAACACAATTTTTTAAAGTAGTCTTCCAATTTTCGATTTAAATTTGCTTTGAATTGAATTTGTATAATCCCCATCTTATTTTGCATGGTCATGCTTGATTTCCTCTTTGTACATTGCACAGTATGTTACATTAGTAAAAAAAGGTAATTACCTAATGATCGTGGATCCTGAAATAAAGTTGGGATATTCATACAAAATGAGCCATGGGGTTGAGTAGCTGTAAAACCATTGAGGTGCTCGCTTTTTTAATTATTGACTTCACCAGGCCATCGTATGTATGCCTTGTATTTTAATTATGTACGTCTGTAATGAAGAAATATTTTCCATCACATTTGGAACGCTCTCTCACTCAAACCCGTACAACACACATCTACATTTAATAATCTCTACAGGATTGCTCTCAAATGAGTTTGAAGTTCGTATCGTTCGAATGCAAATGAAAATAGAATTTTTCTTAATTACTCATATTTAATTTGGCAGATTATCGCCACGAAAAGCCCCCATGCATTTTTCGAAATGCTTATTCAGAGATCTACGATCTAAATTGGTAAAACAAGATTTTAAAATAGTATAATAATTTCAAAAAGTGAAATAAATAAAAGAAAAGAAATTTTCGTTGCATTCCGATGCGAACATCAACCGGATTGATGCAACTTGCCACCCTATTCTCCGCCGCCTATCATTTTTTCATCGCCCTCGACTTGAACACGAGTTCGCCGACCCACATCTTTTCCGTTATCGTTCATTTTTTTTCGGCTCAGCCCTGTCCACCGCCTCGATGGTCACCAAGCCCTCGAGTTTCGGAAGAGTGGAGGGAGCGAGGCATTTTGTATACTTCGGTTCCCACGGGCGGACACTTGAAAAGTGTCGGCTATACGAGAGAAACTCGCGTGTAGAGAGGCCTCCAATCGCGTCCTAGTTGGAAAAGTCTCGAGAGAGAAGGGCACGCGTCCACGACGGAAAGTCGTATGTATTAGGGTGATAAAAAAAATTGATTACAAACATTTATTTTAAAAATGCCCCCATTTAACAGTTGCAGTAAGGTGGAATAAGATGCCTGTTAAAATATGAGCCCTTCCTATTAATTAATATTTAGAGCTTCCTCAACGGGATTTTCTGCTTCCCAGGAGAAAACTTTGCTTGCTACTTTTTAATTTTATAACTCGCCAACGGGTAAACGGACAACGAGGCCCAATTCACTTTTTTCTAGGGAATTATACGCTCTACAAAAAAGGTCTCCTATGGTTTTATGATGAATCTACTCTATCAAAAGTTATTAGAAGTCAAAGGTGAATTTCTAGTAAATGTCAAAAATGTTTTACTTACCCGGCGAAACTATCAGGCTTATCGCAAAATGTCATACGACCTTTTCTGTAGATCATGCCATTTTCTATAAAAACATGTTACTCGATGATTTTAAAATGTACTAATTAACAACCGCTTGACGAAATCATTTTTTGGAAAAAAGTTGCCATTTCCGTGAAATTAATCGTTATATTCAACAAAAATATAAATAAAATGAAGCAAATTTTTATAGTCACTTTTTATTGCTCATTTATAGTACGAAAAAGTTGTCAAGAAATGTTTGTCGTAACTTTTATATTTGAAATAAAAAAATTGATTGTTTTCGAAAAAAATATAGATAAAATGAAAAAAATACTCATGTGTTGTACAATTTTCATCAACAGTAAACAATAAAAAGTAACATTATAAAAATTGGCGTCTTTCTATTTATATTTTTGGTTAATGTAACAATTAGTTTCACGAAAATATAATTTTTTTCTTCAAAAAATGAATTTGTAAAGCCGTTTACTATTAGACTATTACATTTTTCAATTATTCAATAAGCTGATTTTATAGAAAATGAAATGATCTACAAAAAAGGACCTATGACATTTTGCGACAAGTCTGATAGGGGCGCCGGAAACGTAACAAAATGTAATTCATTATAAATTCAACTTTGACCTTGAATAAGTTTTGAAAGAGTGGATTTATCATAAAACGATAAGATATCTTTTTATAGAGCGTTCAATTCTCTATAAAAAAATGTCTTGGGCGAATATACATATTTTCACAAGCGTCTCATTGCACCATACTGCAACAACTGACTAGTGGAATTTGAGAAAAAAAATTGACGATTTTTTTTGTCACTCTAGTGTGTATGTATGCTTGTCGTTGAGCGTCGGTGCACCGAGGCGATTATCCATGAATCGCGGGAGATTGGCCCCGCACAACTAGAGTCGTGTTTCTCAGTCTGACATCATTATGGATCACTCTGGTGCGTGTACCGGGTGATCCTACTGCTTTGTATGCTCGTACTCCCGTTTGTACTTATGGGTGCGCGTGCATATTTTTCCGCGCGCAAAACCTTTCACGAGTTCTCCTCACGCGTGTGCCGATCCCCTCTCGAAAGCTGTTATTTGTCATCATAGAGTACATATGGGTCATTCCATGTCAAATCGACAAATTTTTTACCTGACCCCCTTTGATTTCGCTGAAAATTTTCTATCTTTTTCTACCCCCCGAAAGTTATTTTTCAGAATTTTTTCAAATTTTTTTTCCCGACTCAAAAAAAGTTATGAATTTTTGAAAAAAAACCGCTCTTTTATTTTTAAATTGCCAGAACTTTTTCAAAAATTGACCGTTTGGGAACTTTTTTTTTTCAAAATTTTTGTTTTTAAATGTAGTTTTCGAAAAAAAATATGAAAAAATTTTCAGAATCCCAGATATATGAAATATTTTAGTTTTTTTGAAAAAACCGTAATTTTCTCAAAGTCCGACCGTTTTTTTTTTTTTTTATTTTGCTCTAAAAATACTTCAACTAATTCTGCAATGATCCCCGTTAATCAAAAGATGTGACGACAATCGCTTCTAATTTTTTTTCTTGATTATAAAAAAAATTTTGTTGAATTTTTGCTGATTTTATATAACTTTGTTATGAAATTTTTTTTATTTCCTCGTGAAACCTCAAAAGTTGAAAAATAAAATTTTATTGGAGAATTTCAAGTGATTATCGTCCAAGAAATTGTTATTCAAAAAAAAAAAATAATTTTTTTCTCTCATTGACGTTATTTTGTCATGTTTCAGTACCAAAATGACGTTAAGTTGTCATATTTCAGTACCAAAAAAAAACGTCCATAAGAGTAAAAAAATAACGTCAATGAGAGAAAAAAATTATTTTTTTTTTTAAATAACAATTTCTTGGACGATAATCACTTGAAATTCTCCAATAAAATTTTATTTTTTAACTTTTGAGGTTTCACGAGGAAATAAAAAAAATTTCATAACAAAGTTATATAAAATCACCAAAATTTCAACAAAAATTTTTTTATAATCAGGAAAAAAAATTAGAAGCGATTGTCGTCACATCTTTTGATTAACGGGGATCATGGCAGAATTAGTTGAAGTATTTTTAGAGCAAAATAAAAAAAAAAAAAACGGTCGGACTTTGAGAAAATTACGGTTTTTTCAAAAAAACTAAAATATTTCATATATCTGGGATTCTGAAAATTTTTTCATATTTTTTTTCGAAAACTACATTTAAAAACAAAAATTTTGAAAAAAAAAAGTTCCCAAACGGTCAATTTTTGAAAAAGTTCTGGCAATTTAAAAATAAAAGAGCGGTTTTTTTCAAAAATTCATAACTTTTTTTGAGTCGGGAAAAAAAATTTGAAAAAATTCTGAAAAATAACTTTCGGGGGGTAGAAAAAGATAGAAAATTTTCAGCGAAATCAAAGGGGGTCAGGTAAAAAATTTGTCGATTTGACATGGAATGACCCATATATATACTACGATGGAAAATAATAGCTTTCGAGAGGATTGACGCGCATGTGAGGAGAGCTCGTGATGTATGTATATATCGACGAGTTCTATCGAATGTAAAAGAACTGAACTTTGACAACCGAGGTATGTGTAGCAGAGTAAATTTTTGTTCACTTCCGGATCGATATTAAGATGGAATGACACACCATCGCCGTCGGCATGGCAGAATACAGTTCTAGACACTCACGGATTTCTTAAACAACTCTTCAGAATTTCATGAAATGTAATAGACGTCAAATTTATAAACGAACGGCTGTCTGCTCATCAAGATTGTTGAACTTGAGAAAAAAAGTAGGTCGTTTTACGATGCTGAACGCGTGATTGAAATTATCGAAAATAAGAAGTTTGGCTAATGCCACGACTTGGAGAGGAGTAGAGCCATATTAAAAACACACATTTTGACACCTCAATCATTTCATTCGTTTGTATATTTTAGGAAATCCGTAGGTGCTACATTAGTAGGTAATTGTTTGATAATTTCAAGAAAATGTAGCACGATGTTCGCTCGTGAGAGCTCTTTTCTCATATTTTTCGCTGGTACCGTTCATTGCCTATGCTCTCTCTCTCTCTCTCTCTCTCTCTCTCTCTCTCTCTCTCTCTCTCTCTCTCTCTCTCTCTCTCTCTCTCTCTCTCTCTCTCTCTCCCCCTCCCTCCCTCCCTCCCTCCCTCGCCGTCTTTACGCCACCTCCTCCCGGCATGTTAAGTATTCCCGTTTCCGGAACCACTTCACGTTCTCGCTACCGCATCGCGAATTCTCGCATTGCGAGCATCGAAACAGGCAGCAGTTAAATAAAAATCAAGTACAAACGACATCGACAAAACTTTTTTTTCAATAAAAAGGTAAAGAGAGGCTTCTCGCGGAGATAAGGATACTCGAATTCGAAGGGTGAGTCGTGATTGGTTGGACACAATGGCGTACTCGAGGAGCGCATAAAGCATGCATTGAAAATCGTTTTGCCAGAAACGATCGTATTTATTGCAACTGAATACAGGTTTATATTTTTCTTTCTTCTTTTTTCAACTCCGCATAAATCATTCGATAAGATCATTTGCATTCGATTTTGAATGACGACTAATTCTTGTTTCTCGCTACACATAGTGAATTTTTCCATGGTTGCAAGCAAGGCAATGCGGCTGGTATTGAAAGAGCTGAGGAAGAATAGTGGACGCGTCAGTGATATATATATATATATATATATATATATATATATATATATATATATATATATATATATATATATATGGAGACATGTGCTTTCAGAGACTTTCGCCTTCGGGGACCGTCCTCAAAAACCCCCATGAGTTCATCGACAATATTCCACATAGATATAACGAGTTGGAAATGCCCCTACCCCGTGTACATCATATATATATATATATATATATATATATATATATATATATATATATATATATATATATATATATATATATATATATATATACACACACACACACATATATATATATATAGCGAGAGATATGTTCTTTTGCACATACGATTGCTTATGCGAGACGCGTGCATACTGTACAGGTGAACAAGGCTCGACTAGCAAACCCGATATTGTGGAAGCGTGAGCTCGCGCTAGCCCAACTATTCACCATTGTTATATTGCTTGCTAACACGACATTAATACATCGTCTTTGAATTATGAGGTCATGACACGCCAAGAGCTTCGGTTGAGCTTCTTGTATACTCCACGACGGTATACCAAGACCCGACAAGCAAGAAACCCCCCCTCGTGCGTACATCTATATATATATATATGTGTGTGTGTATTTAAAAGCATATAAAGTTGTAAGGAGACATTGAAAAATCGTTTCTGTCGCTAAAAGCTACGTGATTAAAATGAAATAGGACTTATGGGGGTGACGACCGTGCGTTTTGTAATAAAGTGTGGGATCGCGGGGTGCCGGCGGTGCTGAAAAACCCTCTTCTCTTGGTCCGTCGGATTCCAATGACATTTCAGTCTCCTCGAATCTTTTTCTCAAGACATAGATTCATATATATATATATATATATCGTTCTTGAATTCTCATCTTTTATGCTTCAGAGGAGATAACATGCTGGAACGAAATTATGTAAATTGTTGCGAAATTACTGTTATTGAAAATAAAAATTGTTCAGGAAATCGGGAAAATATTCGATACAGATTTTTGTAGTAGCTAAATGTAATCCAAGGACTGTCCGACTTCACATTACACGGTACGGTGAACGTAAATTTAACGGATTGTTATAAATGAACATTGACATCTCAGATATTGTTTGGCTGAACGCTTTGATTGTACATTTTATGATTTTTTTCGATTTTTTTCAATAAGAAATCAAAGGCCCGTGGAAGGTAATAAAAAAAATGTAATTGGCGACTTCCGGAAGTTGATTAATATTCCTCGTGACATTTGATAAGTATATCCTCAATCTCTATCTATCTATCTCTCTCGTTTGCTCGCTTCCCTGTTTCAGTCTGTAGATTCGAGATAACTCGATAACGTTGCAACTGCAGTGACTAAATATATGTTCTACAAGTTGCATTGCCGAGGCTCGGTGAGCAACAGGCAAATGTAGATTCCTGCCGTTTCATCGAACGTTCTCACGCCGACGCTTGCTCTTCCCGTATCCGCTCTGCATTTCGTCGCTTCTCCCGTAACACAGGAGATGGCGCCACATTCCAGGAATCTTTGGTATGCCGCGAGAATTGCTTGGGACGAATTTTCCGCCATGAAATCAGCATTGCCCTTTAATTTTGCTTCAATTTATTGCTTCCATTTAATGTCAATTAATATTCAAGATGGTCGCTACTTGGTTAAAAAAAGACGAAGTATCGCCTTTTTTAAATATCTGGTCCTCAATTATTAGTCGTCATACTTACCGCAGTAGGAATATTGACTTATTTGTAATTGATTTATCATACTCGAAAATATTTAACTGAAAAATTATTATTTTCTTGGCGCATTTTTTTTACTTTTCCATCCAATCGAACGGAGTAAAACGGCGCTGCATTTTATTTCATTTTATTCGTTGAATAGTTTAATTTTTTCCCGTCATTCGGGCCCCTGGACTTTTCCAAGCACTTCGAAACCTGAAGCGTTCGAAGAGGTTTTCTGACATTTCCATAATTGCCAGCAGCCATCGTCGCCGATTTCCGTTACGTACCGCATATTCTGAAGAAATTTTCGGTGGATCGAAAAATTGCAAGGAGCGAAAAAATAAGCAAGACGAAGTTGTCGAATACGAAATTGAAGTAGTCCGAAGATCAGAGGTGGAAACCCTCGAGGGTATATAGATATATTATTTGTAGATGTAGGATAATTCTTGTATCGCTCGGGTCGACGACTGAGAGGGCTGAAGAAAAATTGACTACACGCTATATATTCACCTCGAGCTTCTGTAAGCACCTCGCAGTCTGGTTCTGACTCTATTGAGCCGGCAGTTAATTTGGGGACGAACCTTCCATTCCTAATATTCACGAACTTGCTTCAATGGACGTCGAGCATTCTCGTCGAGACACTTTTCTTCAAACCCCACCTTCCTTCGCCCGAAAAAGTGAAAGCAAAAAATGAAGATTGTTTTTGCAGAACAATGTTAATGCGAATTATGGGGATTCATCTATCTGGAAGAAAAAAATACCAAATTTATTATTCTAACCCCAGGAAAAAAATGCTAAATTAATGATTATAACCCCAGGGAAGAAATGGCAAAAATTGTGGGGCTACATCTACTTAGACGAAAAAAAAATGGCAAAGTTCCGAATTTTTTTTCTGGGAAACGGTTGGTGAAAAAAACGCATTTTTTTCAACACAAAGGTACATATATAACGAAAGAGTTTTGAAAAAAAAAATCACCAAAAATACAGAAAACGACAAAAACATGGCCGCCTGTAGATGACGAAATCTTTTTCGCGACGTTCGGCGGTGAACACTCTCCAGCTTCAACCGTCCGTCTGAAATCTAAAAACTAAACGGGCTATTCAAATAAACAATAAATACGAGTCGTTAACGATAGTGGATTTTTTAAATAATTTTTTTAAACATCGAGACGGCGGATTGAAACTCGAGCATACAGAGTTTATGAAAAAAAAGTCGTCATTTTTACGTGACTATTAAAAAATGAAAACTGATTTTCAAAAAGTGAGATTGTCAACGACCTTTAATTATGTCCCGTCGTATCTCCTGTAAGTTTAAAAATAATCTATCGGGTGGTCCTCGAGATATCATGTCCACCGACTTTGAAAATAGTGTTTCGGGAAAAACGCGTTTAAGGGGTCTTTTCACTTTGGACACTAAAAAGGCTATTTTCCTGAATTTTTCTGATTGGTTTATATCATAGATATTGTTTTATATTTATGCAACCCCAACAAACTTTAAACGCGTTTTTCTCGAAACAACGTTTTTCGACGGCTCATACGACGGTTCATAAAATCTTCGAAACTATTGACCCGATCCATATGAAATTTCAACCACATATTCTTTACAACTATAGCTAGAGCGCATATCAAGCATTTTTTTAAATTTGGATATTTATTACTTTTTTGCCAAAAACAGTGGAAAAACACTTTTTTTGTTTTTTCGAAAAATGTCCGTCATTTTGTTATTTTTGCATATGTCATAAATCGTATGATATGCGCTATAACCATTAACATACTGAATCTAAAACCGTTTGATTTTTTTGTTTCGGATGATCTATCTCCAACAGCGCAGAACTACAAGTTTTTTAGGACATTTTTTAAATACCTTTTTCGTCTATATATCGTGACTCTTGAATAAATATTTTTTTTATATGTATTTTGAAAGTGTATTTATTGAATGTAACAACTTTTATATCAATATCTATAGTATGAACCTATCAAAAAAATTCATGAAAATAACCTTTTTTAGCTTAAAGACTACAAAAGCCGTAGCTCATTCGATTTTAGGAATATATCAATGAAATTTTCAGGGAATATAGCTTGAAATGATACTATCAAATACAAATATTTCTGGAAAATACAATTTTTTTACCCACCCAGGTAGATATAACCCGTTATGTTTCAGTACGGTTATTCCCATCAGAGTGGATTTCATCTCTGAACAGCCTGAATGTCACCAGTACAAATAAGTATTCGCTGTGTACGCAAAATGCTATTAAATTCAAGAAGATTGCTTCATCTCTTCAGCAAGATGTCACACGCGCAATGCAAACTTCAAGACAATATATGCCTCCATAGAGAAACCGAGAGAGAGATAGAGCGACAGGGGGGGGGGGGGGCTGGGCGTGATCTCGATATTTAGTTCGTGAGATCCTTTCCCAGACGTCATCAGCCTGTCTTCGCTAGACACGACGACATGGCTGCGATGCCGCAGTCGTTTACGACGACAGCCCAGGCGGAAAATGACATTCCCAAATGACGGGGCTTATTCTCATCCACGAGACGGCACAAAACAAAGGGTAAATTCAAGATAAAGTCGGGAGTTTTAGCACTACAGAGTCTGACGATTCATCCCGCAGCTCGTTTTCCCTTACGTTCATTCGTCTTTCGTCAGTTGTCGTTGTCCTCTAGTCTTCCATTTATCGCACTAAGATTTTCGAGTCTTGCCTACAGCTTCCAGCTGTAGCCAGTAGGTGAACGAATGTCACAGGAGGTCGACCAAGCGAAGACATCTTCGATACTCGTCCAGTGAAAGGTTCAGTGAATGCCAAACAGCGTTTGATTGGGTTCGGGGAATCAAAGTAACTCATGAGCCAACACCGACCACGGGTGACATAGCCACTTTTGTGCTCAATTTTCCTCTTGACCAACAGTCCGCTTTGGAAAAGAAGAGGTGTACGGGCCTGCTCTGTGGAAAGACGCAGGTCGAGCTACAATTTTCCTGAAATATGAAATTTTCTCGTGAAAAATTTGGGCCGTTTCGCCTCGAGACAATGGTGCCCATTGTGGTGTTGGAGTGCCTGACGTTTCAAACAATCTCGGACACCCTCAAGTGACGAGTCAACGTTCTAGTTGCGAACGAGGAAAAGAGCCCTGTTCTTCGCGAGTTTTCGTTTGTTACGAGTGAACAAACTTTTTCGAGCATACGAGACAGCGAGAGGATTTGAGAGGAGAGAAAAATCATGAGATCATAATTCGCTATGTGACGTGATAAATCTACGTGGCTTTTCGGGATAGCTGCGGTTATAGCCTGAGTGACACTGCCTAATTCCTCGTTCTCTCACTCCTCCTCGTTCCCTCTCTCTCTCTCTCTCTCTCTCTCTCTCTCTCTCTCTCTCTCTCTCTCTCTCTCTCTCTCTCTCTCTCTCTCTCTGTCTCTCTCTCTCTCTCCCTGTTTTATACCAGAAGGGATATCTATTCGCAAACAGCGACAGGTTTGCTCCAAGCTAAAGTCAGTGGGATCGCGTCCACTCGTCTACCCGCAGTGATCTGTCTGTGAAATATCCTGTCTAACCTGTCACCCTATCTATATATTCCAGGGATATTCTATCCTGAGCAATATCCTGACCGGTAGCGTCTATTACTATCGCACTTTCGCCCTTGCACTCTGCCTGTCGTGGATCCGAAGCTCATCTGCCTCGAGCTCATTTTCTCCCTCCCTCCCTGCCTCTCTCTCGATCTTTCTTTATCTTTATCTCCCTCGCTGTCGCTCCTTCCGCCAGCCAACAAATTATATTCATATTCAAGGGATTATTCTAGGCAATCCTGCGCATCAGGACTTTAAAGGGGCTCTATGGTCGCGCTAATTATTTCCCTGTGCCCTGTTCGTATATTGAATTTCCGCACGCTCTGTTCCCCGACGTTGTACATCGCAAGTTAGCATCCTGCCGTATTGTAGCATCTCTGATAGCTTTATTTTAGCTGCCTTTGTACTTTCTCTCTTTCTTCAGCTCGATACGAAATTCGAAATTGATTGCTGAATTTGCAATGTGCCGCCGAATTTGTCGTATACGATCGTTATTAATCGAAATTAGTCTCTATTGCTCCCGCACCAATCCTCCAGCTACATGCGCAGTGAAAAAGATCACTTGAATCAATCTAATTGTTAAGTTACAGATGGTGAATAAAATATTGAGATGGAACACCAAGTATTTGATTGATCCGAGTATTCGTTAATTTGGTAAAATAAATAATTGGTGGGATAACGTCCTATTCCATTTTTTCAATAAATAATTTGGTGGATCCAGTCGGCCTAGGTCAGGCTTATTCTTATCTGTGTCTAACGGAACCTCCGCCAGTTTTGCTGACTCACTTGACGCTGAAATTTAACGATGAAAACTTAAATTCTCGATCCACAACGACATAGAGAATTTTTAATTGTATGACTTGAGTGGAAGAAATAGTTTACGATTACGAATAATAATTGCAGAGACTGATTAAAGTGATCATTCTTGATCTTGTATTGCCGACGATTCACACTGGGAACGTTTCAGCGGAAATTGGTGGATGACGCGAAGCTCTCAGCCTGATATTTTTGAAGTTTCTTAACAGAGGAAAAGTTTTGGACGGAGCGACGCAGTAAGAAGGAGAGAGCGAGAGAGAGAGAGAGAGAGAGAGAGAGAGAGAGAGCCATGAAAGACGACAGAGAGAAATAGACCGAGCGATGATGAGACGAACTGGAAAGACACATACAAAGGACAAAGAGAGAGAGAGACAGACGAACAGAGAGAGGAAATAGAAAAAGAGAAAAACAGTCACGCTAGTCTGAAAGACTGAAGTGTGAAAAGTAGAAAGTAAAGTACACGGTGATAGCACACAAAACTTTCAACGGTTGTGCTTGCTTGTCACTTCGCTAGAGATTCGCGCAAGCTCTCTTGGCATTTCCATTGGCAAATCGGGGTACCATTTTCTATACATACACTCTCTACTCTACTGGGATATACAATTTCACGAAAAAGCAACCGAAATTTAAAATTCTCAAATTCAAGTGCTAGATGTAAAGTAAAACTAGTCGTCAGTGACACAATATTGAGGTGACGACGCATGAAAAACTGCTGCAAATGAAAAATGTTAAAATTTAAGCGTTCAATTCAAATCGCAAGCGTGTCTCATTCGAGTTTTCTCGAGAATATTCATCTTCGCGAATTGATACCGTGTCTGCTTTTCGTACGAGCGGTGAATGCTCGTCATTTATTCCTTTCGGATGAGCCGTCCAGTCGAGTGCGAATTAACGAAAGAAAATATTTAGATTCAACTTCAAAAGCAGTTGCGCTCTACTCTCACGATAGCGGAGTTAACTTCGAAGGTTTTGCACCCTTCGAGTATTGCCGCTTGAACCCGGGGTTTACCTTACAGTAGTCGAGTGTATTAGCATGTAGATTACTCTCGACAAAGTCCAAGTTCTCTCTTATCGTGTTATTCCAGGAGACGCGCGAGAGGCGAGAACAGCAAAAGGGAGGCTTAAGGGACCAGGTGTGATGCGGATTAACCAGACGCACCAATGAGATTTGTGCGTGTGTCGGCTTTCCCGTCGAAATTCGTTTTCGCTTTGCGTCTCGATCATTCATTTCGTCACTGTGAGCTCAAACGTAGCTGTCTAAATAGCGAAGAACGTCTCGTAAAATCATAGACGTTCTAATATCATTGTAGAGCGAATAGTTTGAAAAGATTCAACTCAGCCGTGGTGCAATGTTCAACGTTGTTTATTAGGTCTATCACGAAAACGGATAGAAGTACAAAAAAAAAAAGTTGCTCTCCCTTTTTTACTTTCTCTCTCTCTCTCTCTCTCTCTCGATATTTGCCACACGCGATTTTGTAATAACTGCATTTGTATTCCTCCGCGGTCGCCTACCGATCTACGTATATGCACGCATCGGTAGGAAATCCCTGCATATTGCTCGTATCGTCTCCCCAAAAATTCGAAAGCCTCTCCGGGCTTTTCTCCCCTTTCGCTTTCCTTCGGGCCAAGGAATCCCATTTGCCGTAGATATCCGCATTCACCCCTGTCAAGCATTTCTCTGCGTACCACCATCTCCACCCCCGCGAGCATGTTCATAGCACCGAAACCATATGTAAAACGAGAAACGTGAGGCTCTTCCCCGTTTGAATAGGGAGAATGGGAGACCGCGATCGAATAAGAAGAATTACTGGGCTTTATTCGGGACACGCTTGAGCAACCACTTAGGAAACGGACGATGCCCACCAACGAGACTCCTGGGACTACATTGACGTTTGGAGATATCGAAAACAACTCGTCCGGCGTGGACGACCATTGTATTTTTTTTCGTCCAGGATATAAGAAAGTTTCTCGCTCCTTGCAATGTCCCTCCTGCTGATTGATTTGCCTCTCACCCCGGGGTCGGTGTCCCTCATTTTCCTCTTGCAACATGGTTGTCGTGGATGTTGATTGTAGATATTCTAAAAAACAAATGATCGTTGGTGAACGTCGGGGAGCCTGAATTAGAAGGTCAAAAAAATAGTTTTTTTCGGGAATTCTTTTAGAAGGGCTAAAAACAAGTGAACCCAGTAAAAATTGAGGTATCTTTTCATGTATATTTGAAATGGATAAAAAAAATGTTCAACATGAAACAATAAATGACTGCAGATTTATCAGCCTATTCCATGTGCGTCTTGCTACTGCAGTCCCCAATCGGCGGGAAAGGTGCAGCTCGTAATTCTTGACTGAACCAAATAAACCAATAAAATGTTCTATTGTCATATAGTTGTCTTCTGGGTGAATTAAGAAAAAGTTGAATAAATCGTGAAATTATAACTTTTCTCAGGTTTGAAAAAAATGTGTTTAAAAAACACTTTATCGTGCTATAAAAATTATTTAAAAATACTTTTTCAACGACTTTTTAAATTCACTTAGAAGAGATTGTCACACTGAAGAAAATAAACTTTGGTTTCATTCAATAGGTCGGTTAGTTTTTGTGCTATCACGCCCGCCAATTTGGAAAAATCGTGAAAATGAAAACTGGAGAAAACGCGCTGCAAAGTTTTCAATAGGAGGAAATATCAATATTAAATAACAATGGGATCCCTGCTTTTGGCCTTGTATCTTCAAAAATATTTACAATTGGCCTCTGTAACTTTGTAAATATATACTTGAATAGATTGTCTATCGATTTGAGCAATACAAAAAAAAACGATTTTTCGGACCATCTAATTCAGGCTCCCGCCTTAAAAACAAACCGCAACACTATTTGCAATTGCAATTTCATATAGACTCGTTTCAATCAAATGTCAAGAAGCAATCTTGCGGTTTGTTTTCACAAGATCAAGAGTATCAGGCGGGAATTGCAGCTGTATAGCAAGTTTCACGAATCGTGTCAGATCAGCGTCTTGAGTGTGTATTCGGTACTGCATTACGACTTTGTCGTGACCCGAAGATACTTCAGGCGGAGCATAAAGTTAGCTCTGCTGGTGTCATCGTTCCACCACCGCAGCCAAGGTATCGCCTAAGACGTACGCGCTAATTTATATTCCAGCCACTCACTCGAATAACCGGGTATATTCGTCTACCTGTTCCCAACAGTTCATGTCCTTTAATTATTCGTGCGAAGGCGTCTAGCGCCTTTCGCGAGTACCCTTCCACTTGCAACTCTATGGTACCGAACCCCTGTCTCCTCTTTTACCCTGTCCGACCTCGCTCATCCCCTTCTTTCCCTCGTCCAACACCACCAACGGACCTGAGAATCTCCGACGTTCACCAATCTTACTGCTACCGATGCAATTTCTTCTTGTATCCGTTTTTATTGGGATGTTGAATAAGTTCTCGAGGTTATTTTCGTGAAAATTAATGTTTTATTTAAAATAATACTTCCTAATGCTTTCGAACGGTTTGAAACCGTTGTGCGATCAACTCCTAATGATTCTGCAAGTTCAGCCAGCGTCTGGCATGAGTCTTCATGAAGTAATGCCTCCAATTCGACACATCAAAATCATTCCTTTTGAAACGTCTAAACCAATCTCTGCATATTGTTTCTGACGGAGCACAGTCGCCGTAAGTTTCAGCAAGAATTCTGTATGCTTAAGCTGCAGTTTTTTGTAGATAAGGTAGTGCAGTAAAATTCCGCGCAAATACGCTTTTTGGCACGAAATTTGACACGTTTAAGGGGCTATACCAGTGTGAACGCTGAAAATTTGGGTGATTTTCGGGAATTTTTTGGAAAAAAACGTACTCAATTAAATGTTTCGGAAAACTAAGAATATATTTGGCTATATTTGACCTATATTACATAATTTTTTCATAAAAAATATTGAGATCCAAGCGACTTATGCGCTGCCTTCGGAGGCGTCAAACAAAAGTTCATCCACTGCTGACATAATTCCGGCCGATTGAATAGCTGAAACGGGAAAAGGAAAAAATGTCGTTTAATCGTCGTGTTAAGTCGTCATGTACAATGACGTTGGATTTTCGGTAATTATGCATGAGTAGGGAACCACCCCAATTTCGATGGGAACATTTTTTTCGCCATGAAGGTGTTGATTCCATTATAGTAAGTGATATTACGTTGGGGGCGGCTGACATTTTCTATTAATTCCATAAATTATGGAGTTTTTAAGTTCCGGGAAACACGTGATGAGATGGGGCATTATCCAACATTTCAACGCCTATGTTGGGAGTGGGGGTTGGGGATTCATAGAAAAAGCCTTCCCGAATACTCAAACACACACACGCACAGCGTACATAACCCAAACGAACCCAAACACACAAACACAGACACAGCACACAGAATCCAAACAAACCCAAACGCACGCGCGCACACACGCACACACACATATACACACTCAGCAGTTTTTCACACGCTATACATAGCGTGTGAAAAACTACTGTGTGTGTGTATGTGTGTGCGTGTATGTGAGTGTGTGTGTGTGTGTGTGTGTGTGTGTGTGTGTGTGTGTGTGTGAGCTCTATTCGTGGTCATACCCTCCGACACGTAATGGAATTCCGGACACCACGTGTTTCCGGAAACTTCAAAACCCTCATAACTTATATAATGAATGGAAAATGTCAGCCTCCCCCGCCAAAATATTATCAACGGTGACCAATTAAAGCAGTTTAGGCCACAAAAAAAATGTTGCCATCGAAACTGGGGTGATGCCCTACTTATGCATAATTACCGGATTTTCGAAAAATATCAAAATCTAACCAAATGGCGCAGTTATGAAAAAAGTCTGCTTTCTTGCCTATAAAATGGTCGTTTTTTCAATGCCAAATCGTCAATTTTCATCCAATCAAAAATATCCTACGTCATTATAGAGTAAATGTATTCAAGAGTACTCAGTTCAAATTTCAAGTCAATCAGATAATTGCTCTTTGAGTTACAATGTCAGCAAATTTGAAAAATCTCATCTCATATTCTTGAAAGTATAAACTGTCAAAAAAGGCAGAAAAATCGATTTTTTGTAAGTGTCACACTGGAATAACCCGTTTACACTTTGAAAAAAAGTTGTTTACACTGTGGCGATATGACATACACTGAATTTCAAGCTTGCTTATAGTACTTATTTATAAAGTAAAAATATAGTTTATAGTACTTATTTATAAAAATAAAAATATAGCTTATAGTACTTATTTATAAATAAAAATAAAATTATTTATAAATTTCAATTTATCAATAAAACGTATTATTTATTTTAAAAGTCGAATATTTTTATTTCAATATTAGGTACAAACATTGAGGTTACCTGTGGGACACAATATCCGATAAATCGCCGCCGCGCCCCTGTTTGCAAACGTCCACGCTTTTGACAAAAATTTCAATAACATTTTGGCATGATTGCGGACTAATTTTATTAATGGAGCGTCTATTTGCTTCCTTGAGCACCGAAATGGTCTGTAGATCATTGGCATACAGAAAGCCCCAAAGAAAGACGGCCAATATTCACATCCCTGCGGCACGGGGAAACACGACCATGAAGCTTCGTCTGCAATAACTCCATTGTTTCGCCCACGGTGTGGCAGGTTGCGCCATCTTGTTGAAAGAATATGTCTTCCAAGTCCATGCCGTTTAATTCATTTCATAAAAATTTGGTTATCACGTCACGATACCGAACCCAATTGACGGCAACCGCATTTCCAGCAGCATCTCGAAAAAGTACGGCCCAATCACTTCTCCAACCCAATATCCCCACCAAGTTGTGACTCATGGTAGATGCATGAGAATCTGTTGAATCACTTGTGGATTGTCGGTCCCCCAAATACGACAGTTTTGTTTATTTACATAGCTACTAAGTTAAAATTGCGCCTTGCCGCTGAAGATGATTTTCTCCGAAAAACCGAATCATCTCTGCAAAATTCTCATCATTTTTGTAGTGAATTTTCACAATTTCTAAGCGTTGCTCGATCGTCTCATTTTCCATGACTAAACCTCGATACTTCCTGATACCAGTTGTCAACGATCAGTATTCTATGTGAGGCACAAAAAAATGGTGCGACATTTAAGGCGGTAGGCCACAGCAACGGATATAAAATGATGTGTGAATTTAACAATTTATTTTTCGTACGAAAAAGTGACTCACTCATAAAATTAATTACACATCTATTTGGTATGAATATTAAGCTGTTAGAAAATATATATTTTGTTTTTTCGATGTACAAAATGGCCGACGACTAATATTTTCTTATGTTATCTTTTTTTTAGGCGCTCCGCGGCGTGACATTTGGCACCCACAATTTTTATCTAGAACAAAAAACAAAAATTCTCGTCATTCTACATTAGAATACCTAGAGAAGTACGTACGGAATTAAAAAATATTGTTTTATTCAAAAGTTGTAGGTATTTGAACTTAAGAAATGAATTTTCAGTGAAAAATTTCGTTATAACTGCTCATAAACTGCTCATAAAATGAAAAGTTTTCGATTAATCAGAAATTCCGTACGTACTTCGTTGCGAAATGCAATTAGGAACATAACTTTTTAAATTTGAAGTAAATCGAGTGAAAATTGTTGCAGTTATTTGTCACGCCAATTGGAAAAAAGCTGTTTCGAGAAGTTTCGAGTAGTCGGCCATTTTGTACATCGAAAAAAAAAAATATATATATATATATATATATATATATATATATACACATATTTTCTAACAGCTTGATATTCATACTAAATAGATGTGTAATTAATTTTATGAGAGAATCACTTTTTCACACGAAAAAAATTGTTAAATTCGCACATGATTTTATACCCGTTAATGTGGCCTAACCCCTTAAAATGTCAGGTCATTTTGAGGCACCCTTTAGATGCGTTACCATCTTAAATTACACGCGTGTAGTTCTGATAACGCCATCTGTTGCAAAACAGCGAGAACCTATTCAACCTCCTAATATTATCTGTTGTGCAAAGGATCGCCTCAAGAGCCCAAACAAACCCAAACAAACAATTTGAAAATACCCACCGCTCGTTGATCGTTCACTGTTTGGACAAATTCCAGAGCTGCCATTAAGTCTCGCGTTGTCGTCACTCGGCCAACGAGGTACTGAATCTCCATCTACCGACCAATTGAACAGCTACTCACAAAACCCCGATTGAGACAGTAACTTCAGTCATAGCTTCAAGCGTACTGAGCAATTTATGCTGCATCAGCGCCACTCAACTTTTCAATCGTTATATATAAAATTGTTTGTAAATAAAAGACTGGGAAAAGAACGGCTATAATTGCAAAGTAAAGAGTCGATAGTTAATGACCTCGACAGCGGAGAGTAATCCAACCTGACATTGCAGGAAATCGGGCGACAAAAGGTGAACCCTTGAGCGTATAAAAGAGAGACGGAGGTTAAATCGCAGCAGTCAGTTGTCATAGACATAGCACCGCGAAGAGGTTTCCTTTAGACAATGACAATGGTTTCCCCGTAGACGGTTGTGGAATCGCATCCTAACACGCATTACATAGATCTTAACGACGAACGAGCACTATCCCCCGATGCTGTTTGTGTGTGTATGTATATATATATATGGCGCGTACTGCTCTTATATAACTCCTGCGAAGGGCCCCAGCATCCTTGCCCTTCCAGGGTAAGATTCCCTCCATTGTTGCTCGGTCTGCTTAGCGAGATCACTCGATCGTGCAAATCAAGCTACCCGATGTTCTATTCACTTCTCAAGTACGTGCATAAAACTCCCGATCTTTTGTCTCGTCCCGCGTCGTTTTTTAGTAAAATTAACGGAATGGCAAACCAGGCGGTATACATGTACAGTCGACTGAATGGCATGAACTATCCTCTGTGACATCGAATTGTGCAACGAGAATGTAGGAACGCCAACAATTTGTATGCAGCGTCTCGTTAAGGGAGAATATCAGTGTGGCAGGCTGAAAAATGAGGTATTTTTTGGGAATTTTTTTTAAACGGCTCGATCAAATTATTTGAAATTTTGTGTATTAATTATTGAAGTAATGAAGCATACAAGGAAATTTTTTATTTTTATTTTTAGTAGATTTTATTAAGCAGAGGAGAAGTCGCAAAATGGCGTCGCAAAAAAAGACTCACCGACGGTTGACAGCATAAGTGCCACAGCAAGCATGTGAAATCAAAAATTCTAAAAGATTATTAAATTATAATAGTATAGCTATGGCAACATTGTAGGAAATTTGAAAATTTTGGTTAGAAAAAAAATGGCGGCCATTTAAAAAAAATCGAATTTTACTAAAAAAATTTGCAGAAAATTGTTAATAAAAGAAAAGTAAACAATTTTTTAAAAAACTCTACGATGCGACGATAGCGATAAGTTTTCTGAAGAGAATCCTTTTTGAATGAAGTCGATTGGACAAAATTTGACAGTTATGCTGTCATCCAGGTCAAAAAAACATGGTTTCGAGAAAAACGCGTTTAAAGTATAGAAAGACCCGTATAGACCGCTCTGAGAGCGTCGACGCTTGGCGCCAATTTCGAATACTTCTAAGCCGAATATTGTTTTGAAAATTTGTAGGCATATTCTTAAAGGCCAAAACTATCTATTTAAGCAAAAAAAAAATAAATTTTTTGTTCACACTGATAATCCCCCTTGATGTAGTAAAAATACAGCTGGATAGTGAAACGTTCTCTGATTGGACGCCATGGCTTGTGATGGGTTCGATTAACAGGTAATGCCTAGTTGTAATAGTCGAAAACAGCGCATTTCTGGGTTTCTTTTAGAAAATCGTGATGAGCGATTCCTCCAAAAATTAGGTATTTGGAAAATTATTATCAGATTTAAGATTTAAAAAAATGGCGCGTATTCGAAGTGACAGTCTTGGTTTTTTTGCGGAAAAAGTGGCGTTTTTCGTTCATCAAATCAAAAGTGTACATCGGAAAAAATTCTTCGATCAAATACCACAATTTTACAACTAGAAATATTCTCAAAAATTTTAGAAAGATCGATGCAGTGGATTTTGTGATATTTTGCTCACCGACTTTGAAAACGTACTTTCGAGAAAAAAGTATCTAAAGTTTCGAACGACTCTTCGAGCGTTCCGACCGACATCAACATAACGGTCTATAAATCTGTCAATTTTGATCCGATCACCTTGATATTTTCAGGGAACATTTATAAGACAATATACTGTTAAAATATATTGGTTTTGAAAAAAGTTATTTTTCGATCTTCATAACTAGGCCCTATAACCCATTAACATAACATCAACGATTTAGATCCGTCTCTTTCGTGTTAGCCAAGCTCCAAAGATTTGGGAAAATCACAAAAGAAATACGCATACCAATTCTGGGAAAACGATCGTTGCATGATAGAAGACTCATTTGAAAGAAGTTTGAGTAAATGATCAAGAACAATCCGGAGCTTAGAAAAGCTTCGGGCGGGCGGTAGTTCATCTCTGATTGACAATTTGGAGAAATCACAAAGAAATACGCATTTCAATTCTGAGGGAAACGACCTCAGCGTGAGAGAAGACTCATTTGAAAGAAGTTTGAATAAATGATCAAGATTAACCCGAAGCTTGAAAAAGCTTCGGACGGGTGGTAGTTCATCTCTGAGGACGTACGATGGTGGCTGCAAAAGAACAGATGAATCGCGATGAACAGGAAATACGGCTCGCATTTCGCTACCGTTCGATCCTCAAACTTCTACCTGGCACAGGTGCACCAACTTCCGCGCCACGCCATCATTCTTATTTTCTATGCATCGGTGTGTGTAGTCACCAACATGCGAAGGAGATAAAAACACGCTAGTCCTGAAAGTCCTGATTCGTGTTAGTGCTGCGTTAGAAAGAACCCGATGGCACAGGAATTTACGGTTCTTTTTTACTCCAACATACGCGTATTCAAAGAATACAAGATACGCTAGGTTCCTTGATGGTATCCATTCTTTTCCAGCGGGCGCTTCTGCACTTCGTAAAGGCAGAAATTGCCCTCGACCATCGTCCGCACACTGCTCGGTATATACGGAAAACGTCGGACTCCCGCTATGAGAAAACTTGAGGTAGAAGGATAAAGAAAAGATAGGAGCGATATACCGTACAGAGTCGACGTCCCTACCTCCGCTCGTATCTTTTCTCGGATTTGTATCGACAACCGAACATTCTTACGAAATGCGCCGTACCAAGGCTCCGTCTCGACATTGAACATTCCGATTTCTGACTTTTACGAGAGACTCGACTTGACGCGAAGATTCCCTTACTTGCTCGCGTCTTGCCAGTACTCTCCCTCTTGATATCTCTCACACTCAATGCCAATCGCTTCTGATACCCAGACTTTCCAAATCTCTTTTCCATGCAGTTTGTATCACTGCAGTAGGTAGCGGTAATACATGTGGTTTTTGTCTGGCTGCCTGAAATCCGAGCAACGCGAATGTCAGATCTAAGGATCATCAGTCCGAAAGAAAACTCGAACGACCGCAGGTATTGCTGGAAGATTCAAACCGTCTTTGATTCGCAGTCATTAACTAGAAAAATCATCGCTGTTATAGCACGTCGAGGAAGAATGGTCAGAGAATAGCAGATCGAAGAAAAGGTAGGTGCCTAATCGTTGATTTCGAAGTTTCGAATCCAGGCGAGCACTGAGACGAGGAAAAGACGCGATGCTGAACGATTGCCGGTCCACGATGCTCAGAGTGTCGTGCATGCTGAGGATCCTGTGATAGAAGCTGGCCACACGATTTAGTTCTCTCCCAGAGCATCGCCGGTCAAACCCAGGATCACCGCGCCTGATCCTTCCGAGTAAATGCTTGTCGTTTTCGTCCTTCGGGCTTCGCCGCGACACTGAGCCTCAAACCGTATGTTCGAAGGGAATCCCGTTCTTCGCCGGTGTTCACCCTCGAGCAAAGTTTCGTAATTCCTTCGAAATACGAATGTCGTGGACGCGTTTTCCTGGAGGCTCGAAGCAAAAGTCCGGCTGGTATCAACGAAAATTCACACTGAGGATTTGATCAAGACTACCTTCATTGCGAGGTCACCACTGAGCTGTGCAGCTTTTGGTTAAAAGTTCTTCAACGATCATCGCCCTGAATCCTGAAACTCCGAGAACGAAATTGCCCCCCCCCCCCCCCGCCCGTATGCGTTACACAATAGAACATTCTCAACTTTAAGGAAAATTGTACATTCCTTCGTTCATTTGTCTGTTTCGCATGTGATGGAGTTGATTTCCCCAAGCGCATTGTATCTGGAGATAACTAAGCGGAAAGTCAGCTCACCGTATTCTTACGGCACAAACGCACTGGTACCTGCTTCGTTATACGACAATGCCTCGTAGAATCAACTTTGCCAAGCAATGGAGCTCTTATCGAAGGAAATGAATGATATAAGATGACAGGAATTGGCAAGCAACCTGTGCACCTAGCTCGAGAGTGAATCGTACCTTGAAGCTGCAAGCACCCTCAGCCAGACAGAAAGGTGCATAGACATAGCCAAAGTAAGAAAACGGGTAAGGAAAATACTCTTCGTAAGCGGGTAATTGGAAACTCCACGGAGAAGTCGACGTTTCAAGATATCTTGCATTTGTTATTCGATGCTACTGCAAGTACAGGTTTTGATAGTACCGCTGCTTATTCGACGTCTTTCAAAGTTGTCTTGTACTGTCTGCCGGAAGCTTTAGCTTTCCCATCCCGCGTCTATTTCATCTTTTGATTGTTCTCCGGACGTTTTCCCGTTTGATTCTTCCTGTAGACGAAGTATCCACGAGTTGTAACGAATTTTCTAGGGCACCACATCAGCTTGTGTAGAAGCTCGCGTCTGTACGAAGTTTCAAGGGAGCACGAGAGCCAGACGTTTCCTTTTCTTCTTGTCAGTCGATTTTCTTCGGTGATTTGTAATCCGATTGTATTCGAATAATGCACCGTTGAAGGTGCATGCTGGTACGTTTCCCATGTCGTCCAATCGGCCTAGCCATTGAAAGCGGTGGAACTGAAAGAAATTGTCATCGCGGATAGAGGATGAAAATCTAAGCACTTGCAGGCTTTTCCAGCGGTACTAGACGCCTAAAGCAATGGAGTAGAGTAAAACCGGGAGGGGAAACGAAGTTTTGGGGTTCTTAGCTGGTGGTGGGTACCCCAGAAAGATAAATAGAGAAGAACGAAGAGCCTTGCAAGCTCAGAATAGAAAGAGAAATCTGTCCGGGGTGCAGCGATGCTTTTGCTAGAAAGACTGGAAGTTATGGGAAGAGGTAAAGTCGTCTGCATAGGGTTGCTTCGACCGCAAACACCTCACGTAGCTTGGCGTAGATTAAAGCTTCGCCCTTGCTCTTCCCTCCAATTCTCGTTTATTCTCCACCACCTTGTTGGCCCGCTGGCATCAGCGTGTTTCGCGCCACGCGAGAAAAGTTCGCTCGTGTGTTGAAAACACACGGGAAATCTTGGAGACCCGGTCCCCCCGGAGGTGGATACAGCCCCAAGCCAAGTGAGAGCAAAACGAAAATAGCAGTTGGAGAGAACCGGCAAGATCGCGATGAACGAGGGGCAAGCGGGCGGGAGACGGGTGCGGAGGAGGTGGAAAAGAGCATCGAAAAAAATGAGACCGCTGTGCGAACGCGGGGGATCAGACACGCATTCCGACGATCCAATCCCATGGCTCAACGGTCTGATGCTCGTCAAGAATACCCGATAGCGGTGGGCCCGGGAAAACTCTCGAAACTTCTCACCCTCCTGTACACCTACGGAACACTCGAATCTGCTAGTGGTTCGGCCTCCTATATTAGTAAGAAGGGTTTTGGAATTGATGAGAAAATCGAAAATTCGCCGGGGGGGGGGTGCAGACCCAAACAAAAGATTCCAATTTCCCTTTTGATGCGACACAATATGGAGCTTCATTTCAATATAAACATTTCTGAATACACAGAGAAAACAAATCAGTTGGATCAATGAAATTGTTCATTGAGAGGTGGATAACGAAATGTTGAGATGAAACGCTAAAATATTTGATTATTCCGAGTATTGGGTGGTTCGAGTAAATAAATCGGTCTTGCATAACCCAATATTCCATTTTTCTCAATTAAGCATCCATTGGCATCCCTCAATAACAGATTTAACCAGCCCAAGTCATTTTGTTTTAGTGCACTCTTAAAGTAGTCTTTTCACGAATCTGAATATTTAACAATTAACTGATTTTCGCCTATAATGGAGGCAAAATACATCCCAGTATACTGGTAAAATTTCAAGCCATGTTATCGAACTTTGAACGAAAAGTTATGACTCTAAAAATAGTCTCATTTGTACGGCGCTTTATGGAGATGACACGCTGACCATATTTCTATCTAATAATGTATACACTAAATAACTCTAGACGCCTTATATAAACTGTTCACGCGTGTAAAAAATCTAAAGATTCCGTAACAACAATAAAAACAGGGGGTCACCGAATGTTTAAAGAAAATAATAATGAAAAATTTAAAAAATGCGACTAGCAGAAGAATGTTCGTAGCCGCGACGTTTTAGAGAAATTGGAAAAATCTACTAAATCAGCGCGGAATTTTTCTTTCCAGTTTATCGTTGGGTATGATAATTGATTGTGAGTTATTTTTATTCAGCGCCACTGTAACTTAACCAATGATTCAAAAGGGCCCTACTCATGCCCCCACAAAATACGACGCTTCGCGAAAGGAATGCCTTAAGAAGCATAAATGTCCCCGGGCATTTCCTACTTTGAGTCGGGCCTTGGCCAGACTGGCCTCGTCTGATTCGTCTGACGAGGCTCCCTCGCGGAACAGACCGGGAAGATCACAAAATCGTTTTTTGCCACTTACACGCTATATTCGGAATACATTGCGAACGAGTACACTTTCACGTAATGTATACCCGGCCAGGAGATTGATATTTCCTGAAAAGTGGACCCTGACTTTAAGAACTCCGCAGAGCTGATTTGCTTTTTTACCCCATCATGGATATTTATAATTGATTAGGATGAAACTAAAATATCTGTTGTAATTCTATTTACCATTATAAGCATTATTTTTATCAATGATAATTTATGATAATCAAAATGCTCATCATGAATACTGGTATTACAATAGGAATGATTTTGAACATAACGAATATCCAAATTATTCAATGAGGCAAAAAGTAAAGCAGGTGGTTCGTGGTTTTGAAAACCAAGGTGGGCTTGTTAGGAAATATCAATGGGCGGGCCGGGAAGACATTACCTGAATGTATTTCGTCAACAATCCGCCAGGTGACTTCAAGCGATGTGCGTCGCTTACTGAAGGTACCATCGTGCTATGTGCCACAGTGAAAAGTGCTATGCTTACAGCGTGCACTTACGTTTATGATGTTGTGATACATGTAAAATAATAAGTAGCAGTACCACTTAATACTATCTATTTTTCTCGGGTATATTGCCAAAAGCCCTCTCAGTACCTGATCATCTTCGTGCCAAGCCATCGGTTTGTTTTCCTTGCAGAGCCAGTCCTGGATTTGCCAATAGACCGTATATGCAACGTCTTAGGGGCGCAGAATTTAAGGGCCAGGGGATTTTAGAGATATCTAAAAGGCGCAGGTAAATACGAGTGATTAAGATAGGAGGGGCGGCACAAAGTCAAGTGGATAACACTGCTCTACTGGCAGAAAAGAAGGCCTAATTTTGTCAATTTATTTTGGAAGCATCCAAAAAGAAATAGGATTTCTTTTGAGGGGGTTTATTTAACACATATTAAAGTCCAAAAAAACCTTTTTTATTATAATTTTCATACAAAATGGCAGCGACAGATTACATCTTAAAAAACGTGTTTTTTCACGAATAGCTTCACGGGAGGACGGTTTTCTTGTAAATTATAAGGCCTGGAACAAAAGCCAAAAAAAAAATTATAATCTACATATTATTAGCTATGGGACTACGGAGGGATTTTTTTTAATCAAATTTTGAAAAAATGGAGCTCATTGTAAGAAATGAATCGAATATCTGCCAAAAAAATAAGCAGTAAATTGTTTATAAAAAAAAATTACATTTAATCAAAAAACGATTACGTACTCCCATAGAGAGTGTAATAGTGAAGCTACTATCAACATTTCAAATCGATCCGTGGAAAGGTGTTCGAGTAATCCGTCCTCCCAGTTTGAAAAAAGTGGTTTCGAGAAAAAAGCGTTTAACGTTGTACAAGGCGCCTGAAAGAGTTCCGGGGCAGTGCGGCAAAATCGATAATTGAACCTTTTGAAACAAAAATTTCGCTACAGGACCGATTGCATATTGTTTTTATGACCCCAAAGTATTTTTTAAGCAAAAAAAAAACGATTTTTCCAAAATCCTAGAGTGAATCCCTTAAGGAAAGTATAAATCGGGCATTGTGCAGAGCCTTATCAGTATACCATCACCTTCCTCTTAATTTTTCGGAGATCTTCTGACCCCTGTCCCCGTCCGTTTCCAGTTATTTACCGCTCTATTCCCTATGACTTTCCTGATTATTTCCCGCTTGTTTCCCGGCTCCTTGCTGATCAGTTTTCGAAAACAGAAACGGCGGATCGCGGCCTCGTCTGAGTCCTGTTACACAGCAAACCTGATCCACGCTGAAAGGCCTGACTATTGGCTGATATTATTTAGCGAAGGCAGATAAGGGCAGTACATTTTGCCGGCTCGAATGTTGACACGGGATATTTTGGTCGTCATTTGTGAGTGGGTTTCGGTATAGCGTTCCAAGTGTCTGAAACTTCTGGTACAAAAGATCAACACGATGACTTCGCACCCCACATTGGGGATTCGAATTCAGCTCTTCCTTCCGCAGAATATTCTGTACGCCAAATAAACGAAGCGAATCTGATATAAAAAATTCCAAGATGGTTTACGACCGTGATTCATCGAATTGAGCGCCAGGGCTTTTTAATGACAACACTAAAGAACCCCTTAAAAAGCTTCATGTGTCGCCGCGGTCCATGGGCTAGCGTAGCCAAGGAGGCTCGCGATGTTGGATACGAGATAGATTCGTATGCCGGCTTGGATGAACGTTTCATGGAAGTCATTTCGTAAATATGGGCTTTTCATGCCACAATTTGACAATCAAACCACGGGAATCCTCGTACTTTTTATGCTCATCGTTCCATCGTACCGGTTTGTGATTATTATCGGGGAAAAAATCCAGTGAGGTCTTGTACACACATGCATCGATCGTACGGGGCAAAAATATCCGATTAGAAACGTGATAACCGGATTATCGTGCTTTTATTCGATCGACAGTCTCCCGTGACAGTTAAACCGTCAGTCAATTCGATTACGATTCATCGACCCGAACGTCCATTCGCCAACCTTTCAGTGCCACTTTATATAGTATATGGGGCGCCAGTCATAAAGCCTATGTCGTAATTTCGTGCTGTCGGCGTAAAAGTAAAAAGCCCGTATGACTTGGACTCCCTCTGGCTTTTCGGCTCACTCCGGCTCTCTTGGCTCTCTTCGTGCGTCACTCAGCCCGCGGGTCGTTATCATTTTATTAGCTTCCAAAACGGCCCCGACACAGAATACCGAACGTGAGGGTAGCGGAAACGTAAGCTGTGACCATTGCCGAGGTTCTGCTGGGACTTCGACGACCGGCTCCCACGAATTTTTCGTATCCGTTAGCTATATATCAATGAGCTATCGCCGTTGATAGCTACTCCCAGGAACGTATAGTTTACTCTCATACTCTTCCCCTCCTCTCTCATCCTTATTAAGGGCTCGTCCAAATGAGAAAACTTTTGGAATCATTCTTCGTATCGTTCTTTCACGTTACAAAATACTTTCTCCCTACTGATCGAATACACCTCATCAGGCGTCACTTGACAGCCCTTCGTTGCTGATGCTTCGCAAATGTAATTACGAAAATCAACGTTGCGAAAAGAAGATGAGCACTCTCTCGAAAAGTAACAATCTATACAAAAATACGGATATCAAAGTAGTTGATCAACTGCCTGTAGCTGGCCTCAACTATTTCTTTTCGCGATCTCTTTTGCACTCGCTGGAAAAATGAATCATCTGATTGCATCTGATGATGATATAGGGCTATGGGAGGCTCGCGTTTGGAGAATGCGTATGAGGAACATTGTCAGGCCCTCTTTACTGGATGACTTCGTATCGTCCAGAGTACTGACCGTCATCCGACTCTGAGAACCTCCAGGGAGGTGTGAATTCACAGACATGCGTGCGGTACGTGTATGTCCATCTTGTATACACATAGTGAAAAGAAAGTCACCCCGGGTGGTGGCGGTTTAGGTGGCCCAAAGAATTACCGTTCTATGACCAACTCACTCCACAAGCTTCGGGTAATGCCAGCGAAATGGCCGCTTAGTATGATATACGTATCACTTACGTGGAGCGATAATGAAAAGATTTGCCGGGGGAGCTTTATGACTTCCGTGGTCGCTTGCAGGGAACACACACACGCATATATATATATATATATGACACATTCATATCCCCGTGCCAATGTAACTGTTCCATTTCTACTTCTGGACTATAACTACCCGATAACTGTATTGTCCGCTAGTGCCACAATCCTTGGACCTCAATACCTCGTTCTTTTTTTTCGGTCTATAATATTGTGCTCTTCGGTCTGACCCCTCTATTTTTTGCTCCACGAGGGCAAATCTTCGAGGTATCCCACGACTTTCGTAAAAAAAAACCCCTCTATTTCTATTTCTTCCGTCACATCCGGTCGTTTCGTTGTGCACGGAAACCGGTGATCCTTCACGAAGCCACATCCTTACACAGGACACGTTCGCGGATCGAATATTTTTGCTACTCCTTCATCTCAGGCCATACAAAATCAATAAGTGATAAACAAATAAGAGGGGAATCACGTTTGAATTTACGAGGTCGATAATTGGATTTTATGAAATACCATGCCACCAGTAACATCAGAATTTTATCACTGCAAAACAGTGAACATTTTTCTGTCAACCTTGCTTTTGATTTGCAGCGAGTGAGAATAAGATAAGAAAAATATTTGCAAGATTCTCGCAGGCATTCGGGAGAATGGAAAAATTGGCATGAAAGTTTCACTGCAATATCCAGGAGTTCTCGAAGAAAAGAATCGTCGTGTAAGCGCGTTACATCCTCGAAGCTTCAGCAATTTTTAATGATGACCGATGTCCCGGAAAGCATCGTTCTGAACTCACGAGTTTTATTATGTCTCGCTACGTAAATCAAACTCGCGAAGTGTACGAAGGATCGAAGCTGCTACGGGTGCTTGAGGGGCTGAAACGTGTATCGATCACCGTGATAAAAAAGAGAGTGTAGGTGCGTCGCCCGTGTACGTGAAAAAATTTCGTCTAAGGGTAGGGAAGAGAATTCGGACACGTTTGTGAAAAATATTCACTCCCGACTCGTCGATGCGTTTTGGGGATGAATATTTCACGAGCCCGAACCAACCAATAGCGTTTTTTTCGGGGGATGAAAATGAAATGGGTGGAAGAGTGTGTACGCTGGTTTCAGGTGACATTAACAAATCAATTCTATAAAAGGCACGGCCAAGAGTCAATAGCTTTTTCGACTGGTGACTATGTCGGAAGCGTAACACATAGCTGGTTGATGGCAGAAAAAAGATTGGAATTACAAACAAGATTTGGAGGCTTGAAAGGATCAAGCGCCACAAAGTCAATCCGTCCGATTAATAAACGTCGGTAAGCTACGTAGTCGGCGCGTCTCGTCGAAGATTAAGTTGGGTGTGCGAGTGCAGCCTGCTTTTGTCATTATAGTTCCGGAATAGCGGGTAAAGCGTCTCAGTTGTGGCTTTCTGCAACTATAAGATAATCGCCTTTTGAGATTTGCTGGGATAAAACGGTAATAGGTCCTCTTCCTTTTTCCCCTCCAATACGTTTTCCCCGCTTCCCCTTTCCTCGTCTACCCCAGATTTTTACTCCTCCGTTTTTTTTTTCGCAAACGATTTAATTTATCGTCTCGTCGTCGCGTGGAGCGTTTGGTCGGGCGTGAATTCGAGTGTCGGGGAAATAAATTTGGCGTGTCGGGAGCACGAGGCATCGTTCCCGTCTCTCGTCGCGCATTGCCCGACGTAAATAAAACAAGTCAGGCAGCCAGAATGTGCGGAGAGACGTACTGAATCAGACGGAGTGAGACATGAGGCACAGACTCCGAGGATGAAGCAGCCTGTGAGCTTTCGTTTCATCGTTCAGCCGTATCGCGCTTATACGTACATTTGGAACTTTCTATGACCACTCATATACAGCCTCACAATAAAATGCTTCTTACCTTTGTTATACAGCATTTCGTTATAAACATTTATATTGTCAGATTTTAAGTTAATTAACAATCTTGCCTCAGAGTTTCTTTTCCTCTCATTTTTAATCTTTTTTGTTTATAACTTTGTTATTATTAATATTAGTGCAAAAAGTTATTAATAAAAGTTATGGGGAATTGTGTCAACGACAAAAGAGCTCCCTACACAATGTTTGTCGGTCTCGCGGTTATGGAGATAAATTTTAAAAAACCCGGCCCTCCACAACAAATGAGATTTGAGAGTGATGATTGATAATTTCGAAACAATCATTGAAAAACTTAACAATATAATAATAAAAAAAACTACTGCTTGAAATAAAATTATTAACAATTTTTTTAATACCAACGTAACCTACTCACTTTCCACTACCTCCTTTCACAACGCTGAAAATTCAATAAAAAACAAACCCGATAAAAAAAATTGGTTAAATTGTTTATAACAAAAGGCTCTATAAAAAGGGTAAAAAGCATTTTTATTGTCAGATTTCAAATTAATTAATAATCTTGCCTGAAAGTTTTTCATCCCCTAATTTTTCATCATTTTTTGTTTATCACTTTTTTATTATTGATATTAGCGCAAAAAGTTATGAGAAAAAGTTATGGATAATTGTATCAACTACAAAAAAGCCCTCTACAAATTTTTTGTGAGCCTCACCGTTACACAGATAAATGAAAAAACTAATCACACCCTTAATTTCAAGATTGCGGCCATTCTACCACCCAAACAAACCCGAACAAACTGAGTTTCACACTCATGGCTGCCCCCCCCCCTCTCCCCACGAAAAGGAAAAAATAGCGTTCTACCCAAAATTTTCAGCAAAATCACCTTTTGACCGTACTGTTGGCCGTAGTCAGGTATATGCAAAGTCTAAGCTAGCCCGCTGGGCCATTACAGAATATGGACCGACTATTTTTCTCGAAGTTTTTTGCAACTAATGGGTTGCACCCTAGAGGAAGACCGAGTTGGGATTTAAATGACCGTTTTCGTTTAATCTTCCTCGCAGATGGATTACTCTCCTGCCTCAACGACTGTCACCATATTTCATTATTGTTTTTTTCACCGAAATTGGAGCTTCTCGATTTCTCGATGTGTCATCGGCGCTCTTCGGATGGTTCCCCAAACTGTTCCCAATCCCGAAACGCCACCGTGCGCCCGGCTCTCCATAGGGTGTCGTCTGCCAATCGTACACTCACACGTACGTACACGTAACTCCGCGCTGTTGGAGCGGCCACTTAGTTGGGGTAATATATATCGCCCGCCCGCGGTAACTGTCCCCGTATATTATGTCGACGTTCGCGGATACGCATTCCTCCCGCGGATCCCCTATTCGCCCTTTGGCTCGCACAATGTGCCGTACGCGCTCCGGGTCTAAACGATTCCTCGTGTCTGGTTATTTTCGCGATTAATCGCCGCTCGTAAAGCCCCGCTGGGGTGGGAGAATGCACCAAAACCTTCAGTCGATTGTTCGTACTCGTGTAACAAAAAAGAACACGGTAACTTGATATGTGGGCATCGTGAAGGTTCCAGTTGGATGACGACACCTTGCAGACCAAATCCTAGGTCTTTGTATAATGATTAGACATGGCAATGCTTCTTCCACAGCATATGATGATAAGATAGATGTGAGAAAAGCTGGCATCGCGTGGACGAGACGGTCGTGTATCTGGCCTCTGTAGTATAGTCAGCTTGCTGATGTTCCGGTGTAGCAACCCCATCAATCCAGCTGGACGATTGTCAGGAACAACCGTCGCAATCTAGCACTTTTGAAGTTGCTCTTTCAATCGAGGGATCAAGGTAGCTTTGCAAACGGTGTGATCCATTTTTCAACGACGATTGGAAGACCTGGTATCAACTCGACACTCGATACTCATCATCAAGAGAGTCATCAAAACGACACCTTGCAGACCTATGTCTTCGTATAATGATTAGACATGGCAATGCTTCTTCCACTGCATATTGGGATAAGATAGATGTCAGAAAACTTGCCTCTACCTTGCAGACCAAATTCTATATCTTCGTAATATCATTAGACATGGCAATGCTTCTTCCCCTGCATAAGTGGATACGATAGATGCCAGAAAAGCTGGCATCACGTGGACGAGACGGCCGTCTATCTTGCCTCTGTAGTATGATCAACTTTCTGATGTTCTGAGGTTGCAACCCTATCAATGCAGCTGGTTGATTGTCAAGAACAACCATCGCATTCCGCCACTTTTGACGGTGCTCTTTCGATCGATGGATCAACGTAGCTTCGTAAACTGTTTGATCAATTTTTCAACGACTAGGTAAGCTGATAGGAAGACCTGGTATCAACTCGACACGCGACACTCATCATCAAGGGAGCCATCAAGACGATACCTTGCAGACCTATGTCTTTGTATAATGATTAGACATGGCAATGCTTCTTCGACTGCATATTGGGATAAGATAGATATCAGAAAACTTGCCTCCACCTTGCATACCAAATTATATGTCTTTGTAAGATCATTAGACATGGAAATGCTTCTTCCCCTGCATATGGGGATAAGATAGATGTCAGAAAAGCTGGCATGGCGTGGGCGAGTCGGTCGTGTATCTTGCCACAGTAGTATGGTCAGCTTGCTGATGTTCTGGGGCAGCAACCCCATCAATCCAGCTGGTCGATTGTGAGGAACAACTATCGCAATCTAGTACTTTTGAAGGTGCTTTTTCAATCGATGGATCAACGTAGCTTTGCAAACGGGGTGATCAATCTTTCAACGACTAGATATCTGATTGGAAGACCTGTCATCAACTCGATACTCGTGTATGACTAACGTCGGTTGTGCAGTTCCATATTTTCTAAAGGGACCGTGTTTGACTTCTTCTATGCGCGGTGACGAGTCGAAGATCCGCGTGGTAAAACCCAACGAAAGATAAATGCGAGCGTGGAGCGCAGTTGACGCAAAGTTGTCCACAAAAGAGAGAAAGAGAGAGAGAGAGAGAGAGAGCGCAGCGTGCCAATAGCATCAAAGAGTACGAGCGACGTGGCTGGTTCGCCAGGAGGTCTGCGGGTCGCCGGGTGTCGAGCCACTTGGGGCTGGAACAAAAGGAAAGAACTGTTACAAGCCTGTGTTACCGTTCTCGCTTTTTCCGCTGTTGTTTGCTGCCGCTCCCCGCTCGACTTCCGTTCATGCGTGCAGCGTGTTCACTCCCGTTGTAGCTTTTGCCAGTGAAGCCGTAAATCTTTGGTCGCGCCAGACCCGCCACAGCATCATGGGCCCTCTCGCGTGCCGGTTGGAAGGAACGAGAGTTGAGCGATCGCATGCGTTCACAACGGCCATGACGAAAATAAGGCTTGGTTAGCCCGAGCACGCGCGTTCGACGTGTGGCATTTTTCTTTCTACTCCCTTTTTCACTCTTTTCGTTCATTTGTTACCGCGTGGAAAAGACTCGAGTTACTCCTTTTCCTACTTCAGGTTTGGGCGCCGTCATTGTGGCCGCTCGACACTGACGAGCTGCGTGATGAGACCGCGTCTCCCGTGGCGGTACAGCTCTTTAAACGAAATAAGCGGCGTGCAGCAAACGCCGAAGAACAATTCACTCACAAATAAACCCAGTTACATTTGTTTTTTCTTCTTACGGCATGGGGGAATTGCGATACCCCCAGATTTTTCGAGACCCAGGCATACTGCTTTCCGGATATCCCTCCATGAGCGATGGAATCGAACATGTGCACTAAACCGCTGTCTATTTTCGGATTCTTGGTATAATTCGTCTAGAGTTTCTGCGTTCACGTTCGTGACACCACGTTCAGCTTATCTCGTTCCGATTTGTCACATTTATCGAAGTCGGCAAGAAGTGGCACAAAGCCATCATTGTATTTCGCCATCTACGATTCACTTGTCTCGCAGAGTAAAGATTGGAAAGCGTCGTTTCTTCGGTCTTGGAAAAACTGACGGATCTTTTTTGGCCGTTTTTTTGGTCCTTGATGCGACTACCGATCACGAGGACGAGCCGGAGGGAGACCGAAAGCGCTATTGAGATTGATTTTTTTTCTCCGTGAACAATATAGAAGACGGAATCTCAGGGTTGAGGAGAGCGAAAAAACGTCATCCGCTCGCTGCGAGACCCGTACCAATTGATAGTCTTCCTGTTCATTTTACACGTATAGACATCTACACGTTAAGAGTACGATCGGCTATGGGAATTCGATGAAACGTATTTGAACAAAGACGAAAAAGGAACGGCCTTCATTGGTGAGAGGAAGGGTTGGTCAGCCGGGCACTTCCTGTCACCCCATGGGCATCACACAGCTCTCACCGCAAGACCTCCCCGGGCGCCAATTAAGTCCTAATTGATTTTAACTGTAAATCCATGAGTTGTAAAGTCTTCCTCGGGGCCTCGACGATCGGGTTGCGGTTCTGTTCTCGTTGCTGCTGCTGCAAGACTCCGCCTGCTGGATCCAGCGGACACGCTCCACTCACCAGACGAAACAGTTGTAACCGATAAATTTGGAAGAGTCCGAAAGAAAAGAGGAAAAAAGTGAAAAGCCGTCCGGTCTTATTCGTTCGTACACTAGAACGGTTTCTATCTTCTTAATGAGCCTCCATCGTTTCTCGGCCATCTGTCTTTTCGTGCCTGTTTCGTCTTTTGCTCGGTGCAACCCCTTTTACCCGACTCTACCCTTTTTCACGGATATATCGGTGTTGAACTCTTTACTCGATTCGATGAATTTTCTTTGTTTTCTGCAGTGGTGGCTTCTCAATGTTTTTCGATTTTAATATATTTCAAGGGATTTGAGGGCCTTTGGTTATCTGTGATTGGGCAAAGGGATCTAAAAATTTTGCTGGGCTCGGACATCTGGGAGAGTTCTAACTCACGTCTATGATGGTGAAATAATAACTGCGCACAAGAAAACTGAATAGCCCCGAAAAACGTGGTTTTTAATGTTCCCTCTACCATAACTTTGTTTGTCGACATTTCAAGTGATTCAGATTATGTATTTTTTTTAACGTGTGCGCCCATCTTGCGATAATCCATTAATTTCCCGATACGTAATACTCGTAGGTTCCTCCACCCAAGTCCTCGCGGTGGAAAGTGGTCGGAGATGGTGGTGGCGAAGATTCTTCGTTGCGAAGGGAAATTAACGTTGAGCCAATTCTTCGACTTTTCTAGAGTTTTTTTGTAAACAATTTTTTCGAATATTCACTGATCTTACGGCATTTTGACGTTTTTAATGAGCATTTGGCATTGGCCGGACAGTCCCCATCTTTTTTGCAAGACGAATACTTGGTGTCGTCATTCTTGGACGCTCCACGTTTCCTTCTTGCGTCCGGGATATGTAATTCGATTATGTCCGGATCGTTTCCCTGAATAGCAGATGAGGGAGTACAAATTATGTCAGATGTTGAAAAAGCGACATTCTTTAAGGCGAAGACTGAATTAGAAGGTCCGAAAAATCGAATTTTTTAATTGCTTGAATCGATAGATAAACTATCCAAGAATATATTTACAAAGTTACAGAGGCCAATTTTCAATATTTTCGAAGATACAAGGCGAGAAAGCAGAGAAGCGATTGATATTTGATATTGATATTTTCTCCTATTGAAAACTATGCAGCGCGTTTTCTCCAGTTTTCATTTTCACGATTTTTCCAAATTGGCGGGCATGAACACAAAAAAAGTAAACGACCTATTGGATCAAACCAAAGTTTATTTTCTTCAATATGAACATCTCTTCTAAGTGAATTAAAAGAGTCGTTGAAAAAGTCCTTTTAAATAATATTTATAGCACGTTAAAGTGTTTTTTTAACACATTTTTATTTCATACCTGAGAAAAGTTATAATTTGACGATTTTTTCAGCTTTTTCTTCATTCACCCAGAAGAAAAAATATGACAATTGAAAATATTATCGGTTTTTTTTTGTTTGAGTCCAGGATTACGAGCTGCATATTTCCCGCCGATTGGGGACTACAGTGGCAAGGCGCACATGGAATAGGCTGATAAATCTGCAGCAATTTATTGTTTCATGTTGACATTTTTTTTTTATACAATTCAAATTACATGAAAAGATACCTCAATGTTTACTGGGCTCGCTTTTTAAGACCTTCTAATTCAAACTCCCGCCTTAAGTCTATGAAAATTTTAAGGACTAATGAGTCTCTGGGACTCAAATAGGACCACTGTTATGGCTGTTTGAAATTTCAGGACTGTGGCATTTTGAAAAAGTGGCCTAAACGATCGAAAATAATTATTGTCGACTTTTAGACCATCTTAAGGGTCTATTGGATGAAAATTTGTCCGTTGTTTAGAAATATCACGGAGTTTTTGTCGAACGCTCAAAATGACGCCGGCTAAACGCGTCAAACATGTTTGCTTAAACATTTGACAATTATTAATATAAATTGAGGGTTTTGAGGAAAATCAATGATGAATTCATATTCAGAAGGTAAAAATATATTGATATGGACTTATAAGAAACTTTTTTTTTTCATTCCAGGCACAAATAAGTGGCGTCACCCAATTGTCGATAAATTATTTTTTGTTTCGTTTTTGAACTCCACCCGGCGCGCATTCTCTTCGCAATCGTTTGCTCTAAAACTGCCGCTTGATTCGTCGAGCTACCATTATATGTCGATTTTTAACAGAATTGCCAAGTCGGACCTTCGATTTTCGCGATTTTTTCCATACCGGAGTCTTCATTTGCTGTCCAGAGTATTAAATGCACACACCCATAAGTTTTAACAAAATCGAAGGTGAACACGAAAGTGATGTTCCTTGTGAGCCACAGTGAATGTCGAAAGGTCCATCAGGTTAGTTCAGTTGTTGTAAATCTTTGAATAAATTTTAATTTGTGTAAATCGTAAAAAGAACTTTCCCGCAATTTTTCGGTTCAATTTTCTTTCTCCGGCAATTATTCCTCATTCGACCTAATACGAAATATCATAGATTCGGACAGACGGCCACTTTTAATTTCGATACTCTCCGTATTCGTGTGTTCTCTTATGCCGAGATTCAAGTAACAGACCGTCATATTTGTTGCACATCCTTCAAATTTTCCAAAATTGATTCATATGCAAAAGATTGATCATGATAACGATTTATCATTGAAACTCAAATTTTCCGATCGGTTTTTCAAATCGTTCTTATATATTCACTCATTCGTTACAGTCCCGGCTCTATTCAAACTCATTTATCCTACACGAATCTTCATACACATCGCTTACCGATTTGGACTCGGGACTGCCGATATGGAAAACGTGCACCTCCTGATTTCCCTGCGATGAAACGTTCAAGACCGATTACAATGCGTGGCTTACTGACAACAAGATCGCGAATGGTGCTACCGCCCGGCAAACGAAAGACGAATCTTCGTACCTTCGCGTCGGGTATGAGGCACGAATTGATCGTAGCGACGAGGCAGGCCAAGCAGAGTAGAATACGTGCTCCGAGCATGGCAGCGATTCCGTGGTGATACGTGCTTGACAAAAAAAAACACCGTTTGTTACGCGTTCCTCCCGATTTCCGACCTTATATATCATCGAGAACCCTACAGACGACGAAAAAAAAACGAGCAAAAAATTAAGTGCTGCGAAACGGAATTGCAAGATTTGTATCGTTATTTCCTTATCTAGTCGAACATTTTATGGTGACGAGTTTTCACTCGTATCATAATAGAAAAAAGGAGATAAAAAATTGTCAGTAATGGAAAAAGAAGATACGGCTCTGAAATGTTGCACATTTTGAAGTCTCTCGTGATTGGTTCCAGGCTGATTAATCCCGCGGCTAGATTATCCGATACCGCTAATTGCCGCGTTCCCCATTATCGGCGTAAACAGGGGCGCGCATATTCCCAGTTTTCACTCACTCGCTCGTCCACCGAGAGATTATACGTATGCGTATTCGTATATTCGTGTACACAGGCATACATATATATATATATATATATATATATGCGGCTTGCCCGTCGGGTAGTTTATCTCAAATGGAAAATTGAAGTTGCCCTCGTAAAAGGTTGGAGGCCTGGACGAAACGAGTGTGCTCCACATATGTGAACGCGTCTTCCAACATCACACCTGCCAACCAAACATTTTTCGCGCTCACATCGCCGCGCCTTCGCTTGTGCAATTTGTCGAGAGGCAATTTAACCACACAGTGATAACGGTGTTGATAAACGTGTTTTGTTTTTACCCGACACAATACTGTCCTTAGTTTCTTGAATAATTGACGGATCGAATGGACCGGATGGCGTTACCTCAACACCCCATTCAACATTTTGCTGGACCAGGCCGATTTTATCGAATCATTTTGGAATTTGCTTATATCTATTGACACAACAATTTTTTTACAACAAATTCGATCAATGTTTATTATACAAATTTTATGGAAATTAATTGAATATACAATAAATCATGAAAATCATTTTTTTTAATATGATATGAATATAATACGTAAAAATAAAGCAGGGATCTTACATTTAAATATGTATATAACAAATTATATCTATTAATGATATATAATTCAATGTTTCTAGAAAAGACCTTGAAATATTCAATTATTTAAAATGCAAACGTTATCATACTTAATTAATATTTTTTTTTACACTTCCATCTGTACAGGGATTTTCCCCCTTGATACATAACCCCATATTCCAGTTTCCGTATATCCCCACCTTGCGGCCGCAGCCGACTTCCCCCTCTGTATCGCATTCACCATGCATTTCTGCTTTGGGTATAGGGAAACTGCGGAAAACCTATACCAATACAGCCGGTCCCGAGTTCGCTTCACAGTCTCGGAGCTAGTCGCGTTTCGTCGAGAAATAACTCACAGGCTACAGTCAGTGACACTCGCACGACACACACACGTACCGGTCCGTGTGCGCGACACGCGTGTAGAACTGGAGCTAAGTCACGCCTCTGTTTTTATTTCTCTCCGAAACTATGAGACGGTGATTCGAACCCGGAACCTCCCGATGTGTTGATTCCAGAGGCGAGCACGCTAACCACTAGACCAACACATCGGTTACTTAATTAATATTATTTTTAATTAATAGATTATCAATGATTTTACGACAGCTGTATATATAAATCCATTATAATAAAACTCATATTTTACATTTTTGAAGGGCTATATATATTGAAATCGTTGATGATGTATGAATTAAGAATAATATTAATTAATTATACGAACCTCTATATTTTAATTAATTAAACATTTTAAGGTCTCAATTGTCTATGAGAAATATTACATCTTTCATAAATAATAATTGTTATCTAAATTAGTAGTAGTAATTCTCTTTATTTTTGTGTACACCATTGCGGGTTTTTTACACCTCCTTTCGTTCTTTACACTTTTTTTTTATTCCTAGGCTTCTCGTTCTTACATCTACTCTTAATCTTTATATCTACCGCTCTGCCCGCGCTAAAAAAAATATAAATATAATTTTGCACTTATTCCTTCGCCTTCCACTTAACTGTTTCTAATCTCCAGCCAACCCTTCTTTCTCGCGATTCTTTCAGATTGCCTCACAATTTCGCACGTCTCTTCTACTAGCTCCTCCCCCTCTAGTGCCTTCCACCATCTTGCTTCGTTCTTTGTTCTTTCTCCCAGTCCTCAAAATTTCTTAGGGCCTGCTTATCCATCTGCCTTCTAGCCTCCTCGCATACCCAGATGCGTGCCAGCGTCTCCTCCGCTTGTTATATAAATTAATCAAATAAAAAATTGACAACATTTGTTACATAAATACTTAAATGTAAGCTGGTTGCTTTATTTTCACGTACTGTAGAAATTTAATATAAAAAAATTGTTTTTAACAAAAACATATCAATATAATCTTTATTATATTAATTATCATTAAATCAATAGCAATTAGGAAATACTTCACGATTAATTAAATTTTTGAATAGGTCACATAAAATTCGAATAATAAACATTGATCGAATTTATTGTGTATAAAATTGTACCTTATTTATCAAGACCTTAAAATATATTTTGACGTCTTAATTGTATATTATAAATGTCCATATAGCTATCATTATGCGCAGAATGATGGAGCACAGTGGTAAAGAGAGATGGAGTTACGGATACGACTGATAAGTTGGGCTGAAAGAGAGTAATACGTTCCAGCAGCGGCTTAATGATGATTAGCAGGAGTTGAACGTTATATACATATATATATACCTGGAAGTACATCCATCCGTATATAAGCATCTACCCGTCGATTTACAGTCCGGAGCGTTAAAGTAAACGCTAAAAAGCGTAACCGGTGTCGTTAACCTAATTACGTCGTTGCACCACGAAAGGGCAAACCCTCCACAATGCCGCGTGACAGAATGTCGCGGTATACAATGGCGCGGCTGTGTACGGAGGATATTCACAGGCCGTGATGAAGGAAGCGAGTGAGTAGCTTGGCAAACGTTAAAAGTTGAAGAGGAATAGACGAGAGTGAGAGAACGCGAGCAGGGGGGGGGGGGGCTAGTACGTAAGTACCGTGGTTTTCCTTGGTCCCAGTGCACACACACACACACACGAGGAAACGGTGCTTTGAAATACGATGTAGTTCAGCCACGCGAGGGTAAACAGCCCCGAACGCAATGCCATCCAACAACCGGCGCACTAACGAAAGAGCATCCGGCAAATTTTTCGCTGACGACACGTTGCGTGTTCTTTCTCGCCATCGCTCTCTTTCTGTCTTTCACGTTTTATCTGTATACTCTGCCTCTCTAAATGGGAACCATTGCCTGGACGGGAGAGAGCTTATTTCTCACAGTTTTCTCTGGTATTCGGTCTCCCCTTGCGAGTTGCACATTTTCAACGTTTAACGCATTATACGAATCTATGTTTCTCACTTTTTCGGATATTATACCATTCCCATGCCCTACCCCCTCGTCCCGCAATTCTCGTTCATTTCCAGAGCTCCTATTTTACCACCCCCACCCCCCGCCTCGTCCCGCCGCTTCACGTTCATCCTCGTCGTTTCTGACTCACGAATCTTCGCAGTCGCGTTTCCTCGATTAACCCCCCGGCGTGCTTGCTGGATGAATAACGCCGCGTTTCCCTCCGTAGCGACCGGAGAATGACTTTTTTTTTCTTCCCTCCATGCGAGAGGAATATGAGAAACGAGGACGAAAAAAGAGGTTAATTACGCGAACGAATCTGATATTTCCAACAGCTTTGCGCGGTGGCGCATAATGTTGGGGCTTCCTAGCCTTTGGTGGGTGAAACCGGACGGTGTGATCTATGCTGAATTTATATTGTGTGAGGAAACAGAGGCGGGTGCACCGAGTGTCGAACTGTCAGAACTAATGCCTGAGTAGCGCGAGTGCTCAATAATGTCACATATGAAGAGGGAGGAAGGGATGAAACGTTTCATAACAGTTTTGAGGAAAATGCAAAGAAAAAGAGGTTAAGGGGTCTTCTCACTTCAGACGCTAAAAGAGGCTATTTTCGTCATTTTTTTGATAGGTTTATATTATAGATATTGATATAAAAGTTGTTACACTTTAGGGGTGAGATGCAGTCAGAGGCGTGAAAAAACGAGCATTTTCAATAATTTTTTGTTTATGGTAATTAAGTTTGTTTTACAAAAGTGGTTACACAGACTTTTTGTGTTATATTTCAACTTGACTTGTACAAATTTTCAAAGAAAAATATTGATTATTTATAAAAATATCGCCATCTTTGTCGGGGACCCCCTTCGGCATGTAGTGCTTTGCGGTGACCATCATAAAATTTTACTGGAACATCTGAAATAAAAAAAAACCAAGAAAAACTAATTAGTTTGATAATATATCTAGTCCTTAATCGAAGATTTTTTTTCAAAAATTAACAAAATGGCGGCTTCCGACAAATAACTTTTGATTTTCGACCAAAAAATCGCTCGTTTATTGTTTTAAAAAAATTGAAATTTTTAACAAAAATGAAAATCCTTCGATTGAGTACCAGTTTTTAATGCTATCAATAAGCACACCAAATTTCATCAAAACCCATCGAATGGTTTTTGAATTATAGTGGTCATCGCCTTGAAAAACATAGTTTCGAGGAAACCGCGTTTAACGTTTTTCGATGTGGATACGGTATTATATGTTCGTAAAATTTTGAACTCGATGGATGAAGCTAAACTTTCTTTATGTATTTTGATCCGCTCAATCCGAATATCACAATTTTTTGCCGAAAAGTCGAGCATTCAATTGTTTATAGCCAATTGTGAAAACAATTTTTTTTATTACATTTTTTCGGGACGAACTATTTTTTTCTAAATATTTTGGGCAATTTTAAAACGAAAGGATGCTTTATAAAATTTTACTAAAGTTCATAGTTTATGAGTAATACATTTTTGAAAATTTCTGAAAAAGTTTTCCAATTTTACACTTGATTTATGTATAGAAATACTAATTAAAAAATTACTTACATCGAATCATCAATTCCTGGCCCATACAATAGGGCTTCTGTCGATGTGGAAGCTCCCAAAATATCAATTTGTTGTTGTCTTTGAAGCATTCTGCCTTCCCGGGTATTATCGTTTGCGCGTTTGTCAGCCGCTACCTGCCATGGGGATCCGACGCCCCCTCACTAATTGTGGGATATCTCGGAAACTATTCATCGGATCGACTTGAAATTTTCAGGGAATATTTTCGAAACATCATACTTTAAGAAAATGTAAAAAAATCGATTTTTGAAAATTCTGACTGCATCTCACTTCTTAATAAATGCACTTTCGAAAAACATTTAAACACATTTTTTTATGTATTTATGGAACCCAAACAAACTTTAAGGGAAGGTTCTGCCTTGTTGGACCAAAAAATGTTCGATTTTTCACCAATTTCACCAATTTTTCACCAAGTTCAATATTGTGTATAAGTTGACCTAGAGTCAAGAAGAAAAATTGAAAAATAAAAAAATAGTGGGCGATTACAAGGAAGTTTGTTTTCTTCCCCAAAAATTTTTGTAGTTTTTTGCTCACTATTGTTTATTTTTCAATTTTTCTTCTTTCCTTTCCCGTAAACGCGTTTTTTCTCGAAACAACGTTTTTCGACGGCTTGTTGTTGAAATCTTCGAAACTACTGAACCGATCCTTATGAATTTTTACCCACATATTCTTTACAAGTATAGCTATAGCGCATGTCTAGGATGTTTAAAATTTTTTATATTTACTATTTTTTGCCAAAAATGGTGAGAAGAACGGGTTTTTTTTTAAATGTCCGCCATTCGGTCTGTTTTGCATGTGTCAAAAATCGTACGATATGCGCTATAGCCATTAACATACTGAATCTAAAACCGTTTGATATTTGTTTCGGACGATCCATCTTTGAGATTTCATCAACAGCGCAGACCTACAATTTTTTTAGGAACATTTTTTAACTACCATTTCCGTCTATAAATAGTGACTTGAATAAATAAATAAAAAAAATTGTTGCATTTCGAAAGTGTATTTATTAAGTATAACAACTTTTATGTCAATATCTATAATATAAACCTATCAAAAAATTCATGAAAATAGCCTTTTTAGCGTCTAAACTGAGAGACCCTTTAAGGCAGGAGGTGATCTGATCCTTTACAAAAATAGTCAGGAGTCGGTCAACTTTTGCAATTATTACAAAATATTTGTTGCGGATTGTAGATTTAAAACCAGGCTTCAAAACTAGGCCTTAGAAAATTATTTTGGAAATTGCTAGCTCGTACAGTCCCCTAGACCCCTTGCCTTAAAAAATTATTTTTGAAATTCCAAGCTCGTATGGACCGTTGGGCCCTGTTGCCCTAGGCTATTAAACTGCAATAAAAAATTATTTTCGCATTTCAAGATCACACGGACCCCTTGATCCACACTCTCTTGAACACATTGGAGTCTGCCAATTGTGGATTTGTCTGCTTAGCCAAAATCGATTTCCTTGAGCCGATACTATTCCATCCATGAGTTGAGAGTGGAACGACTTATGGAAAGAGTTCTTAAGAGGTTATACCTAGTTGTAAAAGTCGAAAAATCACTTTTTTAAAAATCAATATATTTTGACAGGATATCATCTCATAAATGTTTCCTGATAATCAAGGTGATCGGATCAAGATTAACAGATTTATAGGCTGTTATGTTGATGCCCGTCGGAATGCTCGGAGCGTTGTTCGAAACTTCAAACGCTTTTTTCTCGAAAGTACGTTTTCAAACTCGGTGAGCAAAATATCTCAAAACCTACTGCATCGATCTTTCTGAAATTTACGTGGCTTTTTCTCGTCAGACAAATATAGTATTTAATCCAAGGTTTTTTCCCGATGTATATATACATCGGAAAAAAATCCTTCCATCAAATACTATATTTAGGTATTCGCTAATAGATTTGTTGTTACTCGAAATAACTTCAATTCCGACAGATCGAAATTTGTATTCACTTGCCATGCGGTGGACATCATGAGGAGGATTTCTATCGAAACTGTTGTAGCGATTTGCATTTATATGCATTTCAATGAGCCAGTATCTGTATGTTGCGTTGCCTATTAAAAAAAAGAACTAGAATGAAAAATTTTGTTGATTTTTATTGCATTTTTATAAACTTCAACAATGAAACATGTGAATAATTGGATCCATGTTCCATAAAAACGTTAAATATATTAATTTCATCAGTTGATGATTTGATTGGTAAGTCAATTATTATTCTCGTGACCAAATGTTTCGTAAAAACAGACGGGTGCTCGGTAGGTCGAAACGCAATGAAAAGAGGAGATAGAACTCCGTGAACTAGGTTAGGTAGGAGTATAATGTTTTGTGCAGGAGGTAGGCCTTACAAGCAGTAAAAGATTAGCAGAAAAGTTGATTTGGGTGACATTTTAAGGCTCATGGTACGACTTCTAGCATTGGGTAGCCTCAAGTGAGGCATAAATCGCGTCAAACGCCTTCAAAGTAGGCTAAAATGAAGTGACAGGCCGAAAATTTCGACTCGGGTACTTCCGATTTGATAAAAGAATAATGTCAATATTTTTCGCAAAATTCACTTTGAACACGCAGCAATTTTTTTGTAAACTGATATTTCGGAAATTCCTTCGATTAATCATACGACCAACTAATGTACTAAGGAAATCGGTTTGATTTATTATATAAGATAACTGGGTTCAAAATTTGTAATTTTGTAAAAGTAATCGTTACTTTTGTAATTCTTGAATAGTTTACGAACAGTGCTTTGTTATAACCTCAAGATTCCTTATGTATTGTATCTACTTGTTTGCATTTTATATGTGGCCATCTCTCCCGGGAGATTAGGACAGATGGCCACGTACAGTCGGTGTATGATGGCCATAGTATTAGTTGTAATGTGTTCAAGTAATTCATTTATTCTACATTTGTTTTAGATGCCTAATAAGTACAAGAGAAAAACAATTGTTCTACGAGGGAACTGGACTCAAGGATCATTAAAAGCCGCTATGAGTGCTGTAAAAAATGATGAATTGTCGGTTCGTGCGTCCGCTAGAATATAAGCACAATGACAAAAAATGTTGCGGAGAAATCTATTATGAAACTCGTCTCATCGACGACTGGCTTTAGTGGATAGTATGCCGACTTTGGGTACACAAAAACTATACTGATTTCGATTATATGTGTTCTAGATGTGGCTAATAGAAAAAAATGAAGAATCCAAACATAAAACGAAAGCGAAAACAGAGAGCATAATGCTGGGTAACTGGCCATCTCACCTCTAGTCCTATGGCCATCACACCCAGATACTCCGGGAGAGATAGCCAATCGTGATTTTGAAGAAAACAGCAATTTCAAAGTTCATCTAACAGAAGTTTGTTTTCATTTCGTAAATTATCTTAAAGTTAAACGTTCAAAGTTGAATTATACATGATGATGAGTTAAGAAACATCTATACTTTTATTTTGACCCGTCCTTGAAAAAACTGTGGCCAACTACGCCGGACTTACCCTACCTAATTTTTGAAGAAATTTATCATCACGATTTACTATTTTAAAAATCCAAAAAATGAGCTGTTCTCAGCTGTTCCAACTAGGCATAGCCCGTTAATTAACGAGAGTTCTGGGAAAATGGACCTAGCGTTCGGTCCGTCGTGACTTCAAAGTCCAACGAGGAAAAATCCATTAAAACTACCGCCCTCGGTCCCAAGCTTTTAATTTACAGCAACATGCACTGTAGTCAGGGGAAAAGTGTCCTTTTTTTCTCAAGCGCACATGAATTTCGTCCTGTACTCGCTGCCATAAAGCCGCCCTTTGCTTCTGGCCGTATGTTAAAAGAATGAGATGCGCACAATTTGGTAATGCCCAAAGGGAAAACCCTCGAAATGCTTACTGCTTATCGCTCGCGAGCTGAGCTGAAAATGCGGACCCTAGGCACTCGCCGTACACCGTAGACTTTTGTAATATAAACGTCCGAGCGAAAAACGTTCCGCTTCCTGTTCTCTCCGTCTCTCTTTTCGTTTTTCCGCAATTTTTCTCATTCCCCGTGGCGCGGCTATACGATCGCGCCCAAGCCAACGGCGTTAATTATCGCTGATCCATTAGCATATTTCCCTCGGCCAGCTCTCGGCTCATCCCGTCGTACTCGCATTATTCTCGCAATTAAAAATATTTCCAGCTCGTCTTCGCGACCTTGTCTGAGCTGCGCGCCGCACTTCCGTTACAAAATTGATCTCCATGAAGTCGCCTTGGATGCTGTAAAAATAATATTGTTTATCCGTCACAACCGTTCGTGCTAATTCTTCGTCGTTGCGTATCTCGAGGAAAGTTTTCTTGTTTTTCATCTTTTATTGATTTCGTAGCAGCCTCCTCGTTCTCCATCTCTCCCTCATCCCTCTTTCTTCGATTATCCGATACTTTCCGCTCTTACCTATCGGCCAAACCCATTTTCATTATAGATTTCATTATAACTTTTTTTCCATCAAATTAACATACCTTGATTAAGCCAATTTACATAAAAATTGTTTCCTTTCTTTTGGCATGTGCGGCTTATTCGTTCGTGAGGTATTCCCAATATTTAGCAATTAAAAACGAGAATTTGCGCGGAATGAAAAAAAATGTAATTTTCTCAATGTCACGAGAGACTATCAGTGCGCTTGGAGCTCGCGAAAAAGCACAAGTTTCACGGTGGAATGTTCGCCTGGACCTTTCATTTGAGAGCGCATCCTGGTGGGGAAGTTTGTCGCACTTCATTCATTAATACTGCCTCTTCGTTGTCGAATAGAGAAAGCTCAATGGCTGTTTTTATTTATTCAAGAACCTCCACTAGCTCCTGCATGTACATTAGAGTGGCCCAAATTTGAGTTTTTTTTTCTTTTTCTCACCATCCATTTATCTTCTTTGAAGAAAAAAAAATTGTGGCGAAATCTGCGAGCGGACAAAAAATATTTAGAGGTCGCTCAATCCTTCCGAAATTCCAGTTTTCGTGAAAACATCGATGTTCTTTTCGTTCACTTCTCACCCATGAATTTTACGCTTTATAATTTTTGAATTAAGCTCGCGAGAGCTACAGCCGGTCAATGCATATTTAGTGGTCGCCCAAGAGGTTCAAAATTTCCAATTGTCGCGAATTCTTTTTCTCTTCTCACTTATAAATTTAACACTTTGTAAAAATTTTAAAACAATTAATCCTTTTTTTCTTTAGGAACGGATTTTTTAAATTTACCTCACACTTCTGACCCGATAAAACGGGGAACCAATAATCTTTTATGAGAACAAAGATTATAAATCTTGGGTTAGTAGTATGAGGTAACTTTGAAAAATCTGTTTCTAAAGGAAAACGATTAACGGTTTTTAAAATTTTACAAAGCGTCATATTCATGAGTGAGCTGAATTTCAAAAATTGACGAAAATTGGCCATTTCGAAGCTCTTGAGCGACCACTAAATATTCATTGACCGGCTAGAGATTTCGCGAGGTTAATTTAAAAATAATGAAGCATAAAATTCGTGTGTGAGAAGTGATAGAGCTCGAATTTGGGCCATCCTCATGTACGTATCTACTGAAAAATATTTTTCTAGATCTGGGCCAACACAAGTATCTTTCGGTCCAATCCAACCACAATTTAGGGCACGTTGCATGCGAGGCTTTGCCTCAAATATTAAAAAAGTTTCAAGCTTGAACGGATTCACCAACGCACTCGATGAATAATTCCACAAAATATTTAATAATAATTACTTTCATTTAAAAAAGAAAGAACAAGAAATCTAGCAGTACGATTCCACGTAATATCGTCTGATGAACAACATCACTTAAGTGTCCGCCTCCGATTCTGTTAAAACTTATATATGTGATAAAGCATGCAAAAATATTTGACACGTGTTTTTTATCGGCGGAAAAACAGTTTTGAGAGGTAAAACCACCCCTCAAAAAAGGCGGGTCACGCTTTCATTTATTTTTTTTTCTAATACTTCAATAGTGGATTTTTCATCGCTTTACATTAGAAGAATTTTTGTTTTTGTTTCATTCAGATCGGTGGACTGCTTATGAGTGAAACCCCAAAATCACCCCTCGACGCGCCTTTCCTTAAGGAGTGGTTTTTCTTAACACCGTTCTTCCGCTGATAGAAAAATAGGTCTCTAATAGTTTTCAATGCGTTATCACATTTTTTTCAATGCTTTCACTAATAGTTTTTTGCTAAATGCTTTTGCTAAATGCTTTCACTAATAGCTTTCTAATGCAATCACTAATAGTTTTCAATGCTTTATCACATATACCCGAGTAGAAATCTTGCTCCAGCTACAATAAACACCTGATCAGGCATCCTGACTTCTTTTTCGAGCCTTGATCAGAATTTTTTATCAAGCCCTGATCATTTTTGAAACACAATCCCTGACTTCCGTCTGATCAGGGTAAAAAATCAAGGCCTGATCAGGGTAAACTATCAACGCCTGATCAGGGTAAAAAATTAAGGCCTGGTCAGTGTAAAAGATCAAGGCCTGATCAGCGTAAAAAATTAAGGCCTGATAAGAGCTTAGTTTTTCACGGCTTGATAAAAATGAAAAATCATATGATTTTTCACGGCTCAGGATGACCGATTTTTTCCTGAAATAAAAAATACAACGCATACACAAAAGAGAAAAAGGTACCACTTTATAAATAACGCTGATCGTTTATTTTTTAATCTAAATATAAAATTTATCACATATATTTTTCACATATATCTATGTGGAAAACAAACATCATTTTTCTTGTATTTGTAATAGAACAAAAACTCGAAATAAACTAACATATATCACTGTATTATATTCCACTTATCATCCCGAAATAAACTAATATATTTTCTAAACAAAAACTTAAGAAACTTCGTGAATAAAGTAAACAGAGCTCAACGTTTTTATGACCAGACGTTTCTAGGAAACGTTACATTAGGCGTTCTGTTCGTTTTTTTACGCGACGCTCGAAACTTGTCCCAGTCTTTTGCTGAATTAATCAGGCCTTGATACCGCTCCAACAGCTTGTCCAATTTGCTTCGAAAGAACTTCTATTCCGTGTTCCCTATATTTCGAAATGACAGCCACTGAAAAATACGAAAATGTGTATCCCACTTAGAATTCAATGTCTACATATATATCTATATAAGGTATGCACATTATTTTATTAGGGTGGCACAAATTTGAGCTCTATTTTTTTCCTTTTTCTCACCATCCAATTATCTACTTTAAAGAAGAAGAAAAATTGTTGCAAAAGTTGCGTGCGGTCATTTTTTAACGAAAATTAGAATCGAAGCAGGAGAGCCTGTACAGCGAAGACCAACCAAATAATGGTGAGTTGACACCGTAGTGCAGTTCAGTGAATGTAATGTCCATCCGAAGTGCATTTCTTATGGGCTAACTTGCACCGATGGAAATACTTTCGCTGAACTGAACTACGCAGTCAACTTATCATTATTCGGTTAGCCTACGCTGTCCGGGCCCGTAGCGAAGGCTAACCAAATAATGGTAAGTTGAAAGCGTAGTGCAGTTCAGTGAATGTAATGTCCATCCGAAGTGCATTTCTAATGGGCTAACTTGTACCGATGGACTTACTTTCACTTAACTGAACTACGCAGTCAACTTGTCATTATTCGGTTAGCCTATGCTGTCCGGGCCTGTACAGCGAAGGCCAACCAAATAATGGTAAGTTGACAGCGTAGTCAGTTCAGTGAATGTAATGTCCAACCGAAGTGCATTTCTAATGGGCTAACTTGCACCGATGGACTTACTTTCACTTAACTGAACTGCGCAGTTAACTTATCAGTATTCGGTTAGCCTACGCTGTCCGGGCTAATCAGCACCGATGGCAAAACATTTACCAGATTGAACTACGCTGTCAGCTTACCATTATTTGGTTGGCCTACGCTGTCTCTTTTTCTCCTCTGGCAAAGGAGACGGACCAAGTAAAGAAAAATAAAAGCGATACACAAAACAAATATAAATCTACTTACATAGTGGTAGCGCCAACACATGCCAATCCTCAGGAATTTCGAGTTGTTCCTCGCTGAGAGGATCTGTTCCGGATCTGTCAAATGTATCATAATAAATATTTAAACCAATGCATATATAATTTGGCGTATGATTAATTTACAGTCAGATTTAATCCAATTTATATTTATAGATTTAAGAATTATAAGACTTTGAAAAAAATTAATTGTTATACTAACCTGCTGCTGTATTATTTCTTCGTTTTTTCCCTTATTTAGAGCCTGCTATTCACGCAGACATAGTCGTTGCGCAATCTTCTTCCGATTGTGTTCGTCCATCTTATTCACAACGTACACGTTATTTGTAAAAATGTATAAAGTAATTAATAATATGTCTCGTGCTTCTCTCGTGTCTGTGTATCATTTGACAAGATGAGGTTAGGCACGTTTTTAGCGCCAAACTGTAGAAGTCCAGTTACATGATGATTGCTTGAAGTTAGCTGGATCAGGCGAATTGAAGTAAGCCGTAAGTCCAGTTGCTTGACATCGCCTGAAGCTAGCCGGGTCAGGCGAATTGAAGTAAGCCGTAAGTCCGGTTGCTCGACCACCGCCTGACCCCAGCTTGATCAGGCAAATTAAGGCAAACTTAAGTAAGGCCTTCGTACTACAAGCTGATCAGGCGCAGATCAAATATCAGGCCAGCCTGACAATATTTCTACTCGGGTATGAGTTTCAACAAAATGGAAGGTGGACACTTAAGGCGTTATACGCAGTTGCAAGGCCAAAAAAGTCGTTTTTTTCACGATTTTTTTTTTTTGGAAAAGGATTTCATTTGGGCAAAACGAAATGTATTGGGCAGTGTAGTGGCATCTTTTAGCTTTAGAATGGCATTTTTTATTTTCAAAAATATTCATTAACATTGCTCCTGTAGGAAGTCTCCTGGAGGTCTCCGAAAAAAGTGTCCGGCGGTGAGCAAAGTATCTCCGGTTTGGATTATCTAAAATGTTTTCAAAAAGATTCTTTTAGAGGATAGATGAATCCAGGTATTGATCGAAGGAATAGTCAAAATTTTAATTTTTGACAAAATGGTGGTTCCGGAAACAAACAATTTCGATTTTCGACCATTTTTTTTCGTTAAATCGTTGAAAAAACAATATAAATAATTATAAGAAATCGTATTCCTTCGTTCAATACCTGAAGAATATATCTGACAAGGTTGTGTTAAAATTGCAGACCGATCGGTTGAGCCGTTTTTGAGAAATTGTGCTCGCCGACTTTGAAAACACCGTTTTGAGAACAACGCGTTTGAAGTTTCAACAGTCAATTTTGTAGCGCTCCGAGCGTCCTTACGAATATATGTGTGTATTTCCGAGAATATTCGCTGGGTCGATTTGAAATTTTCAGAGAATATACTCACATATTTGTACATTGCGAAAATGCAATTAAAAAAGATCGATTCTTTGAAATTTCTAACTACGTATAACCCGTTAAGGGATGTTCCTTGTCAGTAATCACATATGAATGTGTGCGGATCAGAACACCCGAGAAGAATGGGCGATTAAGGCGGGATATACATTCACAACAATTGGTTTTTCTCTTCTTTAAACGATAGCGATTTAAACGAAGTATGTAGAATATTTTCCCAAAGCTTCAATGCGACTTTCGAAAAACTTCAAACTTTATAGCCCGTCAATGCTGTGCCTCACCGCTCGGATTCGGACCGGGCGTGAACTTCAAACGCGTTTTTTTCAAAACTGCATTATCGAAATTGGCGTGCAGGATTACTCAAAAACTATTAAGCCGATTGAGTTGAAACTTTGTAGAAATATCGATAATTTTGGTACCTTCTACTTGACGAAAATTGTTGTAGAAAAATTGAAAAGAAAACTACTTGTTTATTCCACATTTTACAGAAATGTTGCGTGAAATGATGCTTTTTTTGTAAATGCGTGCCATTTTCTCAAATTTGCATTTTCTTCATTTTAATTACCATCACATAGAAACTATACATGTTCTAACTGAAAAAATGTTTGAACTTTTTTGCAAATCGAAATCTACGGGAAGCTAGACTGCATGCCGATTCGCAACTCCCGCGGCGACCTTGCTGTAACACTCTGCCACAGCTCCGCCATTTTGATGACGAATTAATTTTTTAAATTTGTCTCGTATACTTAAATATGTTATTAAAGTATACCTAAAGTTTGATAATTGTAGAATAATTATTTCTTAGTTTAAAAAATCTCTCAATACTGCTTATTTTTTTCCTGTCTAAATGTACATCCCACCTTAAAATATTCGGCATTCGAACGAGCCTTTTTCATATTTTGTTCTTACCAGATACTCATCCAAACGGGAACCAACCAGCCAATTTTTAACGGCCCAGTTTTTCGAATATTCACAAGATGCGTCACCCGAAGATAATACAACCGCTAAGCTATAGTTATTGTGCGGAACGAACGAAGAAAAACCTTAAAATACAAAGCCCGCGATACATGGCACCATAGTGTATTAGGGGTGAAAGATCGGTACGGGATGTGGCGTTGGTGCACCACCGTAGCAAAGTAGCTATACGAGCGTCAGTGTTGCGGATGATTAATGCGACGTCTGGACTCTTAACTTGCACGACGACGACGACGACGACGTCGACGTCGGGACGCCTAGGTCGCGTAGGTAGAAAGAGGAAGAGAGCGAGGCAAGGTGAAACAGGAAAAGAGATGGAGAGAAGAAGCCAAGGACGAGGCAGACGCGCTACCGCGCGCATTATCGTGGTCCTTCGTCATTCTTGGGCGTTATGGTGGTAAAAAGCTCCTCCGTATAGAAACTCTCGGAGACGGGGACCGAAAGTCATTCTGACAACTGGGTGATACAGCGAAAAACACAGCCAACCCAATCGCCGGTGCACCCATCATATTAGGACGCTGAATAAGTTCTCGCTGTTTCCCAACAGATTGCGTTACCAGAACTGCGTGCGTGTAGTTCAAGATGGTAACGCATCTATAAAGAATAGGGTAGCACAAATTTCAGCTTTATTTTTTTTTCCAATTTCGCACGATCCAATTATCTTCTTTGCTGAAAAAAAAAATTGTCGCAAAATCTGCGAGCGGTCAGCAAATATTGAGGAGTCGCTCAAGCCACCCAGAAATTCAAATTTTCATTAAACAATCTTTTTTTTTTGTTCACTTCCCACCCATTAATGTTATAATCTATAATTATAATTATAATCTATAATTATATAGCCGGTCAATGAATATTTAGTTGTCGCTCAAGAGCTTCGAAATTTCCAATATTCGCCCATTTTTTTTACTTATCCCACTCATAAATTTGACGCTGTGTAAATTTTTTAAAATAATAAATCGTTTTTCTTCAGGACCAGATTTTTCAAATTTATCTCTCACTACTAACCCACGAATTCTAATATTTGTTCTCACAAAATAATTCTTTAAGGGGTGAGATGTAGTCAGAGGCGTGAAAAACGAACATTTAAAATAATTTTTAAGAAATAGTAATCTAGTTTGTTTTACAAAAGTGGTTAATCAGACTTTTTATGTTATATTTCAACTAGACTTGTGCAAATTTTCAAAGAAAAATATTGATTTTTTATAAAAATATCGCCATCTTTGTCGGACCCCTTTGACGTGTAGTGCTTTGCGGTGACCATTGTAAAATTTTACTGGATCATCTGAAATAAAAAAAAAAAACAAAAAAAATCATTAGTTTAATAATAAATCTAGTCCTAAATCGAAGCTTTTTTTCAAAAATTAACTAAATGTCGGCTCCTAAAAGATAACTTTCGATTTTCGTCCAAAAAAATCGCTCGTTTATGGTTTAAAACAATATAAATTTTCAACAAAAATGAAAGTCCTTCAATTATGACTAGTTTTTAATGCTATCAATAAGCACACCGAATTTCATCAAAATCCATTGATTGGTTTTTTAATTATAGTGGTCACCGACTTAAAAAACATAGTTTCGAGAAAAACGCATTTAAAGTTTTTCGATGTGGATACGGTATTATATGTTCGTAAAATTTTGAACTCGATGGATGAAGCTAAACTTTTTTTTATGTATTTTGATCCGCTGAATCCGAATATCACCATTTTTGCCGAAAAGTCGAGCATTCAATCGTTTATAGCCAATTGTTAAAGCAATTGTTCAAAAAATTAAAGTTGTTCGGGATGAATTATTTTTTTTTAAATATTTCGGGCAATTTTAAAACGAAAGTAGTCTTTATAAAATTTTGCTAAAGTTCATAGTTTTTGAGTAATACATTTTTGAATATTTCTGAAAGAGGTTTCCAATTTAACTCTTGATTTATGTATAGAAATACTAATTTAAAAATTACCTACATCGAATCATCAATTCCTGGCCCATACAATAGGGCTTCTGCCGACGTGGAGAAGAGAGAAAAATTCGCATCACTTGAAAATTTCGACGCTCTTGAGCAACCACTAAAAATTAATTGGCCGGCTAGAGCTTTCGCGAGCTTAATTAAAAAATTATAGAGCGATAAATTCATGGGTGAGCGGTGAACGGAAAATAATCGATTTTTGTAGTGAAAGATTAAATTTTCGGGAGGCTTGGGGACCTCAAATATTTTTTGACCGCTCGCAGCTTTCGCGGCAATTTTGTTTGCTCTTTAAAGTAGATAATTGGATGGTGAAAAGAGGAAAAAAACAGAGCTCAAATTTGTGCTACCCTAATAAAGAAGTACTATAAGCATGCTTCAAATTCAGTGCATGGCACTTCGCCGAAGTGTAAACAACTTCTTTTTTCATAGTGTTAAACATATTAAAATTCAGGTAGATTTACTGCATTACTTTATACGAAAAAAAAATCTGTAGCTGAAGCACACAAAATTCTTGTTGAGACTTACAACGAACATACTCTGTCGAAAACAATATGCAGGGATTGGTTTAGACGCTTCAAAAGTAATGATTTTGATGTGTTGAATTGGGGGAATTACTTAATGAAGACTCATGTCAGATGCTAGCTGAACTTGCTGAATTATTAGAAGTTGATCACACAACAGTTTCAAAACGTTTGAAAGCATTATGAATATTTTTTTTTAAATAGAGCATTATTTTTCATTGAAAAAACAACGAGAACTTATTCAACAACCCAATAGAAATAGATTCTTAAAGGCGATCCTAGCCTTAACAATGTCTCTTCCCACCTATAAAAAAAAAAGAATTTTCGCAAACGCAAACATGGAAATCATCACAGGTATCATGGAACATGCAATAAATACACCTTGATTGCAGACTAGACATCTTTTAAGAGTCCCGATACTCGCCGATTTCAGCCCATGTCTCGAAAGGATCTCTATACATCAGTGATCTCTCGAGACTTCCATCATCCAACAAACTTACCTCTCCGAATGAGGAACCGGACCAAGTCTGATGGAGAGCAGTTCCCCACCCCGGTATCCTAGTCAACGTCGTTCAGCGAGATTGCCGCAGCCGCAAGCCAACCTTGCGCCCTCAACAGTCGACAATATCACCCCAGCTGATGACCTACCTACCGATCGCATTGAACTTCTCCACATTCGGCATTCAGCTTGAAAATCATTCTCCAGCGATTTTTCCGGTGGAAAATTGCTCCGGTGTCAATTGTAGGACAACAGTAGGCGGGACGGGAAAAGCTGTATATTGGTTTAGAGGATAGAATGCAGAAGGTGCAATTGGGGAAGCGAGAAAAATTGAGGGAGCCAGAGGGAGAGAGATCGTCGCGTATGTACACTGTCGCTCAAAACTTTGGATACACCAGGCGATATTTCTTGCCGCCCTAAAAGTTACATAGTTTCGTAAAAGAAAAGATAACCGAATTTACCGAACGGCGTTTCGAAGGGAACAAATTCAGCTTTGTTTTGCATTTTTTAAATATTTTTAATGATTTTTTTTTTCGACCCGCTACGCACGTTTTTTACGTGACTGTTTTTCGGCTTTTTTCGACCATAGAGAATTGGGCGCGTGACTTATGGAAAAATATGTTATCATGTTTATCCATTATAAACTTGAACGTGATAGCAGGAGCTTCAATTTCGTTTTTTCAAAATTTTCGTACGATTTTTTTTTCGCAAAGTTATTTCGTTTTTGTCTAAAAAATACAAATTTTGGAAAAATGCAACGTAACTCAAGAACTATAGGGTTTAAGAGGAAATATCAAAGATGTAAAAAGTTGCGTAAGTTTATACTGGGTTACCTGGATTTTTTTTATTTTCCTCTGAGATTTTTTCAAAATTAGTTTTGTTCGAAACCCTGATGAGTAGGATGGCTTAATTCGCAAAGTATGGCGTTTATAACAAAATATCAAGAGAATAAACTTTTTAAATTTTCGATTTGAGATTCGCTTAAATTTGTTCAGAATTTTTTTCCGAAAATTTTTCGGCCGAACCTCGGAGACTCGTCCGACCAATTGATTGGCGTGTCTCGAAAACTATTGAGTTAGAGACAAAATATCAAGAGGTGAAAATATTGCAGTGTTTCGTTTTACATACGTTGACATTTATTTCTATTTTTTTACAATGTTTCAAAAGCACCCAGACGACCTGAAAAAAACGACGCTATGTAGCTTTCAGTGCGGCAAAAAATATCGACGGGTGTATGCAAACTTTTGAGCGGCAGTGTACGAATCGGGAAACGAGAGATAACCGGTGGATAGGCGGTAGTTACAATTCGACAATTCGCGTGCGGGTTCCCAAAACCAAGGCACGTTCGGAAATCGTTTTAACGAAGGGGTTGCGGGACGATTCATTTCGATAGATCGACTCGAGTCACACATTAATACAGATGCATCGGTCAAAAGAGGGGGATAAAGAACGGGAGACAAAAGAGGCGGGAGAAAGACAGAGAGAAGCCAGAGGACAAAACTGTTCTGGTGCGGTAACGTCGAAAATCGATTTAACGAGTGGTTACAGACACGGCACCCATGGTTCGTCCTCATTCGTCCTCCGGACTCCATCATACTGTCGTTTTGCTCTCCTTTTTTATTTGATCTTTTTTATTTGAGTCTCTCTCTCTCTCTCTCTCTCTCTCTCTCTCTCTCTCTCTCTCTCTTGCGCTCCTTGTCTGCCCATCTTTCTTCCTTCCTCTACACGTCGCGGGTATTCCAATTTCATTCAGCGACCGAGATCTTCCGATAGACAGATGGAGGCACGCAAAATGTTTTTTGCTCGTTAAAGGAACGAGTTCGGCTGTACATGCATTCATATCCGCGCTACGGCATTCAATGGTTCACTTCGACGCAGGAAGAAAAAAAAAGGGAAGCGACGTTTCTTTTATTTTCTTCGTTATTCTCAACCATACAATAACATGTTTTTCGCTTATCATTGAAAAGTCACGTTGGATTACATGTGGGTTTGCAAATGCAGAGTAGTGTATCGAAACTACAGAAGCCTTTGTCGTCGTCGTTATCGTAGTCGTGATCGATTATTGAAATCGATTGGATTAGTCAGACGATATAAGCTTCCCGAAAAAAGCACACGAGTTTTCCGATAGTCATTCACAAATAAAATTTCTATCGTGCACTACAAAATGGTACAAAAATCAAGAGTCCTTGGCCACTCGAGTGTTAGGTATCCTTTCGTCTTCCAGACAACTCCAAAAATATTTTTGTTTCGCCCTCATGCGAGCCTAGCAGTGGCAGAGGTAGTTTATTCGTAAGAATTATTTCTCGTTGCGAAATTAAGGGGTCTTCTTATTTTAGACGCTAAGAAAGGCTATTTTGATGAATTTTTTGATAGGTTTATATTATAGATATTGATATAAAAGTTGTTGCACTTAATAAATACACCTCTGCCACTAGCAGTGGCAGAGGTAGTTTATTCGTAAGACTTATTTCTCGTTGCGAAATTAAGGGGTCTTCTTATTTTAGACGCTAAGAAAGGCTATTTTGATGAATTTTTTGATAGGTTTATATTATAGATATTGATATAAAAGTTGTTGCACTTAATAAATACACTTCCGAAATACATTTAAAAAAATTTGTTCATGTATTTATGTAAACCAAACCGACTTTAAACGCGTTTTTTCGAAACAACGTTTTTCGACAGCTTCGTGAAAAAATCTTCGAAACTACTGACCCGATCCTTATGAAATGTTTCTGAAATGACCATGTATTCTTTACAACTATAGCTATAGCGCATATCAAGGATTTTTTACGTTTTGATATTTACTATTGTTTTTGCCAAAAAACGGTGAAAGAAACACTTTTTTGGTTTTTTTCTTCGAAAAATGTTCATCATTTTGTTATTCTTGTACATATCAAAAATCGTATGATACGCGCCATGGCCGTTAATACACTGAATCTAAACCTATTTGATTCTTTCGTTTCGGATGATCCATCTCCGAGATTTCATGAACAGCGCAGGCCTACAATTTTTTAGGACATTTTTTTAACTGCCATTTTCGTCTATAATTAGTAATTTAAATAAATAATTTTTTCTTTTAATGTATTTCGAAAGTTTAGTTATTAAGTGGAACATCTTTTATGTCAATATCTATAATATAAACCTATCAAAAAATTCATGAAAATAGCCTTTTTCTAGCGTCTAAAGTGAGAAGACCCCTTAATTTTGCAACGAAAAATCATTCTTACGAATTTACTACCTCTGCCACTACTAGAAGATTAAAGGCCCATGAACGCTTTTTTGTGAAAGGCACATTTTCAAAGTCGGTGAGCTAAATATCTCAAAATCTACTGCATCGATCTTTCTAAAATGTTTAGGGCTCTTTTTAGATACAACAGAATTGTATTTGATGAAAGCACTTTATTTCCGATGTATACTTCTGATTTAATGAAAGAAAAATGTCAATTAATTTTCGCAAAAATCAAGACCCACTCTTTGAACACGCGCCATTTTTTTTATTTTATATACCGGAAATTCCTTCAATTCATCATAGGATAAACTAATATACTAACGAAATTGGTTTTATTTTTCAATATTGGATAGCCTGGTTCAGAAGCGCATTGCTCACAGCGAAAGAGGGTTTCGAGAGGTGCTTCCCGGACATCGACTGTAAATCGATGATAATTGAATATTTTTACACAAAAAATTACAGAGTGTTCTTCAGATGATACTTTTTCAAATCCCTAATTTTTGTAGAAATTGATTACCACGATTCTCTAAAAAAAAAATAGCTATTTTCGACTGTTAGGATCTTTAAGGCAGGATTCTACTTTGAAACCATGAAAAAAACGCTATATTCGTGAATTTTTTCTGAGAATACTATTAAAGATATCGATATGGGGTTTAAACTGTTCAATAAATACACTCTTTAAGTACATAAAAAAATTTTTTAAATGTATCTTATTCATTTTTTGTACACGTAAAACATGTTTAAAGCCAACGCCTCGAAAAGCAGGTACCGTTGCCGTGGTCGTGAAATCTTCCCGACGGATGGTCTGAAACAAAAAAATCAAATAGTTTCATGTTCAGTATGTCTTCAGGAACCGACCTAACTAGAATATTTTATATACGTGCAAAATTAACAAAATGGCGGCTAAAATACGAAAAAATGCGTTTTTTTGGGTCTTTTTTTGCAATAAAAAAATAGTTCTAATCAAAATTTTAAGTTGATTGTAGTTAGGTCGGTTGATACACACATATAGAATATGTGTTCCAAATTTCATAAGGATCGGTTCAGTACTTTTTGAGTTATCACGACCACGGTACTTGAAAATGTCGTTTCGAGAAAAACGCGTTTAAAGTTTTGGTGAGTCACAATAGCGCGCTCAGGTAGGTGCGTTCGAAAGGCGAAAAAGGATAGTTAGACTGCTTGGAACTTTATAAAATTTTGACCGAACATTCTTGAACATATTTACTTTCGAAAAATGTAAAAAAAAAAATTTTTTTTTCAAAGTTTCAAAGTAGAATCCTGCCTTAAAATTATCTGCATATAAATTCTTGTATGCAAGTCAATTTAAAGATTGCCCTGGATCCAAAATTATTGATTCATTAATGAGTCATCTCTAGTTGTAGCAGTCGAAAACAACTCATTTTTATACAAATATTCATATGTGTGCATTTGTATAAATATAATTACAAAGACGGGGCTTATCAAACGTCGAATATGGAGACAATATGCTACTAATATCCGGTTTCCGCAGTCGAATGCCTTTGAAATCACCTTTCCCCATAAATATTTTATTGTATAATGTTGCTTCGTTTCTCATCATTCCGATTATTAGCAATATTCTCTTTTAGACGTTGGCCGCCTTGTCCTTTATGTGGAATGTCGTTTTCAATGTCTATTTGTATTTTCTGATAGCATAATCGGCTGACTGAATGCATGACGATTGTACGTAACCATCATTTTCACATGAAAATACGTTTCTTCTTGGTCCATGATTTCTGTCACAGAAACAGAATGTACGTGCTTAAGGCGGGACTCTGAATTAACAAGTCAAAAAAGCGTTTTTTCGGGATTTTTTTTAGAGGGAAAAAACAAGTGAGCCCAGTATACATTGAGGTATATTTTCATGTAAATTTGAAATGTATAAAAAAAAGTTGTACACGAAACCATAAATGATTGCAGATTTATCAGCTATGCGCGTCTTGCTACTGCAGTCTCCAATCGGCGGAAAAGATGCAGCTCGTAATTCTTGACTGAACCAAATAAACCAATAAAATTTTCAATTTCCGTATATTTTTCTTCTGGGTGAATTGAGAAAAAGCTGAAATAATCGTGAAATTATAACTTTTCGGACGTTTGAAAAAAAATGTGTTAAAAAAACACTTTAATGTGCTATAAAAATGTTTTAAAAAGACTTTTTCAACGGCTTTTTGAATTCATTTCGAAGAGATTTTCATACTGAAGAAAATAACTTTGGTTTGATTTAATCGGTCGTTGAGTTTTTTGCTATCACGCCCGCCAATTTGGAAAAATCGTGGAAAATAAAACGGGAGAAGACGCGCTTCAAAGTTTTCAATAGAAGGAAATATCAACATCAAATATCAATCGCTTTTCTCCTTTTGGCCTTGTATCTTCGAAAATATTTACAATTGGCCTCTGTAACTTTGTAAATATATTCTTGGATACTTTATCTATCGATTGAAGCAATAAGAAAACCGACTTTTCGGACCTAATTCAGGCTCCCACCTTAAAGTGACATCGTTTTATTTCATTAGATCCCGGTGGTTCCACGACCTGTGCCGGTTCGTCCAATATTTCGGCTGTCTCGTCTTCGATTCCTCCCCTCGTTTGTCTCCTCACCAGCATCCCAAATGTAGCCTAATTTCGGGGAGGATCCTCGACGAACCGTTGGAACTCGAGAAATCCCTTGGGAGCAATGATCTCACACCGAAGTCTGTTTCGCCAAGGACTAGTTGGCATTGAATTCCAACCATTTATCTGACTGGGCAACGACTCAGGACCCACAAAGTTCTAATTTACCCATGTGTAGTGCGTGCCCCTTTTTCTCCCTGTCTCTTTCTCCCTTGCTCTTTCCCAGCGTACTTGCTTGAGTTCAGCCCTCATCGCCCCAACCCCAAAAGCAACGACGATGTAACAAACTCCTTCGAAATCGGTGCCTGCGTGCCACACCGCCCGTGGATGCTTAAATAACCGTAAATTTTAACGCTTCCTCTTCAAGAGCGTAGGAACTTTGCCGAGGGTCAAAATAAACGCCCTTGGGAGCAACAGCTTCCTATATGTCGCTAGGGCCCCTCTCGGATATCCTTCTGCGGTACTTGCTCGCACTCTTCCTTCGCTGCGCCTATATGAACCCGCCGTATCGTGGTCTTCCTGCCGACTCTCCTCTGACACATCCAAACATACGCCTCAACGGCTGCCCACGTTTCAATTGTTTTTATGTTTATTACGGTTCACTCACGAAAATCAGTGTAATCTTCCATGATCGTTCGATCTTGTCCTGGCGACATGTTGGTCAATTTTTATGAAATAAGTGTCTGCTTGTAAGTTGCGTCTCAAAACGACCTGACACTTTAATTTATTAATAAAACGTATTATTTACTTGAAAAGTACGAATATTTTAATTTTGATATAAGGTACAAACATGGAGGTTATGTGTGGAGCACAATATACGATAAATGGCACAAACGGCATGGACTTGGAAGACATATTCTTTCAACAAGATAGCACAACCTGCCACACGGGGGGCGAAACAATGCAGTTATTGCAAACGAAGTTTCATGGTCGTGTTATCTCGCGGCGCGGCGATGTGAATTGGCCTTTTCTGAATTGGAGTTTTCTTAAAGAAAAAGTGTATGCCAATGATCCACAGATCATTTCGAAGCTGAAGGAAGCAATTGGACGCACCATTAAGGGGAAGTACCTGAGTAAACGACGAGAAAAACAGGTAAACTTCGGGAATTTTTATCTCAAAAACTAATGTTTCGTTTGCATCCGGGTTTTTTAAATTGGAAAATATGTACATTGAGGTATGTTTAGGATTTTTTAAAAATAAATTCGTTCACTGGAAGCGATTCCAACGCGATTATTTCGATACATAGTTTCCAAAGTCGGTGCCAGATGTATCTCGAAAACGACTTGTCCGATTTCGTCCAAATTTGGGTACAATATTCTTCGATAGTTTTTCTCGTCCGCACACGTAGGGGTTTTTCATTTGATTGAACCATTGCATTTTTATGCAATGTGTATGCAATCCAAAATCGTCGGAAATTGCGAACGAAAAACGAATGTTAAATTAAAACGGTCGCAATTCCGTCAAAAAAAAATTTCAAAAAAATCCGACGCGTCGAACGAGAAAAACTAACGAAGAATATTGTAGCCAAATTTGGATAAAATCGGACAAGCCGTTTTCGAGATACATCTGGCACCGACTTTGAAAACTATGTTTCGAGATAATCGCGTTTGAATCGCTTCCAGTCAACGGATTTATTTTAAAAAATTCCTAAACATACCTCAATGTACATATTTTCCAATAAAAAAAAAACCCCCGAATCCAATCGAAACATTAGTTTTTGAGATAAAATTTCCCAAAGTTTACCTGTTGTTCTCGTTGTTTACTCAGGTACCTCCCCTTGATGAAATTAGTCGGCAACTATGCCAAAATGTTATAGAATATTTCGTCAAATGAGGGAACGTTTGCAAACAGGAACGAGGCGGCCACTTACCGGATATTCCACACATAACCTCCATGTTTCTAACTTATATTAAAATGAAAATATTCGTATTTTTAAAACAAATAAAGTAGGTTTCATTAATAAATTAAAAAGTCAGGTCATTATAAAACCCTGTACAGGAGTCGTCCATTAATTACGTGAGGTTTTTCAGTCCACTTTTTGAACCCTCCTCCCCTACGGTGATATGTGGTGAATTCTAGGCTCCCAACATCACGTTAATTTTTTGTTAAGAAATTTCAGACAAAAGCGTTGAGATTGCGGTATTTTATTATAAAAAACGAAATAACATATATCGTCAGTATATTTGAATGGCATGGTCCGCGCAGTTACACAAAAAAAATAGACGTAATATGCCCCCCCCCCCCCAGGGTAATTAATCGTGATGTTATCCACCCCCCCCCCTCTAATTGAACCTCACATGATTAATGGACGAGGCCCCTTGATCTATTCAATCTGTGGAACACATTGGAGTCTACCAACTGTGGATTTGTCTGTTTAGCCAAAATCAATTTCCCTGAGCCGATACTATTCCATTCATAAGTTGAGAGTAGAACGACTTATGGAGAAGGTCCTTCAGTAACGAAAGTTTTGGGAAAATGAATCCAACGTTCGGTGCATGGCGACTTCAAAGTCCAAAGAGAAAAAATGCTTTAGAACCCCCTCGGTCCCAAACTTTTAATTTACAGCAACATGCACTGTAGTCGGGGGAAAAGTGTAATATTGTAGTGTCCTTTTTTGTCAATTTCTCAGAATAAGAAGAAGAATAAGCTGATGATTTTTTTATATCAATATGATTTAAATGAGTCAACCTTGCTAAAATTCCTCCTATTACGCTAAAAACATTTTACAAAATGTACAATAATAATAATAAATCCTTAACATCAATATAATTCGTAATAAACCATATCTCCCTAGTTTTGACATAACCCCTGCCAAAAGTATTGACCCTATTACAGGAGACTCTACATGAGCATTAGATAGTCATAAATGTGAAAAATATATCGGTATTTTTATTAAAAATTCGAAGTTCATTATTGAAAAAAATATAATGATTAATAATAAAGATAAAGATCCTATTAATGTATACAATATTATAGGGGATATTACGATATCTATGACTTCTAATTCTGAGCACGCAGCCTTCATATTTGACCCAAAATAAGAGTTTTTTCAAAAGTGGTAAACATCGAAGTTCGACCCTTAAGGGGGTGAAACAGGGGCCTTAAAGTTTGTATGAGACAGCATATTTTTTCGTCAGATTTACTTGAAACTTGGCATAAATACACTCAATTACAAATAATTGAACGTGTATTTCAGCAATTTCCAAACTTTAACCTTTAAAGGGGTTGAACAGGAGCGTTAACGTTTGGATGAGTATCATATTTTTTGACCAGATTTACTCGAAAATTAAGATATTTAGTTGATATATAACCCTATATGTTTTCCTCGCTGTGCGGTGCGTGTCGTCAGTCAAGTAGTACTTTTAACCGCTTAATTGCGTTTGTTTGGGTTGGCATAAATACACCAAACAAATACATGTTTAATTATTTGTACTGGCGTATATTTATACCAAGTTTCAAGCAAATCTGACCAAAAAATGTCTCATATAAACTTAAAATCTCCTGTTGCACCCCCTTAAGGGTCGAATTTCGATTTTCACCACCCTCGAAAAAAATCTTATTTAGGGTCAAATATGAAGACTGCGTGATCAGAATTAGAGGCTACAGATATCGTGATACTGCCATATTATATGTAACTCCGCTTGAATTCGATTAATTTGATATCCCCACCTTAAAACTAATATAAATATAGAAATTCGAGAATCCTGCACCCGTTGCCATAAAGCCGCTTTTTGCTTCCGGCCGCATGTTAAGGGGTTAGGCCACAGTAACGGGTATAATATCATGTGCCAATTTAACAATTTTTTTTTTCGTATGAAAGAGTGATTCACTCATAAAATTAATTACACATCTATTTAGTATGAATATGAAGCTGTTAGAATTTGTTTTTCTTCGATGTACAAAATGGCCGACTACTAATATTTTCTTTTTTTACGCGCTCCGCGGCGTGACATTGAGCATCCACAATTTTTTACCTAGAACAAAAAACAAAAATTCTCCTCAATCTACATTAGAATACCTAGAGAAGTACGTACAGAATGTAAAAAATATTGTTTTATTCAAAAGTTGTAGGTATTTGCCTTGAGTTGTAGGTATTTGAATGATTTTCAGTGAAAATGTACAAAACTGCTCATAAAATAAAAAGTTTTCGATTAATCAGAAATTCCGAACGTGCTTCTCTGCGAAATGCAGTTAGGAACATAACTTTTTAATTTGAAGTAAATCGAGTGAAAATTGTTGAAGTTATTTGTCACGCCAATTGGAAAAAAGCTGTTTCAAGAAAAACGCGTTTAAAGTTTTAGGTACTCTATGGCCGTGCCAGAGGTGGGCTTACGTTATACGCTCAAAGTCGGTGAAAAAAATGTTTCTTGCTATAAATTGAGTAGTAACTTATTATTATGATGACAAAGCACCGTTTTAGCGAAAAAAAATCAATTTCTGAAAATTCTACTGTGGCCTTACCCTTCAAAAGAATGAGATGTGTACAATTTGGTAATAACCAAAGGGAAAACCCTCGGAATGCTTACTGCAAATCAGTGTAATCTTCCACGATCGTTCGTTTTTGTTCTGGCGACATGTTAATCGATTTTGATGTAATGCGTGTCTGCCTCTTTGCCAAAAAGCTTTGTTATCACAAACCAACGCAACCAGAGCTTGATGGTGTTACTGACAATTCTTCGTTCAACGAAGAAAGTTGTGTCATGAATATTCTTTCACTTGAGATTCCATCCTCTTCGCCATCTCAGGGCATTTTCGTTGCGTTCATCTGGCTCCAAATGTATCGTTGAAGCGGAAATCCGTAGGAGCCACCAGAAGCATATTTTCCCGCACATCGTCGGTGCCTCGAGGAATTCACGGAGTAAAGTAACGTGTCGAAACTTCACCTCTTCCGTTTCACCCCCGGCTCACGCTGTCGAATAGGGAGAAAAGCACTTTCGAATGTACTTCAAGGACTCTGCATCAGACTCGTTAGAGCTGAGATTACACTCTCAGTTGAAACTGTCATCCTATAAACGTGACTTTGCTCCACTTTCTTTACATCACTGAAAAGCAGCACAATGAGGACACCATTGGGTTGAAAATCTGGCAGATTGGATATCTCGGTCCTCCCTTTCCCTCCAATCCCCATTTCCCACAACATTGATTTCTGGTAGTCTTCGAATGAAATAAAAGAGACTAGGAAGATATCTGCAGTTAATGCGACCGATTTCCTTTATCTGCTGTATCCGAGCAAATTTCACGGAAGCAGGATCAATCCTGTCATTCGTTTCGATCATGCGGACTAAAACAGGGTCGGGAATTTTCTCTTCCGTCCCCGATATCATAGTCTAGTAAAAGAGACGAAAATCCAGAACTTTTTAACGTTGCATATGCATTTTTGATTGAAGGTAGATGGTTGCATACTGAAAGTTACCCCGATAAAATGTTGCCCCTCAACTCGCCCCAACCCTAAGAAATAGGGGTTGAAAACTTAAAAATCACCGTATCTCGATAATTAATAGCCCGATAAAAAAATGTTTCAATTAAAAGTTGTTTGAAATAATAAAATACGTATAAAGTTACTTGACGTCCAATCCTCTATCATTGAAAATAGCGGCACAAAAACACAATAGCACTACTGACCCAGACAAGGACGCGGCGATATGTCTACTCCGCTCGCACACGCATCAACCCCCAATTTTCGGATCGTTTTTGTGCCGCTATTTTCAAAGATAGGGGGTTGGACGTCAGATAACTTAATACCCATATTATTATTTCAAACAACTTTTGTTTGGAACCTTTTTTGATCGGGCTATTAATTATCAAGATACGGCGATTTTTAAGTTTTCAACCCCTATTCCTTAGGGTTGAGGCAAGTTGAGGGGGAACATTTTATTGGGGTTACTTTCCGTATGCAACCATCTACCTTCAGTCAAAAATTGATATTCTACGCCAAAAAGTGCTGGGTATTCGTCTCTTTGACTGGACCATCACGCGAGAGGTTGAAGAGACACAACTTTGTTGCATCCCACGCAGAGACGAATGTACATCCGGTGATGTAAGAATAGCCGGGAAAGAGAAAAGCCAGGCCACTCGATAAGTGGCTTAACGTGGAAATCCTTCGTCATCGATTGTCGTCAAAACGTTGCGTGTGCCTCTTCGAATCTCTCTTCCCCGTTCGAAATCTCTCGTCCTCCATACACGTCTCGACCCTCGTTTCCTCTCGAGCCTTCCTCTCAAGATCCAGTTAGGACCTCTCTAAGTCCCACTTTATTGGGTCAAACGAACCGCGCCCCAGACGAAAAAAGTCCCGAACTTTTCGGGCTATCTGACGACGAGTGGATCGCCGTGGAAGTCGAATCGAGAACGAGATGTTTGAGCACGAGTTTCACGAAGAAAAAGCTTCTCCCCGCGAACTTGCCTCCATTTTTATTTCACCCTCGTTTCAGGCTATACAAAACGACCATGCGGAAAATCCTCGGAGCCTATAACTTATCGGTCGTCGTTCGCTATCAACCCTCGGACGAGCAGCCCTTAATTGGGCCACGTATTAATCCAACTGCCAACGTTTCATGTTCTTCACGTGATGCTTTGTTTCTGCAAGTAATAACGTCGATACGATATTCGATGTCACGGAATCCAGGACAAATATAGGCCGTGGCATTCGGGCGTGCACCCACTAACAAAAAAATTCTCTTGATATTAACTAACCGCGTCTATTTGATTTTTTAATGTTTGAATCAACTAGATTTTTTGTAATATCAAATTTTGTTATTGCATTCCATTATTGGTATTATTTCTCTTAAATATATTTATTTATTCAAATAAATCAAAATCTATTTAATATTGTTCAATAACTAAATATTTTATTTAATCCTAATAAATCTGTGATTCAGTTTCATCTGTTAAAAAAACAATTTTGTTGAATTCACTTTGAGTATCTATTTGATATAAAAAAAATTAAATTAAATCGAACTTTCGTAGGGTCAACCATGTTTCTATTTGATTGAACTAATGATCTGTCTATTGCAACACACATATCAAAGGGGAGTGGGGATAGAGAGGGTAATATATATATATATATATATATATTGTAATGAAAAATGTATAGCATGTTATTCGATAAAACTCTCTAGTTATCACAATGATATAAAGTAATTGATATAGTTTATGAGATACAACAAATAATTATAGGAATTCATTTGGTCTCTTATGCCATATCTGCGACCAAGATGTTACAAGCACTCGGTAGCATAGGGGCAGCGTACGTAGGGGAGACCGGGGCAAAATGGTATAGCGGGGCAAAACGGTACCGGGGCAAAACGGCACTGGGGCATAATGGGATCGGGGCATAATGGGATAGCAAAAAATGAAGTTTCTTGGTGCTTGATTTGGGGCAAAATGGGATAGGGGCAAAATGGGACACACAAAAATGAAGTGTCGCAGCCCGCTGAATTTGGGGCAAAATGGGATGACAGGAAAATGCATGCTTCGGCTCTATGAAAGAGCTGTTGAAACATAATCTAATCTAAATGGTGCATGTGGTTCGTTTCAGTCCACATATACGCAGATAATACGGACTGACCGATATATTTGTAGACACATATCCGTCGATTTCATGGGGACCGGCGGTCCTAGTTTCATAAAACAATTTACGTAAAAATTGACAAGAGTTAGATTTTCATCAATGGCTTGAAAATCAGTATCAGTAACGTGCAGTTGGCAGAAAATAAATAAAAAAAAAAACAAAAAAAGATAAAAACAAAAAAAACCATAAATTGCACGCGTCAGATTATAAAAATTACTTGATTATTTAAATAATTAATAACGACAAAGAAATTGTACCAATCGAATAAGAAGGCTCAAATAACAATTTACGTCAAGTTTGGTACAGTTCTGACCGCAGAATCAAAAGTAATTGTTTAACAAACTTTAATAACGAATGGGCCCACTATTCATGTGCCCATGCTGACGATAACTTAATCGAGTCCGTTTGCGATAATTGTGCCGATAAAAATTAGCTTAGTTAAACAAGCAATAAAAATTAAACATTGCCACCGTTAAATTATAGTATCGTAAGTAGAGTGTGACCCAAATATCGTGTAACATTCAATAAAACCTGTTTTTACTCATTTATTACCCCTCGTTTTTTACCCCTGCATTTCTTTCGTTTCTGCATCGAATTATTCCACTGTCCCATTTTGCCCCGATCCCGTTTTGCCCCAACCGCCTCTTTCTGAGGAGCCTGATTTTCTCCGGCCCATTTTGCCCCAGTCCCGTTTTGCCCCAATGACGTATTTTCCAGCAGTGTTGATTTTCACTATTCCATTTTGCCCCAAACCCGTTTTGCTCCGGTCCCATTTTGCCCCGGTCCCATTATGCCCCGCTATACCATTTTGCCCCGGTCTCCCCTATATGGGTAGGTAGGTTCTAGGATCGATTCCATATTGGTGAAATATTGTCTTCGACAAAAATCATTTCGGAAGGCCAGGGACTGACGAATTACGAAACAAAATCGTTGTGGCAGAACTCTCAATTAAGTGTTTCATTTCGTTTTGGCTTTATGAAATATTTTATGCATACAGTACACTTAGGTCTACAGTGTACATTATATGCAAATAAAGATTTATTTTAATCGAACCTTTATTTCTTCAATTTGAATACATTCAATATTTAAAAAGAATAGCTGAAACAAATAAAAAAATTACTTAAAAAAAAATAAGATCGTAGTAGTTCGTGAGACGAGGAGACACCTATTTGATTTAAATAGGCCCTATTTAAAATAAATATATATTTTTTTGGCAGTGTAAGCAAACAAAAATCTCTAGCTTTTTCCCCCACATATGGAGGCTCGTATCGAGCACGAGTGCACTATTTTCCAAACGGCTCTTTCATTGCACTTCAGCCGGCCCAATTTGCGAAAAGGATACTCCATTGCGTCAGAGATTCAGGTAAAGATTTCATACGAATTCTATAAAGAAGTTGTGATAAATGTGGTGTAATGGCTTTTCATAATGAGCCATTAATATTTGTCGGAATGCGAACGCGTTGTTCCCCCAAGTATCTGGATAATACATATACAACAATTTCAGTTATGAACCTGTGGTCGTGACTACACGCGACATTCGACTATAGCATTATATTATCATTCATTTGACCTACATAACTCTAACAGATATACATCCATATACACCAAACGTATTTCTCAACACGTTTATTTGGATGGGAAGGAACGAAAACGTGTGAATTATGTGGAGAGTCACGCACTCGACGACTGCGATCCCTCGTTACCCGTGCTGGCGCAACCAACGGGGTGTATACGTTTGCCGCGCCTTTCATTTGTTCAAAAGCCTTTCAATGCACCCGGCAATTCGGTGGTAAACGTTACGGCCCTCTCAAACTTCCCATACGCCTCCACCGACCCCTAAAAAACAGAGAAGCTGTCATTCACCCGAGTTCTCAAATGCGGATTTTCCGTACGTTTGTGAAAGACCGAAGGCCCCGATTTTAACCCTTCATCCTTTCGATGTCCCTGTTGCGCGGCATTATGTGAATAATGTTCGAGGACACGGTGTGTCCTTTCAAGCTGACGTACGTGAAACTAGTCCTCGACTGATGGAACGTCGCGGGCAATAATTGAAAAGCAGAAAGCGTGCTGGAAGTCTATCGCGTGCTCACTGTTTTTTATTTTTCATTTTTTTTATGAGCTGCAGTCATGCCAGGATCGCGCGTCTCCGCTGTAAAGCATCACGCGGAAAGACAATCCGAAAAATGTGTGTTCCATCCTGTTGGGCCTCGACGTGCTGGTGCAACCGACAACCAAACTCGCTCCGTACTTATTCATACTCGTATTCGGTATAATAAAGCAATCTCGGGACACCCAGTTGAATTTTGTTACGGTTATGGCGCGCGGACACGTGAACGATTTGACATAGGGCTCGCGCCTTCTCTCTATTGTCTTTGTGCGCAACCCTAGTGCCTCCTAGCGTTCGTATTTTTGTGGACTCTGTTGTAACGTTTCATTACATTTTATTATTCATAATATTAACTTAATATTCAAATATCGCAAATATGAGATACAATAATTAATCGATTTGATTTATTGTCTCGCAGTTCGCATTAAGGTAGTTCTCTGGGTACACGTATGAGCCAAAAGTTTCGGTCGAAGCGTATAGTAACATCCAATGCCTATACGGTGCTGTTGGTTGTAAATTTTTGACAGAGCTGGTAGCCTCTATATGTCCCACACATTCGCACCTCATGCATAGGGTCTTATACTCGTATAGAAAGCGGCGCAGTAATCGTGGCAACAGCGCGATTTTTCTGCAGTCATAGCGTTGAGCGTCCTACGAACCGTCTTTCGCGAAATATTTTATATAAATAAAAAAAACGTAATAATGGCAACCCAAATGCGATACGAAAGAAAGTTTACAAGAAAAAAGGCGCTTGCTAAAAGACTGAAAGCTGTGGCAGCCATGTGTCAAGCAAATGCGGCTAAACGCGACGAGAATAACTATAACCTCAACGATCAGCAACAAAAATTCGCTGTCGAAGAACGTCGGATCGTGGATTTACAACGTCTTGCCGACAGTTTAAACTGTATTCGCTGTAACAAAGACAAATACAAGCATAAATACATGCATAAATAGAACAGATTAAATTTGTTTGCAGAATAAATTTATTTAACATCCGTCTCAGAATTACTAGAACTCGAAAAAAAACACGCTTCGAGTTCCCAGACCACGCGCCGCTCAGCTGGCTATAGCGTACACTGTGGCCATTCCGTTACAGATGGTTGGGCCCGAGTTCGGTATGGAATAAAATTACCGCCTTTCATAAGTCGATATCTCAAAAAATAAACCATCAAAGGTTGTCATTTTTTTTCAATCAATTCCACAATAGTACTGCATACACGTGTGTTTTTATTTTGAAATCCTAAGATCCGTTTAGAACCTACATCGAGAAATGCGAGCAAACTCCTATCGGTTTACGTGTTAGGTACAGGGATCGCGTACAAAAATACCCATTATCAATTGTAATTATCTCATGAAGTAAACGGTGAATCGAATTGAATTTTTCGGCATCAGTCCATGAAGGTCATATCTACACCATACTTATATTTCAGCCAATTCCTAAGATTTTACCAAAACTACCTTAAACTCATCGGTAGGATATTCTTACACGCATTCCTTCATAATTTACAATGATTCGCGGAAAATACGTGCATTGACACACACACACACACACACACACACACACACACACACACACACACACACACACACACACACACACACACACACACACACACACGCACGCACGCACGCACGCACGCACGCACGCCCACACACACACACACACATTGTATGTGTGTGTGGGCGGGGGTGGGTGTGGACCTGAACGCGTTCGTTCATCTTTTATTTTGTATTGGTTCCCTCGATCGCTCTTTTTGATGTCCTAGGGCCGTTGGCGTATTTCCTCGCAAGGTCTTTTGACGCGAATTAAAATTGCGCTTGAATTCCATTTAATTTTTTGCCATTGAATCAATTTCTTTGGCCAAGAGCGAGAAGAAGCGTTTCCTTTCAGTGAAGCGAACATACGTAAGGAAAACTTGCTTGAGGGGAGATAAGTATATACCTAGGAGCCGGAAAAAAAGTCCTATTCGAAATATTTGAAATTTCGGATTGGGGTTTTATCTATCTAAAAGTATATACATTCAAAAATATGTTTAATTTGCTTTATTTAAAAATATCAAAAATATACAAGGATATTGTATGATCCTTGGAGCGTCGTAAAAAAATCTGCGCATACGGTACCGATGGCGTTTCTTAAAACATCATCTGAAAAAAAAAAACAAAAAGATTATTAAATTAGATACTATAATCTAGTACTTGCCATAGCCGATTTTGAAAATATCGATTTATGACAAAATGGCGGACGTTTGAACATAAATAGTGATGTTTGGGCCAAAAATTAGTTATTATTTTGCCTATAAAACATAATGTTGCCATAACAATATAATGGTGTATAGAGTAACCACAAAAAACCTCAAGGCAATCGGTTCATTGGTTTTCGAGAAATTTTGGGTACCGATTTGAAAAACGTGGTTTTGAGAAAAACGCGTTTGAAAATTTGGGAATAAATAAATCATGAAATTTATCAACTTACATGGAATCATCGATACCAGGCCCATAGTGTAGGTCTTCTACGGTCGACGGAATGTTCATAGCTTCTAAATCCTCGACCTCGACCATCTAGGTGTATATCTCCCCTTAAAGCTGTATAATTTTTTCTATTAAAATTTAACATGCGTATATTGTTGCTGCACCACTTTAAAATATAAAAAATAACATTTTCTTTTCAAACATAACTAAGCATAATTTTTAATACCGGCTTCGAGAGTATGATTTACAATATTAGTTTTTCAACCTGAAACTCAATCAAAGGGGAAACTTTTGGTATCTGCTAAACACGTCAGGGATGTAGAAGACTTAAGGACCAAACATGACCCAAGTTTAAACTTGTGTTTAAACCTGGGTCATGTTTTGTGGATCATTAGTTAGCGTTATTGTCAACAATAAATTAATAAAAATTATTGTGAATTATTAATATTTCAAGCTCGTGTCATAAGGCAAACTTCTATTTCTGTGACACCATACAAAACTTTTTTTAACGAGGTATCCTTCTCTGGAAGCCCAATTTGAAGGGTCAGAATGATGTTTTTTTTTTCTAGTAACACATTGGTTGGAATAAATGATTTTTTCCCAGCATGTTGTACACATGTTTGTGGTTACAAAGTAATATTTTCGGAAGAAAATCTTTCAGTGTTCGTGGTGCTGCAGTTGGCGTTGCAGTTCAACTGCTAGGCCCGAAACAGCAGTGTCTCTACTAGGCTCAAATGTAATCTGCAAAGAAAACAAAAAAAAATTTCTTCAAACATATCCAACTGGCTATGGGTTCACGCTCCACTTTTCGACATTTCGAAAAATACGACAAATGACAGCTTCTCTAAAGAAAACCTTATTTTTCTCTTGACAAACAGCATGCTGAAGTCATTGTTATTGACAAATGGTTCATCCAATCAAAAAACGCGATCCTGAACCGAAATTGACGTCTTTTTGAACGTTAACTGTGCAAATTCAAGTCAATAGTGTGAAAGTTACTTGAGATATCAATCCTGCCGTGTCAATATATGTAGTTTCGAGATAATCGCGTTCAAAGTTTCGGTACATATTTTACACGATCTTGTGAAATATTGCCGTCTTACCGCTGGTCAGCGATTCCAGCACCATACAAGTGTCTTTCCTTATCATCGAGATCATGTTGCACACCTAATCTACGCAATCTGCGGGCAGTTCGGGCCTCTTTTGAGTGTTCTTGTGCTTTGATGTCCGATTTCGTTTAACGCGAATCATCCTTAACCCGACGCACACTGTTCTACTAAAGTAGGCGTGCGTCCTAAAGTAATTGACTTCGTCAATTTTTAGAATTCCAGGGTCAGGTTGGTCATAAAATATTCTTGAAAGTTCACACTATAACAATCTGCAAAAAAAAACTATTTTTTGAAGCTTCCAGAGCGGGACACCCCCTCCCCTTCAAGGTCAAATCGCAGCTATCCATTTGTTGCGTAGTTCTAATATCCAATTTGCCGCAGCGTATCGATAAAATTTGCACTTACCGTTCCTTCCGGTATTTTTGCACTTTATTACAAGTATAAAGGCCCACATTTAATAAATCAATACTTTTACTTTCATTTAAAAAATCTCGTACTACGCTCATACAGATCTGCCAGATAAATAGCCGAGTTTATTGCAATTTTTATCCACTGCGGGCGCTGCGTTCGATTTCATCACCCCCATCCTATACTCTGCATGGAGCCAATAAGGATGTTTGCGTTAGTGTTGGTAAAATTCGCAACGCGCGCCATCCACACTTTAGGGATGATGTTCAGTTTTATTGACGTCAATTTGACAGGCTTCAAGACAATATGAATTTTGAAGCAATTACGTTCGCCACACCTGCCACGATGAAAAGACTTGGGTACCCAGGACACATCAGGATTGGCAAAAGTCCGAATGCGGCCGGACGTAAATCGTAAAGTCACAACACCTAACGCACAGCCGTCTACAGCAGCAATGATGTACCCTCTTGCGGGGAAACAAGCATGGCATCAGCACGGTTGCCCCAGTCGGAGAGAAAGCAAGGGAAAAAACCAAACGCGCCTGATAAGAAACGAGACGCAGGCAGGCAGGGGAACGAGTGACGCTAATTGAATTATAGGAATTGTCGTAGTGGCAGTACGGCGTAGGGGGCTGCTGTGACTCCAATGGTGCGGTGAAGATTGATGAAACGATCTTGCTAACGAGTACCGAATCTTTTATCGCTCACTCAGATTCGCTTCCGATCGAAGGATCCCGAAGATCGAAGAAGAATCGCTTTAGCATCATTGTCACGAGGGCATTCCGGCATCAGGATAATTGTCGCGATCCTTGCGGATACTCCGCATTCTTCTCTGGAGAAAATTGCTTCGATAGCTACGCACGGTGATCATGGTTTATTGATGAGTCTTGATGAGTCAAGATGAATGGCTTGATTCTCCATATTGTATTGGCTAAAAGTTTATTGTATTATTAACCATATGGAGAATCAAGCCATTCAAATATTCTCAAATATATATATATATATATATATATATATATATATATATATATATATATATATATATATATCAGTCCCCTCCAGCTTGATTCTCCATATGGGGAATCATAATTGACAAGGGACTTATCTGAAGTAATGATCAAGATCAACTTTGAGTTGCTTTAATTTCGGATTTGCAAGGTTTCTACTCGTTGAATAAACATTTTTCAAAAATACTTATAAAGGCGGTCTGTTTTCTGCTAATTGTCAGAATGAGAAAAAAGTTACTTGTATTTTGCTGGAGATTTTATCAACCTGCGCTAATAATACAAAGAACTTTTAGCCCAGTGATTGAAAATAGATAATTCCAGCCTAAAGTTATTGGAACTCTTTAATCTGCTGAGGGGACAGATATATATATATATATCAGTCCCCTCCAGCTTGATTCTCCATATGGGGAATCATAATTGACAAGGGACTTATCTGAAGTAATGATCAAGATCGACTTTGAATTGCTTTAATTTCGGATTCGCAAGATTTCTACTCGTTAAATAAACATTTTTCAAAAATACTTATAAAGGCGGTCTGTTTTCTGCTAATTGTCAGAATGAGAAATAAGTTACTTGTATTTTGCTGGAGATTTTATCAACCTGCGCTAATAATACAAAGAACTTTTAGCCCAGTGATTGAAAATAGATAATTCCAGCCTAAAGTTATTGGAACTCTTTAATCTTGACTGCTGAGGGGACTGATATATATATACACATAACAAATAGTGAGTGTTTTTTTTATTTTCTGTACATCCAATCACAGACACAGCTCCTGTCCCCGTCCGTGCCCCGGGCCCAAATATGGGGCAGCAACCTTCGTAGAAAGAGGTTTACATTCTGAGTATAAAAAAAAAAAGAAATTTACGAGATGTAACTATATACACATATATAATTTATATATATTAGGTGTGTAGGACTGAAACTTCGATTTTTTAATAGATGGCGCTACTAAAAATGGCATACTCGATTTTATCTAGAACTATTATGTTTCGACGCCCTGACAGCCATCTTTAAAATGTAGTATTTTTCAATTCGTAAAAGTGTAAACAACATATTATTTTCCGCTTCAAACATGTCAAATTACGTGCCAAATTCAGGCCAGAAGACATGGTAAAGAGATTTGGCTGCAAAAACAATGCTAGGCCACATGTTGCGAAAGCAGTCCAAGATACGTTGGAAGCACTTGAATTGGAAGTGTTACCCCATCCACCGTATTCCCCAGACTTGGCTCCGTCAAATAATCACTTGTTTTAATCGATGGCACACGCACTTGCTGAGCAGAACTTCACCAATTTCGAAAAAAATGAAGACAATACTCGATGAATGGATCGCATCGGAACCTGAACACTTTTTTTCATGATAACATTCATAAGTTGCCAAAAAAATGGGAAAAAGTCATAGCAAATGACGGAAATTGCATTCAATAAAATATCGTTCGGGTAAGGTTCCGCCCCCCCCCCTCTCCCCGATCGAGCTGAAATGTTGCACAAACCTTCCTTCTAGTATTTTAAGACAACCCCTAAAGGGATTTTTGGCGACGAATAATAGTTTTTGGGTTTGGATTTGTTTGGGTATTTTTGTTTAGACAAAACGGAGAGTGCGATAACATATGGGTCATTCCATGTCAAATCGACAAATTTTTTACCTGACCCCCTTTGATTTCGCTGAAAATTTTCTATCTTTTTCTACCCCCCGAAAGTTATTTTTCAGAATTTTTTCAAATTTTTTTTCCCGACTCAAAAAAAGTTATGAATTTTTGAAAAAAACCGCTCTTTTATTTTTAAATTGCCAGAACTTTTTCAAAAATTGACCGTTTGGGAACTTTTTTTTTTCAAAATTTTTGTTTTTAAATGTAGTTTTCGAAAAAAAATATGAAAACATTTTCAGAATCCCAGATATATGAAATATTTTAGTTTTTTTGAAAAAACCGTAATTTTCTCAAAGTCCGACCGTTTTTTTTTTTTTGCTCTAAAAATACTTCAACTAATTCTGCAATGATCCCCGTTAATCAAAAGATGTGACGACAATCGCTTCTAATTTTTTTTCTTGATTATAAAAAAATTTTTGTTGAATTTTTGCTGATTTTATATAACTTTGTTATGAAATTTTTTTTATTTCCTCGTGAAACCTCAAAAGTTGAAAAATAAAATTTTATTGGAGAATTTCAAGTGATTATCGTCCAAGAAATTGTTATTTAAAAAAAAAATAATTTTTTTCTCTCATTGACGTTATTTTGTCATGTTTCAGTACCAAAATGACGTTAAGTTGTCATATTTCAGTACCAAAAAAAAACGTCCATAAGAGTAAAAAAATTACGTCAATGAGAGAAAAAAATTATTTTTTTTTAAAATAACAATTTCTTGGACGATAATCACTTGAAATTCTCCAATAAAATTTTATTTTTTAACTTCTGAGGTTTCACGAGGAAATAAAAAAAATTTCATAACAAAGTTATATAAAATCAGCAAAAATTCAACAAAAATTTTTTTATAATCAAGAAAAGAAATTAGAAGCGATTGTCGTCACATCTTTTGATTAACGGGGATCATTGCAGAATTAGTTGAAGTATTTTTAGAGCAAAAAAAAAAAAAAAAACGGTCGGACTTTGAGAAAATTACGGTTTTTTCAAAAAAAACTAAAATATTTCATATATCTGGGATTCTGAAAATTTTTTCATATTTTTTTTCGAAAACTACATTTAAAAACAAAAATTTTGAAAAAAAAAAGTTCCCAAACGGTCAATTTTTGAAAAAGTTCTGGCAATTTAAAAATAAAAGAGCGGTTTTTTTCAAAAATTCATAACTTTTTTTGAGTCGGGAAAAAAAATTTGAAAAAATTCTGAAAAATAACTTTCGGGGGGTAGAAAAAGATAGAAAATTTTCAGCGAAATCAAAGGGGGTCAGGTAAAAAATTTGTCGATTTGACATGGAATGACCCATATATACTTAGATATGAGCAGAGACGTAGTAGATATAGATATAGCGGCGCGCGTTAAAAAAAACATATAAATTCAATATCTTGAAAACTATTGTGAATCGCCAAAAATCTCTTTAGGGGTTGTCTTAAGATATTAAAAGGAAAGTTTGTGCAAAATTTCAACTCGATCGGTGAGGGATCGGAAACTGAACCTTAAAAAAATCATTATCTCGAAAACTACATAAACTAAAAGCCAAAAATCCTTTCAGGGGTTGTCTTGAAATATTAAAAGGAAGGTTTGTGCAAAATTTCAGCTCAATCGGGGTGGGAGGGGGTCGGAACCTTGTCCTATCTTTTACCGTTTTTGCAAAATAAATTGTTACTTTTGACGCAAAGATTCGAAGTTTCATTCCGACAACCTTATTATATATTTAATACCACAAATGCACATTGTCAGATCAACGTTATGGAAGATATTTATCTTCTAATTGATGACAGTGCCAGCCAAGGATAAATATTTCCAATATTTGTAGACTCACATTTCGATGTTAATTTGATACATATACGGTTAACAATCCATTGGCACTCCATTGATTCTGCTTGAATGGATTTTCCATTGGACGTTGTGTATGCACGACATCACAGATTCAGTTCCTTCATCACTAAATTTTTTTGACGTGCACATATAAATGCTCGCTTTATCAACGCGACGAGTCGTTGCTCCTTTCAACGCTTCGTCGAAGTTACGTCGTCGCCGTTACTCGCAATCGCCCAATCTAATTCCTGAACCGCTTAAAAGTCGACCGAGTGCTTACATTCGAAGTGCCCGTGGTCACGAGTTCCCACAGTTGTATATATTTTATTCGTGGTGCGGTTGATTGACGAACACAAGGCACGGACCTCTTTTCCAGTCTTCAGCGCTGAACAACGGGCTTGAAGTACAGCTCCGCGGGCCGCTGGTTTTTATTCCTTTGCCGGCGAGAAAGAGTGGTAAATACCTCTCGAGACTTTGACCGCACCCGAGTTACCGATAAATAATGAAGTTTAAGAGAAATGCGAAGAATTCGCGATAGCAACAATATTAGCAGGCGCCCAACTCGGCGTTGATACCTATATATATATATATATATATATATATATATATATATATATATATATATATATATATAAACTTCGAGGAAATAAAAAGGATTTCGAATTTATCGCTACGTGCTTGGCGGAGCTTATCGTCGTCGATTATAACGCTCGAATATATTCGAGCGACCACCGACTCCGTACATTTCCCATGCTCATTTTTTTTCGCCAAATTCTCCGAGCCACGCGGCTAGAAAGACTGGGGAAAACTTGACGGGCTTTTTTGCGGTAAAGGGAAAATCTCGACGAGACGATGTTCATCGCTATGTGTTTTCTGTGATGAAACGAAGGATCGCTCGCGGTAAAAATCCGCCCCTCTCTCACCCTCTCTCTTTGTCGCCATGTATCGCATCGCTGCAAAAACAAGACTGAGTTACGAGGTAAACGGCGAGACGCCGTTTCTCGACTTCTCCCCTACACACCACTTGGAAGGGTAATTCAAGGGTAATACATTTGAATTTTCTACCATTAGTCGGTTCCCCGTTCCGCGAATAGATCGTGTACACACGAAGGAACTGAGAACAGTCGGCCACTTCCATTAGCTAATTATGTTACCGATTGGGCACTACACAGCGGGGTAACGTTGGATAATCAATTCTTCGTTTCGAAAAGCCGCTATCCGTTGTCCTGCCTGTGACATTTCCTGGACCAGCCCTCACCCCCGGCCCCTTGGAACAAAAACTAGGCGTGTTTGACGTGTGTTCAAAGTATGTAGAAGTAACACAACACAAAGGCTAGACACGCGTTGCCATATTGATTCTACACACTTGTGCATTTGGTAACACGTAATGCGTTAAAATTACAAACGCCAGTGTGCAATGTTTACGCATTAAATTATTTAACACCTTCGTAGCTGTCACCATCAATGACACGCTTATTCGAACGCACATAAAGCGTGTAGCAAAGCAACATACAAGATGCATATTTACACACATTCGACTAAACAATACACGTTGATAGCAACACACGAGCAAAAATAATACGGGAAAAAGCAACACAGTTTAAGCGTGCAATTGCGAGTTATTGGTCATATGTTTTAAAAATCACCGTGGTTACGGCATCACGTGAAACTCATTAGTTGATTTGACATCAATTGATTAATTGGTTTATTAAAAGCCACATTTGGCCTTAACTTTTTGTTTCATTTATAGATCATTTTTGACTTTGTCACGTGGAAGAACTTGACATTGGAACCTATTTTCCAAAACCTTGATAGCTGCATTGAATCTTTAGCGACGTATTTTTGTTTCGAGGCTATCACCGACAAACAAAAAGCGGCCGTCATCGTGAAGCTGTATGAGAACTATGCAAATACAAGAAAAACAGTGACACCTCTCATACATAATAAAGAGTATTATATAAGTACTATTGAGTTCAGTTCAATGAATGCATATGTTTTGACGGTAAAAAGCTTTCGTTATTCAATTTATTGTTTCGACGCATCCCATGTATATACAGTACTGCAAAAATAAGTGTGTTGTTTTTACACATTACGAGTGTGTAAATGGCTGTAGTCACTTTTTACACGTTTTAACGTGTGTAAGAAAATAACACACGTAAGTGTGTTGCTTGAACGCATCTATCCGTGTTATTTTTCACACACGTTAAAACGTGTAAAAAGTGTCTACAGCCATTTACACACCTGAAGTGTGTAAAAGCAACACGTTTGTTTTTGCAGTGCGTCACGAGTTTTTCGCGAAAGACAATGGAACAAGCGTTGCGGATTGGATCGTGACTGGATACTTTTTCAGCTCACCATTCATGCGTTGTACCAACTCAGCAAGTGCCACGGGAAGTTGAGTATCTTCTGCTTGGTGTCCACAACTTTTGCTGAGAGACGATGTGTCCACATGACGTTGAAGTTTGCATCGTTGGACTGAAACGAAAATGATTTTTCTTTTCGATTTTCCAAATTTCCGTTGGCAGATTTGGGCTACGAAAATCACGCAAACATTCAGTAGGATTTTTATTTAGCCAACTAGAACAAATTAGCAAAATTTGATTTTGGATAGTAATGGAAATAAGAAACCGAGTGACCGCTGTCCGGTTATCGGACTAATAAGCGTATGTTATTCATCCGGATAGCGGCTCAGTTCACGTCGTATTTCCAGTAGGCGTACATAATATTGTGATTCGTGTCAGCTAGTATCCGGACGAATAACATATATATATATATAATCGTCCGGATAGAATGTGTTAAATTGTTAAACAAACTGTTGGATTTGTTTGTTTGCTGTTTTAAGCTCGTTTGTTTGGGTTTGTTTTAAACGTGTTGTCAAACTATCTGGACGAATAATTTACACGTATCCGTCTGAACAAAATCTTAATAAATTTGTTTGGGTATGTTTGGTTTGGGTAGGTTGGGTCTGTGTGGGTTTTCTTTGGGGTTATTTGGGGTTCTTTGGATTCGTTTGTTTGGGGCGTTGTACAGCGTGAACTGCGTGAACTGAGCCGCTATCCGGACGAATAAGATACGCTTATTCGTCCGATAACCACACAGCTATCCGCAGCGCATAAGAAATTGATAAGAACTTTCGTTCCAATGCTGCAAATTTCAACCCCATGCGTCCACTTGAGGTCTTCAAACGACGGACCATGACCTCATTCGAGTTCAAAATATAAAGTTTCGTTTGTTTCAAATTCCACGCCGCATTGTGGAGATCATGCCTCCCGTAGAATCCGATCTTGACCTTGTAGCGAAAAAACAGCTCCAGGCAATTCGTATCCGTGATGAAAGTCTGTAATGACCATTAACGCACGTTTCATTCATGACTCCTTAAATTGCTATACACATTGCGGTTCCGCGTGGTGTTCCGGACATGCGAATATTTAACGTGCTAAATTTCCATCCCTTATCTCGTCAAGCGTTTCAAGCTCTGGGCCTGTATAACATTCGTGATTGCAGTCTGCCCCCTACTCGATTCTCCATTTTGCTTGTCGCCTGTTTGCCTTACTCTTTTTCCCTACGCTTCACGTGCACCTCCATATATATGAGCGAGTGACATTTTTCTTCGACTATCGCGTGAGCATGGAATCTCGTCTGAAACGCAAGAATATTCCGCGTTTATATCACCCTTCGCATATGAAATACTACTTCTTTTTTTATCATTTACACCGTAATTAGCGTCCTTGCGAAAGCTCTTTGGGCTACCACCGAAGGCATTAGCACTCCTCAACAGCCTCAATGCTGACCAACCAACTTTGTCAGCTTTGTCGTTGGCCTTATTCCATGGACTTTTATCTCCGTTCAAACGAGAAATAATTGCCGAGTGTTCGTTAGCATCTACCTCTTGCTAATTACACTAATTTGATTGCAACGAACTCGTGTTTTTCGACATTCATTTGTTATTAATAAAAAATACGGTTCTTCGTGTGTTTCAGGTAAGCAGGAGAATCAAAAGTTGCTTTGAAAAGTGAAAAGACTCGACGGGAAACCGAAAACAGGGAGGAATTTCGAAAACTTCATGCAACGATTGGAACAATACGGTTTGTACGATTGAAGGTCGATTTTGAGTGACGAGAAAGTGAAAGGAGATCATAAATCGAAATCGGTATTTAAAAGCGTTTGAGCGGTCGAACTAAGTGGGTTAGATAATGCGAGCTTTTCCCTCAGCGGAATCAAAGTCGAGAGACATAAAATACGATACTCGCATACGTCGAGTACGCTTAGTCCGCACGCTCCCGGAGAGGGCGAGAAAGAGAGAGAGAGAGGGGGGAGAAGACGGAGAATCTTTAGGCGGCGAGAGGACTGCGCAGGAATTTCAGCAATTTCCATCGGATTGTCTCAGGCTCGTATTTTTTGAGGGGCGCAGTCTATGTACGCTCGAGTTGGCAGGCCTCCCTTTTTGCCTTCTTTGGCCCAGTAGAGGAGGAGCAAGCTGGTATGCGCGGCAGTCCTCGAGGATTCGCGCGTAATCTTATTTGCAATATATTATCCTGCTGCTATTTTCGGTGCTGGCGACGCTTTTCCAAGTCCGATACAAACGCGACTTGACCCTTATTCCGTCTTTTGATTTTATTTCTCCCGTTTCCTCTGTCCCCCATTACCCGCCAGCCTCCTTCTGTCAATGCCGATATCTCGGTACCGTGGATTGGGGTTACTTTGATTCGTAGGGTTACTTTAATGAAAACTTTGTTTTCTCTTTAAATTCAAATTGCGACGTTTCTGAACGCGACCGAAAGTTTTATTTTCGGTTGGCAAGCTTGAATGTCTCTTTATGTCATCACTTAGCGCAGCACGAACGAACGGGGTTGGTAGACCGGAAAAATATAAAAAACGTAAGTAATGTATTTAAAGTATTCTTTATGCTCGGATAACGTCAAAAATAACAAGTTGAGTGTTGCAATGACATGTTTTTGGTAAGAATTTCCTTGTCAGATGTTTATTAAACTACACCATTATGCTTTGTTATGTGGCATAACCTCAAAAACATATTTTATGAGCGATAGTTGTTTTGTTGGGGTATTTTTGATTGCTTCGACGGGGCAACATTGATCATTGATCAATTTCACCCCACACATTATCTTCATTGCTAATCTCGGAGTATTCTCAGAAATTTTCGTCTTTCGATATTTTTTTTTTTTTTATTGTAGCGTTCAATTGTAGGTTAAGAAAAGTTCCTAATGAGTTCATTAGGAACATTTCTTAACGGGTTACACGTAGTTCGCTGCCAAAAAAAGAGGTGTTTTTGTGAATTTGTTTTTTTGGAAATGCGTACAGGTTTTTAACTTTTTTGATAGTAAAGAGTATCATTTCAAGTATCTTTGACAATTTTTTTATTGGTCAATATTTATAAACGACGGAAATACAGTAAACTGCACAGATCGCTGTGCAAAAAAAGTGCTTCGCGGTGACCACTCTTGCTCGCGAACAAATGATCTGAAATTTACAAAAACTAGGGGTGTGCGGGTACTCGATTCACTCGGGTACCCGACGGGTTACGTTTTTGCATTACCCGCCTCTATCGGGTACCCGAATTTGGTCATCCGATTATAGATCCGTATCTATTTTTTTATTATTTTTATTTTTATTTTTTATCTAGGTGTATGGATCAAATAATGGGAGAAAACGAAAACTCGAAGAAGGCGATAAAACGGATAAATGATAATACTGTAAAAATCTTTTTTCGTCCCAGTTTTCTATTGTGTGTGTGTGTACGTGCGTGCGTGTGTGTGTGCGTGTGTGTGTGTGTGTGTGTGAGTGTGTGAATGTGTGTATGTCTGTTAGGGCGGAGTGAAAAACGGTCAATTTTGGCGGTTCGTATCGTAATAGCGCGGGAAAGTTGCGTTTTGGCATCACTAAAAAGTGTGCGAAAGAAAAAAAATTGACAATAAATATCTTTTGTTCCGGCAAACGCCTTAAAGTTTTGAATTCTTTTAACGTAGGTTTTAAATGGAGAAGGAACCCAAAAAGACCACGATTCGACGCCCTGCGTTTATTCGAAGCGAGAAGAATGTAGCTTCCTTTTGACGTTTTGAAATTGAAAATATCTTGATTAGTTTCAGAGATATAAGCGTTTGAGGAACAAGTTTTTTTCTGGGAAAAAATGAAAAAAAATTAAATTGAGACGAATGAATCGCCGAAATGACCAGTTCGCACTAGACATAATTAAGGGGCTATACCAGTGTGACACTTAAAAAAAATCGATTTTTTTGTTGCCTTTTTTGACAGTTTATAGTTTCAAGAATATCGTTATCATTTATATCATTTATATCAATATCATTTTGTCTTGCAAAAATCGATAGTTAAATATTTAAACGCGTTTTTCTCAAAATGAGATTTTTCAAATTTGCTGACATTGTAACTCAAAGAGCAATTATTCGATTGACTTGAAATTTGAACTGAGTACTCTTGAATATATTTACTCTACAATGACGTAGGATATTTTTGATTGAATGAAAATTGACGATGTGGCATTGAAAAAAACGACCATTTTGTAGGCAAGAAAACAGACTTTTTTCATAACTACGCCATTTTGTTACATTTTGATAGTTTTCGAAAATCATACGTCATTGTACAGGAAATACCTTCCAGTTTAACGACATTTTTTCCTTTATCGGTTTCAGCTAATCAATCGGCCGGAATCACGTCAGCAGTGGAGGAACTTTTTGTTTTGCCGCCTCCGAAGGCAGCGCACAAGTCGCTTGCATCTCAATATTTTTCAATGAAAAGATTATGTAATATAGGTCAAATATAGCCAAATATATTCTTAATTTTCCGAAACATTTAATTGAGTACTTTTATTCCAAAAAAATCCTGAAAATCACGCAAATTTTCAGCGTTCACATTGGTATAGCCCCTCAATGAAAATTTGATAAATAATCTTGCTTATATTCAGATTTTCGACATTCAAATATCTCGATATTTCCCGAAATGCGAGTGTCTTAAAAAAAGTTTGCCGGAAAAAATGGTAAATATACACATAACAAAAACACTAAAATTATTAAATCAATTATGTGTATTTCTTTCGAACTCCAACCTATCGGCGAAGGATAGACAATATAAAGCTGGAGTCTATTTCGTCCGTTTTGGTACGTTTACGTGGCGCTATGTACTATGAAACGAAATATGAAATTTTGTTCCGGCAACACGGCTTATCGAGTACCCGATGTGAGACGAGTACTCGATAAACTCGGGTACGCGATAAAGTTCGAGTATACCCGTCCGATCACGGGTACCCGAAAAATTCGGGTACTCGATCCGAATTATATTCTAATTACCCGACCCGACCCGACCCGACCCGACCAATTCTGCTACGCACACATCCCTACACAAAACCATATGAATTTAGTTTTTGTACCGTATTATCTAGTCTCTGATCGAAGGATTCAGTAAAATAATAATCTTTGAAAAAATGGTGGCCGATCGGAAGTGATCGTCGAAATTTCGGTTGAAAAAACACTCTATTTTCCTTCATATAAAAAAAAGGATGCATTCAAAAAAAATCCTTCGATTAAGGACTGCCTTTTGATATACAACAAATGTCCGTGAAATTTGAAGCAGATCGGCTTAGTTGTTTTTGATATATTTTGGTCACATATTCTGAAAAAGTCATTCCGAGACAAACGCGTTTAAAGTTTTACGTCAGGTATATACGTAGATAAAATATAATTTATTACCTCTAAATGGAATCGTCGATGCCCGGACCATACAGCAAACATTTTGCAGAGGTAGCAGCCTCCAAAATTCCAATTTGGTGCTGCCAACTAGATGTATCCCCTTAAACTACAATTCTGCAATTCTGTACCAAATCACACAAATTGTGTGACTTGGTACGGTATCGAAAGTTACGCGGTAACACATCCATAAACTTCGAAACATTAAAAAACTAGCAAAAACAAATTGCAATACTTATGTCTACCTAGATATCTAATTCACAAAACGAGATCACATTGGTTTCATTAAGATGATGTTTCACTTAAACTAGGTCACGTACCAAATCGCACTAATTGTATGACAAAAGATATCAAACAACAATGTGATATTTTTTGTCACACAATTAGTGTAATTTGGTACATGACCTAGTTTAAGTGAAACATGATCCTGATGAAACCAATGTGATCTCGTTTTGTGATTTAGATATCTAGGTAGACGTAAGTATTACAACTTGTTTTTGCTAGTTTTTTAATGTTTCGAAGTTTATGGATGTGTTACCGCTTAAATAAACATAAAATACCAGTTGTTTATCAATAAAGTTGTTTTTTTAAAGTAAAGGTGTAATATTTTGGTGCTCGTTCAAAGTAATCCCAAAACAACAACTGTTAACTTTCGATCCCGCTCACCGTTTCTTTTCTTCTTTAGGAAAAATGCTCCTTTATGGGGTCACTTCCGATTCCCATTAAGAAAAAGAGGGGTATCAAAATAAGCCCGATCTCAGTATAACTTTGGTCACGGCTAGTTATTTTTCTTCCCATTTTTTAAAAATATTTTATATTTTTATTTACAAGATAAAAAGACTAATAAAAGTTGATGTTTCCAGTTTAAAAAAAATGTTTACTACATTATTTAAAGTAATATATTGATTTTCATTTCAAAATTAATCCAAGTAACCCCGATCCACGGTTCCTGCCCCGGGATCGTCGTCCCGTTTCCTTTCGTTGTATCGCTTAAACACTCCGCTTGAAGAATGAAGAAAAACGAGATAAGCCCAAACGCCAAGCGATCACGTGCCGCCAGTTGCTTGGTGCCTTGCGCAAGCTGCAGAAACCACATCGTAACTCCGAAACAATATTATATTTTCCAAATAGAGGCATTTACTATCTCCCTGCTTTACTAACTGGGAGATAAATGAGGCAAGTTTTCGGGACCACAACTTCGAGAGTCAAAGCTTCGCGGCTTGTGTTGCCCGTTACTATACGCTTGGGTACGAAAGTTTTTCGGAATAAAGCCTTGGGCAGGAATACGACTCGGCTGTAGGTTTTGTCTTTTGCCTTCTGGCTCTCTCTCTCTCTCTCTCTCTCTCTCTCTCTCCCTCTCTCTCTCTTTCTCTCTTCCTTCCGGTCTTTGTCGATCCCTCTTCTTTCAGTTTCCTCAAGCTTCACTACTCCTTTCAACCCCGACCTCGAGCGTCGGGGACGCTTTAATTATCGGTTGTAAATCAACGAGAGCACAGAGTACAAAGCTACGCCGATAAATCTCGCGAGGACGAAGAAAGCTCTTTGGGCTTTTCCCGACCGCATGACCGTGCTGTTAATAAATCCATCCGGAACGAACAGGGGGGATAACGAGTCGCGCGATAACCCCGTAACAACGAAGTCAATCTATAGCTGCGTACTTTTGCATGTAACCTCATTCAATGAACGAGTATTTTTTTCGCGATGGCAAACGAAACTTTGGTCGCTCGTTTGCATGTACGGGGAGCTTTGCGAAAAATGAAAATATTGGAGAGAAAAGTTCACGGAATGTAACCGCAAAATCAATGCTTTTCCAATTAAACTTGACCAGACGCTGGTGACCTTGTCATCGGTTTGTCAGCGACGTTTAATCTAAAGATGACAGCAGGACAAAATGTTTTGATCCGATCAGTTTAGGACTGGAAAATACGTGATCAGCAGATGATTTTTCATCGACGAGGCTCTTGTCGATGAAATCATAATTGATCCCAATAAAAAGCACGGAAGAATCAGAATCGCTCCCAACTACATGCACCTACATTGGAACCACAATTTCCTATTCGTCGCTCAACTAGATTGGGCAACTTCCCATACGATGCAAAATCGTTTCGTAGTTGCAAATTTTCTAGTCCCAACGTTCCCCAGCAATCATGCCAAACCGAAGCTACCGGAGGCGTGGAAAACTGGCATCATTGAAAGCCTATTTCACGCTTTACGCGCAGTCGAGGACACTTCATTAAGTCGCACGAGCAGCAACCAATTGTATATACGCGACAAGTGTGTGTATGGGGAAATTCTGCCCCCTGTCACTCGAGTGGTCCTTCTCAGCCTGCTGGATGCCGCTGGAATGCCTGCAGCTTTGAAAAGCTCTCTCAGTTGTGAAGCGATGTTGAGAATTCGGAGAAAAAAAAATCATCTGTAGGCTGGTGGTTGAGAACGAATTGAGACAAAGTCTCTGCTACTGCATCGCCACATCTTCTGTTAGCCGAACATAATCCTCGACGTTGCGTTAGCCCGAGATAGGCGTGTAAATGAAGAGGGAGATCGACACTTGGGATGCCCATGAATGCATACTTATCGGCTAATTTTCAAACTTAAATAACTTATCCCATGGAGCAGTTCCTCTCCGCGCGGCATATATCGCTGCGAGGCCATCTCGCCAAGAGGATAATAAGCGAACGAGCTGGAGGGCTCGTGTGTATATTAGAAAAAACGATCCCCGAAGAGCTCGCTCCTGGAAAGTCGTTACTTTTCATACCTACCCCCGTTCGCGTGAGGTCAAAGTACATCCAGAAGTTTGGAAATCGTTTAACGCGCCCACCAAGCACACCGGCTGCACGTAGAATGCGCGGGAAGAAAAGCTCGCGTAGGGATATCGAGAGGATGAGCTGCCACATGATTTTGCACCCTATTCTTAGGGTGACTTCGACTTAAACCTACTTCCATACGCGAAGATTTCAGGTGTGGGAAACCGCCGAGTATTGACCTGTAAATACCAAGAAAATGAAGGCGTATCTTTTCGCTCGACGAAATCGCGAGATCTCACCACTTGAGAACAGCATTGAGCATTTGGAGCTTGAACGTAAATCGGATGAGCCTGGAAGTGGTTTCGAAAGTTTCGTAATTCTTCCCCAAACGCTGAAAATGGTACTTTCGGAATTCCGATATTCCCAGCAGCTTGCGGTCCAACCAAAACTGTATTGAGCCTTTCGGGATAGGGCTCAAGCGTCTCTAACTTCCGCACACAACTATGCGGTATTCACCAACACTTCCAGTTCCTGCACAACGCAGCGGGGATAAACCGTAAGAACAATAGGGTGCCAGGGAGCGAAGCCTTGGGAAATGACAACGGAGGGCTCGAACGTCTACGATCCAACTCAGATAAGAGAGTAGTTCCAGGCGAAAACGCGTCATCGGCTCTCTCCGACTACCACCTCTCTCTTTCTCCTGTACGTATATATTGCAGCGCCAAGATCCCCGCATCCCTGTGACGCAGCCTCTCATGGCCCGACTGTTTTATAAACTTTTCTTCAAATCTTGCTCAATACTTTCCATCCCTCTCATCCTTTCGACGGCCGAATTTTCGCCGTGACTACTTCGGTAAATCTCCGGGGGAACTCGAAAACGGCGATGATATCGCGCGCGCGAAAGCTTTGAGAGTGAATGATATGCAAGGACTTCGCGGAAGGCGGGAGACGAAGGGAGAATTTAGGCTTTGAGCAAGCTCGGCGCAACTAACGCTCCGTCTTCTATAGTTTTGAACTCGAATTTTCCCACCCAAACGAGGTCGTCGCCGTGTTTCACAAGGACCACCCGCGATAGTCACACTATTCTGCTTGTACACAAAAGGTCGTCGGAATCTCGCCTCAAAGACGAAATTTACGTACGGTAGTCTCGCCAAAATGGTTCCTCCTCTGGCTCAGTTGATCAAAGAACACGCTCGTCCTACGCATTGTGCCAAACTATCCCCAATTTCAAATCCTGCGACAACTTGACTTATCAGGGCTGTCACCTATCTCCAATGATATACACGATGTCTGAGGAACTTTGTCATCTGAGTGACCGCCTTTAGTGTTTCTAATAAAAAACACATCAACTTGAGGCAAATGATGGTGTAACAATGCCAAATGACTAAACTCAAAGTCTCGGTGGGCTGCTGCAGCTGCCTTTGGCAGTATCCCATCTTTCGTCCACGTTACCGAGAGCACAAAAGCTGCTCGACCACCTCGAGGTAATGAATGTCTCCAAGACGTATTTGTACGTGTCTCGGTTCTAACTCGGTTATACAAGGGTTCGGGACATCAAGCGATTCTACGAGATATGCCTGTCGTGGTGAATTTCTATAGTCTGACCAATTGCCGATCGGGAGTTCCACTATGATGGGGCTAAGTACGCAGCCGCCTGTCACATCCAGCATCCAGGAGGCGATACGCCGTGGTCTGCAGTTTTGGTACCTCCGACTGGCTATGTAGCTAGCCAACTCAACCGTTCGTATCGCGGCTATCTCTAATCACTGTTGTGGATACCGTACGGACGATGCGCTAATCCACGAAACAAAGCCGATCTCTCGAATCTATGCAAATACAATTACCCTCCCATGTGGGCCAAGCCAGAACCAGTGCGAACCCCATCTGGATCAACGCTATGTCCCTGGGTCGCTGGAATATGCACTTTGGGATGGGGGGCAGAGAGCGTTTCTCGAAAGCCCAATGTGGTTTGTCGGAGCCCGGTACTCTCGCTATTATACACGAGGAGCGAAAGGTTGCACGCAGTTTCGACACGTTCTCCCTGATCGGCCCGATTCTCCGTTCTTATCAGCTCGTTGCTCGGGGTACCTGGAAACGAGGTGCAAGGATCATCTCGTACCAACCCCGGGACTATGTTAATGCGATAGGTAGGGAGATGGAATCCCTTCGGGATTAACGTTCGGCAGGGCCATTTTTTACGCCGCTCGCACGCACGCCTCCTCGTCACGAAGAGAATCGATCAGCGGTCCATCGGCTGATGTATTCATCCCGCAACCCCTGTACCGAATAACACCGAGGGAAGAATACTTCGAATCCACGGATTGCCCATAGGAGATTCGTCGAGGCGTAAAAAACCCCTAGATCGTGATCGCAATATATAAATGATACGATAGCCCTGAAAACAGGAGCCTACAGTCGAGAATCGTGTGGGGCCGAACGGAAACCTCTTTATTCGCTATAATCCGCACCGTTGATCATCATAATGACCAAAGTTCGACAGGTACGAATTACGTCGGTGTTTTCCATCCCTTTCCGGCTTCTTCTCGTCGAACGAGCTCCGAACTTCGTTTGAAGCTTTCTTTGCCTACGAAGAATGTCCGACCACTCGGTTACTTGCGTTGCATCCAAATTTGCTGGGTCGTTATCAAAACGTGTGAAATTCGCGCGTTCTCTATTTCATTTGGACTGTGGAATATTACATAGTGCTTTGTGGGCGAGTTTTTTTTTGGCATTCGTACGCGGAAAGAATATCAGGCAAAGCCTGTCTTCTGGTGTTCCGCCACGTTGGCGGAAACGCGCAGTGCGAGACGGCACGAGAGAAACCGGAGGTACATTAAGGAACTGGATCCCAGGTCCTAATCCACTTAACGTACGTTATGTAATAATGCAAGGTGGCACGAAGAACACACGAAAGGTAGCAGGGCTGGGAGGCTGAGGTGGCGGAAGCTGTCCTTGGAGGATTCACCAGCACAACGTGTACAGAGACTACACCGTACCCCGCGTTCCTTTGTGATGTAGCTTCGCATCGTTGTGAGAGCATCTGTATACGGGTATACGCACCTCCACAGCCAACCACACACCCAGATCTCGAATACTCGTGTACCACTGTGTACGATGTTATTCCCATGCATCCCTTTATGCACGTCCACATATCCTCCAAGTACATATCTGCTACACGTTTAACCGTGTAAAGCTGAATATTGAAACCAAACACAGTGGTCCATGTTTACCGAATTCGTTGCCGCAGCCTCGGCTGGGTCTGTATGTCGTTGAGAACAGTAGACAAGCATGTTGGTTCGTCGCAGCGCATTTCCAGCAACATCTACGCGCAACCGGGAAAGTTGTGCGAACCGAAGAATGCCAGTATGAGAACATTACGCGTGGACGATACCTGTATTCATGTCTGCAAGCTTCCTACTTCCGCGAGTCTTCGCAGTCTTGGTGGGCAATCCAGGAGGGATGAAGCCTTTGCAAAGTTTGGAAATGCTTAGCCTCGAAAGCACAGGCGTAATTCACCAATGTAGAGTCATGCGAATTCCCGTGAATGGCCGTACAGTCGTTCTACAATTCGAATACGTGATCACGATGGCCCAACTGGAGGATTCTGGTGTTGGTGCCGGAACGACGGGATGGAATGGGTCGTTGAGCGTTTTGCGGGGCTGCGTTAATTCGGAGTGGCAAAAAGGTAAGCCCGGCTGACGGCGGTTGCGATCTAAAGGGTGGTAACACGTCACCTGGCAACCTACACATTCCTCGCTTGAATCCATTCGCAACACTGTGCCACGACGTTCAATATTCATGTAACATAGACGTGTATCACTTTGGCAAAGCTCTCGTTCCAGTACGTCTTATTGTTTCCGGCATCCAAAAAGCTTTTCTCCACTATTTTGCGACGATAAAAGGGAAAAAGAACACCTTTGCGGACCTCTTGGAAACCAAGTTTGGAGACTTTATGAGCCGACGTTTTTCGCAAAGTAGACTTTAGCCCTATTGTTTTTGGACGTGGGGAGGAGCCGTCATCAAGATGGTGGCACGGTAATCTTCGTTTCAGTGGTGACTACGCTGAAAAGCTTACGTCTCAAAATTTCTATAGCAGCTGTTGACTGCTCGGAAGGAAGTGGGAGCGGTGTCTCTATATCTACGGAATTTGCATAATTCTCGTAGCTCACCGATGCCGTAAGTTTGTAAAGTAAGCGTCGGAGGCTCGATGAGGCGATTGAAATAACTTTGGCCGCGAGAAGGATGAGGATCCGCGGGAATGGATTCGCCCGCCCTGGCTCGGGGATAGATTCGAAGAGAATGATTTAAGGCGGTCTGGTCGCTCGGGCAGAAGTGCCGCGAGAAAAGCGCGAAAGGTAAGTCTCGAGACTGGCCGATGAACACCCTTCGCAATGAAGATACGACATAAAAGCGCCAAGTAGAGCGTAATTATCATTTTGTCGTCTGAGGCTTGGAATCTTTGAGGAGACTGCGACGGAACGTATGTGGCACAGAGGGAAAGAGAAAGGGCTAAGAAGTGGAACTGCTTTGGACGAATTTGTTCAAACGAGATTTTTTGTGCTGAATCGTTTCCCACCCTCTTTCGCCGTAGAACACTTAAAAGGGTTACCTTTCAGAGCTTTCTACCTACGCAGAACGAATATTCGTAAACATTTCTGACGTCGCGTTCGAACCACCCTCAGCCACATCTGAAGGTTTTCGCCACCTCATTTGCTTTCTTTTTTCCGCATCTAAAGCACCCGAGCAGTCGAGTCAACTGTTATCAACGTTGAAAAAGTGTTTCGCTGTCTGGGGCCATCGTCCAAGGAGAAGTATCTTCGATACAAAAGCACGAGGAACAAGGGAACTAAAGATAAGACCGCAGCGTGTCCGCGATATTGTACGCGTGGAATATCGTTGAATATAAACTATATGCATTCGTTGGATTTACATTTTCCTTCTAGGGGTACGTCCGACGCTAACGCGTTACGTGCCCGATCCTCGGTTATTTTTCCTCCTTTCAATTCCCGTAATCTTTCATGGAGCGTGGTAAAGAGCTCGTCCATGCCGGGGGAGAACGGCTCCGAAGTTTTTCAAGAATTTCATCCGTAAGGCGGTATGAGCAGTTTCATCGAAGAGCATAACTCGAGAATGAAAAACGAAAAGCTGTAAGCCGTTGCAAAGGGCTTACCAAGATTACGAACGACGAAGGAAAAATTCCCTTGGAAGGATCACGCCACTGATGAAATGTTTTCTTCGATTGCCGGGCATTTTTTTTGTATCGGTGCAGCACTTTTGTCAAATTCATCACGAATTCCCGAGAGTAATGGCGTCTTAAATCATGTAGCAATAAAGCTCTGCCTCTTTTCACTTGCTCCTCGATGGGTATAAAATCAAAGCCCAATTTCCTCCGCTCGGGTGGGCGGATCTATCCAGTTTTCGTCGCGACAACGGCCCGTGTGGAAAGAATCGACGGCAAAGACGAGGCAAGGGATGAAAAAAAAGACGAGCATGTCCTAACCGATGAGTCGAGAAACGAGGAAAGGAAATAAAGTTTTATCGCGCGGAGCTTTAAAGGCGAGAGGATCGATTCCAGTTTGCCTCATGAGGGGGAATCCGAGAGGGCAAAACCGAGTACCTGAGAGTCTCATATATCGAAACACGTGGAAGGAGAAAAGGGAGAGAAAGAGAGTGAAGGGGGTTGGTACATGAAAAAGGCTGGTTGTCAGGCGTGTCCTGCTCGGAGGAGGACAGAAACGATCCGTCTTTTTCATCAGGGCTTCATGTGACTGGATACAAACTGGCTAATCATCAGATCGTGTCTTCTTTTACGTGTATTCATTTCCTTTGAATAAAATAATTGTTAGCTAAAATAAAATAAAAATGGCGACTTCTTCCAAACCTCATTAAAAACAGGAAAAATATTATTTATTCGGATTGAACAAACGGCTTATATTCGGTTGGAACTTCTTCTGAAGATAACTTCTAATTATCGGACCCAACACCGTTGCTCGAACTCATTCCCCATCAATTATCGCTACCCAGAATGAGCGACTAAAAAAACCCTCGCAAATGCTAAAACCGCGAAAAATTGTTCCGCCACATAATTAATCGAAAAAAATGAATATCGAATGTCGTTAAGGTGTTTGTTGTGCAGGGGCTTGTTGTTTTCATTTCGAGGGTGAGCGATGACGAAAGCGATATCGTTTTTTAATTATCCCGTGAAACCTTCGTGTAACGGAGGGAAAAAGGTTTCAGGGGAGGCGACTAAAAAAAATATCGATATTTCGGTGACCCAGAGGTGCGTGGTGGTAGGTCGGCTCGCGACTAGACCGATAGGAATTCGTACAGGCTTTTTCAATTAAAATTCCCCGCGGCCCACATTTTAATCTCGCCGGGTGCTCCGTTGCCTGATCTGCCAGAGGGCCGCCGACGGTCCTTCGATATCCAACCCGCGAATTTTTCATTCCACCTCAACCACGTCCGTTCAACGTGCTCTCTCTCTCTCTCTCTCTCTCTCTCTCTCGCTCGCTCGCTCGCTCTCTTTCTCTCTCGGTCTCTCCATTCGCTCGACAACCTTTAGACCTCAAGCCAAGGTATCTTGATTTTGCCTTTTTTTACTCTCCAGTTCTCCTACCTCCCATTTTCGTATACCTACTACAGCATAATTGTACGATTGTACGAATTTTTCTCCGTTTAAATCCACCGGACCCACGTCGAAACAATCGAGCATCGAGTGCCGCTGAATGGCAGGTAGAGCTTGCATCGTTTTTCCACCGCATTGTTCTATCCTCGCGCAATTGTATTCGAATATGTATATGTATAGAAAATAATAACACCGTCATTGCACACTGCCCGACTTTTTATTCGGGTCTCTAAATCCCTTTCTCCCTCTATTTCGATTTTTTTCCGAGTGTAACCCGGAAATATTAAAACCAAAATTGATATTAAATACATACACGTATTAATTACATACATGAATTAAATATATTTAAATTTATTTAAATGAATACATATATATTTACTATAAACAGATTAATTGTAAAATCTCTTCTTATTATTAATCTTTTATCGTAAATATACACTGTACGTGTACTGTACTGTACATATACTGTATATATATGGACAGTCCGGTCAAAAGTTTTCGAGCACTTTGGATAATTGCAAAGTTCTATTACAATAATATAATTCATTTTCTAGAGCTACATAGTACCTTCGTAAAATAATAGAACCTTCATAAAATGAATTACATTATTCTAATATAATTTTGCAATTATCCAAAGTGACCGGAAATTTGTGACCGGTGAACTTTTGTGGTCAATTTTTCCTGTTACACTCGGAAAAAATGAAAATAGAAGAAGAAAGGGACATAGAGAGACGAGTGAAAATGTTTAAGCTTAAAATATCCTGAATAACGCCTACGCGTATGTAGGCGAAAGTTTTTGCAGCCTTTTATAATTTTGCAATTATCCAAAGTGATGGAAAACTTTTGACCCGTACTAATACTAAGAAGTAATTTTTACAGAAAACACAGGTTTTTAATTTAAAAAATATAATTTCTTGTATTGATTCATACAGTATACAGTATAGCGTTATGTATGGTATAGTATATTGGGTACATGGCCTCCACGGTCATGACTTGCATGAAGCTGCAAATCTTTCGTGAGAATACGCTGTAGAGAGCTTCTCGAAATGTCCAATTCTTGACCACGGTGCCGAATTGATGTTCGTGGACCCTCAGCAACACTCTCACGAACTACTTCGATGTTTTGTGTTGAACGACTTGTTGAAGGACGGCCTGAGTGTATAAGATTACAAATGGATCCAGCCTCCCTGAATTTTTTAATTGATCTCTTCACAGTTGACAAAGTTAAATCACCGACCATATTTTGTACGAAAATTGTAAACTGTATCTGCCAAACGTTCATTATTTTTAAACAATGCTCAACAAAGAAAACGCGTTATTCTTTCGTGTAGTGCTCAATTTTTAGTAACCTGGAACTATCAGCTGTCACGCTGTCTTTTTTCGTTGGCAACACTTTACCGCACAAATGGCGCAAAATAAAAATTCTGTGTGAATATTGGGACACCCTCTTTATACATATACATTTGTGGTCACATTTTCGGGCTATACTCGGAAAAATGAAAATAGAAGAAGGAAGGGACATACAGAGCCGCGTAAAAAATCGGGCGGTGTGCAATCGCAGTGGGGTTATTTTTAAGTTCGAAATATCCCGACTATACAATGGCTACTCATATGTAGGCGAAAGTTCTTGTAGCCCTCTCTTATAGCGTGTCGCTTGAATTATTCACACGCATGATCTTTGTTTTTCCTCTTGCACTTTTCCGCACTTTTCCCGTGCCCTCGTGCAAATCCGAGCAGCGCATTAGCCAAAAGTATCTGCGTGCGGCCCTCCCGGGCGCTTCTACAGAAATATGAATAAAAAAGGGACAAGTGTGGAGTAAAACTGGGAGGGATGAGAGCGTAGAACTTCGGCAAGAAAAATGAAGCAAAAATTATACAAAAAGACGTATGTGTCATGTGAATCTGTCATCCTGGCAATATGTACGAAAACAACTTGGCTTATCAATCGGAACAGGATAGCGCGTTGATTCACCGAAATCGCATTTCTCGTGGTGGACGATTCACCCCTTTTCATTGTACCGTGTCGAGCGTATATTTAACGGCGAGAGAGGGAACTATGGAGCGTGGTGTAAAGCGCGCGATGCCTCGACTATTAGTTGCGAAAGCGACGAGAGGCTCCTGCATATATATATATACAGGGTGTCCTGTGATGAATGAATAATCCTGCATCTGTCGATAAGTCAGATGATGTCCTACTATATACTGCAATTTCAGTTTAGTAAAAGTCCCACGGTTTTCGACATACCCAAATAGGGTTTTACAATCGGCACAGTAATGGCCCACGACTGGTTGCCAGAGAACAAACGATGGCGCGGTAATGGCTATACAAACGGGCCAAATCCGCACCATGCATGGTTGGTAATGGTAAACCATGAATGGCTGCTAAGACTTGGCCAACTATCATACGCCCATATTGGCCCAGCAACGGCTGCCGGATCTTCTGCCGGAAATGAAAAACAAAAAATTGACAAATTATGAATATAAAAATTCTAGTAGTATCTTTTTTGTTTTCTTATGCTTTACTTATGTCCATGTAAATAGAATAATTGCATTAAAAGCGCTTTTTGAATTGTTCAAGTTTTTGCCTTTCATCGGGATCGAACCTGCGCCTTTCGTTCTAGTGTCGAGCGCCCTACCCACTTAGCCATTCTAACACTTACAGAATCCATCGTTTGTTCGTTCCTTACTTTTATGCCGATAATTTTATTCGTGACATTAAAGTTTACCGATAATTCTTTTGGTCCATTTAGGCTGTAAAAATAACTCGCTCGTTTTGGGTGAAGTTCCGAAAAGCATACTCCTCTGATCGAGCTGAAATTTTGCAATGAACTTCCTCTCATTATCCTAAGAGAAAGCGTTAACGGATTTTTGACGGCTAGCAATAGTTTTCGATATATCGCATTATAAAGTTTATTATTTCACGCCATACGAGTATATCTATATATCCGATAGACACCCCCCTCTCCTCCGGCCGCGCTGCTTCCTGGCAAACAGTGCTCGCCCGTATGTGCATATCACTTGCCATGTGAGATGGTTTTGTTTGGGTTTATTTAATATAGTAGAAGCGCAGTACAATAGATAACTTTCAATATACGATATATCGAAAACTATTGCTAGTCGCCAATATCCTTTTAAAGGTTCTCTTAAAGTATTGAAAAGAAGGTTGGTGCAAATTTTCAGCTTCATCAATGGGATATGCTTTTCGAAACCTTATCCCTTGTTTTTACGTGTTACAGTTTAACGACCTGCATTTGCAAAACACCCAAAAACAAACCATTAATGGCTGGAATAGATCTGGCAAGCCGTTCATCCGCCTACGATACCCCAATGCTGATCGCCACATTATCGGTGCGATAGTATTGGCCCACGAATGGCTGGCATAGATCTGGCAAGCCGTTCATCTACCTACGATACCCCAATGCTGATCGCCACATTATCGGTGCGATAGTATTGGCCCACGAATGGCTGGCATAGATCTGGCAAGCCGTTCATCCGCCTACAGTACCCCAATGCTGGTCGACGAATCATTGGCCGATTATCAGCAAACCGTTTAATGGCTGAATGCTGGCATTTTTGTTACGACAGGCGACCCTATATGGGTAGTAACCATCTGCTTTTGGTTTTTCGTATGCCATTTCTACAAATGATAACTTTTTTGACACGGTTTGAAAAAAAAATACTCTTGGTTATTAGTTTTATCTAGAAAAGTTTTCTTTTTAACCTCAAATGTTATAGAAACTTTATGAAAAAAGATCTGATACAGAATTTTCATGCAAACCAATTCGAACATCTGACTTTGATAGCTATCAATAACTAAGCAACTTTTTAAAGTATGCTTAACTTAACTTAACTTAACTTAACTTAACTAAACTTAATTCACTTAACTTGACTTAACTTAACCTCATCAATAACTGAGCAACTTTTTAAATAAATTTGCACGACATGCGTAGTTGCATACACCGCAGGCCTGCGGTTTAAAAAGTTGCTTAGTTATTGTCGATTGATATCATTTGTAGAAATGGCATGCGAAAAATCAAAAGCAGGTGTTTTTTTGAAAAATAACATAAAGCTCAAAATCTCGAAGACCGTGGGACTTTTACTAAACTGAAATTCCAGCATATAGTAGGACATAATCTGAATTATCGACAGTTGCAGGATTATCCATCCATAACAAGACACCTTGTACATATATGTATGTAAACACAGTGTCCTTTCAATTTCTGCCACCCGAAATACCTCGGTAATTATCGACTCCACAAAAACATGTTCCAGACAAAAGTTGTACGGTGTGAAGGAGGCCATCAAATGCGATCATTTCTTTTTATTTCGGTGGAGGCGCTGACGCAAAGTGAAGGTCACCTTCACTTTTTTTTTAATGGAATAACTTTTTTTTCAACCAACTTGTGGATCACCTCAAGCCGCATAAAAAACATTCGGCGGTCAAAGTCGTTCAAGGTCATTCAAGGTCACCTATTAAAATGAAATACAAATCTTCAACGACTTTGACCTTCTTTTTTTGCATGCGGCTTGAAGTGCTCCAAAAGATGGGTGAAAAATAATACCATACCATTTACAAAAGTGGAGGTGACCTTTACTGTGCGGCAGCGCCTCCACCGAAAAAAAAATATTGGTAGCATTTTATGGCCCCCTTCAAACTGTACAACTTTTGTCTAGAACATTTTTTTGTGACGTCGATAATTACCGAGCTATTTCGGGTGGCAGAGATAAGAGGGACACCCTGTATATGTACGTATATGTATGTGTGCGTGTATATATGTATATATATATATATATATATGTCCATACCTATACATTAGTTTCCGTGTTGCTCTTCTCTCGCATCGACAAACTCATGGAATCGCCATCGCGCGTTCTCTCGCATGTCCGACATATACGCATAAATCTTTGCACACCATCCGCGTGAAGAGCTCTCGCGAGAGCTGGTGGGTGCATTATACCTGCCGTTTCAGCGGGGAGGGGGGGGGGGGCTGTGCACCACGCGGATTTTACGACTTTCGTCAAATGACGTTCAGTCCGCCTGCTATCCGTCGGTCTCGCCCTCACCCTGAATACGTACGAACAGGTACCTAATACTCGTACGTGTGTGCGAAAAGCCGAAAATGCCCCACTAAATGGGTCCTGGGCGGCAGTATCGTTGCCAAATTTATTCGATCACTCGTGGCCCTCTGCGCAGTGATACAAATCGCTTCAGATGTCAACCGTTATTTAGTGGACGTCTACGGTTCATTGGTACACTCGTGCTTTCTTCACTTTTTTTTCGCTGTTTGCCTGAATCAAAAGAATTGTGGATCGTCTTGGCACAATGAATGAGGATTATTTTGAATTATTACACTTGAGAGGTTATGTTTAGTTGTTCAAGTCGAAAAATATCATTTTTCAAAACCAATATATTTTGACAGTATATCCTGTTATAAATGTTTTCTGAAAATTTCAAAGTGATCGGATCAAAATTGGCAGATTTATAGGCTATGTTGACGCCTGTCGAAACATTAAAAGCTTTTTTTTTTCTCGAAAGAACGTTTTCAAAGTTGGTGAACATAATATCTCAAAAACCAGGGCATCGATCTTTTTTAAAATTTTAGGACTTTTTCTAGATGTCAAAATATAGTATTTGATAGAAGAATTTTGTTTTCCGATGTATCCTTTCGATTTGGTGTATGGAAAATGCCCATTTTTTCGCAAAAATCAAGTTTCACTTTACACACGCGCAATTTTTTTAAGATCTGATATTTAGGTAATTCCTCCGATTAATCATAGGATATACCGAAATCAGTTTCACTTGTGATACTAGATAATCTGGTTCTACCTGGTTCTACACCGTAAAAATCGCTTTAGAGATGTTTCCCGAACATCGGCTGTAAATCGATTACAATTAAATATTTTTTAACAAAAAATTACAGTGTTCCTCAGGTGATACTTTTACCAATACCTAATTGTTGTAGAAATTTATTATCACGATTTTCTATTTTAAAAATCCCGAAAATAAGCCGTTTTGGACGTTACAACTAGACATAACCTGTCAAGAGAGGTGCGATTATTGATTAGAATTGATCGTGACAAAAATTTGTCTGGTGTGTGTTGGGTTTGTTTGGGTTCTTGAGTACATTTTGGTGATTTTACTATCAGGTGTGTTTTAATAGTTAGAATTAAAGAATCAATAGAACGCGAAAGGATATGGCTGGACCTTTTATATGAAAAATTAAACTGCCACCTCCTAGCAGAACTATAGCTACGTATCCATTATGGTAATGAGTCAAATTGATAAATCTCAACCGGAAACGGGTCTCATAATCAACTTTCCCTATATACGAAATGGCGTACAAAAAGTCTGCTTCGAAAATAACGTCATTTTAATTCATATTCTCAAAAAGGAATCATGAAATGATGACCAACGGATGACCGAGCGCACGACTGATCCTTCCTTCGAGCATGACAATCGCACAAGGTAACGATCGATGATTCACTTGCGTTTTTGACAAACGACAAACGCGTAGCAACATTGCGTCGAGGTACTACAAGCACAAGAATAGCAAATTGTGTATAAGCTGCTTTGAGAATTCGGAGATATACACACGGACACATAGAAACACCCCAAAAAGAAAGAGGATCGGAAATGAGAGGGGAGAGAGAAGACAGCTGGTCGCGTATCGTGAATCTCAACGTGGACGAGTGGAGACATCCGGCACTGACGAGCCCGAAACTCGTCAAAATACACAAATCTCTGACACGTCCAAGCGCTATCCCCCGTCCAACAATCTCCCAGAGGGATAAACATGGGACGGCCTGAGAAAGGAGGTTATCAGTCGGCGGCACACATCGCAACCAAAAAATCCACGACGATGCTACATACATCTTTTTTAATAGTCGGATTCCCATTTTTGTATTTTGTATTTGTGAAATGTGCTGCTTTTCATCCGCCTCTGTAAATCGAAATTACAATTTCGTTTTTACTGCACGAAAAAGAAGATAAATCGAGATTTCAGATTTTATATGAAATAGAATCCTGCATATATATATTAGGGTGGCACAAATATGAGCTTGATTTTTACCTCTTTCTCGACATACAATTATCTTCTTTAAAGAAAAAAAAGTCGCGAAAGCTGCGAGTGGTCAAAAAATATTTAGAGGTCGCTCAAGCCTACAAAAAATTCAAATTTTCATTAAAAAATCGATTTTTTTTTCGTTTCCTTCTCACCTATGAAATGTACGCTTTATAATTTTTTAATTGAGCTCGCAAAAGCTCTAGCCGGCCAATGAATATTTAGTGGTCGCTCAAGAGCTTCGAAATTTCGAATCGTCGCGATTTTTTTTCTCTCCTCACGCATAAATTTAACACTTTGTAAAATTTTCAAAACAATTAATCTTTTTTTTTCTTTAGAAAAGGATTTTTTTATTTGACCTCACACTTCTAACCCGATGAAATGGGGGACCTATAATTTTGTTTACGGACAAGAGCTTTTAAGAATTATTTTATGAGAACAAAGATTATAATTATTAGGTTAGTAGTGTGAGGTATATTTGGAAAATCTGTTTCTAAAGAAAAACCATTATTTTTCTTGAAAATTTTACAAAATGTCAAATTTATGAGCGAGAAGAGTAAAAAAATTGACGAAAATTGAAAATTTCGAAGCTCTTCAGCGACCACTAAATATTTATTGGCGAGATAAAGCTTTCGCGGCCATTTTTTTCTTTAAAGAAGAAAATTGGATGGTTAGATAAAGGAAAAAAATAGATCTCAAATTTGTGCCACCCTAATAAATATATATATAATAAATCTTCGATTTCCTGCTATCTCTACAAGAAATTATTTGAAAGTCCCGGTTTAACCCTACGTTGAGACACTGGGTCTTCTTGCTTCGGACGAATTAAAAATAAAATGCTCTCGTTCCCAAAACTGAAAGTTTTCTACAACTGTTTACAACAATCCAATATTATACTTTCTAAATTTCAATTATGCAGACATATTTAGAAAGGTTTAAAGTGTATCCCTGATTTTTTTTTCAATAAAAACTGACTGGAAGGTTGTTGATGGCAGGTGGATGAAGTAATATCTGGGTAACATTGACCCAGTGTGTGAAAATCGTGGCCAAATGTAAGTGTATCAACGGAGGGTTCACAATTGATTATGACTTATTGTTCTCATTGCTGATAGAAAAGGTTGTCACGTCCCAAATGGTTTAATAATATGTACAAAATGTCTAGGGAATCGTTCATTATTAGCGTTGCATAATAGATTTTTCAATTTTCTAAGTGTAAAAGAAAATAGGAGATTCCATGTAAGTTCAGAATCTATTGAAAAATTCTCTGCTCATGCTTGGTCTATAAAATGACAATATTTTTCATGGAAGACTCCGCAGAATTTTGATAAATATTCTTTAAACATTTGAAATATGAAAATATATACGGAATTCAATGTGAAAGGTGAATATATCCATATATATATATATATATATATATATATATATATATATATATATATATATATATATATATATATATATATATATATATATATACAATTTTGATTATATACTCTTTTTGCATATTCATTAATAATGACGATCTATTACGATTAATTGTCGTATTCGGAATTATATATATATATATATATACAGGATTACTGGTAATTGGTTACGATTCCGTGAAAGGATTGTAGGACATGTTTTCCACTATTAACTAACTCACGATCGGTAATGCTTTATGCAAAAGTGAACCATTTCTGAGATGTTATTATATTCATAAATTTTCAATCCAAGTCTTTTATTATTTGCAGTTTGAGGATACACTAACAAAGAATTATTAACAATCAAATAAAAATATTTATTAGACTTGGAGAGTTTTGGACCCCTGATTAAAAAATGTTTGCACAATATTCTTATTTTACTGTTGATAATTCTTTTTTACTGTGTCGCCAAGCTACATATAATTAAAAAAGTTTGGTCCATACAACATATTTTTTAATTAATTTTCTAAATTGCCCAACCCTCACTTAAAAAAAACTAAAACTAATAATATCTCGAAAATGGTTCACTTATACATAAAGCATTACTGGGTTATTTGATAGCGGAAAACATGTTCTACAACCCTCTCACGGGATCGTGACCAATAACCAGTAGCCATATATATATACAATTTTAATTGCCTGCTATTTTTACAAGAAATTGTGTCCTACTTAATTATGACTAACTATGACAACTAATTGTCATAAGTCTTCAAAATTTGCTACGTCTCAATAATGCTTCCAAAATTTCGTGGAGTCGTTCATTTATAAAAAATATAATCATTTTGTAGACATGCAATTGCGTAAAAAAAGATTGTTTTAACGTAATAATTATGTATAAAAAAATATATTGGTTTCGACTAGTGTGCTTCTTTCTCAAAAACAAATTTTCGCAAACAGTTTATTTCTCTATTGGCCCTCATTTACATGAGTCGGATGCGCATCCCAATCGTTTTCACCATCAGCTCGAGGTTCGTAACGTAACAGTTGCAGTGCGCAGTCAGCCAAATGATAGTAGCAAAAAATCGATTTGCAAAAACGCCAAGCGATAGGTGAAAGAAGCGATTCGTAATAATTTTGTGCGCGCCTACGTCACGCAATCGCTCTCTACGAGACACGGCTGTGCATACGAAAGAAAAAAATAACCCTGTATTTATGTGTTCACCATGCGAATTATGCTCGCATGTGTAACCGACTTTAGGACGCACTCCCCCCATCCCTCTTTCATTCGTTGAAGATACGACTCGGCGTTCCACGAAAACTTGTAAAATAACGTTCAATAATTATACACATACGTACAAACGAGACTCGATGATCACCAGTGGAAACAAGTTCTCGGTGAAAGAGAGCAAAAAAACACGAACAAGCGCGGCCGTATAACCCTTCGAACAGCTAAAAATAATTCATGAAATCCTATAATTAAAAAAAAAATGCTCAGGATTTTCGATAACGATTTATTGGCCACTGACACGAGCTGTGAATTTTCGAAGAGTTCAGCCATAATTTTTTTTCTTTTTAAGAGGTCAACTGCGAGATTTAAAAAAAGGATTGCATTTCCCGGCAAGCAATAAAAAATGTCTATACATTTCGAAGTAACAAAAAAATGTCGAATCCGTCTAAATTAGTAAACCTAATTATTATCTCCGATATTTTCAGCTAGAATATCCCTCTGTAATAAAAAAAATCTGCATCCCGTTTATTGTGCATGGAAAGCAAGAGCTTTACATTACGAAATTAATTACCGGCAAAAGCAACAGTTTTTATTGCGGGTTAATTACCAATCGATAATTGTTTTCCTCAACTAATAAATGCAGAAGTGCTTTTTTTGTACATATAAAATGCAACGAAAATGATTTTTTTTCGTTTTCCAAATATTCTTTGACAGATTTGAGCTGCGAAAACATTTTTGTGGATTTTTATTTAACGATCTTCAAATCCGCAAAATATAACTTTGGATAATAATAAAACAAGAAATTGCAACAAAAAAATTGGTAGCATTCCAACGATGTAAACTTCAACCCCATCGAAAATCTTGTACACCCGAAACCAGTTTAATCTGTCAATTCATGTCATGGGAAGCAAGAGCTTTTATTCAAAATTAATTACCGAAAAAAGCAACAGTTTTTATTGCGGATTAATTACGAGACGATATTGTTCTCCTCGAGCAATAAAGGCTAATTACTGTGGCACAAATTTAAGCTCTATTTTTTACTTTTTCTCACCATCCAATCATCTTCTTTAAAGAAAAAAAAATTGTCGCGAAAGCTGCGAGCGATCAGAAAATATTTAGAGGTCACTCAAGCCTCCCGTAAATTCAAATTTGAATTCACAAATCGAATTTTTTTCTTCCACTTGCCACCCATGAATTTTACGCTTTAAAATTTTTTAATTAACCTCGCGAAAGCTTTAGCCGGCCAATGAATATTTAGTGGTCGCTCAAGGTTTTCGAAATTTACAATTTTCGCATAAAAATAAATCTTCCATGCACTATAATTTCTTGCAGCATAAAAACAAAATAATGAGTGAATTGGTACATTTCCGGATCAATTTATTATAATAATTTATTATGTATTATTCTTTATTATTGTATTACGAAGCCACTCGTCAAAGGATACACCTACGATTGGCCCGCAATTTAACTAACGAGACCAACTGTGGGACGCATTACGATGCGCAGAAAACAGTTGCCATTTCAGTTTTACGAATAAAACGACCTATAATTTTTCTTAAGTGCAAGACCTTTAAATAATTATTTTACGAGAACAAATATGATAGTTCTGGGGTTAGAAGTGTGAGGTAAATTTGGAAAATCTGTTTCTAAAGAAAACGGATTAATTGTTTTGAAAATTTCACAAAGCGTCAAATTTATGAATGAGAGGACTAAAACAAAATTGGAAATTTCAAAGCTCTTGAGGGACCACAAAATATTCATTGACCGGCTAGAGCCGCCGCGAGGTTAATTTTCAAATTATATAGCGTAAAACTCATGGGTGAGAAGTGGACGAAAAAAATAATAAAATCGATTTTCGAATGAATATTTGAATTTTTGGAAGTTTTGAGCGACCCCTGAATATTTTTTGACCGCTCGAGGCTTTCGCGACAATTTTTTTTCTTCTTTAAAGCAGATAATTGGATGGTGAGAAAAAGGAAAAAAAAGAGCTCAAATTTGTGCCACCCTAATAGGCATACACCTGGAGGTTCCGTGTAGGCATATTCGTGCGGTACAAGGGTATGATGGAAAAGCTCTGTCGGTTGGGGCGCTTGCGCGAGCCGGTTGGACCGTGTGCCGAGCGGCCCTTCTACTATCGTAAGGTCGTCAGTAGCGCGGCGTGCGCCGACAAACTCGCACGTTCGTTGGAAAGAGAAAGAGGCAAAACGATCAGGAGGTCTCGCCTCCGTCAAGCGTGTACGGCAACGCGTGCTCTTTCGACTCACATGCGGGGGCTAAAAAGATTTAAAAAATAGTTCGCCCCGCACCACGATGTAACTGCGATTTAAAAAAAATTCCCCAATCATTATAAAGACGAAAAAAAAAAATGAAACAAATATCGCAAAGTGACCCATCATTCGAAAATTGATTCCGACGACTTTTTTTCAAAGCTGCCTCGATATTCGTAGCATGCAGTGGTCTCAGTGCGATGGAGTATAAAATCATCGTTTTTGACGTTTTTGTTGCGTAAAAGAAAGAGAGAGAGAGATAGAGAGAGAGAGGGAGGAAAAAAAACTATCCCGAGAATGAAATTACCTGGTGAGATCGGTACGTGTGTAGGCGAGAGACGAGAGTAAAGGGGATAGGGCTGTCAGTGCAGGGTCGTACGTGACTCCGTTGTGGACGAAAAGCTCCCTCGAACCGATTCGCACGTTCTCGCGGGATATAACGAGCCCGACGCTATTATCACTATATGAGAAAAAAATAGTGAATGAAACGCGAATGAACCTAAGCCAATTTGTCTATTTAATGGACGAAATTTTTTTCGACCAACAACGAGTCGCGTTCTACGTGCTTTTATCAAGATTGTACAGCCGAATATACAAGTATGCAATTGGTGCATTGCATATGTCACGTGTAACATTCACCTCGGGCCTCCGAAACTGAGAGATTAGAATGAATTATTAAAAAAACAAAATCTTGTAACCCCGCTTTGCTAGAAAACGTGCGAGAGGGCAATGAAATAATTTTCGTATGAAAATAAATTTATACGCATTGAGTACACTTAATTGAAAAATCGTATATGATACTTGCTTGATCTCGAAACTCAATAATCCTTAAAAACTGGAAATAATAAAAATATAAACTTTCAACACACAAAGCAACGGTGAATAAAAATAAACTCGGCAATTTCGTCGAGTGCCAATGTGAAACGTGCGTATCAGAAAATTGGTGCAATTTTTTCCATCCGTAACTTGGGCCTTTTTGTATGCTCTGGGAAATATGCAAAACGCGAAATTTCCACGCGTCTGCGAAAGCGGATTCTGGATATTTCATACGAGAAAGGAAATCGTGATCAATACGATTTTTCGCCGTTCCTTTTACACGTTGCAATTATTGGATTGCACAAAGTAACACGAATAAAGGGCTTTTTTGTTTGTCGTTCTTCGTATTATTCTGCATTGCAAAATTGTATCGATCTTTATAATTTTTCGGACATTTTTATTCCACGGGCACGGTGGACCATCGGCGAAAGAGAAAAAGTTCGGTTCAAAAATCGAAACTCGTGAAAACTTGGGACTGGATTTTTTGGTGCATCGACGGTAATCATCAATTGTGCAATCGAGACGATACGGGTGTGAGAAAAAAAGTTTCGAGTAACCATACTTAATTGTGTCCGAGACAACATTTCTCGTTGCATCTCTCTCTGTATATTTATATATTTATAAATATATATAACAGATACGTGTTTTAAGTCCGTTAATTATCCCGTTGTTCGGTGCTATGTGCAATTAAAGTTCATCGTCAGGTTTGAGACCGTTCAATTACATCGTCAACGTGAAATCGTTGAGTTTCAGACAAACCTCTTAACGTTCGATACTTCTCAGTCAAATTTGCCATTAAAGCATTACAATTGTTTAATCTTTATTACTGTGAATTAATTTTTACGACGTTCGACATATTTGTCCGAGCAAAAAACTAACACCGAGGCTGAAAAAGGATCAAGTGCAATCAAGTCTCTTTGTTTTTTGTTCTTAGTGTACAGTTGATAATCTACGATGACAGATGACGAGAATGCATGGTGATTTATAGGAGAGGTGTGTTTTCTCGATCGGAAAATTGAGTCGAAGTGAAAAAAAAAGTGTCGAGTGAAGAATCTCAGTGGCAATAACCTATACGTTTGTGATTGAGTAATAATAATTGTTTCGAACATTCTGTCCAAGAAGACGAAAGTATTTCCGGACAATCGTCATGGCGACAGGACAGGAAGGAAAAGAATCGCCCAGGTAACGAAAAAAAAAATCACCAGCCTGGCTACAATTTTCCATTCAACAACGGATCAATTATTTTTTACTTTTTCGGGCTCGCTTCTTTTTCATTCAGTCGCATTTGAAATAATCCAAATTTTCAATCCTCAAACCCGAACCCGAACAAAAAGGCTTCGTCAAATTGAAAATAAAAGTCTGCCACAATTAACTTTCGATTCTCTTCGTTATTGTGTCCAATTATGGATCAATCGAACGGGTTTTCGGCGATTGAGCGTGCGGTTAATTGGAGTCGCGGAATCGGCGAGGGCAGGGCTGACTCTCATCTCGCTGTGCGAGCTTTTCAATTCGCAGGGTTAGGACGGATCCTACCGGTTGAATTATTTTTTGACCCCCCCCCCCTCTTCCTCGTCCTTCGCGCAACGAGTTAAAATTAAATTCGCGTTTCCGATAATAATCGAGGCACGTATACGTCCGGATGCAAAACCACTGGCAGTACGTTAAACCCTTGCGAGCTTTCGGACAACTTCGCGTGTGGTGCAGAATGCACCTCGTGGATGCGTTGGCCACTCACGCACGAATCGCTCTCTTTCCCATGTTCGTACAGCCACACATTTATGCAGCTAGAATCACAAGCATGCGTCGCCACGGGTCGCGTAAATTGCGAATAAAGCTCGAAATCTACATGAGCTTCGTTCACGAGTCGCACAATAACCAATTAAAATCACGCAAATTTTACCGTCTCGTTACGGAATGCAACGTGGATGAACGCACGCACACGCACGTGTCGCGGACTCTCGTATAAATGAAAATACAAAAACTTCGAATTCTGCAATGGGCACAAAATTTGTAGTCAATTAGTCGTAGGCGTGTAATCGGGCGCATAAAGTAATTCGTGACGAATGCAACTGTCATAAATGAACGTTCACATATTGGATGAAGCAGTGGCTAGAGGGATGAGGCGGTGAAGAAGAAGGGTAACTCGGACACACAATACACACTCGGACGTGGGCAGTTTTCATTCCAAACCTCATTTTGATTACTTTTTTAGTATTCGCAAAAAAATTCCCAGAAAGTCTCATTTTTCGGCGAGCCATCATAACATAAACGCCTTGAGGGCTTTAAAATGGAGCTCGAAATTGCACAATGTTTATTTACTTTTATAACGAATACGTTGAAAATTCGAAGAACCTAAACTATATGTATATATATATTAGGGTGGCACAAATTTGAGCTCCATTTTCTATTCCTTTTTCTCAGCATCCAATTGTCTTCTTTGAAGAAAAAAAAAAAATTGTCGCCGAACTTGCGAGCGGTCAAAAAATATTTAAACGTTGCTCAAGTCGCCCAGAAATTCAAACGTTCATTAAAAAATCGATTTTTTTTCGTTCACTTCTGACCCATGACTTTTACACTTTATAATTTATAAATCAACCTCGCGAAAGCTCTAGCCGGCCAATTAATATTTAGTGGTCGCTTAAGGTTTTCGAAATTTACAATATCCGCCAAAAATAAATCTCGCATGTACTATATAATTCCTTGTAGCATAAAAACAAAGTAAACAGCGAAGTGTGACATTTTCTGAATCATTTATTATAATAATTTGTAAGAAACACCAATTAGACGATATGTGTTATTATGTATTATTGTCTCATGGAGTCGCTCGTCACAGAGTACAGCTACCATTGGTCCGCAGTTTAATGAGACCAACTGTGGGACGCATTACGATGCGCGGAAAATAGCTGCCATTTCAGTTTTACTAATAAAACGACCTATAATTTTGTTTACGGACAAGAGCTTTAAAGAATTATTTTATGAGAACAAAGATTATAATTCTTGGGTTAGAAGTGTGAGGTAAATTTGAAAAATCTGTTTCTAAAGAAAAAAGGATCAATTGTTTTGAAAATTTTACAAAGCGTCAAATTTATGAGTGAGAAGAGTAAAAAAAATTGGCGAAAATTGTAAATTTCGAAGCTCTTCGACGACCGCTAAATATTGATTGGCCGGCTAGCGCTTCCGCGAGTTTAATTTAAAAATTATAAAGCGGAAGATTAATGAGTGAGAAGTGGACGAAAAAAGTCGATTTTTAAATGAAAATTTGGATTTTTGGGAGGCTTGAGCGACGTCTAAATATTTTTTAACGGCTCGCACCTTTCGCAATAATTTTTTTTTATCTCTAAAGAAGATAATCGAATGGTGAGAAAAACGAAAAAAATAGAGCTCAAAATTGTGTCGTCCTAACAGACACACACACACACACACACACACACACACACACACACGCACACGCACGCACGCACGCACGCACGCACGCACGCACACACACACACACACACACACACACACACACACACACACACACACACACACACACACACACACACACACACACACACACACACACACACACACACACACACACACACACACACACATATAACTTTATATCGAAATTCCAAAATATTCGTCATAAGGGTAAAAACTAATCGTTAGAAAAATAAGAGTCGGAGTGAGCGAGAAGTCTCGGGATGCCTGCAGGGCTTTGTCATTTTCCTCGTGTATACGCTAGTTCCTCTGCCTGGCCAAGCGCATGAAGCTTTTTCGCGATATTTTTCCGTTTTCACTTTAGCGAAACTCGCCGGGAGCAATGAAAATGCCACGAGAGTCGAGATCTCCCGCTCCACCAATCATCTTTTTTCCCATTTTGAACGCTCAGGCGTCATCGGAAAGCACAAGGTTTGCACATCTCTTCGGTTATTGTTTCTCTCGTTTCAAATATACTCGACATTTTTTGCACAGCGAATGCAAAGTCACTGTACCGCACAAGCGCCATAACGTTTTACCCTTCCGATGGCACGTGCGCAAAATGGGTCGAAAACGTCGCTTTCCTTTGCACATGCAGCTATCGGAGCATTTTATTTTATTTTTTCATTAAAAATTGTTTGCAAACTACGAGTCGAGCGTAAACAAATGAGTAGCTGATTTTTTGTCCCTTTAGAGGGACAAAAAATATCCCTTTTGGAGGGACAATAAATGGTCCTTCTAGAGGGACAAAAAATCTCCCTTTTAGAAGAACAACAAATGTCCCTTTTGGAGGGACAACAAATGTTCCTTCTGGAGGGCCAAAAAATGTTCCTTTTAGGATAACAAAAGTCCTTTTTAAAAGGACAAAAAATGTCCCTTTTAGAGAGACAAAACATGTCTCATTTAGAGGGACTAAAAATGTCCCATTTGGAGGGACTAAAAATGTCCCATTTAGAGGGAAAAAATGGAATGGAAAAATTTTTTTCCGGGGAATCTTGACATGACTGTATTGTTTCTTTAATTGTTCAGGTTTAAAGTTTCCCAAAGGAGGTTGTTAATGGAAGAATGCTCGGAATGTCGTGGGTCTGGAAGAAGCCTCGATGTGTGCGCGAGAAAACGAGAAATCTGTGAAACGAGCGTGAGAGGAGGGCAAGCGGAGGGAAAGTAATGAATTTCATTGACGTTCCGGAACATTCATGGTGCGTGGCGGTTCCACGAGGCTTTCCCTCGGCCCCATGGGAAAAAATCCACAGGACGAACGCGCTCGGCGCTCTCGTCTCGTCGTGATGGGTGCTCTCTGCTCTCTCTCTCTCTCTCTCTCTCTCTCTCTCTCTCTCTCTCTCTCTCTCTCTCTCTCTCTCTCCCTCCCTCTCTCGTATACCTTTGTACTTTCGGTTTATTTGTTTATTCCCGGGCGCGGCGTGAGTTTGGTCGTGCGCGAAAGCGAAATGCGAGCTTTATCCCTTTTTTTCGACACCGCCTTTCTTTTCGCTCAGTATTTGCACGTCGACGAATGTGTGGCATTCATCCCTCAGGACTCGCCGCTCCTCCCTCGCGTAATTCCCGAGACTCGCCACCTCGACAGAGCGCGCAAAAGACCGACCGGGCTTTGCATTGGACGCCACGTATTCTTTCCGAAGAGATTGTGTTTTTTTTTCTTTTCACATTCCATCCTGTACTACAATCGTCTCGGGCACGAGTGCGGAGAGTGAAAGCACAAAACTAAAAGAGGAGAATGGAAAAAACCGGAAATCACATATTAGATTTACGGGATGAGCGAGCGAATTGCACTTGGTTGGGAAACGGCATTTTGTGCTTGTACAACAAAAAAGGAAGAATTCGCGCCCTTGTGTAAAAAAAATATTCAGTTTGAAGTAACAATATATAGGGGCAAAATGTGGACTGGAGTATGGCATCAGGATCGTGAAATAGAAATTTCACCGCTGATTGATAAGTCGGTTTGGCCCACAAATTGCTGCAAATTGTATCATTTGATTGGCACCATCTGATCTCAGACCTCACGAGCAATCGTTTTTTTACCTTTTAACTACACGATCAGAATAAATATCTAGCTCGTCCTTTTTTCTTTGTTGGTTGTTTCTAGATTTTCAACAAGGAGTCTCGAAAATGACCCAATAATTTTTGTAGTCAATATGTGCCAAAAATTAAATCGGGAATACGAAGAAAATATATTTTTGTTGCAGTCCAACGATGGTAACTTCAGTACCATGTTGAGGGAATTGATACTATATTAATTCGTTGTTTTTATAAGGATGGGAATGGTCCTCGAGGAATTTGATTCGACTGGACTATAATCAGCAAAAACACATTAACCGATTATGCCTAGTTGTAACACTGAAAAACAGCTCTTTTTGGGATTTAAAAAATAGAAAATCGTGTTGATAAATGTCTACAAAAATTAGGTGTTTGAAAAAGTATAGTATAAAAGTATAAGTATAAAGAATACTCTGTAAATTTTTGTGTAAAGCCTTCAATTATAATCTATTTACAGCCCATGTTCGGGAAGCACCTCCCGATAACGTCTTTTGCGATGAGCGATGCCCTTCCGAATCAGTTTATCTAATATTGAAAAATCGAACAGATTTCGTTAGTATATTAGTTTACCCGATGATTGATCAAATGATATTTCGAAATAATAAATTTAAAAAACGTTGCATATTCAAATTGAACTTTTCATCAAGTTGAAAGTATACGTCTGACAAAAAATTCTTCGATCAAATGCTATATTTTTACATCTGGAAAAAGCCCGAAAGATTTCCGAAAGATCGATGCAGTAGTTTTTGAGATATTTTGCTCTTCGACTTTGAAGGGGCCGGGTTGAAATTTCGAACGTCGAATGCTCCGACGGATTAAAATTCCGAATTTTAATATTCCGAAATTCAAGATGGGACCGCGATGAAATTTTGAACTTTGCATGATCAGAACGCTCAAAACTCCGAAAGAATCCTACCCCGACAGATCGAAACTCCGAAAGAATTTTACACAAAAGACCATAACTCCGAAAATCTGAACACCGTCAAAATAATTCGGCTATGGAAGCTTTTAAAGTTGCAAAATTTTCGATAAATCGACGAATAATTTCGAGAATTTTTTTCATTAAGAAGTGATTTCGCTTCAATTTTGAAAATTGTCTAGACAATGTTATACGTTCTACATCATTTACAGTCAGCTTGTAGACTTTCGCTGGCATGACCTCGACATGGGGGCGGGGTTGAAATACCGAACTTTGAATGCGCCGACGGTTTAAAATTCCTAATTTTAATGTTCCAAAATCACAAGGTTCGTCAAGATCATGCCAGCGAAAGTCTACACAGTTGACTGTAAATTATGTAGAACGTATAACATTGTCTAGACAAATTTCAAAATTGACGTAAAATCACTTCTTAATGAGAAACATTCTTGAAATAATTCGTCGATTTATTGGAAAGTTTGAAACTTTTTAAACTTCCATAGCCGAATTATTTTGATGGTGTTCAGATTTTTGGAGTTTTGGTATTTCGTGTAAAATTCTTTCGGAGTTTTGAGCATTCTAATTATTCAAAGTTCGGAATTTCAACCCGACCCCACGTTGAAAACGTACACTTTCGAGAGAAAAAAAATGTTTAAAGTTTCGGACGACGCTCCGAGCGTTCCGACGAGCCTATAAATCGGCCAATTTTGAACCGATCACTTTGACATTTTTTGGGCATATTTATAAAATGATATACTGTCAAAATATATTTATTTTGAAAAAAGTGTTTTTTCGACTTTTACAATGAGGCGCCCATGTAGGTTTTGCCAATCGAACCGTAACGGCCAATACTTGGACCAATGTTGGCGGGGCGATGATCGATTACCCAATTGTACGCCAATGCTCGGCTGAGTAGTGACTAGCCAACATTGGTTTGCCAATACGAGGCCAATGTTCGGCCAAATATAGACTCGCTAATCATTGGCTTGGCGATACGAGGCCGATGTTTAGCGAAGTATAGACTGGCCAATCATTGGTTTGCCAATACGAGGCCAATGTTCGGCCAAGTATAGACTAGTTCATTATTGGTTTATCGATATGAGGCCGATGTTTGACGAAGTATAGGCTCGCCAATCATTAGTTTGCCGATACGAGGCCAATGTTCGGCCAAATATAGGCTCCCTAATCATTGGCTTATCGATACGAGGTCGATGTTTGGCGAAGTATAGACTCGCCAATCATGTTTTTGCCGATACGAGGCCAATGTTCGGCCGAGTAACGCATGATCGAACCGCAATTCGTATATTGACGATTCATTGTTTCGCGTCGAAGTCATTGAGAGACGAGATAAATACTTTTTACGAATCCATTGGACATTATTCTTAACAAATATACTACCAAATCAATGCACTCATTGTTGGCCGATTTTCGAACGAGCTCATACGCCGATACTCTGCCGACTTTTATGAACCATTTATATGTTAACTAACTTTATTAAGTTAATAATTAAATTAAATAATATTTATTATTTTTTAAAATTTATATGTCAATTAATATTAACTAACCGCGTCTATTTATTTATTTTTTATTTGAATTAACTAGATTTTTCGTGAAATCAAATTTTTCCTATTGCATTCCGTTATTGGAATTATTCATTTTAAATATATTTATTTATTCAAATTAAACTTGAACTAATGAACTAATGGTCTGTCTTTATTGCCACACACGTATTAATGGGTTGTGGGGGTCGAGTGGAAAGAGAGAGAGAGAGAGAGAGAGAGAGAGAGAGAGAGAGAGAGGAAATATATATATCTATAAAAGTTAGGTTTGGAAATTCTATAACATGTCTTTCGATAACACTCTCTAATTATCACAATGATATTAACTAATTGATATAGTTTATGTGAAACAAATAATGATGAGAATCCATTTGGTCTCTTGTGGCATATCTGCGATTCAAATGTCACGAGCACTCGGTAGCATAGGGGCAGCGTGCTTGGCTATGAGTAGGTAGGTTCAAGGATCGAGTCCCATATAGGTGAAATATTTTCTTCGAACTAATCGTTTCGAAAGACCAGGTAATGACGAATTACAATACAAAAATAATTAATTTTTTTTTTTGGCAGTGCAGGACCAGTTTTGGTGATCTATATCGGGTCACAATTATCCGCCAAGACTCGGTCGATAATCGGGCCAAGCTCGAGTGCCAATGATGGCAATCTTGACGGGGACTTATTGTTGGCCGATTCTCGAATGAACTCCTACGCGATGCTCGGCCGATTCTCATAAGCCATTCTAGGGCCAATATTGATTGCGAATATCGGGCCACTCTTATCATCCGAGGCTCGGTCGACGATGGGGCCAAGCTCGAGTGCCAATGTTGGCAAGCTCGGCGCTCGGCCAATCGTTGGTCACTGCCGATCACCCTACATGGGGCATAACCCCTCAAAAAACAAAATCTTGCAAAATCCACAAAACCGCATGTTCATGCGTTCGAGGATTCAACGACCCTTGCGTGTGAGCCACCTGTTCATCATGCTCAAGAATTCAGGCTAAGCTTTGTAAAAGACTGAGCGCACTTAAAAGCCCGCAGCCGAGTAAATTTGCGATCCACCTTAACTGGCCATTCATCAGTGATCTCACTGCGAGTCGTGGCACGATTGTGCGAGCACATTCTATTGGGAATCGTCTGAATACCAATTTAGTATCGAGCGTGAGCTCAATGTGGCGTATAAACAAGCGAGCCAAGAGAACGCCTTCGAGAGGGTGCACGCACCAAGGGTGAATGAGGATGTAACGAAGTCTGCTTTCACAGGACTAATACCGTCCTGATAAGAGAAGAAGAAAAAGGTAAAAGGATAAATGTCACGTGCTCTATGCTTCGCGAGGATTGGAGGCTTTGGGAGGTTGGCGAAGCAGCCATAGAGGAAAGACATCCGCGGAATGCGAACGTAGGCAAGGACGCTAATGAATGATTCTTTGGAGAATGAAAAGACAGTATACCTGTCAGCCGGTCTCATACACTCTGCGGATCTTCGGCGCTGCATAGCAAAATGCCAACGGCGATGGGTTTCGAAGCAAGCCTGAAAAGGCTCCGACTTAGATGAAACCTTGTCAGCGGGTCTCTCGGGAAAATTGCGCGGGCTAAAGAAACGACGGGCGAACGTAATTTGTTTTCCGGCTTCCGTCGAGTCTGCTCCTGGTTTTTTCTTTCGTATCTTCCTTTTTTTCTTACTGTCTTCTTTTAAACTATGAAAGCTCATAGCGGAGGCACTCGTCGGGTCCCTTTCGCGTCGTTGAAGCATCTCGAGGAAATTGAGGCGAGCCACGGCAAACCTCTGCTGTCGGATAATGATTGAGGCTACAGCCTCACGTTTCATCTCCTCCACTCCCTCTCTTCGTGGCCACCCTTGCCCTTCATCCTATAGGATATAAAACGGCGCGTCCCTTTGGCTCCACTCGCGTTTTTCCATTCGCTCGGAAATACCTATCGCGTTCATAATCACTCTCATGCTTATGCGCTCGTTAGGCAAATCCGCGCTCGTAGAAAATGTATATGCCGAGGTTTAAAGGACCATTCCAGTGTGACTGGCTCGAAAGTTGCTGATTTTCATGATTTTTTTACAAATATAACTCGATAATCAGTCCAATTTATTTTCGTTTATCCAAATGACTTATGTTGTACATAAACATATTTTTAAATATTTCAGTTTTATTTTTTCTATAATTTTTTTGCCACTGAAAAATGATGCCCAAAAAATAACGCCTGAGGGTGGAAAGTCCTACTCCTCCAATAATTGTCTGAACGAAAAAAAACCAAACATATTAGTAATCAGTATGAAAAACTGTAGAGGCGTAAGAGGGATTTTTTTTCATTGAAAATTAACAAAACGGTGGCTATTTCAATATTAACTGTCAAATTGGGCCTTTTTTCGACAGCTTTTCGTTTTAAAAAAATGTGAAATTTGCAAATCGAAAACGCTCCCCTACGACGTTAAGAAATATTGGGGAAAATGATGTGGCAAAATTTGAAACGGATAGCTTGAAAACCCTTCGTCTAAAATCTTCCACCGTTTTGAAAAACGACGTTCCGAGAAAAATTCGTCCGTCCGCGCCGGGTCTCACGCAGCTGGTCGAATTCCTTTTTCTAAGGAAGGCTGTAACGACCGGAATAATTCGAATTTCATGACCAGAATTTAGCAGCATGTTTATGAAAGTCCGTATTTGTGAATAACGCAAAAAAAACGATTTTCAAAAAATGTATACTGGAATAGTCCCTTAACAGAGGACACGTATGGAAATTCTTTGGCGTCTCATTGCCTCGTGCATAGAGCTGAAATGACATCAGGGTAGCGAGATTCTTGATGTTTTTAACGCTTCGGCCATTGACTCAGAACATTCGGAGCTTTCTTGATTCAGAGTGCAAAAAAACATTGCACAATCTGCGACAAAAAGGAAACACCATCGGGGAATCATTCGCTGGTTAATTCAGACCCCACGCACTTACATTCATCGTCTAATAGTAGTTACATTTCGCGTTTGAGCGCGAACGTTTGTGCGCCGAAGATAAGACGAAAGGTATAATGCGAGTACCATTGCCGCGCGGAAGAACGAGAAAAAAAGATGAAAATCCGAGACCAGAGCCGGAAACCGTAAGGATAATGAGGGAAGATTGAAAAAGTTTTAGTTGGACTGCAGGTCTGGAGCTGCAGGCGCGTTCGAGTAGATATTATTTTTTTGTTCTTACGTATTCGAGTGTTTTTCTGCCGGATAGTGAGTACTAGATCCGTTGGACACTTCCGCTACATCTTGTCTACCTTCTGACTTTTTCGCTTCGTCCTCTCTCTCCCTCTCTCTTTCTCTCTCTGACTCTGACTTCTACCGTTCATTTTTGTCGTTAATTATAGTTCGTTATTGTCTCGCCGGAGAACTTTTTTCCTCGAGTTCCAAGTTAGTTTTCAGATTTTATTGCGTTCACCAATATACCGGTAGTCTGAACGTCTAGTACACCACGTAGTATCACGTATTATTTGATTTCATAAGTCCTTTCGCTGCTCTCATTCTCCGTAGTTCGGTGCCCTGCGAGGTCGAGCGCAATCGATAAAAGGGACTGCTGAGCTGTTGGAGGTTGAAAGATCGGGACAGAAACGAATCCTAGAGGAATTGGAAATGGAAGAGAGGGAGAGAGAGGGGGGGGGGTAGGCGAGAGCGACAATAGAAAGAACGCGAGACATAAGAACGAATAAGCGCGCGAAGAGAAGAAACGAAAAAGAATCCGGCAGAGCCTCCTCTCGATGATGACAATTCGACGGTGATCGTGCAATCTTCATTTTCCTCCGAAAATTCGCCTTTGAGGTATTTTATCGGTTCCAATTTGGCCATCTACAGGGTGAGGCACTAACTGTTGCCACCTTGAGTATCTCTGTAATTATCGACGTCACAAAAAAATGTTTGAAACAAAAGTTGTACCGTACGAAAGGGGTCATCAAATGCGACCATTTTTTTTTATCTCAGTGGAGGCGCTGTCGCACAGTAAAGGTCACCTCCACTTTTTCAAATGGGACAGTACATTTTTTTTTAACTATCTTGTAGAGCATCGAAAAGTGCATAAAAAACATTTAGGGGTCAAAGTCGTTCAAGGTCATTTAAGATCAAAAAGTGACATGAACTTTATTTTCATGTGAAATTACCTTTATTCACAGTAGATGTTCAAAGTGATTGCCATTCATCGTTCACGAATCATGGAAATATTAACTTGCATAACATGCATTTGTGGTCAACTGAAAATCCATATTGGCTGCGACAAGTTGCACACCAAAGACCGTGGTCGGTTAATGTATGGTGTGGGATTATTGGGGATAGAATCATAGGCCCTTATTTCGTTGAAGGGAATCTTAATGGTAGAAAGTACAGCACATTCCTTTAAGAAACATTAGGTCCGTTATTGGAAGAAATACCTTTGGAAACAAGAAACAGAATGTGGTATCAACACGATGGGTACCCGGCACATTTTTCGCTGATAGCTAGAAATGAATTGCAAAAGAGATTTCCAAATCGTTGGATTGGACGCGGAGGAGCTGTATCGTGGCCGGCTCGCTCGCCAGACTTGACGCCTCTGGACTTTTTCTTGTGGGGACACTTGAAAGATCTTGTTTATAAAGAACGTCCAACTACGCCGGATGATATGCGTGAGAGAATTCTTCGAGCCTGTGATTCGATAAGTGCCGTAGTGATAGGAAATTCTGCACAATCCGTGATAAGGAGATTGCAATACTGCATTGATTCCAATGGCAATCACTTTGAACATCTACTGTGAATGAAGGTAATTTTACATAAAAATAAAGTTCATGTCACTTTTTTATCTTAAATGACCTTGAACGACTTTGACCCCTAAATGTTTTTTATGCACTTTTCGATGCTCTACAAGATAGTTAAAAAAAAATGTACTGTCCCATTTGAAAAAGTGGAGGTGACCTTTACTGTGCGACAGCGCCTCCGCTGAGATAAAAAAAATGGTCTCATTTGATGACCCCTTTCGTACGGTACAACTTTTGTTTCAAACATTTTTTTGTGACGTCGATAATTACAGAAATACTCAAGGTGGCAACAGTTAGTGCCTCACCCTGTATATCTCACGCTCACACGTTGACGATAAATGATTACGGACTTATTTATCGTGGACTACCCATTATCCACCCTTGAAGATCACACTGGTGTGACATGCCACGAGAATCAAAGGACCACCAGCGACCCTTTCTTTTTTCCCGACAAATCCTCGGAAGTTTCTCTGTCTCCCATTGTCAGTCGTCTCTGACCAAATCGGCTCGAGCTTGGACTCAATAAAATCGAGGTTGGTCTCCCTTATACGGTGCCACACTTCGCGTCCTCTATCAGCCGGAATCTCCTATTTGTATGAGCCGAACAGCGCCTGTTCTTTCACCAGATTTCGATCATGCCCGTTCAGCTGGATGGTCGTCTGCCTCCAATCGAAACAGACTGGAATTTGCTGCTCCAAAACGAAGTGCGCAAAGGCAGTCGATCCTCGCTTTTGAAGATCATTCTCCCATGGCTCGTTGAGTGGGAATTGAAAAAATCATAAAACAGATTCGCGCAGGAAGTCGTTAGTGGTGCCATGTAGCCCTTTCGATCGCCCACTGGCAATTTTATTCTCATCCACGCATGCACAAGCGATCATTCAAACTCCTTATCACCGGTGTTTAATAAAGCGATACAGACCGTGAGTGACGATGTGCCCGTATTCCCGTCTGGAATTGTCAGTTACGACACGCGCATTCGCGAATACGGGAAACCATCACACGCCGAAAATGGCCAATAACGTCACCGTCAATGGGAACTCGATATCGGATATCAGAAATTCCGCGTACTTGCTAGGTGTCAGCCCGTCACTGTGTATCTGCGTACACAAGCAACTGCTAACGAACAGAAGGGCCTTGTACGAACGTTCTTGCGCGTCGAATGGTCCCATCTTCTTATCAACGACGGATATTTACGGCGATACAACGGTGCCCGTCTTTCCCAAGGAAGTTACGTTTCCACGCCTTTATGCACGTAATGTGACCCGCAAGAGAGCATATAAAGTGTCGGGTTACCTTTTTGCAACACGACACGCGGTACTGTGGTCCATAATAATCATTTTTTCCCTATCTTACCGTTATCTTTCCACAAATGTATTTTCAGCCTCGTTTTCCTTTTCCTCCCTGTATCTCCGTTGAGAGTGAGAGAAAAAGCGGCTGTAGGTTCTCTGGTTTTGCCGTGTCATTCTTTCGTCACTTTTCCACCCTTCGTTCCTCTCCATTCATCTTCTTCTTCATCGCGCTTTAGAATGTCCCTGTGACTTTGGCGGAGCCCTCGGTTATTTCGCCAACGACTTTTCTCGCTTTCCGCTCGTCTCTCCTGCGAACTGTCCTCTACGTGAGGTGCAAACCGATCATCCGACGTTCCTCGCTCGATATGTACCCTTTGGATGTGGAATGGAGACCCTGAATACTACGGGTGTAAACGTCTATGTATATATTGTTATTTCCTTCGCATTCGTCGTCATTCTTGGCAAGCCAAATGCTCACGGTCTCCACCATGATGGAAGCGAGACAGTCCCTCTTCAAGTCCCCCAAAAGTCCTGGCAACTCTTGAGCCTCACGACAATCCTCCCTTCATTCTCTTTCGAGCTCACAGAGAGCCCACGAGCATCCGAGCCACCCTCGTCCAAGAGGTAGAAAAAAGCGCGAGATATGGAAATAAAATCAATACCATTGTTTCGCGGTTCACGAAACAACCGCTTCGAGAACTATGTATTTCTCTTGCTCTCTCTCCCTCTCTCTCTCTCCCTTGCATTTTGTATGCTCGGTCCCATTCGATTGTTCACGACTGGCCGCGTCCACGTCGTATCTCTTGGACTACTCTCTTCTGTACGGAAGAGGAATTACGGAACACCCCGTGAGCAGTTTCCTACACATGCCGCTACTAGTGGTGGTGAATTCGAATGCAATTTGGCATAAATCATGAGGAAAAAAAATCATTCGAAAGATATATGTCTCCGATTCGCACGATATACGATCTCGCGGGGGGAGAATTCATATGGGATATAGTGTTCCGGAACGATTTATACTTGGCTGTATAAGTGCCTGAAGCGAAGCTATGCCGTTAAGACGGACAGCCACTTTAGGAGACCGAAAATTAGAGGATTTTTTTTTGTTGTGAAAAAAATGACAATATCGGCTACTCTGGCAATAATTTATTTACATTTTCATAAATCTCTGGTAATTTTTTCAAGTTATTTCATGCATTAATTAAGGTGTAATAAGCTGTGTCCCTTGGCGTGTCCTCATCGACGTTGTCGATTTGCGGAAATTGTGCAACTCGCAATTCGCATCTGAAATAGTCCAACAAATTTGTATACATTTTTTAGATGTTTTTTAAGAACATGGTCCTAAATTTTGAAGAAAAAATCAAGAATTGAATGTTGGAGCGTGTTTGAAAAAAAATAATCGTTTTTAGCAATTTTTCCCCGGCATTTTGCAATAATAAATATGTTTACAACAATCTAATCTTTCCAACTTTAGGTTCATGTTTTAATCAATTATATTATTCAAACGTGACCCAAATTTGAAGATGATCCATCAATTAGTTTTTGAGTTATGATTCCCGCTGATTGAAAAAATGTCGTTTCGAGAAAAACGCGATTGAAAGTTTCAGTATATGTTAATCGTTGCGCTACCTGTTGTCATTAAATCGTCTGTCACTTGGTCACTATTCATATTTTGACTTGACATTTTTTCCTCATATTCTCGAATATGTACACTCTGAGAAAAAGGAAAATAAAATTGAATGTTTTGACCCGTCTCAATGGTTGGGAGTCGAGCGAAGAGTCTTTATCATTTATATACATATCGTTAGAAGGAATCCGAATATCGTTTTTATATTTTCAGGGTGTATGCTTAAGACATTTTGATAATGATTTATGAAATTTGAAAAAATTGATTTTTTGAAGCATCTAAAGTGGTTGCCTGCCTTAAGAAGCAAGGGGAAAACGTCATGCTTGGTTCATTTGCTTGGCCCCTGGACGCAGCGCTAGAAGAACTTGGGGAAAATTCGCCGCAAAAGAGTGAGATTGTAATGGTTTTTAATTTGTCGGAGTGTTTGATCAGCTTGTAATCTCTTTTTAATATACGAGATGCCGTTGAAAACGCAAAAAAATAGATTATGCCAAAGTCGTGTTTCGCTACATGGCCATTGTCGCACACGTAGAGGCACGGAGGGGAGGGGGAGGATAGACGTGCTGGAATGGAAAAATGGAATTAAAAATAAAGGGGCGAACGGGGAAAGGATCGCGAACGAGTGAATAACGTAGGAAAAAAATATACGTGGGATGGAAAATAGCGCTCCCTAATGCTCGGCAGACGAACGCGAGAGAATGCACCCCCGTCGTTCGTCTGCTTATTACGTCACGTCAAAACCGACGCATCCATCATACACTGAGAGTAAAAGAGTTGAAGCGACATACTTTTGATATACACGGTGTTGAAGTTTGCATCGTTTCAATGCAACGAAAATCATTTGTTCTTATTTCCCAAATTTTCTCAGGCAGATTTGAGCTGCGAAAATCATGCAAAGATGATTGAGGATTCTTATTCATTAAACTACGAACTAAATCTGCAAAATATGTTTTTGAAAATGAAACGAAAAATGTTGAAAAGAAATTTCGTTACATTCCAACAATGCGAACTTCAACATCGTCGATATATGCCTACACTAGTTGTTAATATTGTTCGCATCGACGAGGCATAGAAATTCAATTCAATCACACAACGACTCGTAAAGCATTCAAAAATCATTTTCACATCGATTGACTCAATTTTTACTTTCCAGTTGCTCAACTTTTGTTTTTGAATAGTGTCACGGTAAATTTAAAGGACCATTCCTTTTTATGTGATGCGAAAGACGTATTTCTTCATTTTCTTTTATTTATTCCAATGGTGTCCATCGTTAACACGGACATGCGCACACGTATCGGCTTTCGTGCTCTTCCCTTCAGACTTTTGCTCAATATCCTGCAGATCCCAAGGGACACGCCGTGACGAGAACATGTACGCACGACGTGACATGTGACTTCGGGCTGACGGAGAGGCAGACATTGTGACAACTTCGAAAACATTGATGTCATTGAACCGGAAGGTGCACACGATATTTCTGGTTTCACACTTTCTCCCCCTTACAAAAGCAAACGCACCGAGTGAACAGTGCATGAGCTAAAATAATTAAGGGACAAGCAGTTATTCTTTCCAAAATTAAAGTAATTATTTTTCTCACTGAACTCAAACGGTTGCTAAACAAAATGTATGTCTCCGGTAAAAAAACCAATGCCTGTCTTGAATGAAAACTCGTTGGCGTCTTCTTTAAAGTAGAAAGCATATTTGCATTCCTTGGCTCATATTGCCGTAAATAGACAGATAGTAAATGCAATCGTCCAATTTATTAAATTACGATGAAGGTTGCATCGTTGGAATGCAACGATGTTTTTAGCTCATTTTTCATTTCTTTATTTTTATCATTATCCAAAGCCTTTTGTTGGCAAATCGAGGTCATGAATCTCATAAGAATGCGTAAAAGGTTTGAGAGATGTTTACAGTCGAAAACGGCCAAAGAATTGGAACCATTGTAAAGAATTCATTTTTCGTTGCATTGCAACGATGCAAACTTCAACACGATTTTATTGACGACCACCTTCCAAACAAACTTTTCGGATTCATCAAAACTATCGAACGAGTCCTGCTGTACAGTTAAAGAAAAATCATTTCCATCTTCGTCAAGTTGTGTACATCGTCAGTCCTTTGTTTCTTATTCAAAGATAGTAACATCAGCTGTTTGAATGTTCTCACCGGTCGTCATTTGCCGTCAAGTTTGCTGTATCTAAGGATTCAAAGACAAAAGCAAAGCGACTACACTTCGCAAACTATTTTAATCCCCTTGTAAAATGAGTTATGAATTCTGCGGTGGAATGTCTTGTACGAGAAACGGAGTGTGGGAGAGAGAGAGAGAGAGAGAGAGCTGCAGACTTTGCAATGTTATACTCTTCAGAGTTACGCAGTTCAAGGGCGATTTTACTTTGCCGCGCTGCGAGGTTTCGTCGCCATGCGAATATAAATTGCTCCTCAGCCTATCTTGGTGTCAACCCCCAACGTTTGGGGAGCGCAAATGAGACGAGCGTCTTTAGAAGAGTATAACCTACCACTTCAAGAAACACGAGAGAGACAAAGGGATAGCGCCGACCTGCCGTACTTTAATTGTTGAAAATTTAGCAATCAACACCCTGGAATCAAGGCTGAATTCTTTGATGAAAAAGAGTAATCAAGTTTTTGTTGCTTCACACGCAAAATGTTCATGTGAAGATGGAATCCCCTTTTGCTCTGTCTAGCTTTTGTGTATTTTACAAAATACCGTTCATAAAGTCAGGACCTGATTCTTGACAATCCTTAAGGTTGTTATGGGGTTTAGCCGTCGGGGGTTCGATGAAAGCGCCCTATGCTTATGCACGGCGCCGATTGACTGTTACCAACCGTTAACTTTCAAATAATCGTGATATTAAACGTACGTTTCGAACTATTTTTCTACATCTATTTGTAAAAATATGCATTTCTGAACATTCGGTGATTATATTGAGTGTTTTCATGACTTTGTATAATTATTTTCTATAACTTGTTCTCGCTCAATTAACGCGAATCAAACTGGCAACGTCGTAAATCGTGATATATCATAATGTTCTGGTTGGCAGAAGTGTCGCGAAGTTAGAGACAAATGCGCCCCGTTCGTAAGCTCAAGATCGGCCCAAGGAGCTGTCAAAAATGAATATCGGTTCGAATAAAAAAATCCGCTAAAAAGTGTGTACTACAGCTGTCTATGATCTCGAAGAAATCAAAAACGTATATAATTTTTCGATATTCTAAAAAAAAATTATGTATGAAAAAAACCGTGGTATTTGGCCTTTGCCAAGGAATGTATAATTTCTGAATATAGTTATCAAATTAATATTAAGTATTTATTACTAATTGAGAGTATAAGTACCAATAATATTCGTTGTTAATTATCCTGACCGAGTAGTTTGAGGTTTCCGGGCATAATTACCGAATACCGATAAGATAGGTAGCATTTGTGGCGTCTACGACGTTTCCATGATTGCACAGTGTAATATTCGGTGTGCTTGATTTTCGCACAAATTCGCTATCAAACACATTAATAATTTTATAACGGTACTGTGAATCATCATTTTCACGGTACCAAGGCTTAGGCCGATAATTAGTCGAACCGTACCTATTTTTTTAGCTCCGTGGTAACGTTCACTTAGCAGATATTAATAATGGACTGAAAAATGATCGGGAGTTTTCCATAAGCGTAATGTAATTAGCCCACTAAATACGTCGAGTTGCCGTTTTCTTTTTTCTCTAAAAAACGTGACTGGGATCGTATTCAAACTGCACAGGATGATCAGCAAAGAGGTTATAAAGGTCCAGAAAAAAAAATCAGCTCGATGGTAACATGTTGACTTAACCCCATAACAACCTTAAGCGAATGTTCTTCGCATCATGATAACCCAAAGGGAAGAACGCTGATGATGTTATAACTATTCTAATACGTGCCAAGCTCGATCTGCACATACGATGAAAAAAAAAGAAATAGTTTTGGTAGGGAAGGGTCCTATCCAAGTCGGAATTTACCCAAAGTGCCCTATACCATCTAGGGGAACTCGGGCGAGATGAAGGCGTGCGGTGAGATGAATCATACGCCTAGCTACAAAACAGTCTGTGCGAGCAGAGCGTTGGAGTTTGAAAGGCCGATGGGGAGGTGAAAGAGTGTGAAAGAATCAACTGTGGCGGGAGTACGCGTCTCGAGCGAGAAAACTATGTCGATTTTTTGACAAAACGATCTATTTTTTGGTAAAGTTTACCATCGTTTCAATTCATTTGAGTTGCTGATATTGATTAGAGACAGGCAAGTAAATACAATGAAAGTACTAATCATTAATGTAATAAGAACGGCTTGTCAGAAATCCTCCAGGTTATTGTGTGATTTTTTATTGATTCTTCAACCTTCTAATGGGGCAAGATGAATATAAGCTATCGCAAAGCCGCAATATTTTACAACGTACCACTATAGACGGTGAAATGGGAAAAATAAAGGTTTGATTAAAAATACACCAGGAAAAAGAATTAAAGGATATTGAAAAAGTCCGCCAATTTTAGGGTCATTTTGAACTAACTGTAACTCCTCGAAAAATGGTCGTACAGCGAAATAAAAAAAAAGCAAATTGAAGGTGTGAATCTCTAGTTTTGAGATCTTCAGCTCAAAAACTTTTCGCATCAGCCAATTTTTAGTAGCCATCGAAAAAACAAAGTAAAAAAAAATTCAAAATGTTTGCTCATCTTTCACAGTCTGCACGGACTTTAATACAATTTTTTGAATGATCGGATTAAAAGAATCGTCTAGCTGGATTCTTTCCCTTTAATTTGAGTGGTGGGAGAGCTCTGTACGATTTTTGCTCGCTGAGTTATCGTTGTTCAAAGCAAAAATGACACTTTTGACTTTGATGACTGATTACTCGGAGACTAATGGTCGCACAGAAAAAAACCAGAGGGTTTTGGAAGCCTTGAAGTATTTTCTATAAGATGCCTTTATCATTTTTATATCAAGATTTTTTTTATGCGGGAAAATGGATTTAAAAAAACGTGAAAAATGGCATATTTACGAATATTCTTTTAACTAAGGATTATTTTGCCAATATCGAATAGATTTAAAAAAAAATTCGGTTTTTTATGACCCCAAAGTATCCTAAAAAAGCCCTCAAAAGTTTAAACCCCTGCGATTTTTTTTTCATTGTGTTCCGAATGATTGAAATTGTGGTTTTTGCCAAAAATCGATTAAAGGCTAAATCTACCACCTTTTATTCGTCTTTTGAGAATCACCATTTTTTTTGTACTGATCCGAATTTCCGGTGCTAAAAAAATTTGATTGTTGAACAACGGGAACAAATGTTTGTTTAATGAAGAAAAAAAATTAGTTAAAAAATTTTTTTTTGACAAAAAAAAATTAACTAAAAAAAATCGAAAAAAAATTGTTAGATTTTTTTTTATAGCCCTGAACGTTTTTCATGATACCATGAGCGATTGGAGTTGTTGGAATTCACAGTTTCACGCAATGTGTGCGTGTGTACAATTTACATCCCTACGATACGATACGACACCCTATGCACACGTCCCACGATCATTAGATCAGGATTTTTTTTATAAACATTTTATTCACCACCGGCAATAGCGTAACCTAAAGCGTACCACGTAGAGGTTGCTCGGTTGGATTTACGCTTCTTTGTGTGGGTGTTCCACACGCACACATTCAAAGAACTGTGAATTCTAAAAACTACAATCGCTCGTCGTATCATGAAAAACGTTCAGCGCTATAAAAAAAAATCTAACAGTTTTTTGTCGATTTTTTTTAATTATTTTTTTTTCTTTTCATTAAACAAAAATTTGTTCCCGCTGTTCAACAATCAACATTTTTTAGCACCAGAAATTCGGATCAGTGCCAAAAAAAAATTGTGATTCTCAAAAGACGAATAAAAGGTGGTAGATTTAGCCTTTAATCGATTTTTGGCAAAAACCACAATTTCGATCATTTGGAACACAATGAAAAAAAATCGCAGGGGTTTAAACTTTTGAAGGCTTTTTTAGGATACTTTGAGGTTATAAAAAAACCGAAAATTTTTGTGATCCATTCGATATTGGCAAAATAATCCTTAGTTAAAAGAATATTCGTAAAAATGCCATTTTTCACGTTTCTTTAAATCCATTTTCCCGACTAAAAAAAATCTTGATAAAAAAATGATAAAAGCATCTTATAGAGAATACTTCAAAGTTTCCAAAACCCTCTGATTTTTTCTGTGCAAACATTAGTCTCCGAGTAATCAGTCATCAAAGTCAAAAATGTCATTTTTGCTTTGAACATCGATAACTCAGCGAGCAAAAATCGTACAGAGCTCTCCCACCACTCAAATTAAAGAGGAAGAATCCAGCTAGACGATCCTTTTAATCCGATCATTCAAAAAAATGTATTAAAGTCCGTGCAGACTGTGAAAGATGAGCAAACATTTTGAAATTTTTTTTACTTTGGTTTTTTGATGGCTCCTAAAAATTGGCTGATGCGAAAAATGTTTGAGCTCAAGATCTCAAAACTAGAGATTCACACCTTCAATTAGCTTTTTTCATTTTGCTGTACGACCATTTTTCGAGGAGTTACAGCTACTTGATAATGACCCTACAATTAGCGGATTTTTCCAATATCCTTCAATTCTTTTGCCTCGTGTATATTGTACACTAACAATTAGAAAGACCGATCTTTTGTTTCCAAAATTAAAAGATTCATCATTGTTGATTGGTTTTAAAGAATAATAGGAGTTGACTGATTCCCTACATGTGTTCCATGTACCACATCCACCACCACTCCGTCCACCTTTCAACGCAACCACATCATGCCTTTACGTAAGATCATATTGAGGAAGAAGCCTCGGGCGAGCCTTTGTTGTTTTCCGTACGCGCACACGCATTTGGCACGCGTCCGTAGACCGGTGAGTTAAATTAGTGAGAGTTTAAACCAACTAGCCCAATAAATGTGCCGGTGAACTGCCTTCGACTGTCGGGACTCGTACTTTACCGCAGGCTGAACTTGGGAAATACTTGGAGCAGACACAGCCCGCCCAAGACCGAGAAGACTTGGAAGTTCAGTTTTCAGCAAGCCTCCAGAACTCGAGGAACGACTGGTGTGGTTGCCAGTGGACTTGTGAGGCGGACCTTGCAGGGCCAACCCTGTAGTATGAGCAAAACGACCAACCAACCTCAGCACTGCATCAGCGAGCCTCTCCCGCTCCCGTCCATCTTGCCAGTTAACATCGGGGTGGTTTGCTTGCACAACAATTCTGAGCTTCCGTCTCTCTTCCGTTCATCTCCAAAGGACAAAGGCTGTCTCACGTAGCCCTGTTCGCCACGTCTCGCTGCGTTGTAACCTCAGCGATATATGGTCCTGGCATCCACGATCGATTGTTTCGAATACTAACCGCGGAGAAATATAGCGACGGCGTTTGAGAGACCAGAAGATAAAAAGAGCCATTATTACCTGTGTAGTCGAACACTCCAACCGCAAAGCTAATTGACGATACCTCGTGGAAATTTACCGATACTCAAGGAATAATAACAGACCCAATTGGATCTTACGGAGTACAATCGTTAGCAAATTGCAAACGCCAACGGATTCCCTCTTCTTGAGGAATCGTGACACCATGACCGTGTCCGAAACAAGCATAAATTCGGGGTTCTATCCTCTGCAACCAACATCAGTAAAATTACCAATTGTACTGCGTACAATTAATTTACGTTTGAGTTTACATTTAAGTCATATAGTACAGTCGTGTTGTATATTGGAATCGGAAAAAAATAGAAGAAGGCTAGTTTTTTGAGAGGTGATTCTGTAAGTGCCGCGGGTGCGAAATTCTAGTTTGCCTAGAAGCCGGGGTGCATGGTTTTTTTAGGGGATGAATGGGGATGGGGGTGGATTGACGCCAGAGTACAACCCCTACGAGGTCGGCGCCGGGAGACAAAATGTTCAGAACAATACGAGCTTTATTTTTGTCCACAGCGCCGAAGTCGTGGAAGTTCATTTTGGGGGTGAAATTTTGAAAAATCAGTTTTAATTCGATAAGTCTTTTGGAAAAATTAATACAATTTATTTCTAATGGCAAGGTTGTAGCCCTTAAGAATACGCGTCGATCGAGTATTTGATCATCCCTCTCTGACAATATCTTCGCCCCCAAAAAAATGTTGAAATCTTTTAAAAAATTGTTTATTGATAAACTCAAAAACCAAAGATTTTTCGGGGATCGTTTAAATGTACGAAATGTAGAGGATAGTTTTCTCTATATTTTCGTTTGTATGAACTACCCTGGAATTTTGCTTTTTCCAACCCCTCTCGAAGGTTGAAAATTCAAAATGTAATTCTGCGAAAACTATCGACTGAAAATAAAGAGATACGAGTTTGGCGGTGTGGACAAAAATGAAACTCATGGTTCAAGGTACAAAATCGTTTCATGACGGCGAGTTCGTACGGTCAATAGTTTTCCCAGAATTTCAACTCCCGAGAGGGGTGGAAAAAGCAAAATTCAAGCGTGGTCCATAGAAACGAATATATACGGAAGATTATTCTCTACATTTCGTACATTTAAACAATACCCGAAAAATCGATTGTTTTTTGAGTTATTGAATAAACCATTTTTTTAGTATTTCAACAATTTTTTTGGAGGTAAAGATATTATTGGAAAGTGATGATCAAATACTCGATCGACGCGTATTTTCAGGGGCTACAACGTTTCCATTTGAAAAAAAAAGTGTACGAATTTATCCTAAAGAGTTATTGAATTAAAACTGATTTTTCGAAATTTCACCCCCAGAATGAACTACCACGATTTCCGTGTTGTGGACAAATCTAAAGCCGGATTTTTTTGAACATTTTGTCTCACGGCGCAGACCTCGTAAGGGTTGTAGTTTGGCATCAATCCATCCCCATCCCCTAAAAAACCCTGCACCGTGATTTTTAGGCAATTTAGCACCCGCTGCACCTACAGAATTACTTGTTGAAAAAAACTGGTCTTCTTTTAAGTTTTTCCGATTACGGAATTTTTCAGCGACAGCACGACTGTACTAATACAAATTTGATTATATTCTATAGCAAATCGTGACCAGTACAGCTGGTTTTGTGAACCACCGCTGTCTCTGCACGAACCGACAGCCGATATTCTCACAGCCACACGACTGAAAGCAAAAAATAAAAATATTCCTCGCAAACAAAGAAAAAAACCTAAAACCTAGCATAACGCCGGTGCAGAAATTTTGGCAGGGATACAGCTGGATTCTGACTTGTATCCCGGACTCCCAGTCGGCATCTAGTCCGATATCGGATCAGATTCTAAGACTAAATGTAAGATCCGTAAACTGGATTCTATTAGGGATCCAGAACCGGATACTTTAATGATTCTAAATAGATTCCCCATGGAATCATTGAGGAATCTTGGAAGGATCACGGGTAAATACAGGCTGAAATAAAATGGCAAAAATGGAATTATTGCATGTTAAATTTATTATAAAAATAATTAACATTTATACATTTTTGGTGAATTAAAATATCAATTTAAAAAATGAAAGGTAAGAACACCATAAAAAATGGAAAACTACGACTGGGTTATCGCTTTTTGGACTACTTGGCGTCCTTTGCGTCCATCTCAGTATTTTGCGTTGGATATGGCATTCCCTACAGCTTTTAACACAGCATCTGCGTTAATCGGAGTTCCATCCTGCTGCGTTTAGCAGTTTGTGAGCGCAGCTGTAAATAAATCGAAAAATTGTAATATATATATCTATATTTATATTATATCATAGAAACACAGCAAAACATATTTTGAACAGCTTGAAAGACATACCTATCATGCAACTTCCGAAATTTGTTGTTTTCACCAACACCTTTGCTTTAATTTTTTTAGCGTTGAACCTGAGCACCAAGTCCCGCGTAAAAAATCTCCTTAGAATATACATTCTAACTTTCGTGAGAGCGTATCAGTGCGCGCAGTCCCGCATACATTGTCACTGGTGTTTCTCACCGATAACTTGAACATTTTGTAATATTTTTATTACATCACTGCTGTACATACAAATATCTATTTCAATATTGATAAGCGGGAATGAAGCGTTAATAAGTTGTGACAAATAACATTTTTTGTATTTTTTAATTCTATTTAGAAATACAGCATCGGTATTGCGAAAACTCGCGATAGTTCTGCATCTGGGTGTATGTCAACCGCTAATTTTACAATTTTTTGTTTAATATCGTCTAACGAAAAAATTATCGTTCGGCTCGAAATGGCAGAATGCAATTCCCACATCTCGAAATCCCTGGATGAAGTAGGATATTCAAATGTTTCTCTCTTTACTTTCCATATAACCCCTTTAAACTGAATATCGTTTAATAATTGAATGATAAATCAAAACAAATCAAGCGTCTTGACGCCAAGTTGTTTGATGATTTACTATGAAACTAAATTGTTTAATAATATTATTTAACGCACTATATTTTGCTTTAAAAAAATTGTCACGATGTTGAAAATGTAAATATAGAAACAATTTGAAAAGAATAAACCGCACTGGCGTTGCACGTTTAACTCCCTTGAATCTGACTGGATTCGGCTGGGTACTACACCCCACGTTCACGTACACAGCGCATCTAACGTCCTGTGGATGTGGCTGGGCATAAACAGGGACTCAGATAGGAATCCGATATATATGCCAGAAATACATGTGGTTCCAAAGCGTTCCATCTACACCCCGCGAACGTCGGTGGGTATAAACAGAGAACCAAAACCGGTATCCCGGTTAGAATCCAACTTGCATCAGTATTGGAATATGTACGTCGACGATGGCGTAATTTTGAAAATTTTGGCGTCACGTGTATTTTTCGGTATTACTATGAAATTCCTATCTATTGATAGGAATTTTATAGATAGGAATCTCTAAATGGAAATTCCTATCTATAGATAGGAATTTCATAGTAATACCGAAAATACACGTGACGCCAAAATTTTCAAAGATATGCCATCGTCGTCATACATATTCCGATACGGATGCAAGTTGGATTCTAACCGGGTTACCGGTTTTGGGGAATCCATGACAAATCCTGATCGGGATTTGATCGGACATAGGGTATCCCTGTCAAAATTTCTGCACGGGCGGTTTTCCATAACCTCGAAAGTTGCGAGAATGCACTCGATTCCAAATGAAACACCGTCTTTGCCTCAAAATAAGGAATAAGAAAATATTGTCATTGAAGAACGGAGCAGGGTATGCAAAACATTCTGTGCTAGGTTGACGGAAATCTATTCGTACATATTCGTACCAAATTTCAAGTGAATCAGACCATTAGTTTCGGCTATACAACGTCGCCCAACATGAAAAATGCAACCTCGAGAAAAACGCAAGATAGAAGAGCTCTGCTTGTCAGATGGTAAGGCGCCCGTCCTACAAATGGTTGTAACTCAGCCACTTTTCGGAATTGCCACATTAGCTCCATATGTTCTTGAGACTTCGAACTTGAAGGGGTCTTTTCACTTTAGACGCTAAAAAAGCTATTTCGATGAATTTTTAAAATAGGTTCATAGTATAGATATTCATATAAAAGTAGTAACACTTAATAAATACACTTTCGAAATACATTTAAACAAAAATTGTATGTATTTATGTAACCCAAAAAAACTTTACACGCGTTTTCCTCGAAGCAGCGTTTTTCGACGGCTTGTTGATAAAATCTTCGAAACTACTGAACCGATCCTTATGAAATTTTAACCACATATTCTTTACAGCTATAGCCATAGCGCATATCAAGGATTTTTTTAAATTTTGATATTCACTTTTTTCCAAAAACGGTGAAAAAGACACGTTTTTTTTGTTTTTTCGAAAAATGTCCGCCATTTTGTTACTCTTGCATATATCAAAAATCGTACGATATGCGATATAGCCATTAACATACTGAATCTAAAACCGTTTGATTTTTTTGTTTCGGACGATCCATCTCCGAGATTTCATCAACAGCGCAGACCTACAATTGTTTTAGGACATTTCTTCAACTACCATTTTCGTCTATAAATAGTGACTTAAATAAATAAATAATTTTAAAAAAATGTATTTTGAAAGTGTATTTATTAAGTGTAACAACTCTTATATCAATATCTATAATATAAACCTATCAAAAAAATTCATGAAAATAGCCTTTTTTAGCGTCTAAAGTGAGAAGACTCCTTAAGGAAATAAAGCATTAAAACAGTCTCGGTTTTTACGAAAACAGTATGGTGTCATGACCCCTTATCACGTCGACTCGATCTGTTTGGCGAGGATGCCACTGTGAATCCGTTGAACAAACAAAACATGATGAAGAACGTGCCTCAAACATTGAAGGACGTCTTATCGGAAATCTTTGATACAGCTCATCGGTGATGGTATCTGAGGCAGGGATCTGCCAGCACGGTGCCACGATAGAGGAGCGCATCTGAGCGCAGGTATCGCACGACGAAGAGTTGGTTGCAGAAGCAGACGAAGCAAAACAAAACACACGAGTATAGCCGGGGCGACGATATCGCGGTATCGATCCACCACTCCACTTGTCGGCCGGTAAACTGCAAACCCGGTGTCAACATAACCCAGAACTGCGCCGCTTTTCTCGGTTGTCGGTATATTCATGAGGAGCGGCGTTACAGAGAACGAAGAAGTAAGGAGGGAAGAGTCGGGTGAGGCGAGGCAAGGCCTCCATGAGGCCCACCCTCATTGAGGTGGAACGTGCACGAAGGGGGGTACGGAATGAGCTCCATGGTGCGAGGCTTTTGAAGTCGCATAGTTTCCAGTAGCGGCACGCAGACGTTGCGTGTCCAGGAGGAACGTCAGGTTCCTTGGGTTACTTGCTTCTGCTTTGCACGGTATAATTCCTGGCTCGGTTCACTTGGCGTATATATCCTTATATCGTACAATTCACCCCTGTTCAAACTCCTTCATCTTCCTTCTCCTCTTACACCTGCACCACACTCTATTCCTTCCAATAACCTCGCTTTATCTTCCTTCCTGTGCCTGCTAAACCGAGTGCGAATAGTTTGCAAATTAAGACGGTACAGAATTCAACCTGTCTTCCCCATCCATGTCATATGTCCAGGCTGTCTGGGGACGAACGAGATGAGGACCTTTCGCAATAGTCCAACGCTGTCAGGGACTTCTTGACTGGTCGCAGCTCATCAATATACCGTGGCAACTTGATCGTCCTCGTTGTCGCCAAGCCACCAACTTAGACAGTGTAACAAGATAATTGGATTGCTTTTCGGTTCCAAAGAGTTCCAACAAACCGGCTACAGTTGAACAGTCTGAAGCTGAGCATCTTGATATTTACCAGCCATTTCATTGGATTCATAGTGGTGATTGACACCCTGAATAAAAACTACTCAGACCTGTTAACGACGACTTTCCTGCGAGCAACGTCATTGGCATCGGGCTTTTTTTCTTCAATTAACAATATGTTGTATGTGTAGTCTATCAATCGAGCGGAATTGTTTTTGGCAAGATTCTCCGCTTGTCTCGGCGCGGTATTCCTCTGCTTTCTATAAGCATCCTGGAGCTTTCTCCCTTTTGAAGGAGAGCTCTGCGAGGCTTTGCCACGTTTCTGTTGTCCGTTGGAGCGCAAACCCGTCTAACTCCATCTAGTCACAACTGCTCAGGTCTGGCGTTAAAGGAAGGTCTGACCACAACAATGTCTATACCACTTGGCTTCAACTGTCTGCAGTACGTGGACGCGTATAGCACGTAGCGAGACGTAGTTGAGTTGCCATTCCCACGACGACTACGCAGACACTTTTATGTCTGTACACAAGGATGTAGTAAATTGTGCAGCATTGTAAAAGTCACGTTGTATAGTCACAAAAATGGACCGTTAAGGGGTCTTCTCACTTTTGAGGCTCAAAAGGGCTATTTTCCTGAATTTTTTTGATAGGTTTATGTTTTAGATATTGATATAAAAGTTGTTACAGTTAATAAATACACTTTCGAAATATATGAAAAAAATGTTTTTATTTACTTAAGGGGTGAGGCCACAGTAACGGGTATAAAATCATGTGCGAATTTAAAATTTTTTTCGTATTAAAAAGTGATTCGCTCATAAAATGAATTACACATCTATTTAGTAAAAATATCAAGCTGTTAGAAAAAATATATATATATATTTTTTTTCGATATACAAAATGGCCAACTACTAATACTTACTTTTGTTATCTTTTTTTAGGCGCTCCAGGGCGTGACATTTAGCATCCACAATTTTTGACCTAGAACGAAAAACAAAAATTCTCGTCGATCTGCATTGGAATGCCTAGAGAATCACGTACGGAATTTAAAAAATATTGTTTTATTCAAAAGTTGTAGGTATTTGAACTTAAGAAATGAATTTTCAGTGAAAAATTTCGTTATAACTGTTCATAAACTGGTCATAAAATGAAAAGTTTTCGATTAATCAGAAATTCCGTACGTACTTTTCTGCGAAATGCAATTAGGGACATAACTTTTAAATTTGAAGTAAATCGAGTGAAAATTGTTGAAGTTATTTGTCACGCCAATCGGAATAAAGCTGTTTCGAGTAGTCGGCCATTTTGTACATCGAAAAAAAATATATATATTTTCTAACAGCTTGATATTCATACTAAATAGATGTGTTATTAATTTTATGAATGAATCACTTTTTCATACGAAAAAATGGTTGAATTCGTACATGATTTTATACCCGTTACAGTGGCCTAACCCCTTAAGTCACTATTTATAAACGAAAATTTTAGTTGAAAAAATGTCCTAATAAAATTGTAGGTCTGCGCTGTTGATGAAATCTTGGAGATGGATCAGCACAAATAAAGAAATCAAACGGTTTTAGATTCAGTGTGTTAATGGCTATAGTGCACATTATACGATTTTTGATATATGCAAAAATAATAAAATGGCGGACATTTTTCGATAAAACAAAAAAAAGTGTATTTTCACCATTTTTGGCAAAAAAATAGTTTATATAAAAATTTAACAAAAAATCCTTGGTATGCGCTACAGCTATAGTTGTAAAGAATATGTGGTTAAAATTTCATAAGGATCGGTTCAGTAGTTTCGAAGATGTTACCAACAAGCCGTCGAAAAACGATTCGAGAAAAAGGCGTTTAAAGTTTTTTTGGGTAACATAAATAAATTTAAAAAATTCTTTTAATGTATTTAGAAAGTGTATTTATTAAGTGTAACAACTTTTATACCAATATCTATAATGTAAACCTATCAAAAAAAATCATGAAAATAGCCTTTTTAGCGTCTAAAGTGAGAAGACCCCTTAAAGCGCATGAACCAAAGTCGAGTGATCGTGGTGGAGCCAGCCGGAGTCCTTAGTAAGTATCTCCAGAGAGATGAACGGCGTCTGAGCAGATAATTGCATGAAAGTCGGATCTTTAAGGATGGCACACGGCTTTGCTAGCAGCAACGGTACGCTGACACTGGCATAAAAGAGCAAAAATAGTATACCTTTATGTACTACAACGTTCAGACAGTATAGATCGCAATATTATCAAGGATACCTCCTTCCTACCTAAGGCCTCTTCCTTCGGTCGCTGCTTCGGTCTTTTATCTTCTCCATGATCCCGGTAATAATTCATTGAGGTAATAAAATAAATAGATGGTTGCCAATTGGAAATGTCTCTGCACAGTTGATGAAATCCTACACCGAAGTACAAAATCCAGTATTTCGTGAAACTTGTCATAAGTTATGAAAAATTTACTATAACGATGTATTTTTACCCCCTGAATATAAATACATCATTAAGGGGTCTTTTCATTTTAGACGCTAAAAAGGCTATTTTCCCGATTTTGTTTGATAGGTTGTACTATAGATATTGATATAAAAGTTGTTACACTTAATAAATACACTTTCGAAATACATTTGAAAAAAAATTATTTATTTAAGTCACTAGTTATAGACGAAAATGGTCGTTTAAAAAATATCCTAAAAAATGGTAGGTCTGCTCTGTTGATGAAACCTCGGAGATGGATCATCCGAAACAAAAAAACCAATCGGTTTTAGATTCAGTATGTTAATGGATATAGCGCATATCATGCGATTTTTGATATATGCCAAAATAACAAAATGGCGGACATTTTTCGAAAAAAACAAACAAAAAGCGTGTTATTTCACCGTTTTTGGCAAAAAAAGTAAATATCAAAATTTAAAAAATCCTTGATATGCACTATAGCCATAGTTGTCAAGAATATGTGGTTGAAATTACATAAGGGTCGGTTCAGTAGTTTCGAAGATTTTATCAACAAGCCGTCGAAAAACGTTGTTTCGAGAAAAACGCGTTTAAATTTTGTTTGCGTTACTTAAAAACATAATAAAAAAAAATGTATTTCGAAAGTGTATTTATTAAGTGTAACAACTTTTATATTAATGTCTATAATGTAAAACTATCAAAAAAAAAAATTCATGAAAATAGCCTTCTTTAGCGTCTAAAGTGAGAAGACCCCTGAATTGTCCCAAAACCCTAAATTTCGATTGAAAGTCGTCAAATGTGTATGGAAACAGGTTTTTCGCGATTAGCTGGCGTAATTTTGAGCATTTGCCAGGAACTCCGTGATATTCGTACTCGACGGAAAATTTCCCATTGGAAAGAGCCTAGGAGTGATGCGAAGAACAGAGAAAAAATTGCGACCGTTTTAGTCGCTTATTAAAAATCTCCAAATTCCTGAAATTTCAAACATCCTATCCTATTTGAGTTACGAAGACTTGTTGCGTTTTCGAACGATGGTTTTCGAAAAGAAATTTGGTAGACATAGAAAACACCGCGTGATTTATCTCGATTAACGGGGTTCTCTAGTTTCTCGGCTTTTTTTACGGCTTTTTCAATAATTTTTTACGGGCAAAGCATCGAAATAATCAATCTCATTGTTTTTGCATAATCTTTATTAACATTTAAATAAGCTTTAAAAATTTTTTGAAGTCAAAATATATAATAGGATAAAGGTTATAGTGGCCGACAGGAAGACATCAAGTAAAAGAGGTGCTTGACGGTGACCAAGATTGCGGCTGTACTGCTTATCTGAAATCAAAAAACCAAACGGCATTTTAATCTTCATATTTAAGACTAGCAATTGAACTAGAGTGAATTCTAAATTACAAAAATTGACTTTTTATACACTTTTGAAAATTACATTCTATTTTTTACTTATTTTTTCTTAAGTTTTTCGCTCGTACAAAAAAAACTATCGAAGCAATCATGATAATCCTAGTTCAATCGCTGGCTTATAACATATTAAAGATGCTGTATGAATTTGAACAAAATCGGTGCAGTAGTTTCTGAAATATCGTGGTCACCGTTTCGAAAAATGGTGTTTCGAGAAAAACGCGTTTGAAAGTTCGCGCATGTGATTTATACTTGTGAACCACTTCGAATATCGAAAAATCCTTTGGCACACATTTTCTACACATGTTGTAGATGTCATTTATGAAAAAAAAATCGATTTTTTCGACCCGAGAAACTAGAGGACCCCGTTAACTTTCCCGGAAAGCGCCCTTGAAAATCTGCCGAAAAAAAAGCAAAAGGTGTGCATGAAAAAATTCGCGAAAGGTGATGGTCGGGCTTTGAAACTCTGAAAAAAAAAAACAAAAAAAAAACATCGGAACTTAATTAATGAACCGGGATTCCAAAAAGTGAACGATAACGAAGAGAAAGAGGACAGAGTAGAGTTCCAAAACGGAACAGAAAAAACATGATCGACGATTCAATTATGCCATTTATTTTTTATTGAGATACGAACAAAAATTGGATTTTCAATATTTTTTTTATAAATCCCTATTGATGTCGTTTTACCTCCTGAACACGATCTCACCATTTATCCCACCCCTCTCCCCCTCAACCCTCAATGTATATTAAAAATCGTCAAAAGTTTATGGAAACACGTTTTTGTCTTTAGCAGGCTGAATCTTGAGTTTTCACCCGACACTCCGTGATATACATAATGGGCAGAAAATTTCCCAACGGATAGACCCATGTGTAGAGGTCAACAAAAAAATGTTCGACCCTTTTGGATTTTTTTTTTCAAAATAGCCAACATCCTAAAATTATAAATCACCGTATGTATTGGCGGTCCCATTTGACTCACGGAGAATTATGGAGGTTTTCCGAGAAAGATTTTGGTAGACTTATTGCCAATGAGATTTGCAAGTTGATCTCATTCTTCTGGATGCAATGTGCTGGTTGTGCAGGAAATAATTATTCCTATGTAATCAGACGGTAGATAAAATAATTCGAGTGAAATGCTGCACACCCTTGCACTTAAAACGCTTGCGTTACGTGAACCTCCAGCGGACAAAGGCTTTCGCGAAATAATTTCGTATTCGACTAAAATTTCAACATTTTCCAGTGGTCATATCTCTCATGCTAATTTTGAAATGTGCCTCGGGGCGAACACAACGTAAATACGAGAAATGTTTTATCCCCCTCGGTGGATAGGGCAATCGCGGATGCACCGAAATCTGGTGTAAAATAAAGTTGACCGTGGTCGAGAGAAAAACGTGTTCTAGGTCGGTTAAACAAAAAAAAAGCAAGCTCGCACACGGAAGAGCCCATCGGAGAGCTCAACGACATGCGCGTACACCCACTCACATTTGTGCCCTGCACGGCGCTCCGACTATATTGCAGCGAGATAGAGGAAGCTGAGTCGAAAGTTTGCCTCGTTCGAGTTGAGTTAAGTGTGTAATAGACGCTACTGGGATGTTGCGCGAGAGGGGAGAGTCGGGTGGCAGATATCGCTGGTATGGAATATGGTCAGGTTTATGAAAGTCCACATTGATTCAATATGGTCAACGTCGTAAGCTTCGGGGGCTTCGTCTTATCAGGCTACACAAAGCACGCGTGGAATACTTCGAAACTTCTTACCCGACAGCACGGCAGAATATTACCCAGCGTTATTTGAAAATACCAAAATTAATATACAGGGTGTCCCAAAACTGAATGCGTTCCCAGAAATGGGGGGTTGGAGATGAAATTCTCAGTCGATGGATATAAACATGTGTGGCTCTCAGATCAACCCCTGAATTATTATCAATTTTTAAAGGCGGGCCAATCAGGTGCGCCCGATGAGTCAACGTACGTTGGTAAGCGTATCGCGCGAGTAGTCGCGCCTGTAGGTGCGGTGCTCCCGCCACGAATTAAAACTCGACCATACAAAATATATGAAAGAAGTCGTCATTTTTACGTAACTATTAAAAAATGAAGATCGTTTTTACAGAAGTGAGATCGTCAACGACCTTTAAGGGGTCTTCTCACTTTAGACACTAAAAAAGGCTATGTTTATGATTTTTTGATAGGTTTATATTATAGATATTGATATAATAGTTGTTACACTTAATAAATACACTTTCGAAATACATTTTAAAAAAATATTGATTTAAGCCACTATTTATAGACGAAAAAGGTAGTTAAAAAAATGTCCTAAGAAAATTGTAGGTCTGCGCTGTTGATGAAATCTCGGAGATGGATCATCCGAGACAAAAAAAATCAAATAGTTTTAGATTCAGTATGTTAATGGCTATAGCGCACATCATACGATTTTTGATATACGCAAAATTAACAAAATGGCAGACATTATTCTAAAAAACAAAAAAACGTGTTTTTCATCGTTTTTTGCAAAAAACTAAATATCAAAATTTAAAAAAATCCTTGATATGCGCTATAGCTATAGTTGTAAAGAATGTGTGGTTAATATTTCATAAGGGTCGTTTCAGTAGTTTCGAAGATTTTCGTTTTTCAACATGCCGTCGAAAAACGTTATTTCGAGAAAAACGCGTTTAAAATTTGTTTGGGTTACATAAATATATATAAAATGTTATGTATTTGGAACGTGTATTTATTAAGAGTAGCAACTTTGATATCGATATCTATAATATAAACCTATCAAAAAAATCCATGCAAATAGCCTTTTTTAGCGTCTAAAGTGAGAAAATCCCTTAAATGTTTCTCATCGTATCTCCTGGAAATTTGGACACAAACCAGCAAGTGGTTCTCGATATACCATGTCCACCGACTTTGAAAACAGCGTTTCGAGAAAAAACGCGTTTAAAGTTTGAAGTATGTTGCTGTTACTACTCTCCCGGCCAACTGTTAGAAGCTGTAGCTCATTCGATTTTAGGAATATTCCAATGACATTTTCACAACAGCTAGAAGGTGATGCTATGGAATAAGAATATTTTCGTTAGATGCAATTTTTTTACCCATGTAGGTAGATATAGCCCATTACACGTTTGAACCATACATTCCGGTTTATGCAAACTCCATTAAAAAAAAAAGAACACGGAATAAGTTGCACTATTTTCCAATGATTTCTCTTCAGGTTCGTGAACTTTCGAAGTTGATTTACACGTGGGCAAAGTTCCACTGAACCGCGAAAAGAATTTCTTTTTTGTGGCAGAAAGGGCCGTTTCGTGTCTGTGGCTAGTGACGACTGTAGCGAACGACTGGCCGATAATTCATCCGTTGCCACGAACGAGCACACCAACGGTGCCTTTTGGCATTACCAGAGTACCCTCGCGAACATTTACTCTGTGGTGAATATCAGCATTGAAGCACGACAAAGGGCCGATGGTATCCAATAGCCCCGTGAAAAGCTCCGCAAAACATAAACGACAAACAGAAACGCGCTCGATGCCGCGACTACGATGCGAACACTGGAATTACCAGTTTTGTATCAACTCTGTTCCCTCGCCGGATCCCTACGCGGCAAACGAACGAATCGTACCAAAGAGCAACAGTGAAGCGAAACTGTTTATTAGTGGGTCGGCGTTTTGCCACTTTGATCTCCCGTGGTATTTAATTAGCTTGCCTCACGGAGAATGCGCACACCCAACCTTGTTACTCCTTTTCCTCGTAGCCTCGTCCTTATCCAGATTTGCCTCGTTCCACCCAAACGCGCTTGACTTCTCATTGAAAATCTGTTTTCTATCCTCGACCTTTTGAATACGCCAATGATGAGAATTTTCGTTCGGGTTTCCCTTGCGACGAATGGCAAACCAAAAGAAGACCCAGAAAAAAACGATGACGTATCAAATTTTAACGTACGTCGAAGAATTGACAACGATGTCCTTTTTGGCCGACTTCCATGACCGGCAATCACAAAAATTGATCTATTTCGTGATAGTCCAGTAAAAGAGATGATAACCCAGCATTTTTTAGCGTAGAATATGAATTTTTTACTGAAGGTAGATGGTTGCTACTGAAAGTAACGTAAGTAAGTAAAATGTTGCCCTTGAACTCGCCCCAACCCTAGGAAATAGTGGTTGAAAACTTAAAAATCGCCATACCTCGATAATTAATAGCCTGATCAAAAAAGGTTTTAAACAAAAGTTGTTTGGAATAACAAAATACGTATAGAGTTATCAGACGTCCAACCCCCTATCTTTGAAAATAGCGGCACAAAAACGATTAGAAAATTCGGGGTTGATGCGTGTGCGAGCGGAGTAGACATATCGCTGCGTCCTTGTCCTTGTTTTTGTGCCGCTATTTTCAAAGATAGGGGATTGGACGTCACATAACTTTATACGTACTTTATTATTCCAAACAATTTTTGTTTGAAACATTTTTTGATCGGCCTATTAGTTATCGAGATACGTCGATTTTTAAGTTTTCAACCCCTATTACTTAGGGTTGATGCGCGTTGAGGGGCACCATTTTATTGGGGTTACTTTCAGTATGCTACCATCTACGTTTAGTTAAGAATTCATAGTCTACGCTAAAAAGTGCTGGGTTTTCGTCTCTTTTACTGGACTATGACGCCGTAACTCGGTGTACGGGCGTTCTTTTTTCACGATCCTCGGAGCCGTGCACGTCCTTATCGGCTCTCGTGGCTCGGGAGTCTCGACATCTCTCGTCAAATAGTGAATAGAGAGAAGGAAAAAAGCATACCTGGATATATTTCGATGGATTCGTTGGGTGCGGCGGAATAGAAAAAAAATGTTGACAAAAGAGTCCCTCTTACCCGAGAGCCAACTCTCTTCATTCCTCTGTCGCCGGTTCCCCTTCCCATCTCTTTCTCTCTCGTTCTCTCTTTCTCTCTCTCACCGCGGTTCCGTTGTATCGCGTCGAAGGTCGATATTTATTTCGAGGTTGTGCGAAAAAACCGCGGCAAACAACGCCAAGTTTTGACGATATACAGGAGAAAAAGGATGGCGACGTAGCGCCACCATACTTCATAGAGCGTTCACCAAAAAGCATATCAATGTCGTGTCTCTTTTTTCTCGCGTGGCCTTCCCTCAACCCTCAAGTCCTTTTTTGCCTCCCGGTGAATTCGTCGAGACGGTTTATTATGTGAAACAAACCCCGCGGTGCTTCGGAGGTTTGACATTTTTGAGAAAATTCCTCTTCGTCCATGTGGATCCCTCTTCGGGACTCCCGCGGCCCTTTTTCCATAGAAATATACGCGGGTGCATGTATATATCGACTGTCCTCGAGAATCTCGCATTATGCTAACCAAGCCTCGAGTTCCACGATGGGACAATGTTACGTATGGAAAGATCTTTCCTCCTCTTCAGCCTTTAGTTCTCCCTTTCTTGCCCTCGCATCATCATCCCTGTGCTTCTCTTGATCTATGAGCCCTCTTCCGGCTCGTAACCCTCTTCTCGTCACTTGTTAACACCTACGCCGTACCGGGATGCTCCCTCAAGTGAGCCGTATACAGCATCGCGCTAACCATCCCCCAAGCATTCAACCCCGCAAGCAGCGCGAGCAAAATGCAGGCAGAGGGGGCGCGGGGGCTGACGCTAAGACCTGGAGAACGACAGACAAACCCTCCTGTCTGCTGTCAAAAAGTTACAGGTCCCCCGCGGGCTAGAAAGCGATCGAAGATTTCCCCGCCGCGTCTCCAGTTATGCCGCAGACTTTGGAATTGTCTTTCCGTCGTACTCGTGTATGGTGCGGTTTAGGGGTTGGAAGCTTATACCCAACGAATGATGCCAGCGGTCATGTTTACTCGTGCACTGCCGAGCGGAAGTTGAGACGGGCGGAAGGATTATGATGGGAATTGGGAAACGACATGAAATCGAACTCGATCCATTTCATATCCTTATCTTGGATGTACTCGAAGAAATGTCCAACTTTCTGAATGACTTTTCTTCTCCCGTTTGTTTCTTTGTTGAAATTCAAGCTGGAGCGTCCGGAAAAACCTTCACAATCGCTCTTCGTATACTATAAAGAAAACTTTTTTCTTCATCACTTCCGCTATTAAGTCAATCCGACAATTACAAGTTTAACAAGACGTCACGAAAGAATCGTAAAAGTTTTCATCTCGTTAAAACAATAATTAGCCAAATATTTGAAAAACGTTCTTAACGTCGTCTCGCTTCAGTTGTATTTACCCCCGAGGCAATAAACCTTAACACAGTGATGTTAAAATAGATTAAAGGTATAGAGTTATGGCCGAACATCAAATGCCCTCTTTACGGACGTTTTATGCGTCCTCAAGATGTTCGAGAACGACTTTCATCCTGCGATTTTGTCGAAATAGTTTCCTTTTTTACTTCTTGTTGAGGGGAAAACGACGAAGCATCGAATGGTGGAAGGGAAGTAGTAGACAGCTGGTTCAAAAGTATTCGATGACAATGATACTTGGTTGATTCTGCATTCGTAACGTCAATCGAACATTAACTATGTTTTCCATTGCATTCCCGACAAAATTCGATAATGCACCTTTGCGGCCCTTGGAAAGTGTACTTTTCACGAGCCCTTGTTCTCCCCCTGCCACCCTTTGAACGCGAACTCCCATCGATGGAAAATTTCATATTCTGTGACATCTTCGGGACATAAAGCCAATAGCGGATATGTCTCCTAAAGGCTCAACAATATGCGGCATACCCCGAGCCTCACTGCAATGTGAACCGTATTCACATTGCAGTGAGGCTTGGGGTACTCATGAAATCAAACATTTATGGATTTTTTTACGAGTCACCGTTTCGCGGTAGCCGTTTCCGATGACAGTTTCGAGGTACGCGTTTACCTATATATATATATGTATATATATATATATATATATATATATATATATATATATATATATATATATATATATAAACAAGGAAAGAACAATTTCTGTAAAGGACACGAAAGGGTTATGACATTCACTCTTTCACTCCACAGTCTACGAAAAATTCAATATGAACGTATCCCAATACCGGTGCTGTCATGCCACGTGTGTACGTCTAGTTTCAATGTGTCAAGCTTTCAAAATGATTTATCGGGCAGTCGCATCGCAAGGGAAAGGCACACCTGATGCATCGGACCATTGCGATGTAATTCCGAATTATTAGAGAGAATTATTTAGTCAAGGTGCCCTTTACAGTTGGGCACGATTTTGGGAAAGTATTGGGAAAGCGTGTTCGTAGAGTCTTCAATTATCTATGTATTACCTGAATTGCGCAAACAGAAGTTCAGGAACGGAGAAGTGTGTTAAAGAGGCCGAGTGGGTGGAATTTTCACATTTCTCAGCGAGGCTTCCATTTCCAATTAAACTTTCCTCTCTCCTAGATTCACAAATCATGCTTCGAATGATGGCGTCTCTTCCTTCCTGGTGGCTTCGCTTTTCGACGTATTCAGGCTAACTACTTCATCGTATATATGAATGTATGCATGAGTATGTAAGATTCAAGTTCCCTCGCGAAGTTTTTTGCCATCAGCGCCAGCTTTTTCCTTCGCCTTGAGCTCATTCTTTTCTCGACACCCCATTAACAATGAAAGCGAATATTTCACGAAAATTCGCAATTGTCGCGAGCATGGTTCCATCTTTCATTACGATCCGATATAGTGCGGAACCGTCTCGCCAAAGAGGCCACGGGTCATATAACTCGCGGGAATAGCTGCGGATGAACTTTGCTTTCATCTGGGTGATTATATATCAGACCGATAGTTAAAACCCCGAGTCAACTTTCCGTGAAATTAACGCGGTAATTCAAAAAAGCATCGCTAGGTGTGAAACAAAAACATTCCGCTCAAAACATTTTACAGTCAGACACTGTTTTTTTTTACTTCCGGGATATTATTTTGTACGATGGTAGTTAAATATGACAGCTATTGTTAATTTATGGATCGATTAATTCGACGAATCACGACGAGGTGATATCGTTCCACAAAATTAAGTACATTGCTGCACAATTATTTTATTCGTTAGAGAAATATTTATTTTTATATGAAATTGAGATTCTTTCTGGATGTAGACCCGTCGTCCGTATCCTGTCAATTTGCTTTTCGTTCTTACTCCTCTCATCTCTTTCTCTCTCTCTCTCGCCCCTTTTTGCATTGTTTATTAGGGGCCGGGTTATATTCCGAACTTAGAATGAGCAGAACGCTCAAAACTCCGAAAGAATACTACCCCGAAGGATCAAAACTTCGAAAGAATTTTACACGAAAGACCAAAACCCCGAAAATCTGAACACCGTCAAAATAATGCGGCTGTGGAAACTTTGAAAGTTTCAAAATTTTCAATAAATCGACGAATCATTTTGAGATGTTTTTTTAATTAAGAAGTGATTTTACGTCAATTTCGAAATTTGTCGAGACAATGTTATACGTTCTACATCATTTACAGTCAACTGTGTAGACTTTCGCTGATCTTGACGAAACTTCAAATTTCGGAACATTAAAATTAGTCATTTTAAACCATCGCAGCATTCAAAGTTCGGTATTTCAACCAGGCCCCGTCAAGATCATGCCACCGAAAGTCTACACAGTTGACTGTAAATGATGCAGAACGTATAACATTGTCTAGACAAATTTCGAAATTGACGTAAAATCACTTCTTAATAAAATAAAATCTTGAAATAATTCGTCGATTTATTGAAAATTTTGAAACTTTTTCAACTTCCATGGCCGATCAATTTTTACGATGTTCAGATTTTCGGAGTTTTGGTCTTTCGTGTAAAATTCTTTCGAAGTTTTGATCTTTCGAGGTAGATCTTTCGGAGGGTTGATCTTTCAGAGTTTTGAGCGTTCTGATCATTCAAAGTTCGGAATTTCAATCCGGCTCCATCTTGAATTGCGGATCCCTGAAAAAAGGAATTTTAAACCGTCGGAGCATATGGTCTTGAAGTTTGCATCGTTGGAATGCAACGAAATTTTTATGTTCCTTGTTACCACTCATAATATTTTACAAATTTACGGTGAAAAAGTTTCTAAAAATCCTGAAAAAAACGTTCGAGTGATACTCGTGGCCTAAAAAAGACAATAATTTGTGGATTTTCAAGTTGATTATCGAAAATACTGAATTTCCGTTGCATTGCAACGATGCAAACTTCAACATCGTCGGAGTATTCAAAGTTCGGAATTTCAGCACGACCCCGTTTTTTATTGCCATGGTCCTTCGATTCCTTGTTTTTTTTTCACTCCTGTATCTTGTCGAAATAATAAATATCGAGCTTTTTTCGCTCATTGCGCAATCCACCCTGCACGTGTACGTGAAAGTTCCTTCACAGCGGATGCAGCCCCAACTGCGAGGTATCGTGCACGAAGCGCAACAACCCCCGAAGCGTTTACTGGCTCTCATAACTTACTCGTGGCCACTGTAGCCGACACATAAACTCACTGATGAATGCTCGATTGTCGGCACATACGGCGAACCACCTCGTAGGCGTTAACCTCATCAATTTGTTTATATATATATATAAATATATATATATTTATGAAGAGAGTGGGAAAGAGAGAGAAAGCGAGAGAGGGTTGTTTAATCGCTCGCAGGTCTCATCTCAACGTATTTTTTATTTTGCAGCAAGAGTAAACAAATTGTGTATTCCACCGCAATAACTGTAAAAGTAACTCAAAGGGAAAATTCGATCCGTTGAGTCGAATAAATTTCATTGAAATGGAACTAAATTTATTTGAATCAACCGCGAAGCTTTTTCTTTTTCGAGAAACCAGCTTGTATGGTAATTTCTAGCCGAGCGAATAATGCGCATAAATAAATTTTACACCGATCAAAACTCATTCGACGATCAATAGGGTCGATAAATGTTCGCCAAAGATACGATGGTGCACCAAGCCAAATAAAATCGACTTTTCCCTGCACAATGAAAAAAATGGCGCCAAAGTATGACGAGCCTAATAAACGTTGAATCGTTACAAAAAAAAGGCGTGAACCGATGGCGAGGATTCTTTAAACTAGCATGGAATGAGCCACATAAGCACGTATTATATGCTGAAGAATGCGCAAGGGGCGTGTGTCGAATAGCACAAGATGAAAAACACCTAAGGAGAGGCAATTCAATCAGAGTCGGTAGGATCCAACAGCTGAGACCTACACGTCTTTTTCGGGGCTCTTTCGGTCTAGCTCGCTTTTCCTCAGCTTCGTTTCCTTTCCCCGCGACATCCTTCACACACTCTTCCGGCTTCGTAACTTCCTTCCTATCTCTCGCCTCTAACCCCTTTTTATTCGCCTTCGAACACATGCACACGTTTTCGATCTTCTTGTCACGTTTTATGGCGGTATATATATCACTGTAGAATGTATATATGTGTGTATCATTTGGAACCTAAACGGGGCCTATTCACCATGAACAGCAAAACGATTTTTTGCGATACACCCTTGTATATGCTGGCGCCGTTTCAAGTCCAATGCTGTTTATCTCTTCGAATTTTGATCTGCCAAGGTTACTGCTAAAAAGTATTGGGGTGAATAGATATTAATGAAAATTTCACTAATAGTTACGGTATATGTTCTGAATATACTCGTTTATTAGATATACAATTTTTAAGTTTACGTCAATGTCCGCTTGATCGCATTGGTTGAATGGAACAACGTCGTTACCATTTCAGTTTCTCGCGTAGGGTAGGCTGGGTTCGATAGAAGCATGGGTAAAATGAAACAAGTTGAATAACGAAGAAGGTTAGTGGCAGCGGCGCGGCCCCGAGGGGGGAAGAGACTGCTTTGCGTATCGGAACCTGTCGCTCATTGCACGTCGCCCCCCGAGCGCGTCGGACATTTTTATGTGGGTGTATCGCTTTTGCGACATAAAAAGTAATTTTTTTTACTATTCGCATCTTGCGTATTGCTTCAAAACAATCGTCCTTCCTTCAGCGTTGTTCACAATCATCATTACTATGAATATCCTAGTTGAGTTTATTGTGGTCAGTACCTACCTACAACATTTCGGTTTTTTTGCTGTTTGATAAATTATTAGAAGCGAGGGCGTGGGGCCAGTCGAAACAAATGGTTCGGGGTCAATTGAAACGAGTTTCTATTGATTCCGAACAAACATTTCATACGCAAGCAAGTTTGCCAAATCTTGTTTTATTTTTGAGATGCCAAGAAATCGTCCGAAAAGTAAAATAATATTATTGAAACTTAATATACCTTCAGAGATACTCAAGCTGGAATAAAAAGCAGTAAAACTGATTATTTTGATGAAAAGTATATTTTATTCACAACAATCATCCTTTATCACTTCATCATCATTAACATCATTAACATCATTAACAGTACTTGGATTTAGTAGAACTTTAGTTCAACCAGCTGAGAACACCTATTTCAACTAACCCCAGGCACTGTTTCGATTGACCCCGACACAGGGTCAAATGAAATATTTTCCGAGGGTTTCTAATCAGCTTCTACCTAAGTTAAGGGCATACACGAAGCAAAATCAATACTGCTATCATATAGTCAGATAATCTAGCTATAATTAAAGCCCATGACCACACAGATAGGGTATAAAAAGTCACACTAACCGATTTTCTCACAAACGTTCCAATTGACCCCAGCCTATCCTATACCTTTTAAAGATGATTGCTAAACATCAAAAATAAATTTCCCGATAATCCTGACACTTTCAAATTAACACAACGTATATCATATTGGGACGGTTAATTGTGATGGTAATGCATCTATCAAAAAAGTACTATGAGCAAGCTTGAAATTCAGTGTATGTCATTTCGCCGAAGTAAACAGCTTTTTTTTCATAGCGTTAAACATAGATATTGATATAAAAGTGGTTACACTAAACTTGTTGAAATAAACACACTTTCGAAATACAGTTAACATTTTTTTTGTATTTACGCAACTTAAACAAACATTAAACGCGTTTTTTCTCGAAACGTTTTTCGACGGCTTGTTGATAAAATCTTCGAAACTACTGAACTGATCCTTATAAAATGTTAACCACATATTCTTTACATCTATAGCTATAGCGCATTTCAAGGATTAACATTTTTTTTTAATATTTACTATTTTTTGCCAAAAATGGTGAAAAAACACGTTTTTTTTTCGAAAAATGTCCGCTATATTGTTATTTTTGCATATATCAAAAATCGTATGATGTGCGCAGCAGCCATTAACATACTGAATCTAAAAACGTTTGACTTTTTTGTTTCGGATGACCATCTCCGAGATTGCATCAACCGCGCAGACCTACATTTTTTTCGGACATTTTTTAAAATCCCTTTTCGTCTATAAATAGCGACTTAAATAAATAATTTTAAACAAATGTATTTCGAAGGTGTATTCATTAAGAGTAACAACTTTTATATCAATATATATAATATAAACCTATCAAAACATTCATGAAAATAGCTTTTTTAGCGTCTAAAGTGAGAAGACCCCTTAATGATCTTTCGCCCATAGCTGTCCTATTATTTTGCGAATGGTGATGATCTTTGCGAATTCGCGCGGAAATGGACGGCAATGAGGAACGCACGATGATGGTGAATCGCCAATCCTGAGGATGGTTGTATCGACGTAACGAATAGTCTTGAGAAATGGGATGGAACGTGAGAGTGTGAGAGTCGTTGGGCACGGCGGTGGCGCAGGGTGGAGGTATAGAAAAGGGGATCTTGATGATGCCCATGTGCCAATGCCGCATCTGTTTCTCCTGATTGACGCGTAGATTGCGTAGCCTGGATACGCACCTGCTCCTCGACAATGTCTCCCCACCGCTCTTGCTCGCACATCCTCTCCACATCACCCAGCTCCGTTTTCTTCTTTTAGTCAAAAAGCTCCGGCTCAAGAAACAGCCTCCGTGTTCCGCAGGATTTTCTTTATCGCAGCACGTACAATACGGATTGCCACACGGGTATGTGTAAATTTCCATTATGGAGGGAACCACATGAGTTCGGAATATTCCTCAACAAAAGTATCGAAACATTCTCATCGTTCATTTTTTTTACCTCCATCACAACCATTCGACGAGACCGAATTTCCCTAGTAACTTCTAACACGGTTGATCGCCAGCTGTGGAATTCCACTCTTGTAACATAGAAAGTTGGCTGCATCGAGTGAGCCCCCAATTACTAATATACTAGATTATTTTTAATTCATTATTAGCCAAAAGTTGTTGATATTTAAATAAAAAAAAATGTAATCACGTTTTTAAAACGGACTAAAAGTATTTAATAATTTCTCTTAGCCCCATACAGATTGTCGTGGAAATTTATGATTGTGAATTTTTAATAGCATGAATATACTTGTAAGATTTAAAACGAAAAACGTGGTGCGCATGCAATAGATAATTGATGCATGAAGAATTTACCTAAGTCACCGACAATTTTATTGCACTGCAAATAATATGAAATGTTGTGTGGGATTTCTGAACGACAACTACTCCCTACACTCGATCTTTTGCATGCGCCCCACGTTTTTCGTTTTAAATCTTACAATTATTTTCATAGCTATTGAAAATTCACAATCACAAATTTTGCAGGACAATCTGTATGGGGTTAGGAATCTGTATTGGGTTATAAATCTGTATGGGGCTAGGAGAAATTACTTTATTCTTTTCAGTCCGTTTTAAAAACGTAATTGAATTTTTTTTCAACTTAGATTATTTTGTTTTCTGATTTTAAGTTTTGTGTGTTTAAAATGTTGCTTCTCCTTCTCTAGGCGTCGCTTGCGTTGGGGGGCAGTCTCCTTGACCATCGTAGAGATTGTCACTAATGCACTACTCACTATTAATATTATTATTTAGTTTTTATTTTTTCTCTTTCACTAAACTATATTTTTCATTTCTTTATTTATTTTTTTTACAATTTTTTTCTCTGTTTCTCCCTCTCTGTGACAGACTTGCCTGTCTGTTTATTTGTGTCATCCAGATCTGAGTTATGTCCAAAGTTTCAAGTATTTAGCTCATTCGCAAGTTAATTTAAGATCTATTGCAAAATTTGTACCGAACAGACAAACAGACAACCAAGAAAGCGAGTTAATAAAAGCGTGGTAAAAATGTTACTAGGCCGGGTATTACTGGTTCTTTTCTTCTCATATTCCACGACATTTATTCAACATTGTCGAAAGCCTGCACGGGTAATAAACTACGTATGAAAGTCATAGTTTATAGGTAAGAGACAAACGCGAGATATAAAAAGAATGGTTAGACAACCGGAAGCAATTACTTCATTTTATTTGATTTCTCCTTCTCGCAATATACTCAAAGTCTTATTTATTTAACCGACGAGTGATTTCTCTCGGGTTCTCTCCGCCTCTTGTGCTCTACACACATTTTCTCGCTCTTATTCTTTTCCTTTTATTCCCGTACCGAAAAAAGCTCGTTTCAGTGAGAGCATCGTTCGTAAGACGAGGTTTTCTCGGAAGTTGTTTCCTGAACATACACACACTTATATATATGTATGCATGTGTGTGTGTGTGTGTGGATAGTCGTGCGCGTGTATCTAACATATTTCGAGCCCTCTGTTCTCCTCTGTTTCACCAAGAGACGAACATGACCAGTGCGGGCCGGAAATTTACCTTGCCCCTAGAGTATCTCAATAATGCAATATATGGATTTTGAGTTAGGCGCACAGGTTTTGTTTTTTATTCTTCATTCCTCTATTTTCATTTTATTTTTTCGATCCTTGCTCCTTTGGCTATGAAAAGAAAGAAATACCCCAAGGGGGTACACCGCGAGTACCGCCGACGCGTTTGCTATAGTGATGGATGCCTCACGCGCGGACCTCCTCCACGCAATTCCATTCTCTCCGAATACGCTGCTTCTTTTTCGCTCGGCCTCCAGGGCTTTCGATTGCTCTACATGTACGCCTGTTTCGAGCGCATTATTTGCAACAGAAAGAGGAGAAGAAGAAAAAGAACTGAACCGTTTTTCACGCTGGTTTTCACTGTAGATATTTTCTACTCCGGGTGAGCTGAACAAATACATCGAGGTGACCATGCCCCTCCGTATAAAAAAATATATAAGGCCTGCACATTTTTCAGTGCAATATCCGAGCACTGACGTTGATGCAATTGCAGCGTATATGCATTCGGGGTAACTGGGACGCGAAGCCAAGGTTTGGTTACGTTACCGAGGATCGCAACGGCGCTTTATTCTCTCGTGAAATTAAGTGGTCGGGAATAAAGTGAACGGAAGAAAAAAGGAACGAAGAGAAAAAGAAATGAGCTCCCGTTTGGAGCAAAAAAAAGTCACGCGGCACACGATTAAACGTGACGTTTCGGAAGCCGCGAGTAGCTCCCGCGCGCCCCCAGCTTGCCCGTTCCATTCGTTAAAGTTCCGGACCATAAAACTGGCACGGTCTCTCTCTCTCTCTCTCTCTCTCTCTCTCTCTCTCTCTCTCTTACAGTGGTGCAGAGTATATTTTTTCGACAGTGGAGCCAGGGGGTACGTGTATTTCATCGAGGTGCCGCCATGAGCCCGGTTCGGGTTAACGGAAAAAGAAAGGAGAACACAAAATAGAACTTGGAATAATTAAAACGGGCATAAAAGTCAGGGATGTTAATGTAGCGTGCAATGGGGCGGTTGTAGGTACGCGCACGTAGCCCACATATATATGTCAGGCTCTAGATGTGAGCGAAAGGAAGGGACGAGTATGTACAAAAGCAAAGTTCGGGATGTGTGACCATTTTCCGCACCGTGCCTGCTCGTTAAAATGAAACTTAGACGGGAATGGGTGCCTCTCATTCACAACCATGTAGAATTTACTATACGGATGTTCCTACCATACCTACACGTCACAGATACTTGTACCGGCATATACTGCAAGCGTTATTCGCTTACGTGCAATAGCAGTCACCTTTGGTGTACTTCAATGTAACTAAAGTGAGATAGATCGTGTCCAAACTTGATCGGTGAAAAATCATTTGGTGGTGACGAATCTTCTAGTCCCATCGTTGAAAAGCCATTATTTAATCCGGGACAGCGATTTATGTTTACAAATGAGCACCACCCAAAAAGCCCTGGTCTGATCGCGTTCGGACGAAAATTCTTGATTAGCCGGGGATTTTGCATCGAGGAAATGAAGTTGATCCCACCTGATTCGAATAAAGGATCAAGATTGGTCCGTCTGGGTGCGGAGTGCTCCGGCTGGAAGAAACATGTTTCTTTGTCACTGATGGCAAACTGGGCAAAGTCAATGACAGATTTTTCCCATTTTTTTGAGTTATGGAGAGCATAAGTTCAAATTAAGGTTGTCGTTACTGCATGGCACTTCTCAAGACCCATATCGTAACGCCATGCAACTTCATCGAAAGATATTTCTTCGCAGTGAATTTGTGCGTGGGTAACTGTCTATATGATGTCAGTTTCATTTTGTGTAGATGATGTTTATCATCTCAGGAAAACGCATAAAATATTTCAATCTCATTCCCGACGAGTGTAGTAAATGTTTCGACGTTTCCCGGCACTGCACTCGTAGCCCGAGACACTTTGGAATGTTGTAAAAGTTCATATGTATATTTTGAAGATAACGTTGAAGGTAAACGAAAAGTGCACTGAGGTCCACCTTTCGTTTACGTTGAAGACGAAATTGCCCTTGGCTCCATTTTCGTTTGGGGCCATTTCGTTCTTGTGGGAAAATTTATGAACGGGGATCGGTGGCGGGAAGAAAGTGGATTATTCCGCAGTCACATAACTCAAGCGCCGATGATGCCTTCCACGTAAAGTTTACACACCGCCCTGACGAAACATAAAGCAAAAACCATGAACACGAGAAGCGTTGATAACCTACCATTTTTTTACGGTGTATTCCATCCTACAAACAGCTCGCGCTAACTTTTGTGCCGCGGGCTTGTCATCCTCTTCCGGCATGTGCATCATCACTTGTACTGACTCACTCCGTCGTGGATCCAACAACGACGATGATGACGACGACGACGACGACGTCGAGAAAGAGAAAGAGGAAAAGGAAGCAACGTAGTGGAGTACCGGAGAACCGGGTGCACCAGGGCTCTTCGGTATTTCCAATTTCACAGAGCGTGGGTTAACGAGGCCCGCGAGTTGGATGGGGAGTCAACCCCAGCAACCCCCGAGTCTACCCAGTCGACGGGGTAACCCCTCGCCCCCCACCCACTAAATGTTGCCCCGCCGTGCCTCTTTCACCTCTCTTGTACTCTCACTCTGCGACTATCGCTTCTCCCATCTCTCTTCCGCTCTCTTTCTGTCTCTCTAGCTTTCCGTTTCACTCATACCGTGACTTGAGTACGGCGCATTTCCCATATCTCTCTCTCTCTCTCCTCCACCCCGTCACTCCCTCGTATGTGCGCGCGTGCACTCGTCTCCACCACAGACAACTGCCCCCTTTAAGCGGGCATCATGAATGCGCCGGGCATGAGACATCGCGCCCTCATCTGGAGCACCGCGGGAGTTCCGGCACATTACCTGCGTTGATTACCGGCTCGAGTCGCGGAGTATGTCACCCAGTCACCCACGAGACACATTCCTCCAGAAATAGCGAAGCAGTGTTGGCGATGGAGACACGAGCCGAAGAAGTTTGCCCTCATGCTTGGGAGAGACGGCATGCGGGAGCTATCTCTTCGCACCCCAAGTCCCGGGTGAATCGAAAAGAATCTCGCGGAACCCGCAGGGAAATGCGTAAACAAAGAAACTTCCCGTGCCCAAAGAAAGGGGCGTTAACTCTGCTTGCTGGTCTCCGCTTTCGGGATTTTTGTAAACGAATTAAAGTGACGAATGATGACCTTGGCTGGCTTGTCACAAGTTGGATCGGTCATCATTAGATCCGTCACAAAAGTGATGGATTGGGTCTCTTGGCTGACTTAATGTAAAGGGGAATTGATTGTCATCGCCGTGATTATGTAAAATGCTGTTGACATTTGTTGATGAATATGTATTGAGTCTGGAACGCGTAACCGGGGTGTACTTCCAGCCCAGGCGAAATAAGAAAATGGGATTTGGCCACTTTTGTGCAATTTGTGCATTTCTCGAATGTTTTTGCAATAACCCAACTACTATGAGATCACATCTGCGCATAGAAATCTCTTTCTTCTGAAAAATAAAGAAATTCTGTAGCAACAATTTTACGAATGAGAAAAGCGTCGAGTGGATGTTCATCCCAGTTATGCCTCAGAAGGCTGTTGAGGTTTAAAATGGGGTGACGAGGATGTCCAAAGTAGCTTGTTGCTTCTGAGTTATCATGGAGCTGATCATCGACGGATTTGATTATCAGATGAGAGATTGACGACGTTTTTTTCACATTTCAGGGCAGCTCAAAAGTTGAATCTCTCCTCCAGTCCACATCGGCGACGACGTTCTGGCGATGAAAACACCGGCGCCGACGAACATCCCATTTTTCCCAACGGATACGCGGCCCTCTTGTTGAAAGCCCCGCCACCTGCGCCACCCGCTCTGCTCAGGAGGATCGGCGTCAAAGAGCTCACCGGTGTCGGCAAGGTAAGTTCCGCAAGCACTACAGTTTGTTGGGTGATAGCGAGTTGTTTTACAAAACGAATATTTTAGGAATATGCGTAGGTTTGAGCCGTAATGTGAAAGTATTGCAAACAAATTGATACCACAAACTCGACACGAGTTTCCATCGGTGGCTCCAGAGCATAGCACATATACCTCGGGAGCGTTTAACACAGCTGATGGCGAGAACTGCGGCGCTCCGGCAAACTTTGTAATCCTATTTTAGCTCGTATGTGACACTTCCCGCGTCCTCGGGGTCTTGAAGTTTACCAGGGTTAATTATTTCCGCGAGAATTCTCTTATAACATCAGAAATACCGATACATGATGTGCCTGGAGACACGCGGTATCGAAACTCCGCGCTGAAAATGATACTTCCCTCGTACGTGCGGAGAATCTTGTTCCCGATGAGAAACCATCCAATTTTTCAGAACTATGAAATGGTCCACCGTAATTGGCTCATGGAACTTCTTTTCGCGTATTTCTCCGTCTATTTTTTGAGGAACGAAAACACACTTTCCTTTCAGTTTGCCACTCGAATCTCTCCTTCCACTCTGATACCGTCTTTGCGTTTGCGAGAATCCAATATGGTGGCCCCGGTACAGCTGATAGGAACAAACCGATCGAGCCGATGATGATGAAAAATCGGTTGATGATTATGAAGACGGTTATTTTGGCGTTCTGTATAACCATTCCAATGCCGCAATTGATTGAAAATCAACGCGATGAGGAATTTCGTGGCTCGTTCGATATACAGCGCGGCTCGGGTGCCTTTTCGTTCTCTCAATCGGAATTCCAAATGGGAATTCCAGTATTCAATGTGATCAGGCCGCGTTTAACGGGGTATCCCTCTCTGGAAACCCAATTTGAAGGGTTAGAATGATGATTTTTTTTCTAGACACATTGGTTGGTATAAATTAATTTTTCCCAGCATGTCGTATACATGTTTGTGGTTACAATGTACTTTTTTCGGAAGAAAATCTTTCAAAGTGTTCGTGGTGCTGCAGTTGGCGTTGCAGTCCTCCAGCGGCAAGCCCGAAACGGCGGGATCTCTACCAGGCTCAAGGGTAATTTGAAACGAAAACAAATTTTTTTTCTTCAAATATATCCAACTGGCTATGGGTTCACCATCCACTTTTCGAAATTTCGAAAAATACGACAAATGACAGCTCCAAAGAAAACCTCTTTTTTTCTCTCGAAAAACAGCATGCCGAAGTCATTGTTATTAAGAAATGGTTCATCCAATTAAAAAATGCGATCGTCAACCGAAAATGACTACTGTTTGAACGCTAACTGTTCAAATTCAAGTCAATAGTGTGAAAGTTACTCAAGATATCAATTCCACCGTGTCACGATATGTAGTTTCGAGATAATCGCGTTCAAACTCGCCGGATCGCGATAAACCCGACGCAAACTGTTTCACTAAAATCGGTGTAACTTCGTCAATTTTTAGAATGTCAAGGTCCGGTTGGTCTTAAAATATTCTTGATGGTCCACACAATAACGATATGCAAAAAATGATTTTTTTAAGTTTTCAGAGCGGAAAACCCCCCTAACACGGCTCCAAAAGGAATTCCCTCTCGCGCTTCATATGACGGGTCCTCAGGCAGGTCCTCGATACCCCTCGTTTCCTCGCGCTATTGTTAAAGTGCATACGTATAAACATTTCGGAAAACACTATTCGCGATACGCTTTCAATTTCTCGGCCGCAATCCCGTGGAGATTCCAGCAGCGTATAGAGAAACATGGTATGCGTTTCGAAGCCGACATTGCCACGTCGTAGAGAGTAGTCGCCGTCGCTCGGCTCTAGCCTGGTAAGACTTCGTCCGTGTACTTGCGAATGATTTGAAATGCAAATGAATGTCTCGCGTTGTCCCCGTAAGCCGGTATACCCGGTGAGAGGGGCGGCAGGATTATAAGCCGAGAGTCGCGCCCGCATTTCCAGCTGAAAGTCCTTCTCGGCCTCATGTGTATCAACGAACCGGCGAACGAGGAGTAAAGTAGAAAACTACCCCTGCAACTATCTCAGCTTCGTCTACGATGCATTTACCGAGATGTCTTTGCGTGTCTACAGGATATTGCAAAACTGATGATCGTACCGTTTTCTGATTATTCGCAAATTTTATAGCACAACACCCTCATTGAGTTTGACTTTGAGGTAAACACTGAAACTTGCACAAGTTTTTCATGCGATAAGTTCTTCAGGCTATTATTGACCACTGTCTCACTTCTTCAAATGTCATTGGACTTTTGAGGAGCCGACGTTGGTCACTTTGAATACAGGATATTGCAAACTGATGATTGTACCGTTTCCTGATGATTCGCCAATTTTATAGCGCAACACCCTCATTGACTTTAACTTTGAGGTGAACACTGAAAATAGCACAACTTTTTCATCCCATAAGTTCTCGGGCTTACCTGACCACTGTCTCGACTCTCCAAATGTTGGACTGTTGAGGAATCGGCGTTAAAGTCACGTTAAACATAGGCTATGAAAAAACTGATGATCCTGCCGTTTCCCAATGATTAGCGAACATGACAGTGCATCACCCTCATTGAATTTGACTTTAAAGTCAGCTCTGAACTTTTCACAAGTTGTTCATCCGATAAGTTCTTCAGGCTATTCTTGACCACTGCCCACCTTTTCGAAAGTTGTTAAACTTTTGAGAAATTGACGCTGGTCACTTTGAATACAGGCCATGAAAAAACTGATGACCCTACCGTTTCCTTATAATTAGTCAGTTTCACAACGCAACACCCTCATTGCGTTTGGCTTTGACGTGAATACTGCACATTCCACAACTTCTTCATCCGATAAGGGCATCGGGCTATTCGTTACTACTGTCTCGCCTTTCCAAATCGCATTGGTTTTTTAAAAAATCAACGTTGAAGTCACCTTGAATACAGGCTAATAAAAAAATGATACTCGCACCGTTTCCTAATGATTAGCCAATTTTACAGTGCAACATCCTCATTGAATTTGCCTTTGAGGTAAACTCTGAATTTTCCACAAGTTTTTCATTCGATAAGTTCTCCAGACTATTCGTGACTACTGCCTCACTTCTTTAATTATTATTGGACTTTTGGCGAACTAGCGTTGAAGTCACCTTGAATCATACAGCGGTATCAAACACTGTGGCGTCATTATTAAATTCAACTGACTTCGTTTTCGTCGCCAAATTAATTCAAATTGTTGCCCAAGTGCAAAATGGTCGATTTCGAGCAGCAATACCCAAAACCGCAATGGTTTCTCTGCATTGCCTTCCGTCATTACCGATTTCCATTCCTGAGACATCATATAAGTCGGAAGCATACGGAGAAACGTCTAATGTGTTCGCGACGCCTGCGCTTTGCTCGCAAGTTTAACTCTCGAAGCCATCATCGGGAACGACGGGGAAAGAGCTTTTAGAAGGGGAAGGCAGAGATAGCATCGAATGCCGTAAACTTTGCAAACCCGCGGATTCTCTTTCTCTCTCTCTCTCTCTCTCTCTCTCTCTCTCTCTCTCTCTCTCACTCACTCTATCTCGTAGTTTGGCGTCTCCGTTCCCGTCCCATGCGCTTTCACGTAAGAGAGTCGTCGGGGTTGCAATCTCGACGATCGGCAAACACCCGAAGCTTAAATATTTGCCGTGGGGATATCGGTAAGTATATCGCTATAGCTATCACAAACGATTCTGGCCCTGTCCCATGTCGTTTTTCGACCGGGGCTTTTTCTCGTCCTTTTTGTTTTTTTTCCTCTGGGCTGCGTCGTTATCATACGTCTGTTCCTGTATAGATCCACGTAATCCTACACCCATTGTTGCGACACAACTTTTCGTCCACCGATTGAGAGACTGCTGCTCCTTAGAGTGAATAAAAAAATTATGGTCTCTGCAATCTCTACGTCCGAGTGCGAATATAAAATTTCGATGTAAAAAACAAAAGTGCTATATCGGCAAAGAGTGTTTCAGCACTTTGATAAATGAGAATTACTTCCATTGGAAGACCTGCTGTGCATCAGCGGGACGCGTTCGTTAGCCCCAGCAATATTGCAATAATCCGAGAATTAAATGAACTGTAAGTACCCGAAGAGAAAATTCTCGAAGACAAAGGACGCGAAGCGAGGAAGGGAAAAGTCGCAGGAACACTGGGAATAGTTGAAAATTAATTCGCTAGAAATAAGGGCTCGCTGTTTACACTGGCTTACGTAGCTAATTAAAATAGAGAGAATAAAGCAGCGAAACGAGGGTGAAAGCGACGAAGTTCTATCCCTTGTTCTTTCGAAAATTTGAGCCTCTAGATGGCGCGTTTCGTCGTTGTTTCATAGCAAAAGGGAGTCGCGACAACTTCTCCAAGATCTCGGCTCTCTCCCTTTCTTTACCGCTGGATTCCTTCATATTTCGCTCCCCTTTGCGTTCCAACGTCGCTGCAGCGGAGTTTTCATGCAACCATTACTCCTCGGCGCCGATAGATACTTCGGAATACAGAAAAACAAAGTTAAAACTTCGCAGACCCCGGCAAAGTTCACGGACGAGAAAGAAAGCGAACGTTCGCGTGTCTGAATCCTTCCCTCGGCCTGAAGGACACTTTTTTTCTGCAGCCTTTTAACATCCACAGTGCTCATGAGTGATTTGGAGTATGGTTGGCTTTTCCCTTAAGGTAATCCTATCGCTTCACACTAGTAATATCACTGATCATACTTGAGACTTGTACAATTCATATTTTTAACATAAGCAAAGAAAAAATTTGTAATAGCCAAAATTTTCCATGTGTAAACTGTTCAATGAATGTTCACATTTAATTAGAAAAATGGAAAAATAGTTATTCCAACGATTCGCGCAGTACTTCTAGGTTTGATATTTGGCAACATTGGTTCTATCTCCGTCTCTTTTTACTCAACGAGGCGAGTTTGACCTCTATGCTTTTCAACGTCGATATGTCAAAACAATGCCAGATGCAGAGAATATGAAGCATTGTATTCGGGCCACGACTGGTGAAAAAAGCGTGGAAAATTTGTGTCGGCGAAATATGTCGGTTAAAAATGAAATACGTGTGGAAATTCAGTCATGTCTCTTTATCGTAGCAAGTGGTAATCAATACGATTGGGGTAGAATATTCATAAGTCGAATATCCATAACCGAATATCCATAAGTACGAATATCCATAAGTGAGTATAGAGTTGAAATGAGTGCCAGAAATGGCGGGAGGTAGAGGAAAAGTGAGTATAGAGGGAACCTAAACAAACCCAAACAAACTCACTTATCTCTACCTTCCGCCTTTTCTGGCATTCATTTCTACTGTATACTCACTTATCGATATTCGACTTATGGATATTCGTACTATGGATATTCGACTGATGGATTTTCGACTTATGGATATTCGACTTCTGGATATTCGTACTTATGGATATTCGCTTATGGATATTCGGTGACAGTGATGAATTCAATACCGAAAGTTCAAATTAAACGTGATATTACATAAAAATTAGGCCAATAAGCGTAATTTTTCTAAGAGCATTGGATTAATACATCAGTATGTAAATCTGATTATTTTAAAGAATCTGACGGGTTCCCACTATTATATACCCTTTTGTAGCGACTGGAAATTGGGTTTTTGCATATCGTCTCGGAATTCCTTCACAGAAATACGCAATTTTATTTATTTTTCTCTGTAATTAAGTCGATAACCGACCCTGAAATGTTTCAGAGACGATTATTAATATATTTAGAGACGCTCAAAAAAATGAAAATCCTATGGATTGAAGTCTGGTGATAGGATTACCTTAATAGAGTTGAGGTACAACATCATACGGCGCACTTCTTTATTAATCGATTCTAGCGGGGTCGGAAGTTGTATGACATCGTCAATCCACCGAGACTCAGACCCAGAGTCGGTGATCAAAAGGATTCTTTTGGAATTTTATCAAACCAGTACTCAGTAGGGTAGACTGGAGTCGATAGAAACATGGTTCACATGATACAAGTTGAATAATTCGAAGACGATTCATGACAACGGCGGGACGGACATTTTTATCGGCGGGTCGGACATTTTTATGTGGGTGCATCGCTTTTTCGATACAAAAGGAAGTTTTTGCCCATTAGTATCTTGTGTATTGCTCCAAAACTATTGTCTTTTCTTCAGCGTTGTTTACAATCATCATTACTATGAATATCCTAGTTGAGTTTATTGTGGTCAGTACCTACCTACAACATTTAGGTTTTTTGCTATTTGATAAATTATTTGAAGCGAGAGCTTGGGAGCAGTTGAAACAAACGGTACGGGATCAATTGAAACGTGTTTCTATTGACCCCAAACAAACATTTCATACGCAAGCATATTTTCCAAATCTTGTTTGGTTTTTTAGATGCCAAGAAATCGTCCGAAAAGTAAGAAAATATTGAGGAACCTTAATATACCATCAGTGATACTAAAACTGGAATGAAAAGCAATAAAACTGATTACTTTGATTAAAAGTATATTTTGTTCACGACAAACATACTTTATCACTTCATACACATCATTAACAGTACCTGGGTGTAGTAGAAACATTAGTTCAATCAGCTGAAAACACCTATTTTAACTAACACCAGGCACTGTTTCGATTGACCCCAACAC
>OX101792.1:10261494-10333994 GCA_944452715.1 Ophion slaviceki
GGGAAGTGGATGATGAGTCTCGACATCATTCGACTAAACGAAACGAAAATTCTCTTCATATATCTGGCTCTTTCGTGCCCAGAGGCGAAAGAGCTACCTATTATCGTTCTTCTTCGAGGAAAAATCGTTAAATTCAATTGAACTGAATCGAAAGACGCAGGAGCTTTATTCTGCTCATGTGTCTCCTGGTTCGGAGGCCAATTTAATTCAAGGATTTTTTTCTAAAATGAGAAGACGATAATCCTCGGCCCTCTTTGAAATCACAATGAAGAGCGTCATCATTTAATACAATTGCTACCCGTGATCCGTAAAGCTTGCCAATTTTCATGCCAAATATTACGAGTTAGGAAAGGTGAAGCTCCTTCAAAATTTCACAAATTTGACATTACAGATCACTTCACCCGCTGTAAATTTGAATAAATTCTATAGAACGAGGCATTCATGCGAAAACTGCGAGAAAAGAATTGCATTGCCTCGCTGCATCGTTTTGCCCCAGGACCACCAGGTAATTTCACATCGGGGATATCCTTTTGGCAAATTGGCTTCCTCGGGAGATATAGATCCGCCTCGCGATTCAATAAACGACCAGTGGCCCCATCTTACGCTGGAGGCAGAGGTCGAGGAATTGGGAAAATTCTGGCGCGACAAACTGATATATCGGATATAAGATGGAGACGTTGGAGACTCGAATGAAAGAGTGACGCAATAAAAATAAGAAAACGGAAATTCCCGCTGATGCAAGTCTGGGAAAGTGATTCTTTGCTTCTTATTTCACAAGAGAATAGCGTCGCATTCGATACTTCGCGATAGCGTGATTTTTATAACCTCGTAGGAGCTTCTACGTGAACTAATATTTTTTGTCCGAAGGGTTATATTTCCTCACGCTTGGGTTTTTCCCTTACTCTTTTGGCCTGATAAACGTAACGAATGGGTGGGAAATAGAGGCAAAAGAGACACAAACAGGGCAGTTTAGACAAGTGTAGAGAGGGTCCAAAATATGTGTATATGTTTGAGCGAAGGATAAGAGGAAAGGATGCAGGCATGGCTCGCGCAGATTCCTCTTCGGGACCAAACCGTTCCGACGCGAAATGAACCATGACTGCGCGACTGGTCGTGATTCCCACACTCTCCTCCCTCGCGGCAATCCGAACTTCCTTGCTCTCTTCAAACAAGTGGAAATAAATAAAACTCTCATCCGAAATGAACTTTTTCGTCGGCTAAGCGGATGGGACACTCTGTTGGGCGGAAAAAAAAAGATCCGCTCAATTCCGTTGAACAAAAGAACTGCACGTGCACTTTCCGAAACGTGGAAAAAATCCGTCGATAATGAGACAGAAAAAACGTCACTCTTCGGCTTCGGCACAGGGAACTTTATGAAAATTTTCCGAATCTTTGGGAACAAGAATTGAACGATATTTTTCTAAGTTGAGAAACTATGTTGCTTGTCGCCGGATGTATAGTCCAGTAGAAGAGACGAAAACCCAGCACATTTTAGCGTAGAATACGAATTCTTGACTGAAGGTAGATGGTTATATACTGAAAGTAACCCCAGTAAAATGTTGCCCTCCAACTCGCCCCAACCCTAAGAAATAGGAGTTGAAAATCTAAAAATCGCCGTATCTCGATAATTAATAGTCCGATCGACAAAGATTTCAAACAAAAGTTGTTGGGAATAATAAAATTCGTAAAAAGTTATCTGACGTCCAACCCCCTATCATCGAAAATAGCTGCACAAAAACGATTCGAAAATTCGGGGTTGATGCGTGTGCGAGCGGAGTAGACTCATCGCTGCGTCCTTGACTGGGTCAGTGGTGCTCTCGTGTTTTTGTATCGCTATTTACAAAGATAGGAGGTGGACGTCAGATAACTTTATACGTATTTTATTATTCCAACCAACTTTTGATTGAAACATTTTTTGATCGGGCTATTCATTAATGAGATACGGCGTTTTTTAAGTTTTTAACCCCTATTTCTTAGGGTTGGGGCGAGTTGAGGGCAACATTTTATTGGGGTTACTGTCAGTATGCATCCATCTACTTTCAGTAAAAAATTCATATTCTATGCTAAAAAGTGCTGGGTTTTCGTCTCTTTTACTGGACTAATATACTTCCGGTCGAATTTACTTCATCTCCTTTTCGTGTCCGAGATTTCGATCGAACCGTGCTCTTTCGCACTGTTCTCTCTCTCTCTCTCTCTCTCTCTCTCTCTCTCTCTCTCTCACACACACACACACACTCTATCCGATATTTTCCCCGCCTATTACCGGACAATTTCGATCAGAGGATTGAAAGATATAAAGTTTTTGTGATATTCGCTCCTTCTCTCTTTCGTTGCTTTTCCCCCATGTGTCGCCTGTATAGATAGATATATGTGTACGGCTATCTATATATAGAAATGTGAACTAGGGCTGTTTTATCCCCCCGAGTATTGCGGGAATTGAATTGCCGAGAATCCACGTCCCTTCCTTCCAGTCCCCTGGTCGCCCGGTGCTAAGGGCACGGTCAAGAATGGTCAGTCCATCAGAAGCCTCGCGTGTCAGCAAGATATACGAGAATCTTTTTCCTCCTGTCGACAATTGACACAATTTTCAGTGTGTCACAAGGTAATAATTACTCATTACTTACGATAATACTCATACACACGAAGGCAACTCTGTGCTGAATAATATTTTTCACCTGTTTGAAAACCGTCTCGGAATTTCGGCCAAAAACAGGAAGCTATAAAGGCTTTTATACTATACAACTGTACTGTAAAAAAATCTGTCTATAAAAATAAAACCAAACACGTGTGAAATCATGATGATGGTTAACCGACGATTTTTACGAGCACGGCTGCTTCAGCTTTCGATCGTTTGTGGAAAGAAAATAATATGATATAATTTTGAATAACTTTAAAAAATATATGTTTGAATATTTTCTGGGCTGAAAAAGTATCTGGGAACTAGTTCATATAGAGGGGGAAGTACTGATTAGGAACATCACTAAAGTGGCCGCCTTCGATTTTGTCAAAACTCATATATATGATAAAGCACTGTGACAACTATTAGACACGTATTATTTTGTCGGCGGAAAAACGGATTTAAGGGGAGAAACGACCGCGCATAAAAAGGAGTGTCACCCCCTATATTTTTTTCAATACTTCTATAGTGGATTTTTCATCGCTTTAGATTAGAAGAGTTTTTGTTTTGGTTTTATTCAGATCGGCGGACTGCTTGCGAGTCAAACTGCAAAATCACCCCTCAAAATGGCTTTTTTTGAGGGGTGATTTTTTTACATTTTCTTCAAAAAGTCTCGGCTACAATTATTCCTCTGCTAGTCACATTTTGTTAAGTTTCATCATTAATATTTTCTTTCAACATTTTGTGACCGCCTATTTTTATTTCGTTATGGAATCTTTTGATTTTTTACATTCGTTGAGCTATTTATATCAGGCATCTAGAGTTGTGTAGTGAATGAATTATCAGATACACATGTGACTAACGTATCATGTTCATAATGTGCCGCATAAATGAGACGATTTTTAGAGTCGTAATTGTTCATTGAAAGTTCGGTAACTGGGCTTGAAATTTTACCGATATACAGGGATGTATTTTTACTTGATTATAGACGAAAATTAGTTAATTGTTATACATTCGGGTCGTGAAAGGAATACCTTAAGTGATGTTCTTTGTAAGAATTAAATCGAAAACGAGACGTTGAAAAGGGCCACGCTTTCTTTATTCGCTTCTGGTAATACTTTGTTCATTAACCACCTTGACCTAATTAGCGCTCCATTCATTTTTTCGTCAGTCACGGTCATTCCAAGGCTCCCCAACTTCTCTCTAACTGCATCCACTTTGTGTGCCTCTTAATATTATTATTATTATTAATTTACTAATATACATCGCACTCCCATGTCATTGAAGTTTGCATCATTGGGATGCAACGAAATTATTTTTATTTCGTACCACCGATTTTTTTTGTCGTACATTCAGTGGCTACAAAAATCACTGCACATTTTCGAAGATCCTCATTACGATTCATTAACCTTAACGAAAAATACGGGAAAAAGGATTGAGATAATAGAAAAATGGAGAAACAAAAAAGTAAAGAAGAATTTTTGTTGCATTCCAACGATGTAAACTCCGGCACCATGTATTCCCAGGAAATTCCCAATGACCAGAAAATAATTGTTTTTTACAAGCTTTTATTTAACTCGACTTGGTGTGAGATGACTTGACTTTCTGTGAGATGAAAAACGGAAAATCGACATTTCACCCACTTCCTGACCACTTAGAGCTCTGAAATTTTACAAACGTGCATCCAAGAGGTGACAATGTATGATTCAACTTTTAAAAAATTGTACTGCGAAAAGCTAACAGGAAGGAGACCTTGAAATAATAAAGCGTTAACAGAAATGAATAGATACGAAACATGGAATAGAGCTAATCTACATGGAACGTGCATGAGAAAATATGAATTGGCTCAAAGTGCTCTCGGATCGCACAATCGTTCAAAAGGTCCAATAGGTAAAATAGGCTAAAAGGTAAAGTCCAATAGGTGGTGAGTCAATATCTATGATAGATGCCATCTATTACAGTTCTCCAGGATTTCTCCTGACATTCAACTAATAGTAACACTGGTTCGTTTGGAAGGATTAATTCCTCTTTGCAAAAATGTCAGACCTGTAGTAAAATCAATTAAAGACTGAAATGTAGAAAATATTTTTTTCTTTACCAAGTCACCTATATGTGACTATAAATAAAAGCTTGGGCGCTCAAAATGTAGACATATAATCTTTAATTTACATATATCCGTTAACATATCAACTGTATTGAATTTACTGTAAAACAACCTTAAATTTCTTAAATAAAAATCTTGGAGCTGTGTATAAACGGGTGATAATAATTTCTCTAGTAAAATCGATTAAATACTGAAAAGTAGAAAATAATTTTTTTTACCAAGTCACCTATGTGAGACTATAAATAAAAGTTTGGGGCGTTCAAAATGTAGACATGTAATCTTTAATTTACATATATTAATTAACATTTCAACTGTATTGAATTTACTGTAAAACAACCTTAAATTTCTTAAATAAAAATCTTGGAACTGTCTATAAACGTGTGATAATAATTTCTCTAGTAAAATCGATTAAAGACTAAAGAGTAGAAAATAATTTTTTTTTACCAAGTCACCTATATGTGACTATAAATAAAAGCTTGGGGCGCTCGAATTGTATACATATAATCTTTAAGTCACATATATCCGTTAACATATCAACTGTATTCAATTTACTGTAAGACAACCTTAGATATTACTTAAATAAAAATCTGGAAACTGTGTATAAACGTGTAATAATAATTTCTGTAATTACGATTGTGCCAAATAAAATATGGTTAATGAAACTGAATTGATCAAATTTATTGAACATTTAAAAAGTTGAAGCCGAATCTTTTATTTATAGTCACATATAGGAGATTAGGTAAAAAAAATATATTTTCTACATTAAATAAAAGCTTGATCTTAAAAAAATTTAATTTTTCTCATCAGCATATTTGGCTGTGTTATTGTTCAACTCATATGAATGATTGTGTGTGCCTGTTCCATCTATTTTCTTCCCAAATAGTCTCGCAGAATCGAATAAACGAATTCGTCAGCTAAAGGGTTGTAAAGCGTGCGTAACGATTGTCGTCACGGGCCGTAACTGTAACTGGGAAGTATATTTGTAAATACCTATAACAAAACAGAAGAGCAGGGACAATTTATAGTTTCTCCGCGGAGCCCCACCTCCGTGGAAGGTTGCGACCAGGAGGTCAGGCATGTATGGTGAGCGCTGATCGTGGTGGTGGTGGTCAGCGGTTCGGTCGACGCATTTGCCAAGGTTTATTGAAATGTCCGGTGTTATACGGGGTGGGGTTTGCCCCTGCGAGGTCGTTAGAGCGAGGGCAAGGTGAAGGGGATGAAAACAGCTTCGCGTCCACAATTCGGCAAACGCCGTTACGCTCCTACAGCCTGGCTCCAGACAGCAAAACTCTCGGGACCCTTCGACCTCGGAATGCCTAATGAGGACTGCGTGATTTCCGGCTTACTCTCTCGTCAGTCCGAGAATAATCGAGACTCGTTCCGCAACTCGCAAACGATCCTGTGAATCTTAGCAACCTCTCTGTTGGAATAGAGTGCGAACGGCCGCCGGACAACTCGTCAAATTGAACGAAGTAAACGATCAAATAGGCTTTTCTTTATGTATCTACTCGGGTTCTCCTTTACCGCTATCGAGCACTTGGCTGATTACATTGAATAAAGTGCAACAATCTACCATTGCTCGTTTATCGTATTGGATTGAAACGTGGCCGGTGCAATACGAAATGACAGATAAGCTTGTCGCTGAACAAGTCCAAGAGGGTTTTCGACATTTTTCTCAATAACGGCTGCACGAATGACTTGAAATTTTCGCTGTCGACGGCTAACTGCTTGACGAAGAAGCTACCACTGCCCGATCTGCGCGATTTGGAAAAAAAAATTACAGATTTGCTTACCGCGGAACAACTGTTTTCGATACAGGTTTCGACGGTCGATCGACTGCGTTCTGTGGAAAAGGAACTTAGAAAAGTTCCGAAAGAAATCGCGCAAGTACCCGACTGGAAATGTTGTTTCGGCAGCCAGACCACTGATCAGGTAGGTTTCAAGATACGGTCCGGAATACCGTAGAAGCGCCCGCCTGATCTGTGCTGGATATCCACTGGATCAGTGAATCCGGAGAACTGGTGTAATAAAGACAAACTGATCAGTCCTGAATCAGGCAATCTACAGAGGGCCTTGTTAGAGCGCCGAAGACCGTGCCTGATCGGCGCCGTATGTCTGCCGGATCAGTAGTTCTTAGATACCGATGTAAGAAGGCAGCGTTAATCAGGCCCGCATTTGGCGACCTGTAACGCGACCCTCACATGGCTCCGTCAAGGTTACCTATCCAAGGCCTGATCGATTCTCCTTCTCCCATCCGTGATCCGAGGTTGACTAACCCAGTAGACTTCCGGCGCAGATCCGCCATGCACTTCGAAGTGTATGTCTGATCTGCGCCGGATGTCTACCGGGTAACCTTATTCGGGGCTATCAAAGTAAAAAACTGAGTTGCTTCGTGCATAATTTCAGCAAGATTCTAATAAAAGTAATATGGTGTCAATGCGGACGCCGTCATCATCAAATCAAGATAAAGAGCACGAATGAAAATCAATTTCAAGTTTGCATCGGGGGAATGCAACGCTTTTTTCCTTCACTTTTCATTTGTTTATTTTTATCATCATCAAAAGGTAATCAATCAAATCAATGACATTAAATTTTATTGGCACAACTTACATTTTTTGAAAATCATCATCAGAAGCCTTTTTTGAAAATTGCGGTCGTATCTAATGAGAATATGTAAAAACGTGTGAGTTATTTTCACAGCCTAAATAGGCAAAAATATCCGGTCAAAAATGTATTATTGTTGCATTGCAACGTCATGAATAAAATTATTGACATTCTTTAGAATTAATGATATTCTTTAAAATAGAATTACAATGATCAGAATATCCAAAGAAAATAAAAAAAAGTTTACACAAGTGTTGGAATGGCTAAATAGGTAGCGCGCTCAGCTCTAGAATTAGGAGACGTAGATTCAATCCCGAGGGTAGGTAAAAAACTTTAACGAGGCAGGGTCCGTTTTATTCCCATTATCATATAGGCAGGATCATAAATAAAGCATATGGAAACAAAAAATACACCCAGAATTTTTTTATCCCTAACGTTAGGATTTTTTAATTTTTCATTTCAGGCATAGATACGGCAACCGGATCAGAGCCTGATAAGGTATACTAATCAGTTACGTTATCGGCATCCGCGTCATGGCCAGATGCAAAACAGCGTTTCACGCCCGGTAAAGCCCTGATCCGGCGGCCTGTACTGTGCCGTGGTACGGGATACAGTATGCCCGATCTAGCCCTAGTCTGCCCCGTAGCAACATTTCTAGTCGAGTAATTGCTCCTTATTGTGGTGTCTAGCGATAGTTAGCAGCGTTATTTAACAGCGTGTTTCATTTCGTCTCAAGATACAATCGACCTGCTCAAAATCACGAAAAGGGCAATCGTATCGATGTTTCGGCCATAAGCCTCCATACATTCCATTTCCGGTGCATCGCGATTCAGAGAAGCTTGATCCAGATTCGAAAGTCTTCATGCACTTGGATATCGGATCGGTCGTTGCAATTCTGAACGTTGTATTATCAGTGTATTTGCACCGATTTATCGGCTCGTTTCGCGTTCCATTCGGGCCTCCGTAAGCCGCGCAGCACGCCAAAGTACATGCCTAACTCCCCAAAATTGAATATATGGATACCTACGCGTACCGCATCGTTCAAGACCCGAACAATTCACGGAATAATCCAAATCAGGGGTGTTCAACACGCATCAGGTACGTCGAGAGGCACGTGCTCAGGCATGCAATATCGAATCTCCATTAATCTCCAGAAGATCGGTTAATTGAACGAGAGGACGAGGCTCTATATTTGAGATTTGCCTATGTCTATGTAGATCCTGCTAAATACCAGAGAGACGGAGATAAAAGAACAGCGCACCAAAAAGATCCTTGATCAAAATATCCTGGATACAAAGAAAATTCCACGTAATGCTCCCGAAAACAAATTTCATAAAAAAAAAAAATTGTAGGAAAAATATCTCTCAGCGCAATATCCCACGTGAAAAATGACCCATAACACTTGCTGACGATCTCAATAGCATGTATGATCATGATATAGTTTCGTATCATATCATACTAGATTTGTAATTCTGGGTTTGTTTGAGTTTACATCTAGTAATATAGTAGAAGATCAGTAATGGGGTTTGGATTAATAGTAACCTAGTTTCATGATAGTAGATTAGTAGGTGAGTTTGGGTTTACAATATCGAAGTGGTATGCCAGCAGATTAGTCATTGGGTTTGAATTTATCGTTTTGTAGTCTCATAACGGTAGATCGGCAATTATAATTGTTAAGGTTTATGATATGGTAGTGGGTTCATCTGTTTGGGTTTGTGTGGGTTGAATTGGACCTGTCTTATCTCCTAATTCGAATGTTTTGAGCGAATATATTTTTATTAACTATTGTCTTTCTTTGGTCATTGACCAAATTTGGTTCTTGTAAATTAATTTCACCCGCATGTAGATTTGTGCATGGGATATTTTATTGGGATATTTCTCTTGGTATATTTTTAAGCGTAATATACTTGCGGGAGTGTGATTGCCTGTAACTAATAAAAAAAGAGGCATGGGGAAAAATGGCAAGAGGGAGACAGAGAGAAATAAGGGTTGGGTACTCGAAGCAGCCAGCGCAAATCGTTAAGGGGTGAGATGCAGTCAGATGCGTGAAAAAACGAGCATTTTCAATAATTTTTTAAAAATAGTAATTACGTTTGTTTTACAAAAGTAGTTACACAGACTTTTTATGTTACATTTCAACTTCACTTGTACAAATTTTCAAAGAAAAATATTGATTAATTATAAAAAATATCGCCATCTTTGTCGGACCCCCTTCGGCATGTAGTGCTTTACGGTGGCCACCATAAAATTTTACTGGATCATCTGAAATAAAATAAAACAACAAAAAAAATCATTTGTTTAATAATAAATCTAGTCCTTGATCGAAGCTTTTTTTTCACAAATTAACAAAATGGCGGCTTCCGACAGATAACTTCCGATTTTCAACCAAAAATCGCTCGTTTATTGTTTAAAAAAAATAGAAATTTTCAACAAAAATGAAAATTCTTCGATTAAGCACTCGTTTTTAACGCTATCGATAAGCACATCAAATTTCATCAAAATCCATCGAGTGGTTTTTTAATTATAGTGGTCACCGACGTGAAAAACATGGTTTCGAGAAAAACGCCTTTAAAGTTTTTCGATGTGGATACGGTATTATATGTTCGTAAAATTTGAGCTCGATGGATGAAGCTAAACTTTTTTAAATGTATTTTTATCCGCTGAATCCGAATATCACAATTGTTTTGCCGAATAGTCGAGTATTCAATTGTTTATAGCCAAGTGCTTAAACAATTTTTCAAAAAATTAAAGTTTGTCGGGATGAATTATTTTTTCAAAATATTTTGGGCAATTTGAAAACGAAAGTATTCTTTATAAAATTTTGCTAAAGTTCATAGTTTTTGAGTAATACATTTTTGAAAATTTCTGAAAGAGTTTTCCAATTTTACACTTGATTTATGTATAGAAATAGGGGAGACCGGGGCAAAATGGTATAGCGGGGCATAATGGGACCGGGGCAAAATGGGACCGGGGCAAAACGGCTTTGGGGCAAAATGGAATAGTGAAAATCAACACTGCTGGAAAATACGTCATTGGGGCAAAACGGGACTGGGGCGAAATGGGCCCGGAGAAAATCAGGCTCCTCAGAAAGAGGCGGTTGGGGCAAAGCGGGATCGGGGCAAAATGGGACAGTGGAATAATTCGATGCAGAGGCGAAAGAAATGCAGGGGTAAAAAACGAGGGGTAATAAATGAGTGAAAACAGGTTTTATTGAATGTTACACGATATTTGGGTCACACTCTACTTACGATACTATAATTTAACGGTGGCAATGTTTAATTTTTATTGCTTGTTTAACTAAGCTAATTTTTATCGGCACAATTGTCGCAAACGGACTCGATTAAGTTATCGTCAGCATGGGCACATGAATAGTGGGCCCATTTGTTATTAAAGTTTGTTGAACAATTACTTTTGATTCTGCGGTCAGAACTGTACCAAACTTGACGTAAATTGTTATTTGAGCCTTCTTATTCGATTGGTACAATTTCTTTGTCGTTATTAATTATTTAAATAATCAAGTAATTTTTATAATCTGACGCGTGCAATTTATGGTGTTTTTTTTGTTTTTATCTTTCTTTGTTTTTTTTTTTAATTTATTTTTTGCCAACTGCACGTTACTGATACTAATTTTCAAGCCATTGATGAAAATCTAACTCTTGTCAATTTTTACGTAAATTGTTTTATGAAACTAGAACCGCCGGTCCCCATGAAATCGACGGATATGTGTCGACAAATATGTTGGTCAGTCCGTATTATCTGCGTATATGTGGACTGAAACGAACCACAAGCACCATTTATATTAGATTATGTTTCAACAGCTCTTTCATAGAGCCGAAGCATGGATTTTCCTGTCATCCCATTTTGCCCCAAATTCAGCGGGCTGCGACACTTCATTTTTGTGTGTCCCATTTTGCCCCTATCCCATTTTGCCCCAAATCAAGCACCAAGAAACTTCATTTTTTTGCTATCCCATTATGCCCCGATCCCATTATGCCCCAGTGCCGTTTTGCCCCGGTACCGTTTTGCCCCGCTATACCATTTTGCCCCGGTCTCCCCTACTAATTAAAAAAAAACTTACATTGAATCATCAATTCCTGGCCCACACAATGCGGCTTCTGCCGATGTGGAAGCTTCCAAAATATCAATTTGTTGTTGTCTTCGAAGCATTCTGCCTTCCCGGGTATTATCGTTTGCGCGTTTGTCAGCCGCTACCTGCACATGGGGACCCGACGCCCCTTCACTAATTGTGGGATATCCTGGAAACTATTCATCGGGTGGACTTGAAATTTCAGGGAAGATTATCGAAACATCATACTTCAAGAAAATATTTTGTTTAAATCGATTTTTTGAAAATTCTGACTGCATCTCACCCCTTAAGCAAACAGCGCGGGGATGATGTAACAATGTGCGCCGACAATGAAACGTTTATTCGTGCGTGCCTACGCTCGATGAGGACAAAGGTGAATTCGCGGCCAAATCTGCACGAGCGTCGATTGGCAGGCTGATTTGTGTTTTCATAATTAATTTAGTCGCTTACGGCGTGACTATGACGGGCTGCGTGGGTGCGTGCAGTAGAGTAGACCGGGAAGAGCAGACACACGCCGAATCGTTGACGAGGATGATGACGACGACGACTACGATGCGGTAGACGATGAGTGCCCTTACACACGCGCGAATATTTGCCATCGGTTGAGCAGGGGATGCCGAGGATAGGGGACCAACCACCTCGCCAACCTGTGCCACGTGACTCCCGGAGGATAATTGGAGGTCGGTGCGGTTGCGATGCTCCTACGGGGCTCTCCCCGCAGGACAATACGATCGCCGAAGGCCGGAAATACGATATCGCTTTAAGCCAAAGACCTTTGCCTTGCCTGACGGCATTACCGCGAATCATCCGGATTTCCTCTCTCTCGGTATGTCGCTTCGCATTCCGTCTAAAGGTACCTGCGGGTACCTACATACATAGTAAAACGCACCCTCAAAAATAGGGGTGTTTTTTGTTTTTCGTCGATAACGGTATCGTTCTCATCTCCAATGTATAATACACGAAAAAATAAACATCGTTGTAGTTTGAAATGTTTTCATATCTCGTGCCGTTAAAACGTTATCGATGAAAAACACCCCAATTTTCGAGGGGGCGTTTCAACCCTTAAAAATCGGGTTCCGCAGATACAAAAAAATACGTATCGCCTATTTTTACCCATTCTACAAGCATGCCAAATATAATCGAAATTAGAGAGATCGACCTCGCAACCTTTCCGTGTGAGGCTACTTCTTTCACGTGTACCAAAAGTTTCGTTTAATTATTAATTTTTATAAACCGTTCATTGTATTCAATGTTCATTGTATGTTCAATGTATTAACATAGGTTTTAAACAAATTCATTGTTTTGGTATCCGTTGTTGCCTACAATTTGTTAGCCTACAAAGTAAATAGCTTGAAAAATTAAACACTCGGTGCACTTTGACTTTTTGATATTAACGTACGTAACGAAATGTTTTCAAAAATAAATTCATGTAACGAGCCACAGTGCTGGGTTTTCCCCACTACTTTCGGTTTATGCGTGTAAACAACTTTCATAAAACGTTGGGTTTGATTAGGCCAAGAAAGAAAACATTATCACAAATGTTCGTGAAATGGAACAAAAATTTTGATTTTCGTTCTGAGAGTAAATAATTTTTTTTACCAAAGGTTTGTTTCTCTCGAGTTAGATTTAATTTCATACTCAAATTCATCACCGGCACGGGTTTCTTTCCGTGATGAAGCGTGCGCTGGGCACCAGTCCCACACGGTGCAAAGTAATTCGATTGATGAACGAAAAATCACATGGAAAATAATCTGATGGAGGAAACAATATTCCGCGTCACTGTCCGCGCAATTGGGATTTTTGTTTGACGCAGTTTGGCGTAACTGTGAAAAAGTATTGTTTCCCAGGTGAACTCACTGTGCCTCACAATCCTCTTCCCCTCCGTCATACATATCGTACTGGTTTTTCGTTCGATTGGATGGAAAGTTCCGTTATAACGCCGCGGGCGCCCCCAGCTCGGGCACGAAAAATTCACGGCCCGAGCGAGACGAGGATCGCGTTTTGTCATCGCTCGGCTCTCCACGCACGTTCGTTCGCCACATACATGCCATCATGTGCAACTCGAATTGCTTGTCTTCAATGATGAACATTCTCGGCAAATTCTGCCGGACCGACGGCGCCAAAAAGTTTCGAGTGATTTGCAAATATTGCCGGCCGTTTTTCATTTAGCTTCGTCGGTGAAAAGTCACGTATGTAAATGTGGGTGTGAAACGTAACGGGATTATGCAATCTAATGTTGGTTTAATGAGATACGGTAGAACGGGGCTGAATTGAAAGGGTAACCTTGACCGTTTTTGGGGCTACTTTAAGGGGCTAGACCAGTGTGACACTTTGAAAAAATCGATTCTTTTTGCCTTTTTCGACAGTTTATACTTTCAAGAATATCATTATCATTTATAGCATTTATATCAATATCATTTTATCTTGCAAAAATCGATAGTTAAATCTTTAAACGCGTTTTTCTCGAAATGAGATTTTTCAAATTTGCTGACATTGTAACTTAAAGAGCAATTATCCGATTGACTTGAAATTTTAACTGAGTACTCTTGAATATATTTACTCTACAATGACGTAGGATATTTTTGATTGGATAAAAATTGACGATTTGGCATTGAAAAAAACGACTACCTTATAGGCAACAAAACAGACTTTTTCCCATAACTACGCCATTTTGTTAGATTTGGATATTTTTCGAAAACCCTACATCATTGTACAGGAAATACCTTCCAGTTTAACGACCTTTTTTCCTTTTTCGGTTTCACCTACTCTATCGGCCGGAATCATGACAGCAGTGGAGGAACTTTTTTTGGCGCCTCCGAAGGCAGCGCATAAGTCGCTTGGATTTCAATGTTTTTCTATGAAAAAATCATGTAATATAGGTAAAATATAGCTAAATATATTTTTTATTTTCTGAAACATTTAATTAAGTACTTTTCTTCCAAAAAATTCCCGGAAATCACCCAAATTTTCAACGTTCACACTGGTACAGCCCCTTAACATACTGAATTTAAAACCGTTGGATTTTTTGTTTCGGATTATCCATCTCCGAGATTTCATCAACAGCGCGAACCTACAATTTTTTTAGGACATTTTTTTAACTACCGTCGATAAATAGTGACTTAAATAAATAATTTTTTATCAAAATATTAAATTATTACAATAAAAATGTTTAATTAAAATGTGTTTCCAAAGTGTATTTATTAAGTGTAACAACTTTCATATCAATATCTATAATATCAACCTATATAGCAAAAAAATCATGAAAATAGCCTTTTTTAACGTCTAAAGTAAGCCGACCCCTTAAATCTGGAAAAGGAAACTAGAAGCGATTTGTGTGTTTACAACGTACTTTTAATTTCCTTTCCCAAAACCGTTGCATTTTTTTTAGACTAAGATGTTACGATGGTGACATTGAAATTGCGTCTTTAAAAATGCAGCGAAACACAAGTATTTGGAAATGAGCCAAAATAATAGACACAGTAAATGTGTCAAATCGGGGCGACATAACTGGATCGGTCGAAAATTTTTTTAACAATTTTTGTCCCATGAAAATTATATAACAATTAATATCATAGAGAAGGGGGGGCTGAAAACACTGCTACTATACAATATCTATATATACAATCTACACTATGTTTATAAAAATAATCTAATCTTATCCATACTACAAAATCTAGTGCACGATAAAGGTTTGTTTGAGTTTTTGGGGCTTCCCTTCCATAATATTAACTGATGTACCGTTTTTCAGTGAAACGAATCATTTTTAGAAATTCCGACCGATTTTTTTACGAAGCTACGAATTAACATATTTACTATAAAAATAGATTATTCATAAATTTCAAAATCGATGGAAAATCGAGAGATCCGAGCCCAAATAGATTTCAGAACGGCGAATTTTATTTTCCCCCGTAGCAAAGTTGACAAATTAATCAACAACTGACAAATGCGGATAAAAGTCAATAATCATTCCACGACAACATTTGGACGTACACATTTTTGCTGCACCAGAATAGATCGTGCTGTTTTACCAAAATTGTATTACCCCCCGTGCAGCTTGTTACTTCTCCATTATCAGATCTTCCCTTATCATCTCGTATTACACAGAGTACGTATAATTCGTTTCCACGTTGGATACAAAATCCTCGTTGGTCCCTCGTATTAACGCGCTCTACGAACCAGCCCTTTCGCCTCGAATACCGTTTCCCTATTTCGGGTCGCCAAGGTGGCTTATGAATTTATTAGGAAGTTTTATATTGTTTCTTTTTTTTTCATTTTGTAAAGCGAACTACGAGAGGAAAAAGCTCTCGCGACCCCGCGAGTTCTGAAGGGTACACGAGAAAGGGACTCTCGTGGCTCCACTGTATTTATGAGGGTATGCTTAAACTTGGTAATTTATACACGTCCGTATAAAGGGCAGTTGCAAGTGTCGCAACGTCGTAAATAATTACAATCTTCGGGCAGAGCCGTCAGGGACTCGGAGGATTTTTAACACCGCAATATGCGGTTGCATTACGTTGCAAAACATTGTTTTATTTTTTCAATTTACGTTTCTTCTAATACTTTAGAGTATGAATTCCACAATAGGGCTTTCAGTTGTTCCGGACTAAAAATATACAACCGAATGTTTCTTTACGAATAAACTGATCGGAGAGAATTCGACGGAATTTCTATTCATTCGGAATAAGTCCTTCCTTCGTAGCGTCAGCCATGGTTATTGAGCTCACTCTTCCTCAAAAGTAATAATCAGGTGGTGTACATACAAAACGTGGGGGCCCGAAGAAGCGGAAAGTGCTTGAAGCTGCTGACGCAGCATCGGCTGGATGACTGGAGAAAGTAATTCCAGCGAACACGTCGATGCGATCAGCCTCTTTCGTGTTCCACAAATTCGAATACCGAAATCTCCCCTGCCTACCCCGGGTGGACAATCGAAAATCATGAGCGCGAACAAATCAAAATTCTATTTACTGTCTAAAATCAAACTTTAATTCCGTGTATTTAGAGTATTAGCATTTTTGCTGTGGATTCTTCAACAATTCAAAATATTGATGCAATTACAATTATAAAAGCAATTCCTATTACGAGAGCAATTCTCACAAGTGCACTTCTCATTATTTCAATCTCTACAATGAATGCTTATCCATCCCTTTGTTCATTTAAAAACCTCAGTCATTCCCTTCCAGAGGTTGAATGATCAATCAACGAAAACGTTGCAATGAAAAAAAAAACCCAAACAAATCAAATAGCCAAAAAGGATTCTCAACCAGCGAATTTCGTCGATCCTCGAGCAGAGAAAAATTGCACGTTCGTAACGCTCAGTCGGAAAAACTTTCTCTTTCCCAGACGCGCACATCGAGCAAAGAGAATAATTACCGTGAACCGAGGGGTCGAACGTATATCTACGATTTACCCGTCATCGTATCTGCGAGCACCGGTTTTCATCGTCATCGGAAATTGTTCCGAAAGAGTAGCGAGTCCTAGGTGCGATTCCTCGAGCTGCAATAGGTTTCGCGAGCTGGTGGGGCTTTAATAAATGTCCCTTGTGCGCGGTCGGCAAGGGTACAAATCGCCTGGAACCGCAGACACAATGCTTAGTAATGGTGACCAACGGTTTCGGTGTCGGCTGCTACTTCCATATAGCTGTCTTTCTCTATACACGTACATTTACGTGACAAACTGGAGTCCAATATATACATACTATACTCTGAACCCGCTAAATATATGCAATGTTGTCTATCAGGACATCTGGCTATTTTGAGGACGGTCCTTCATTTTTTCTCAACCTAGTTCATTTTTGCTATACGACTGTCCTTGAAATGACCCTTGTATGAATATTCTCATATTTATCGGAAAGTGACTTTGAAGACAATAATCTACTATGAGGAGAGTCTGCGAATTAACTGTCCTCAAAATCGTCATTCCCTATATATGTATATATATCCTTCTCGCTCTATATATATGTATATGGCTGTGGTCTACACGAGCCCGCCGTTCGTTATGTTCCTTGAGTCCTCGCGTATTCAGTGTGATTTGACGCACGCACAGCTAAACGGACAAACGAGCTTAACTAATCGCACATCCGTTTATTCGTACACGTATATACCTATGTAGAATGTATGCGACCGATCAAAAGGTAATTTCAGTGATCAAGCGCGCTTACCACTTTAATAGCCGGTCGTCGAATGGATGCATCGAATCACTTGTGAAAGAATCCTAATCGTTGAAATAAAGTTTAACGACAGGGGACTTCTATTCCTTGCAGTGTGTCAGCCGCCGTCCGTACTTTTGAAATCCCCTAGGCCGATAAATTGTTTTTGAAGCAATTTTTTCGGACAAATATTATGATGATTGTAGGGGTCGATCCGATAAGGGTTGTTTTTTGGGGGTGGGTGATTCTCGTATGAATTATTTTCTTCAACTGCATTATTCAACGCGCGTATGATTTAATGTTTGAGAATAGTTACAGTTTTTTTCTCGTAATTATTGTATTCGAATTGGTGACAATAAAATAGATTGAATATTCGTTTATTATTTATTTTGAATTTTAAGCTTCTCGAGCTAATGGACTCAGTCATCTGACGGCAAATTGCGATATTTCATGCCGCGTGATATTCTCCTTCATGTACGGAAGTATATGATGAATATAATCATAATGCGAACTCGAATATGAGTCTGAGCACATTGACAGCCGGGAAGAGTAGCTGTAAAGGATTCATGGCGGGGGTGGGGGGAGATCGTCTCGTATTCCCTTTGAATTTCATGCTGTGCTGCGACGAAGGCTCCTTCGCTCGACGTCCTTTTCGGAACTTGTCTATGTATATAGGGAAAGTTGATAAACTTCGCAACTTCCTCGTTCTCTCTCTCTCTCTCTCTCTGTCTCTCTCTGTCTCTCTCTATCTTTCTCTTTCTTTTGCCGGACCGTACGGTGCATTGATGTCGCTGCAAAGCGGGATGAAAGTATAGAGAGCCTGGGTCTGATGAGATGAGTGTCTCTATGAAGATATGAAATATATATTCAAGCACCCCATTTCACTCCTCGCTCTTTCCCAACTCTTCGATACTCGCGGTTATTCATTCCTTTTGTTCTAGTCGAGTGCCCTACAATACCTAAGAGAGTGATGCCATATTCGGCAGAGTAATCATCGGTTGGTACCTACCATCTCGAAGGTCACACACGAAAAACGTGCTCTGCTTTGCACACGCTGGAGTTACAAATAGCGTTGCGTTCGCGTAGGGATAATCACGAAAATGTGGAACCCAATCGACAAATTGATGTGCATGAGTGTTCAATGCTCGTATGCCCGATTTAAGGCCTGAATATGAAGAACCAAACAAAGCGTTTTTCGGGATTTTTTTAGAAGGGAATAAAACAAGTGAACCTAGTAAACATTGAGGTATCTTTTCATGTATATTTAAAATGTAGAAAACAAATGTCTACATGAAACAACAAATGACTGCAGATTTATCAGCCTATTCCATGTGCGTCTTGCCACTGCTATCTTGAATCGGCGGGAGAGATGCAGCTTGTGATTCTTGGCTGAATAAAAAAGACCAAAAAAGTTTTCAATTGTCATATATTTTTCTTCTGGGCGAACTAAGAAAAAGGTAAAAAAACTTTTAAAAAACCTAAGAAAAGTTATAACTTTTCTTAGGTTTGGAAAAAATGTGTTAAAAAAACAATTTAGCGTACTATGAAAATTATTTAAAAAGACTTTTTCAACAACTTTTTTAGTTCACTCAAAAGAGATTTTCATACGAAAGAAAATAAACTTTGGTTTGATCCAATAGGTCGTTTGGTTTTTTTTGCTGTACGCCCGCCGATTTAGAAAAACCGTGAAAATGAAAACTGGAGAAAACGTGCTTCAAAGTTTTCAATAGGAGAAAATATCAATTTTCGCTTACTTGCACTAATTATCTGCTAATCAGCTATTCCTGGTCCATACAGAAGTCCTTCTGCTTCCTTAAAGTATTGGTTCAGATGACTTTTGTCGAGTCTACGAGCTGTACGAGTCTCCTTGCTGCTAAATGAGTGGCGCCTGTCCTCCCTCTCGATCCGTTGCGCGTCAGCGAAATCAACAAACATTTTGCACTGCTGGCCAATACTCAAATTGAGCAACTGCATGGTACTCAAAATCGCTGAATAACCTTCGTTGAACATACCTGCAGCCATGCAGGCGGCAATTTCAACGAGCTTTTGGCCGGAATTTTTGGCAGGTGTTTGGGAGCGATGCCCCATGTGTGTCACATGCTGCGACTACTTCGAAATTTTGAATCCTCATTTCGACCAATGCGATATGGTCGCAGAAAGCGCCTGATAGTCATCATTTTTCAAAATTACGAAAAAAAAAAACTATTGTGACTGACTGATGTACCGAATTCATGGATATTTTAAGACCGTTAGGCTTTTGAAAGTTAAAAATAAAACACACATTTTGAGCGTTGTGTTTCAGCAGTTTTTATAAAAAATGACGGCGGAATTGGGGTTTAGAGTTGTTTTTTTACATAAAACTTGCGAAATTTCCACCAACGAAACTCAAAATATAATCGTCAATCCTAAAAGTCTAGTGCATCAGTTTTCCGACAGGCGGCGATCCTGCATGGTGAACTCACACATCGCATCACACATCGACCTGCAACGACCGTCACCTATTGGGTCTCTGCTTTTTACTACAGTGGGAGTAGCAGACAATTGCTGGGACACCTGGACGTAGATTGCAGCGACTCGTAGTGAAAAAAAACCAATTCTGCAATATTGTTGTGACCGCGTCGAAATTTCGCAGCATGTCATAAATGGCCTCGACGCGAAATGGCCGACGACTCCGCCGGTAAATAAATCCATGAAAGTTTTACGCAACTTTTCTCTACAAGGGCTTTTACATATCACGAAATTACTGAATACCACGCAGGTTAAAAAATGACGTTTCGGTTGAGTTAATCGCAAATCAAAGAGTAGCAGCTCCTAGCCATACTGGAAACATCCGTTTTGGCACTCGAACCATTGCATTCGGTGGAAAAATAACTGAGAAAGGTTCCCTAGCAGTACACGTTTTTATTAAATGTCCATACAGATTTTATTTCAACCGGAAGGCAGAAACCATTTTTTTCCAAACGTCTTCACTTTGCCGAATGTTCTCGATATTCGCCCAACGGGCACGGCGTGGCGCGACGAAAATGTTTAAAATATCTTCCCTCGTCCCACTGCGCCTCGTCGAGGTTCACGGGGGATAACGATAAATCGGTAGTCCACGTGAAAAAAAAAACAGGAAAAAGTTGGCATGGCGGAGAGAGTTCGTTAGTCGTTAGTGACTAATCCGCTATTGGGGATACAGTCGAGGCTCTCTCACGAGGGATCCTGCCATATTGAAACATCCAGAACACACGATTCACAGACCATCCAAGTCCCAGTAATCGGAGCAGGACGGGTGGGCCGGGTGAACAACGACTAAAGAGGGCTCAAGAGTCGCGCCAAAACAGGCCGTAGGGTTCGGAGGTTTTGCAAACGTGGTACATGTTAAATAAAATACTCCTGGTGGAATATACGTATATAAATATATTTGCAGTACAAAAGTGCAGGGGTAGTGGAGCCCTCAACTTGACCCTCATGCATTGCCGAAACAGGAAAACTAGGGAGGGATTCTCCGGCTTCTGTTGATTCAAGTGAGCACGTGATAAAAATGACAATGATGAGTTAATGCAATAACAGTGTTGGCCCCGCGCTAACCCTCCGGTGAACATGGCACCGTGTATGGGGAACTCCGCGTTTAGTGGAATTCTTCTAACGGGGATTTTACAACCCCTATGAACAATGACAAAGTGCCACCGATGCTGCATGGCCGATGGATCTAGGTGATTTTGGCAACTAGGGAGATCTGAACTTAAAAATTCCAAAATTGTACTTTTAGTATAATAATAAAATTTTCGTATGACCGGATACTTTTTGGAAATTATGAAAATGCTTAGCTGTCGCAAAAACTTCGATTTTTTAACAAAAAACAGCTTTGATAATTTATTATTAACACATTAATAAGCATATCAAAAAATCATCTGGTCATACCATAGAAGATGTTATAAACTATGCTCTATCCGAAATTGAAGTGAAACAGACGAATACATTTTGAGACACGACTTACAACGTTTCATAAACCCAATTCGAGAAAAACCCATAATCGAAAAGGGTAAATTAAAGATTTTGCGAAAATTGTCGTATTGTTGAAATTTTCAAAAAATCATCGTTGCACATTAAAGTTAAGACCCTAGACTATAAGACTGCAATTAGAAAAATCGCATCTTTAAAATGTCAAACTTACGTAGATCCCTTAATAGTAATTTGGATTTTTAATAGTGAGTTCTAGTTTTTAACCGTACGGTTTGTAGTTTTCAATAATGAGTCCAACGAGCCACGGAGAAACTACAAAATCTTTTAGCCACCTTGCACTCATTGATTTTTCGAAACGATCATCAACGACCAGCCAGGAGAACGTCCTGCCTCAAAACGCCGTTTCTCCATGTGAAACGCCCCGTACCCATACGCAAAACGTGTTTTTTCCGAACCTGCCGTTGAAACGGACGACCCAGTAATTGACCCTTTCATCAACCGAAAACAAACAGTCATTGACATACCTGGATCCTTCTCTAATGGAGTTAGTTCACTACAGCTAAGTGCCAATGACTGTTGGCCGGTTAATAATTGTATTGGGAAGTCCCACACCATCGCGTCGACCGTGCGCGGGTCTGTTGGACCGTTTCGCAATTCGTCGGAACCAACCCCCAGGGCTGGAACCCTTCCCTCCGTCGGGCGGCGTGAACTCTCGCTATTGCCAAGGTATGTACGGGATGCATGCATGGACACGAGAAATGAAAGAGGAAACAGAAGAGAGAGAAACGGTTTGACTGTAAGCGAAAAGCTTATGGTCGGTGGGAAGAGACGGGTGATCGTTCTCGTTCCACGTATTTGTTATTTCTCCCCCTCTATCTCTCTCATAGTGAGTTCGTTAGCCATAAATGGACGACGAATTCAGCAACAGGATCAACCGGACACATTCGGTACTAGCGTTGTCTTCATAATCTTCATTAGCGTAAAATCAATAGGTACATTGTGATTTCCTGACACAGTTCATTCATAATTATCTAGAAACGTCACTTTTCTGGAGTATAGGCTAAGTGTGTTCATCCGATATGAGGCGGCATTCGTATATATAGTGAAATAGCACTGCTGGCATCGCTCTGCTAGGTCTGTGAGGACACTCGAGAGGGCTCATCGGGGTATCGAAATAATTATACGTCTATCTCCTCACCCTCCGTTGCATGATAATTGGGGGATCTTCTTCATCGTGGCATCGTCAGAACTACAGCCAAGTTGATTTAAAATGCATAATCTACCGAATTGCCTCTCTCTCTCTCTCTCTCTCTCTCTCGCTCGCTCTGTCCCTCTCTTCCTCTCTTGCTCTCCCTCATGCAGTGCTTTCCATCTGTGCAATAATTCAAGAATCAAGCTTGGTCGAGGTTCGTACCGCAACGAAGCACCATGGAACACGCAGGATGATGCTGGTCAATGGAATGGCTCGGGATTTCGTACGTATAGGGAATTATTACAGCATCCTTGGAGCGTTAAGAGGAAACCCACGAGTGTCTGGCGATCGACCACTAGGTTCGTATTGCACAAACACCGAATGCCCTCGGCTTTCTGGTAAGCTCGTGGTTGTTTTTGGGAAGTTAATTGGCCGTCAGACCGACGCATCAACGCCGCACTGGCCTCTGCGCAACGTGGCACATACGACTGAGATACGTTGCATAATTAATCCTCCACCCTGGTTGACCTCGAGGTCGCAGCGAGACTGCCCGCTGTAGAAAATCCACTCCTGCGTCGCAACGGATTGAACCGGGGCCGCTACCTGCCACTGGTGTGCTGTGTTTTGCCGGATGTGACTACATCTTGTTTGGGTCTCCTTCACCTAGAAAATGCGTCCTCCATCTTTCGTCTTTCTCCCCGCATGGTCCGTTCATATTTGTCCAACTTTATTCTTCTTATAGTATGTTCGCGCAACCTTCTCGGTCCATTAATTCTTCAATGCGAAACACGATCGAAAGTATCAGGCGCCTTCATCCTCGCTATCTGCCAGAGAACTTTGTGGTGCTTGTCAATTCTAGTAGCGCACTAGATGAAGGGAGGAACTATTTAGGGCTCCCTTGGGTACAATACTATTTAATTTTATTATTGATATTTATTCCAATAACTATTGAGGGAGTTATACCTTTGGAACTTGGGCTTCTATCAGGTGACCATTTGCACCACTGTTTTTAGGAGACTTTCTATTGGAGGCCTCATGAAAAGCCTCTCGGTTGTGTCCTCACGATTGTTTATTTTAAGGTTCGTGTTTTTTTATTTTTACATTCGTGCCTAGTTAATTCGTGTTTAATTTTCGGAGCCGCGACTATTTATTTCAGTTTAATAACTGCCGAATTAGTAATAACTTTCAAACTTATATCAGGTTTTAAACGATTGTGTGGAGGAGTGAGGAGTATTTTAATCCCAGATTTATCCTATGCTAATTTCGGTCTCAAATATGCTGAAAACGTGTGGAATGGTGATGTTCTATGGTCGGCTAATAACAGTTTTCAATTCAGCATGTTAATGGCCATAGCGCATATCATACGATTCTTGATGTATGCAAAACTAACAAAATGGCGGACATTTTTGGAAAAAAAAAACAACGAAACGTGTTTTTTTTTCAAGTTTTTGGCAAAAAAAAGTAAATATCAAAATTTAAAGAAACTCTTGATATGCCCTATAGCTATAGTTGTAAAGAATATGTGGTTAAAATTTCATGAAAATCGGTTCAGTAGTTTCGAAGATTCTATCAACAAGCCGTCGAAAAACGCGGTTTCGAGAAAAACGCGTTCAAAGTTTGTTTGTGTTACATAAATACATTAAAAATTTGTTTAAATATATTTCGAAAGTGTATTTATTAAGAGTAACAACTTTTTTATCAATATCTATAATATAAACCTATAAAAAAAATCATGAAAATAGCCTTTTTTAGCGTCTAATGTGAGGAAACCCCTTAAGGATAACGCTCTATACAACTATGTACCTTATGCAACATACAGACCCTTTTTGTTGCAAATTTGTTCATTTTCAACGCAGCACGGTATAGTTGACAAACAATGCGTTGACGAAAAACCTGATTGAATTTGGAGATGCTCGTGTTGCTGCGAACTGTTGGGGTCAAAATGACCCCGTGTACACTCTAATGGTTACCAGTCGAACATTTATTACTCGATCCACAGCCTCACTTTTCTATAAACAGTCTCAAGGAAAACTACCCTCCTGTCATTGTACCTTGCAACATATCTTTTTCCTCATGTTGTTTCCTCTTGTTTGATGTAAACGGTAAATATACGCGCTCCCGTATTTGTTCGCAAATACATAATCGACGAAACACGCGTGCAGACTGATGGAATTCTCCGCTCTATATGCGGTCTCTGTCCCTCGAAGCTACAAGATTCATCCACCGACCCTTCCACCCCTTTGACCGCCCTTCAGCGTTCCGTCTCTAAATCCCACTATGTCCGTGTTCTCTGATGCATCGTGTGGGTCCTAAGGGATATTCGCGAGAGCCGTGACCGGAAGCGACGAAGCTACAATACCGTTCCATATACCAATTCAAAAACCGACAGCTTCCATCCCTGGGAATACACACTGACTCGGGAGATATTGTTGATTCGCGTGGGCGTAAATCGCGGAAGGGGCATTCTATTTGATATTGGCGAACCGTGTTCGCCAGTTCGCCGTGTTCGCCGACTTCTACGCAGGTACATCCGGAGAATCTCATTATGGAAGATTAGTTTTCCTGCCAGGTCTTTTCAGAGCTTTTTGCTCGACGAACTCGCAGGGAGGGTGGTTGGGCGTTTTCCCGACTAGATTTGAAGTGTATAGATTTAAAAAATCGAGATTGTTACTTATTTTTACTTATCTTGTTTACTAGTGCCTAGACTTATTTGTAAAGCAATTTAATAATTTTTTCTATCGGGTACCTTAAAAAGGGAGATGCAAAAGGAAAACTATACAGTGCCCTGAAAAAAAATAAGTGAAAGAAAACGAAAAAAGAACCCGAAGAGAATATTTTACGTACGATAACTGATAAAACAATTCCGTCGGTTCCTAAGTACACAAATATATAATGGGGAATCAAAGTGAAAATTTGAAAAACAAACTCCGTCACTACGGGGATAATTTTTGCGAAGCAGGATCTGAGTCTGAAGATGATACTTTATCTCAAATTAAAAAAGATGCTTCACAGTCCACCTTGGTCTCAGATACGATATGATCGCTTATAGTTCTTACACCGAGCGAGAGATGGGGTAAAAGACCAGAGTCGCTTAGCGTCCCCGAAAGGATTTTTATACTCTTGCAGCTTACGATACCGCGCTAGGGCTCTCTAATAGCTTGCAGCATCCACTCGGGGAAGAGATTAAAAAATAGACATTTCACGTGTCCACGGCTTTGCTCTGCAGCCCTGGCGCATTGCGTTGTAATTACGGCCTTAAGCCACTCTGGGATTTTCCAAAAATCGATTTTTTTCCGTTGAAAAGGTAGTTTAGTACCTATAAAATTATATTCCAAAAGATGATGGGTGTAAAAAATTTTTAAGTATTCAATTTTAGAAGATTATTGAAGATTAAAGGTATTGCAACATTATTCATATCGTGACTTTCTACTAACTTTAAACGCGTTTATCTCAAAACTACATTTTTCAAGTCGGCCGGACTCACAACTCAAACAAATTTCAACCGATTCACTTGAAATTTTAACTGTATATTTAGAATTACATTTTCTAAGGCACTACGAGGGTTTTTTTAAATTATATTACATAGTTCCTTTTTTATAAACAATTTTTTGACGATTTTCTCATGGCATTTTGTCCTTTTTGTTTTAGAAATGCGCCATTTTGAAAAAAAAAACAATGTATCAAAAAAATCCTACGTACTTCGATAGCTGTTTTTATATATAATCGAAAAAACTTTAGTGTCTCATCATAACTCAAAAATTATAGGAGCTGTTGGTCCAGCCGTTGACCGTTCACAAATAAAAGCGTCACCGGAAAAATGCTACACAGTCGCCATTTTGATATGTATCGCTGTGAATAAAATTATTTCGTATAGTCAATTACGTGTGTAATAAATCCCCTATTTAGTCATTTCGATTTATTTTATGGTTTGGCTGAGAAAAAATGACAAAATATGTCCTTTCTTGGCCTCTCGAGTGACCTAAGGCCTTAATGTAACGCCATCGAAGCTCTTCGTGGCATCAGCTCGAGATTTCGGCAGACTCCTTCGCTTTCGCTACGATAAACATTATTCATATCGAACGGACAGTATGGAGGGCAAAGGTGGCGAAGAGCGGTGAAAAATTGTCGAAGAACTTCAAATAGGAGAAATAGGAAAAAATACGATGGGGAGAGCGGCCGCGTGGGGAGAAAGAATCGAATGAAATACGGGAAAAATGTCGAAGGAAAAGTTTGAATGAAATTTTATCGGGCGAAACTCTCGCGATTCGCCCTGAACCTTTTGTCACTGTATTCTCATACACGTGTGTATCGTTCGCGTGTGGGCATCTAGGCCTTTTTTTCCTGTTTTACATCCAGAACGCATTACCTACGAAGAAAAGGAACGAGCGAGACGGCGAGAGAGGGTTGAAGAGACGAAAAAGAGAAAATGAGAATAGGCAGGTTCAAATCCCGTGCGAGAGGCGATAAAATGAAATTAATGGTCGAGCAGAGACCAAGCGGACGACTTCGAAATATAGCGGTATCGAATCGAGAAAAAGGGAGCAACAAAACAAGAGGGGAGGAAAACAGAAAGTGAGGGTAGCTTCGGAAAACGCTTGGAAACGCGACGAGAAAGGGAGGGAACGAGAATAAGAGGGACGGAGAGCGTATAGTCGGTGTGCAGACAGAAATAGAGATAAAGAAAAACGCTTATCGTGATTACGTGCTCGGTCGCAGGAATTAAACGCAGGTCTTACGTCATTCATTCGTAATGGGATAAAAATCACCAGGTCGAAGTAAGAGACACGGGAAAAATCCCTGGGAATTCCACAACCACGTTCGATGAATGAGAAATTTTTTGTCGACTAGGGAAACGCAACAGACAATCAATGGTTCTCTTTATAAAAATGAACCTGCTGTCATCGAAAAAACTGTACCAATTTTTATTTTCACACGTTCCTTTTGCGATAAGACAAATGAGTAGTATTTTACAATGTTTGCGACGAATACAAAAGTATAACAATATTTAATCAAATGCAGAATATATTTTGTCCCCAAATAGATATTGTTTCATAATTACACTCTTCTTCTTAATATATAAGTGTATATATATATATATATATATATATATATATATATATATATATATATATATATATATATATATATATATATATATATATATATATATATATATATATATATATATATAATGAAAAAACTAACAATCATTATTTCTAATTAACGGTAATTGCACTGGCCTACCGCTATTCCACGAGTTTGAAAATGATTGTTTTTTTCTTCGTTAATTGATAGATACTAAATAAAAGTATATTGAGGTTTCGTTATATCGAAGTCATGTTCCTTGAAATGTTATTTAAAATAAATATATTAGTATTATAAATATGGAGATATTTTTTAAAGAAAGAAAGGTGTAAATTAGAAGAGTTTTTATTAGTAATTAGCAATTAGAGTAAATGCATATGATTATGTCGTTGTATCAAGGTTTCGGGTGTCTATTGAAAGGGAATGGACAAATCTTCGTTATATCGAGATTCGACTGTATTACGTAAAGTTTTTGAATTTTAATTATAACCATTATTTTGCCCTATGGCAGCATACAGTATTTGGTCAATTAAACCTTTATCAGCTTAAATGCAACAGAATACTTCTACCATCATAAATTTACCTTGCTCGATCTGCCGAGTGAAGATATTCACAATGAACTATTTACAAGGTTACTCAAAAACTGTACGCATCACAAAATTTGTCATGACGAATGTCATTGATAAATATGTCAGAGCTTTTTAGAAAGTTCAATTAGGCTATGACATCTGTATATAATTGATTGAGCTTATTTGGGTGCGAATCAATTGCAATTAGCGCACAATGGAAATTCCCCCGGCGTTCCAATCAACAAAGTACTTACTTAATTACACGCATTGATCCACGGCTATGGCCTTTTTACTCCAACAATGTACGTATGCAAGGCGCGCATCAAGAAAATTGCTAATTGATCCTACAGCTCGTCGTTCCGAAGGTAAGATATTTTGAGCTCAACGAGGTAGCTCATTTGCTCTCAGCGTTTATGAAAATTAATTTTGCGACTCAGGCGGTAATAGCCCGACCGGTGGAGAGTCTGGGAGAGGTCTTACCTGCTCCGATAGCCCACTTAGCGTCGAGTACACGAGTATTAAGCGTCTACTTCTCACGTCGGTGACTCCGCCGAGCGTTCGAGTCGAGGGTGGAAGACTTCTTAGTCCAGTAAAAGAGACGAACACCAAGCACTTTTCAGCATAGAATATGAATTTTTGACTGAAGGTAGATGGTTGCATACTGACAGTAACCCCAATAAAATGTTGCCCCTCAACTCGCCCCAACCCTAAGAAATAGGGGTTGAAAACTTAAAAATCGCCGTATCTCGATAATTAATAGCCCGATCAAAAAATGTTTCGAAAAAAGTCGTTTGGAATAATAAAATACTTATAAAGTTATCTGACTTTCAATCCCCTATCTTTGAAAATAGCGGCACAAAAACTGTCTACTCCGCTCGCACACGCATCAACCCCGAATTTTCGAATCGTTTTTGTGCCGCTATTTTCAAAAATCAGGGGTTGGACGTCAGATAACTTTATAAATATTTTATTATTTCAAACAATTTTTGTTTGAAACCTTTTTTGATGGGGCTATTAATAATCGAGATACGGCGGTTTTTAAGTTTTCAACCCCTATTTGTTAGGGATGGGGCGAGTCGAGGGGCAACATTTTATTGGGGTTACTTTCTGTATGCAACCATTCACCTTCAGTCAAAAATTCATATTTTACGCTAAAAAGTGCTGGGTTTTCGTCTCTTTTACTGGACTATCTGGGCTGTATTACGAGAAGGGTTTCTTGTGCTGGAGCGGGGCCTCCTAAAGCGAACAAAAAGGTCGCTTCACGCGCGATTCGCTCATTTCGCAAGTGGAAGCTCGCAGAGTCGGAAAATTATGGTACAGTCATTTTCGTGCCGGAGGGATGAGAAACGAAAAAGCGAAGGATGCTGGGCTCACTTCGCGGGAATAAAATCCACCGAACACGAAGCTAAATACGAGGAAGATTTAAAAAAAGGAAAACAGTGGACAGGAAAAACGTTTTTGTCTTATGGCGAGGGAAGAAGGACGGTGGGGGAGGGCTTGGGTGCGAGGAAAACACGATTCTCGGGCCATCCCGGATAATAGACGATGGCTATTAATTAAGTAGATTAAAGTTTAAGTTGCCATCATTAGCGAGGAAGCCGGGAAAAGAGCCAGCGGGAAAACGTCTGGCTTACCGCCGTCGCTTGCCACTTGGAAGTGGCAAAGAAAGGAAGAGCGCGAGAGGAAACGCTTTCACAGTTATACTTACCGAGTCTATGGAAAAGTGAACATTACATTAGGCGAGAATGTTTAGTACGAACGGAAAAAGGCACAAGCAAGTTACGGTGGTAGGAAGTTAATTGCCGAGGACGTGATACTTTCTGCTTGTTACCATTATAGACCACGGCACCCTTACCGTACTATCTAATTACACGTATGTTACGGATACGGTTACAACACCTGCTCGAATTTTCATCGTTCGATTGACGTCGCAAAACAGGCGAATGGATAAGGTTCCGAACCCCCACTCTCCTCCGATCAAGCTGACATTTTTCACAAACCTCCCTTTTCGTATGTTAAGACAACCCCTTAAAGGATTTTCGGCGAGTCGCAATAGTTTTCGAGATATTGAATTTTTAAGTTATTTTTCAACGCGTATATATATAGGGGAGACCGGGGCAAAATGGTATAGCGGGGCAAAACGGTACCGGGGCAAAACGGCACTGGGGCATAATGGGATCGGGGCATAATGGGATAGCAAAAAATGAAGTTTCTTGGTGCTTGATTTGGGGCAAAATGGGATAGGGGCAAAATGGGACACACAAAAATGAAGTGTCGCAGCCCGCTGAATTTGGGGCAAAATGGGATGACAGGAAAATTCATGCTTCGGCTCTATGAAAGAGCTGTTGAAACATAATCTAATCTAAATGGTGCTTGTGGTTCGTTTCAGTCCACATATACGCAGATAATACGGACTGACCGATATATTTGTCGACACATATCCGTCGATTTCATGGGGAGCGGCGGTCCTAGTTTCATAAAACAATTTACGTAAAAATTGACAAGAGTTAGATTTTCATCAATGGCTTGAAAATCAGTATCAGTAACGTGCAGTTGGCAGAAAATAAATTTAAAAAAAAACAAAGAAAGATAAAAACAAAAAAAACCATAAATTGCACGCGTCAGATTATAAAAATTACTTGATTATTTAAATAATTAATAACGACAAAGAAATTGTACCAATCGAATAAGAAGGCTCAAATAACAATTTACGTCAAGTTTGGTACAGTTCTGACCGCAGAATCAAAAGTAATTGTTTAACAAACTTTAATAACAAATGGGCCCACTATTCATGTGCCCATGCTGACGATAACTTAGTCGAGTCCGTTTGCGACAATTGTGCCGATAAAAATTAGCTTAGTTAAACAAGCAATAAAAATTAAACATTGCCACCGTTAAATTATAGTATCGTAAGTAGAGTGTGACCCAAATATCGTGTAACATTCAATAAAACCTGTTTTCACTCATTCATTACCCCTCGTTTTTTACCCCTGCATTTCTTTCGTTTCTGCATCGAATTATTCCACTGTCCCATTTTGCCCCGATCCCGTTTTGCCCCAACCGCCTCTTTCTGAGGAGCCTGATTTTCTCCGGCCCATTTTGCCCCAGTCCCGTTTTGCCCCAATGACGTATTTTCCAGCAGTGTTGATTTTCACTATTCCATTTTGCCCCAAACCCGTTTTGCCCCGGTCCCATTATGCCCCGCTATACCATTTTGCCCCGGTCTCCCCTATATATATATATATATATATATGATCGTATTTTAATATAAACATTCATTGCAATTAAATATAACATTGTAATTATAATATATATATATATACATATACTGCTGTCCATCGCCAATTCGAAACTTACGTTTTATATTTTCTGAAAATGTTTATTTTTCGGTACGTTGAAGCGGTACGCAGGGTGGAGAACGAAGTAATCGTGAAACAATTTGCCGACGATTTTCATCGAGCCGACGAGAAAATCGCTGAGAAAGCCGTACGTGAGTGGCGGGGCAGCTATTTTTCGACGTCGTCGCGGTAATACGACTTTTCTTCATGGCCACTTTGACTCCACCCTGGCAATTTGGGCCACCCTCACACCCTTTCTTTCGTTTCTACCTATTTTCCTCCTCCTTGCTCTCCGTTTCTTTCTTCTTCTTCTTCTTTTTCCCTTATTCCTTCCTGTCAGTCCTTTACACGCGGAAAAAGAGTGCGCGTGTGTGTTCGTGACCCTCTCGCTCCTTTGGAGCGGCATCTCCACTCGCGGCAAAGGAGTGTCCCGAGGGACTTCCGGTTGCCACGAATCGTGGAACGAGGCGAGCCACGCGAAGAGCTCTCCCGTATATAAACTCGAGTTCTAATGGAGCCGCGAGAAAGGGAGTCAGACGCGCACCAAGACGAAAGATCGACCGTACACGCCAGTAGAATGTAACCGCCTTAACGGAGAGACGAAATTGCATTTGATCTTTAGTGTAGATCTTCTGGTCGCGCGCGGCAAAAGAAAAATGTCCATGCACCCGGAACAAGCCGGAAACCCTTGACGACGTTTTTTTTCGACTGTTCATCTCCTCTCGCATTTTGCTCTCTTTCTCTCGGTTTTATTATTCTTTCTCGTTTCCCGATGCGTAACGCTCGATAGTTCACTTGTGTATCGCTCAATTGAATCTGTTTATTCAGCCATTTATCTCGCGGTTAAAATGCCGACGGATCTCAGGGTAGAAATATTGTCAGGCTGGCCTGACATTTGATCCGGGCCTGATCACGCTGTAGTACGGATGCCTTACTCACGGTGTGCTTTGGTTCGCCTGATCCGGCTGGTTTCAGGCGATAGTCAGGCAACCGTATCTACGGCTACCTCCAGTTGCCTGAGCGGTAAACAGATTTACAGCCTGCATACATTCGCCTGATCCGGCTACCTTCAGGTGACGGTCAGGCAACTGAACTGACGGCGTGCGTCAATTCGCCTGATCCTGCTAGCTTCACCTAATCATCAAGTAAATATCGTCGTCAAATTCCCGAAACTATTATCCACTTTATGCATACATTTTTTTTATTCCTAATAAATCTGTGATTCGATTTCATCTGTTCGAAACATAATTTAGTTGAATCCACTGAATGAATATCAGAGAACCCACTGAATTTAGAGTAATTCGAATTTTCGTAGAGACAAACATTTTTCTATTTGCTTGAATTAATGGTCTGCCATTATTGCAATACACACATCGACGGCGGGGGTAGAGAGGGGGAGAGAGAGGATATATATATAGGTTAGGTTTGGAAAAATCTATAGCATGATATTCGATAAAACTCCCCAATTATCTCGGTGATATTAACAAATTGATATAGTTTATGTGATACAATAAATAATTAGAAGAATTCATGTGGTCTCTTATGCCATATCTGCGACTAAGATACTACAGACAGACGTGGAGGCGGCGAAATATTTTATTCGAAAAAGAACATTTCAAAAGGCTACTAAATGACGAATCATGATACACAATCATTGTGGTCTAACTCTGAATTATGTATTTCATTTTATTTTGGATTTATGAAACATGATTTTCTATATTCTATATTCTAAAAAATATATTTGAAATAAATAGGTTCGTAGTAGGCCGTAAGAGAAGGAAAAAACCTATTTGATTTAAATAGATCCTATTTAAATTAAAAAAAAAACAACGGAGACTTCGACCCCTCTGAACATGTCCTCCCTCACCCCAACTTTATTCCCATATCACCCTAGTACAATGATTATTTTCACTAAATCCCCAATTCATTTCCGGGCCCGAGAATTTTCCGCAATCGAAACGAGCAGGTACGTGAAAAGCCTATTCGGCCTCGTTTTGTTTTTCACTCTGGTACGTATCCCAAAGCTTATTCAGACTCTTTACTTCTCTCTCCCTGGCCTCGTCTTCCCTCGCGGTCGGCCCTTTTCTCCCTTCAGACTATCGACGAGCAACCGTTCGACCATTACTTGACCATCAACCGAAACGATTCCCGCGGGAACTCCGGAAGCATCGCTCTCACGGGAGTTTAATAAAATGTCTCTCAAATACCGCAATATTGTATCTTTGGAACACTGCTCGCTCGGTCAATTGAACGAGACATCCTCAAGGAAGCAAGCACTCCTCTCGAGAGTGAAATTATATGGGGCCCTGGGCATTCTATCTGGATATTTTATGGAAGTTACGATCGCTTCAGGTCACTTCTATCACAGTTTTGTAAATAGGATCATTGATTTATTTTTTCCTCTTTCGACCCCACTTAGTTCTACGTGCACTTTAGGCCATAAATGTGTAGATTGAACAAATTGAGGTGCAAAAAATCGATGGAGTCGCTTTATCATAGTAACTAAGAAGTGAATATCTAATTCGACTGATCATTTTCGATGTATATAGGGTAATCCCGGGGGAGTTGGGCATAAGGGAGAGATGGCCGATAGAAATGTTTCATGGAACCGCGCACTAGATTTCACCTGTCACTGCTTAATTCGCTTCGCGTCGTGCGCGGGTGTAAGTGTAAGAGCAAAAGTTTGGCAAAAAAAATGTAAAGTATGTAAAATCGTTTGCAATTATTCCGTCTACTGCTACATTTTTTGAAAGTTTCGTGTTTTACATTGTCGTGATGTTACTTTGTAAAAGTAATGGTTCCTTTTGTATTTCTTGAATAGTTCACGAACAGTGCTTTGTTATAACCTCAAGATTTCGCATGTGTTGTTTCTACTTGTTTACATTTTAGATGTGGCCATCTCTCCCGGGAGATTAGGAGAGATGGCGACGTACAGTCGGTGTATGACGGCCATAGTATTCATTGTAATGTGTTCAAGTCATTCATTTTTTCTACATTTGTTTTAGATGCGTAATTAGTACAAGAGAAAAGCAATTGCTCTACGAGGGAACTGGACTCAAGAATCATTAAAAGCAGCTGTTAGTGCTGTAAAAAATGATGAATTGTTGGTTCGTGCGGCCGCTAGGACCTACAAAATACCTAGAAAGACCTTAGAAGACGATATAAGAATAGTGACCAAAAATGTTGCGGAGAAAATGATTATTAAAGTCGTCTCGTCGAAGACTGGCTTCAGTGGATAGTGTGCCAACTTTGGGTACACAAAAATTATACTGATTTCGATTATATGTGTTTTAGATGTGGCTAAAAGTAATTATATTTATGTAGTATCGGTTACCAGCACATGCAGCAGCATTTTTCAAGAATTTTTCTGAAAATCTGTTCAAACCAATCGTAGACTTTGTTAGCAGGATGGACCTTAAAATTACCTGTGTATGGATAAGCTTATACTTGGAACTTTTTGGAAAGATTCCAGTTTACATAATCCTGAATATGAAGACAATTGGCTTCTATGAAGATAATTCAAGAAGGCGGATATAGTTGAGATCACTTTTCTCCATACATATCTCGCAAACCTATTATATATAATGTACACACACTGGATAAGATAAGTGCTTACTTTGCCTCTTACATGTTTCTTTCCTACACAATCTTCCGTCATTGTCGTATTAGCTCAACTCACTGGACGCAAGAAAGTCGAGCCATGTCCGGAAAAGTTTAAAACTTGAGTTCCCTCAAGGGAAGAAGAACTTGAACAATACCGTGGCGCTGAGCTCTCTCTCTCTCTCTCTCTCTCTCTCTCTCCCTTGCGTTTATATCCATTCTGTATTTCTATACGGAATACATGAGACGTGCTTTCCATATCTCTGCTGCAAACCTCTATAATGAGCTTCCACCAAATAGCATGAGCCTGCAGAAACGAGACTTTAATGAAATGGTCAGCAAAATGCTTGAGGCGGGCACTCTGTAATATGTGTATTGTTTTGTAGTGATTAGCTCCTTTCTTGTTATGCGTGATAGTTGTTTTTGTTTATATTATATACCTGCGCTTTTATTTTTATTTCATTTGTCTTTGTTTTTGTATAGAGATTTTCGGTATTCTTTTGCATTTTTCTTTTGTGTAATTTTTCTTTCTTTCCTACTACGATTTTATTTTTATTTGCGTATGTAATCTACGGCTCGTTTTGAATTTGCGTTGTTGGTTTTACATCTCCTTTATTTGTATGGAGTTATCATTCTTTCTTGTTTTATGGAGCTTCCTTCACTTTTTGTATTTTTGTATTTACTGCGTGTATAATGAGGATTGTGCCAGAGGACGTTTTTGGTCCTAGAACACTAATAAACCCATCTATCTCTGTAGTGCAATATCCGTTTTTTCCTCTCCGCTACTTCCTTGTTATTCTTCGCGATCTTTCCACCCAAATGTTGATATCTTCTTCTTCGGTGCTGTGTTTATGTAACTTCGAAAAGAAAAATTGCACCTGTCGACACGACTCTTTGCACCCTCGCTTGCTCAAATCTTGGGATCGCTACATATCGCACGTTGCTCGCCGACAACGAGCCATATACAGGGTGTCCCTCTTATCTCTGCCACCCGAAATAACTCGGTAGTTATCGACGTCACAAAAAAATGTTCCAAACAAAAGTTGTAGGGTGTGAAGAGGGCCATCAAATGCGTCCAATTTTTTTTAAATTTTGGTAGAGGCGCTGACGCACAGTAAAGGTCACGGCCACTTTTTAAAATAGAATCGTACATTTTTTTCAACCATCTTGTGGATCACCTCAATCCGCATAAAAACCTTAGGGGGTCAAAGTCGTTAAAGGTCATTCAAGGTCACCTATTAACATGACATACACATCTAAATATCTCGGATTAGATTTGTTTAGATTTTGTTTCGTTAGATTTGTTCGTTGTCTCGGATTAGATTTAGATTTGTATCATCGATACTGACCTTGAATGACCTTGAACGACTTCGACTCTATTGTGCTCCGCAAGATGGTTGAAAAAAAAGTGTACCATTCCATTTAAAAAAAGTGGAGGTGACCTTCACTGCACTCAGAAAAATGTTTTATTATGTTCCAATAAATTGGCACATTAGAACATAATTTATTAGAAATTGATAAATGTTGACTCGTATGGAGACAGTTTTTATGTGATTGTAACTAGAGAATTTATTCGGCGTCACAAAATATGTTTTTTTGCGTGCCAATTTTTCACATCAATTAAAAGCCAAATTTAAAATAGAAAATTTGAATAAACATATCCTCAAATCAAATAAATACTACTTTCCGATCACCAAACCTCTTATTTCGCAAGTATGATAGTAATGCGCGCATGCGCACTTTGCCCTTCAACGCGTCGGGCCCGACAGCAGGCCGCTCGGCAGATGTAGCTCACGCATACGCTTACCATGTAGCTTCTTCCTATGCCAATGTTTTTAGCACAAGTGTCAGTGTTGCGTTTCGGAAGTGAGAAACTCGAAAGTGAGGAATGATTTGAATGTAAGTAAGAATATAAAGTGACAAAAAAACGTTCAAGTGAGAAAATAATGACGGAGGAACTGACACAATTCCTCGAAAAAAAAACCAGCTGGGGGATTATAAAGAATCCTATTAGATGTTGAGAAAAATTCTTAGTAAATCTTAAATATGAACTTAAATAAAAAAATGTCTTAGCTGTTAATGCAATCGTAGTAGGCCGACATACGAATAAGAGAACTTATTCACCCGGAGACAAACTTCTTTGTCCTTAATAACTATTTTTTCTGAGTGTGTGCGTGAGCGCCTCCACCGAAATAAAAAAAATGGTTGCATTTGATGGCCCCCTTCAAACCGTACAACTTTTGTCTGGAATATTTTTTTGTCGTGTCGTTAATTACCGAGTTATTTAGGGTGGCAGAGATAAGAGGTACACCCTGTATGTATATATGTGTGTTTGTGTGTGTGTATGTATGTGTGTGTATCGAGAATCCTACATTCCAACTGCCATGAAATCTGATTTTATTACTGCTTTCTTCTCTCTCTCCCTCTCTCTCTCTCTCTCGCTCTCTCTCTCTCTCTCTCTCTCTCTCTCTGGATTCATAACTCATCGGTTCATGGCAATGCGAATGGAGCACAGCCCCAAAAAGTTATAAATACAAATTACCTAGAAAAAAAATGCGGTACATGCATTTATTATAAAGCATTTCGCGAGGATCGTGAGGATACGTCTGTGTCGCAACATGTTACATTGGATCGTCGCATTGTGCGTTTCGATAATTTATTAAACGCTGAATTTTTCAGACCAGATGAATACACAGTCAATTTTTGTTCCACGCGAGCTTTTGGTTTTATCGCAAGCCGCGCCGTGCGACTCGTATTGCATTGGGAGCTTTTATTTTTAATGGGACCGATCGATGGGCTGAGTTTTCCGTTGACGCACGCGGCCTCGGGTAAATAATCGAGGTAACGGAAGGGGGAGAAAAAGAAAATCCGGGCCGCGGGGCTGCGCGTCTGGATTTAAAATTCGACGAGTATAAGAGGCGCTACTGTCAGGGCGGGGCTGAAGAGGGCCGAGGTGCGGAAAAACGGAGACAGTCGGTATCGCACAGTGTATCCATATACGTGTATATAGGTATAAGTATCACAAACGTAAATCCACTTTTCACATCTCATCCAGTCCCCCTTTGGACCTTTCTCATTTCGTGAGGGGTGACAGGGAGAGAGGGAGGTTGGCACCCTCGGTACAGGTTGAGCGTGTACCGAGCGTACGATCCGCAGATCCCCCACGGGGTGCCCTGGGGGATGAAAGGGAGAGGGGCTCGTTCTTTTGCTTTCCAGATTCTCGCGCCTTCCATTCCTTCTATCCCTAATATTTCTCTTTTTCTCGACTAAAAGAAGATCGCGCTTATCCGACTTGTAATGCGACCGCGCCGATACTCTCGGAATTCCAAGGGAGGTGTTGGCTGGGCAAAAAATGGATCAGTGAATATGGGGCAGAGATAGAGACAGAGAGAGAGAGAGAGAGAGAGAGAGAGAGAGAGAGAGAGAGAGAGAGAGAGAGAGAGAGAGAGAGAGAGAGAGAGAGAGAGAGAGAGAGAGAGAGAGAGCACTTCAAATCCATGTGTGTTATTCGTTACACGCAAGGTGCGTGATTTTAGGAATTAACACGTGTAAATGCCATGTACAACTTAAAACAATGCGGTTATGAGTGTTACAGAAAATTCAAACACATTTTACGTGTATTTTCAAACCCTTGAACCGTATTAACTTTTAACATGTTATTGATGTCTTATTCAAAACATGTACCACGTGTAATTGCAAACACTTACACGTTTGAATGTCAAATGTGTCTTACATTGTGCATTAATGTGTTTCACAACAAAGTTAAACACATTTTATGCATATTTGTAAACAGTTGATCCGAATTGAGTATCTTAAAATTTACGTGTCATTTGTAAAACACCAAACAACCCATTCAATACGCATATAAATAATACACTTAATTGTGTAATATAAAACGCAAAAAGCGAATCCCGAAATCACAGACTCGGAAATGTGTAAAAAATGACCATATGAAACTGTGTTAAGGTAGAACGAGCGCGCGCTCTTAATTTCTATAGATTTTGTTCAAATTTTGACCAGACATGGTTTATATCATTACGCATGTTTGAGTGAAATTTCAGAAACGTCGACTATTTAGATTGGGAGATACTGAGTCTTAAAATTGCAACTTTTAACACTGCAGGGTGTGACAGACTTGTATCGCAACATTCCATTACGATTTATAGAATGCTTCGAAGCAGTTTTTCTGCTTATTTTAGCACAAAGCCACATTTTACACGTAGTTTACGTCGTTTTTATTAATTGTTTTCCATTTTCGCAAACTTTACCCACACTCGAATCTTGCAATTCCATAACAAGTTAACTTAGAGCAAATTTGGATCCAACTAACGCCATCTAGTTTGCACGAATTACACTGAAAAACTACAGAACGGTTTGTAGCTGTCATGTGACATTGATTTAAAATAGGATTAAATGTCAATATGGGATCTTGTGAAGACTTAGATGGTTTGTTACAGAACTGTCGTACAGTGATCATATACGCAAATGGAAAAATGTATTGATTCATTTGTGAATCAACATATGCAAATGGCGACAAAAATGTATATGTTTATTAGTTGATTGTGTGCAAACCGATATAAATATTGTTACATTTGTCATTTCTTGTGGGCGATCCGAAACATATATATATATATATATCGTTAAAACATATTATTACATCTGCAAAAATAAAAATATTTTTCATGCATAAAACCAAACAAAGTTTTATAAAGATATTGCATACATCTTCGAACTGCGCCTTTATTTTAAAAAATATGATAATGCTTATATGGTCGCAGTTACTAAGGCTGTCCTGACAAAATCCGATCAATTCGTCGAAAAACCCATGTAGGTTTCGCCAATCGAACCGTAACGGCCAATACTTGGGCCAATGTTGGCGGGGCGATGATCGATTACCCAATTGTACGCCAATGCTCGGCTGAGTATTGACTAGCCAACATTGGTTTGCCGATACGAGGCCAATGTTCGGCCAAATATAGACTCGCTAATCATTGGCTTGTCGATACGAGGCCGATGTTTGGCGAAGTATAGACTCGCCAATCATTGGTTTGCCGATACGCGGCCAATGTTCGGCCAAACATAGACTCGCTAATCATTGGCTTGTCGATACGAGGCCGATGTTTGGCGAAGTATAGACTGGCCAATCATTGGTTTGCCAATACGAGGCCAATGTTCGGCCAAGTATAGACTTGTTGATTATTGGTTTATCGATATGAGGCCGATGTTTGTCGAAGTATAGACTCGCCAATCATAGGTTTGCCGATACGAGGCCAATGTTCAGCCAAATATAGGCTCTCTAATCATTGGCTTATCGATACGAGGTCGATGTTTGGCGAAGTATAGACTCGCCAATCATGTTTTTGCCGATACGAGCCCAATGTTCGGCAAAATACAGACTCGCTAATGATTGGCTTGTCGACACGAGGCCGATGTATGGTGAAGTATAGACTCGCCAACGTTGGTTCGCCGATACGAGGCCAATGTTCAGCCGAGTAACGCATGATCGAACCACAATTCGTACATTGACGATTCATTGTTTCGCGTTGAAGTCATTGAGAGACGAGATAAATACTTTTCACGAGTCCATTGGACATTACTCTTAACAAATATACTACCAAATCAATGCACTCATTGTTGGCCGATTCTCGAACGAGCTCATACGCGATTCTCTGCCGATTTTTATGAACCATCCTACACTGACAGAAAAATTCTATAAAAATTAACTAACCGCGTTTATTTACTTATTTTTTATGTGAATTAACTAGATTTCGTGAAATCATATTTTTTCTATTGCATTCAATTATTGGAATTATTCATTTTTAATATATTTATTTATTGAAATTGAACTTGAACTAATGAACTAATGATCCGTCTTTATTGCAACACACATATTAAAGGGTTGTGAGGGTGGAGAGGGTGGAGAGAGAGGAATTATATATATATATATATATATATATATATATATATATATATATATATATATATATATATATATATATATATATGTATGTATATATATATAGGTTATGTTTGAAAATTCTATAACATGTCATTCGATAAAACTCTAATTATCACAATGATATTAACTATTTGATATAGTTTATGTGATAAAATTAATGTTGAGAATCCATTTGGTGTCTCATGCCATATCTGCGATTCAGATGTTACAAGTACTCGGTAGCATAGGGGCAGCATGCTTAGCTATGAGTAGGTAGGTTCAAGGTTCGAGTCCCATATAGGTGAAATATTTTCTTCGAACTAATCGTTTCGAAAGACCATGTAATGACGAATTACAATACAAAAATAATTAATTTTTTTTGTTAATGCAGGACCAATTTTGTTGATCTATATCGGGTCACAATTATCCGCCAAGATTCGGTCGATAATCGGGCCAAGCTCGAGTGCCAATGATGGCAATCTTAGCGGGGACTTATTGTTGGCCGATTCTCGAATGAACTCCTACGCGATGCTCGGCCGATTCTCATAAGCCATTCTAGGGCCAATATTGATTGCGAATATCGGGCCGTTCTTATCATCCAAGGCTCGGTCGATGATCGGGCCAAGCTCAAGTGCCAATGTTGGCAAGCTCGGCGTAGAGCATCGGCCAATCGTTGGCCACTACCGATCACCCTACATGGGAAGGGTCCTCACAACAACCAATTTTTAACTTTTTTCCAAATGTCCTAATATCTACCACTACAACCGATTTTCTCTATATTATCTGCAAAAATGGACTTACATCAAATTTTCTATAAAATTACGCTACAGCAACATTGATTTTCAATGGTCATATTTAGGCCTTAAAAAATGCTGATAAGTCCTTTTGGAGAAAAAACTGTGTGTGTGTGTGTGTGTGTGTGTGTGTGTGTGTGCGTGCGTGCGCGCGCGCGCGTGTGTGCGTGTGCGCGCGCGCGCGTGTGTGTGTGTGTCTTTGGAATAATAAACATAGACGATGAATAACTATTACTATGAGTTCAATAGCTTTCCGAAGAAATTTTCCCATTGCATTTCTCTCAAAAAACTATTGTTACATAACTTTGTTGTTTTCCATTGATTACGAAGGTTCAACATCGTCATCAGGTTACGCAAATTCGGCCAATTCTAGAGCATCGAACCGCATATTATTCAAACTCAAAAAGTATCGTCGGTGTTCTCCGCATTAGTTTCGGGACTTGTGTATTCGTATGTGCGTTTGGAAATTGTCGGTACCACGGGAACTCGCGTGCGGTCCTGTCAAAGAGCCCGAGGCTGGGAGTGTGGCGAAATTTCTTGCGAGTGACATATTACACCGTATCAGTATCACAGAACGTAACGTTTAACGTCACATATAAGAGCCACTGACTAAAGTTGCTGCCGCATACGTCAAGAGATATTGCGCGTGGCTCCTCCGCACACGAATTAGTCGACACGTGTCGTGAACATTGGAACGTTCTTGGTTGTCGTTTTTTTTTTGATCCCATAGGGATTCGCCACGAGGTACAGATAAGCGGGAGGTTCTTCTTCGGGTTTCCCCTCGTCGAAGCTTAATCTCTAATGCACCGCCGGGCTGCGGTTCAACCCTTGATAAACGAGTCAACAAACGTTTAACAGAGAGAGCATGAGAGAGCAGAGAGAGTCATAATTATTGGGGGATATTTTGTAAAGCGGTCCACGAACTTTTATATAGAACTCGCAAGGACTCGTCGTGAGAACGGATAAAATGGCGTAGCGTGAAGAAAACGAAAGTTTGGCAATTTCTTTACGATTGCCATGTCTGTTTTTTTTTCTTCAAGTTCTCGACCGAATGCCTCTCGATAGAATTTATCAAAATGTATAGTGGATGAAAAGAACTGTAACATCTGACGATTTGTTGAAATTCCCGGAGCTTTCCCGTTTCTAACTCGAGATTTCGAGACATGGAATTTTTGATATCACCGTTAGCAACTTTTCACAAATATCGTCAATGGCAGCTGAATCAAATTCTGACGCTAGCCCCTTTCTTCTAATATTAAGACTGAGCGCGTCGATATTCTTTCATTAAAATAAATACCAAACGGTAGAGGACTATTATCCAGATAAGGTAAAAAAAGAACAAAATTGCTGATAGTTTTATTTCCGAAATATAATCACGAAAAAGATGACATTTGAATCAAGGTCCGGGGCGTAAAGTCATACGATCGCCACTCACAAGGAACATCACTTGAGTGTCCGGCTTCGATTTTTTTGAAACTTATGTATGTGATAAAGCTTTGAAAACTATTAGACGCGTATTTTTTTGTCGTCGAAAAAACTGTTCTAAGGTTGGAAACCACCCTTCAAAGAAAGGCATGTCACCCCTTAATTCAGATTTTTTTCTCGATACTTCTATAGTGGATTATTCATCGCGTGGATAAGGTTCCGAACGTGCTGAAATTTTGCACAAACCTCCCTGTTAATATTTTCGCCAACCCCTTAAGGGATTTTTGGCGACTCGCAATAGTTTTCGAGATGCTGAATTTTGAAGTTTTTTTCCAACGCGCGCCAACCCTAAGGAATAGGGGTTGAAAACTTTTAAATCGCCGTATCTCGATAATGAATAGCCCGATCAAAAAAGGTTTCAAACAAAAGTTGTTTGGATTAATAAAATTCGTATAAAGTAACCTGACGTCTAACCCCCTATCTTTGAAAATAACGGCACAAATACGGTTAGAAAATTTGGGGTTGATGCGTGTGTGAGTAGAGTAGACATATCGCTGCGTCCTTGTCTGGATCAGTGGTGCTCTCGTCTGTTTGTGCCGCTATTCTCAAAGATAGGGGATTGGACGTCGAATAACTTTATACGTATTTTAATATTCCAAACAACTTTTATTTTGAAACATTTTTTCATCGGGCCGTTAATTATCGAGATACGGCGATTTTTAAGTTTTCAACCCCTATTTCTTAGAGTTGGCGCGAGTTGAGGAGCAACATTTTATTGGGGTTACTTTTAGTATGCAACTATCTACCGTCAGTCAAAAATTCATATTCTACTCTAAAAAGTGCTGGGTTTTCGTCTCTTTTACTGGGCTACAAACAAAAATACCCAAACAAACCCAAAAACTATTGCGCGTTGCCAAAGATCGCTTTAAGGGCTGTCTTAAAATATTAAAAGGAAGGTTTGTGCAAAATTTCAGCTCGATCGGGGGCGGGGGGCTTACCCCATCGTTCGACATTAGAGAAATTTTGCTTTTTGTTTTATTCCGATCGGTGCCCTGCCTGTGGGTGGAACCGCAAAATCACCCCGCGACATGACTTTCTTTGAGGGGTGTTTTCCTCTCTCAAACTCGTTTTTCCGCCGGTAGAAAAAAATACGTGTCTAATAGTTATCAATACTTCATCACATATATGAGTTTCAGCAAAATCGAAGGTGGTCACTTAGTGATGTTCCCTGTCAGAAGAAAACTTTATCGCTTATGAGTGTCTCCTATAGACAATTGTTCAATGTATAGCACCGTTCCAATGGACTCCATGAAAAGTTCAATGGTCCCTATATTTATTTATTATATTATTCATATCTTTTCTTCGATTATGGAGCGAGCCTCGAGGTTACGTTGAATGCTTGCAATATCCGCGATGTACATCGAGCCACCGGATATTGCAGGGCATGGAATCGCAAAAGGAACCAGTAAGCCACACCGGTACAAGCGGGGGTCAAGTCGACGATGCCACTCGAAGTGCAGGTCTGGTGTAAAAGCCAGCATTGACGCATCCTCGAACGAAACGTCTGTGAACGTCGAGGCATTTCGCCTTTCCCGTTCCTTGGGAGCAAGAAAAGTCAGTCTGCGAGGAATGAGAGAACGGAAACAAAAGCAAATAAGAAATATTCGCAACTAAAATGGCAAGTGGGACTTGCCTGGGAATTTTTCCAGCATCCTTCCCAGCATCCTTGGCATTATGGACTGGCAGGCTTCACTCGACTCTCCAGGGTCTCAGTGCTTCCAACGATTCCTATCCTTCGTATACAGGCAATAAAAGAAGATCCCGCTATCCAATCCCGATTGTACCTTTTACTTTTCTCTCTTATTCGAGCCTTCCAATGATACGATACGCTCGAAATGATCCTACGAGCCCCAAGGAACCATCCCCTAATACACATGTTGAATAACATAAATAATAAAAGTACAAACAGAACAATAAATACCCATAGATTTCGGGATTGGATACATACCGAAAGGGAATGATTCGCTCTTCGTCAATACCGAGGATTAATCTTCGGCTGCGACGCATCGAAGTTTTTCCCATTCGCGGCTCATCTTTTCACCATCAACCGAGACGATATTTTCCGCATAGGGCCCCGAGAAACGTCGGACTTTTCTCTCCCAACACGATAGTCATTTCGACTTCGTTCTCGTTCGATATGTGTATGCAGTTGTTATTTTTCTAAATGGCCATTCGCAATTGTATACACGGGGTGGATAATACACTGCGACGATTATAGGTACATTCCAATATCGTAATATTCACCGGGGGAAAAAGGGACGGCGAACTGCGAAGGTAGTATTGGATGTATTATTAATCCCTGCCTAACAATGAGAATCCTCTGGCGCAGTCGCCAAGGGGACGCAGGAAGCAGGAATTCACAAATTGGACCCACCAAGGGCATTCGTAATTCTCGATGATATACCGAGCGAAGAGATAGAGATAGAGAGAGAAAGAGAATTCCCAATGTGTCGCCATTTTCATCCCTTTCACGCTTCATCAATGATTGATATTTTCCCCGATCTGGATTTTGTCCCCTCAGCAGTATCGATGCTCTTCATTTTCTATCGCTCTATCTCAACATATCGCGATCCCGTCATTTCACATTCGGCAATGACAATAGTCCTGAAGATGAGGGATAAAGGAGGATGAGGGCTGAAGACAGCTGAAAGAAACGAATTTACTTGTAGCAAGGCAAGAATTGACAAGCTGACTGAAAATGATGATAGTTTTGGAAATAATTGATACGATTGAAAACATTAAAAAGTTGGGGTCATCTAGTGATCAGGATCTTTCCATTGAATAAAAAATTGAAACGTTTCGTCAAGAGTTTATTGAACGTAAAAAAACACAAATGTGTACAAAAAATTGTTTGTTCCAATCAAAACGAAGATGCTCACAGTTGAGGAGAATTTTAGCGTTCGAGACCTGTACCGTAAACTACCCATGCCTGGCGGGGCGTCGGAAGTGAAAGAAAGATTTCGCTCTTAAAGTAAACGACGCCGAAACTTTAAAGTAGCGCGTTTCTCGCTTCTTGTACTTTTTCCTCTCATCTCCTTCGACAGATATGGAGTGAACTTTTTTCCTTCTTTTCTTTTTCCATTAACTTTTGAAAGGTGTTTCGACTACTTAATCTCTCTCTCTCTCTCTTTTTTCTCGCCCTCAAGACCCTCGAGCAACTCATTTCCCGTTTCCCCGAGGACAGAACTGGAGAGCCGGAGTTTAGTCGTCTCATCGAGTAGAAGAGAAGTTTCACTGGAGAAACGCACAATACATGCGCGCAGCGAGCTGGGAAATAAGCTTAGTTAACCCTACCGAAGGTTGAAACAAATAATTGAAGTAATATTGTGCTGACTGGACGCCATTTCTGAACAAACACGAAGAGATACAGATCTTCGCAAATTCACCGATTCGACGTGGGGATTTTTTCCGAATAGAATAACCTGGGTTTTCAGCCAAATTACTCATATTTATTTATTCACTGACAATAAAATAAACATATGGTCCATTTTATTCGTATTTTCGTTTCTTATATTTATTAGGGTGATTTAAATAATCGACTACTTTTTTTCTTCAAATTGCCCTATTCAGTAGTTTCAGTAAGGTGAAATAGGCGCCTGTTGAAATATGAGCCCGTCATATTAAAAAAAATGTAAGGGTAATAAATGACGTTGCAGAACGTGGTTTTGCATTAATAGAAGAATACAATAATCGGTCAACGAGGAACGAGGAACAACTGCAATATCTTTTACAAGTCGTGCAAAAACATCATTGACGTCTTCTGCATCATACACAAAAGAAATCTTAAATAAATATCAATTTTTTTCATAATTTTTATATGTAAAATTTCATAATGTATTATATTAGAATATATTTTAAATAAAACGAAAGAATACTCATGTTTACAACTTTCATCAACAATTAATATTGAAAACTAATTTCATAAAAATTGGCGTCTTCTTATTTATATTTTTTATTCATATAACAATTAATTTCACGGTAATAGCAAATTTAATCGAAAAAATAAATTTGACAAGCCGTTAACGATCGAACTCTTACATTTTTAAATGATTGCATGACATGATTTTATAGAAAATGAAATGATCTACAAAAAAGGTCTTGTTACATTTTGTGATAAGACTGATAGTTTCGCCGGAAAATGAAAAAATCTTTCAATTTACTGTAAATTGAACTTTCACCTGGAATAACTTCGGAAAGAGTAGATTGATCATAAAACGATAAGAGACCTTTTTTATATAGCGTTTAATTCCCTACAAACGTACGCCATGAGCATTGTTGTTCGCTTACCCGTTGGCGAGTTATAAAGTGCTAAATTTTAATATTAATGGCTCACATTACAATAGGCGTCTTATTTTGCCTTATCTACTGCAACCAACTGAATAGGGGAAATTGAAAATAAATAGTCGATTGTTTTTAACCCTAATATTGAATATTATGTTTTTGTGGATTAGAAATTATCTTCAACCCTTAAAATGCGTATAAAAAGTGAACTTGCGTCAGCTTGAATAGTCGAGTATTTTTTCAATAAAAATATGTATACACGTCAAAAGGTCTGCAAGCTCGTCGAGGCTAAAAGAAAAGAGGATCTGGCCGACGACCTTAGCAGGTTCATAGTTAGTAAATTTGCGACGATGGCAGCAAAGAGAAGGCCAGATAAAAAAAAACTTGAAAGGAGCTGCTCTTGTTCGTATCTGCCCAATAATCGGGAGTGCTCTCTGCTCTCGAATGCCAAATGGGCCATCGACGATATTACTACTCGATATTCCTACTGACACAGTCCCGTCTCTGTGCTCCCCTCGCCTCCTTCTCGTCACAACTCGCGTTCGGAATTTTGTCGACGGCTTTTGTAATTAAGGGAGTGGAATTTACAAAGGAAAACGCCGGGAATCAAAAGTGCTCGTGGGGAGGAGAAAAAAAAATGTGAAAGGATATTATCCGTCGGGGTATCTGGAGAATTTTTGATGGCTCCTACTTGAACAGGCTCCGTTGACAAACCCGGTATTAAACTCGGAAATGGCCAGCGAGAAGAGGCTCCAAAGGACATCAACGAATACTCCAGCAAGAGAGTGAGATTAATGAAGAAATAAAAAAAAGAAGAAAGTAAAGAAGGATGAGGGAGATAGCAAAAAAGTAGAGAACCAACCCACTCTCCAATTCCATCAACCCTTCGGAATATCCGGAGTACCCGACAACGAGCTACAGCAGGAAAAGCCCTTTTACCCCCTCGAGAATAAGCGCGTCCGTCAAACGTCTTGTTAGGAAAGCGAGCGAGAGAGAGGGGGAGAGACAGAGACGAAGATAGAATTACAACTATAGGTAGTTGATTCGCCCCAGAGCTGCGGTCGTCGCCCACCGCGGTCCTCGCCACATCGACTCTGTATGTGCTCCATTCTTTTCTCGAGATCACTCCGAATTTCATTCCGCCTCCCACTTCAGCTTTATCGCCATGTATAAACAGCCCTGGTAGCACTTGACTTAATTGTAAACGTCATTTGCCAAGTCAAAAGCAAATCTCACCGAGCTTAATAACATAGTAATTGATATTCCCGCCATTTCTCGGTTAAAACCATCCGCGATTATTCAAACTGTTAAACTATTGGACATACTGGTCCATTACTGATCTAGCCTCATTCCTCTTACGCGTAGTTCACAAATGTTGGCTCCTACGCTCAGAGCCCGAAGAAGCAAGGATATCATCCAAAAAACGGTAACATCATTTGGCTCTGGTCTAAAGAGTTTATTCCTACACTGTTCTGACGAAAAGTCTCGTCTATACAGAACCTGAGCAACAGAATCCTCTCTGCCTATTGCGTCAGTGCATATCGACAAAAAGCTGCTCACGCGCAAAGAACCATTCGCTCAGCTCACTTCATCACGAAATTAGCTAGCTCATTTTTGACGGCGACAACCGGTCCGCCATTGTCATTGGAACTTCCTGAGACTGTCCAGCTGATTGTCATCATTTGGCTCGAACATCACTGAGCTCAGTCCAAAGCGCCCATAGTCCGGCCGTTTCGAGCACATTGTCAGGCTCGTGGGGAGTGGTGGATTTTTAATGGTAGCGGCTTAATTGTACTTTGAATCCGACCACCGGTAGCTTGGTCCGCTTGGACAATGAAAAAAGGAAAAAAGAGAGCGTACGGAGATAGCGGCTCTGCCTGTCGGTGAGTACACAGGCAGCAACGCCATATATATATATGTATGTATTGTGGAGGCTTCGCAATAACGGAATATATCAAGCTCTAGAGGGAACGTGTACAATGATGCGAAAAAGCAGGCCAGTAGAGGCGCTTCATTACGGGACTGCAGCCCAATGACCACATGAGTCTCTTGATATTCCGCTGATGGAGAAAAAAACCCGCACTGCCGAATATAAAGGCTCGCGTAGCCTGTTTTAAATGCATTAGAAAAAAAGCATAGCTTCCAAAAAAAAGTAGACGAAATCTGTTCTCTACCCTATGAAACAGTAGCTGTTGTTGCCGTGGTCCATGGTTGGAGCATCGAAAATAAAACTATTGGATTCGCTTTCGTTTTATTGTTACAAGATGTGACGGCTCCCGGCTTCTTGCTACCTTCAACAGGCAGGTCCTGTCGGAATCAGAACTTGTTCCTGATCAAGAACTCCCATCACAAACGCTCTCATGTCAGCCTCCCTCACTCATTGGTCTAGTGGAATTTCCACCCGTTCTCTTATCAAAGCTGTGGGACCGGAAGCGCAGCGCCAACAAAAATGATCTGGTTGTGCGCATGTCCCGAAACATCTTGGCCGTTTTCAAGAGCGAGCAATTCATTCGCAAGATCTTCCGCACGTACACGCGAAAGAAGTTGATGCAAAAGCGTACTCGAGGATGCGCGTTGCACGACAAATTCCGCGTCCGTATCCCATAAGACACCGGTGTCATGGAACTGCCCGAGGACTTTAACCCAGATTTCACTGAAAGGCGGTTAGAAATTTTAATTAATGCTCTGGTGGAGCACTGCATACAGTCACCGGGCATTGTTCTTTGCACCCCCTGTCGCTTGCGTTCACACGTGTGCTTTAGTAAAGTCATATATACACGTGCGTGCTCACCGAACTCATCAGGGTAGCCTGATGGGTCTCCACTCTTATGTCTCACATATTCGACGACCGGGGGGGCGGCGGGAATACGCGGAAGTTGTATTTTTATTACGGTCCTCGGGCAGCTCGGTTGTCGAGCTGCCGAAGAAGAGCATCAAAGGTACGTCGGGAACAGACGAAAAGCATGACGAAAGGCGGCGGATGAGCGAGTGAGCGAAAAGTACAGCATACAGGAGTCAGTGTGGCAAACGAGATGATAAGTACAGCAGAACTTGAAAGAGGGTAAAAGGGACTGAACAGAAGAGTGGAGTGAACGACACAAGCACTGGGCTTTACAATGGACGTTTTGCACACCAAGTTACCTGTACAAATGTTGACACCCCTAAACACTTTCTGTGTCACGTGGCTCCATCGATTTTCGCCGGAATTTATGGAAAATGTATTCTAGCTCAAAATTCTAATGTCCAGGTGTTTGTGAGCTTGTAACAAGCTTCGTCGTTCCTATATCGAAATATTTGACATCAATAAGACACTCCCTGAAAACTTTCTGTGTCACTTGGGTCGATTGGCTTTCGGCAGAATTCATGAAGAATGTATTCTAGCTGGCAATTCTAATATCCAGATGTTTGTGACCTTTTAAGGAGCTTCATCGTTCCTAAAGCATAATATTTAATATCAAAGTTGGCATCGTTTCACGTATTGCATTTAGCAACTATGAAGATGCGATCGTACGAGCACCACAATACTAACATTTTTATCAAGGTTCCTAATCGTCGACAACTCACCGCTGAATTGATAGATTTAAAAATGTATTCTTTCATACTAATTGCGTCTATTGTATTCCCCATGGTGATGTCATTCGACTAATGTCCCTGGATGCATAAAATTAGTAATAGCAAGAATTCTAAGGGTCATCAACCAAGACGTATTTCTTGGTCCCGCGAGTCGGAAAACGCAGCTATAAAGGATCAGGCTGAACGAACACAGGCCGTATATGAAGTGACTGTGGAGAGAGAGAGAGAGAGAGAGAGAGAGAGAGAGAGAGAGAGAGAGAGAGAAGCCGCGCGGCTGTTGCTTGCGGTTGAATATACCTACGGCGGCAAAGGGGTGGGCGGTGAAAAGGAGCGCTACGGGAGGGGGTGGCGGGTAGTTGCACCCTCAGGTGCTGTTCAACAACGAGGAGGGCTCGACTCCGGCAACCCTTTCGGGGTAATAATCGGAAACGATACCCCGGAGAGACGATTCCTGCCACGGCTGTATTAGAACGAATGGTAATAACGGGAACGATGCATACTAACGATGTTTATAACCCTATGTATTTATGCTCTCTGCTCTCTATCTCTCTCGTTCGATCCATAACTCACGGTGCCTGCTTTAGATTATTTCTTAGAACATTGTGCAGCTCTGCTCTCAGAAGGGACTGGCGACAATGAAGTAGAACATCACATTGTCACCAATCAACGATTGTTTATTTTTCGTATTGATATTCCCGAAATCATGACGTTCAAGTTTGAATCGGAAGAATGCAACGTTTTTGTGTGTTCATTTTTCATTAATTTTTTTAATACATATTCAAAGCCTTCTTCGAGAGGTCGCAAATCTCTGATAAGAATACGTAAAAATATGCGGGTTATTTTGATAGCCGAAAAAAAAAATCGCAGGAGTGAAAAGTATTGATTTTCGTTGCATTCCAACGATGCAAGCGTCAACATCATCCGAAATGTGACTATTCGAATTGATGAAACGTTCCCATCGGATGGGAATCGCCATCTCACTTGTATTATGTGTGAGGCATGTCGAAAATTAATGTTGCAGTCCGATCTTGAAATTCTGCTGAAAATAATAAAATGAAAAATGAGTTCGCTATTCATTTTCCTCAAAACCCTCAATTTCCATACAAAATCGTCGAATGTCTATAGAAACACGTTATTAGGTTTAGCCGGCGTAATTTTGAGCTTTCGACGAGAACTCCGTGCTATTTGTAACCCATAAAAATTGCTTACCGGATAGATTCTTGAAAAGGTGTGAAAGTCGAAAAAAAATGTTTTACCATTTTGACCACTTTTTTCATCCGCGAAAATCGTAAAATTTCATACTGCCGTAGTGGCGGTCCGATCTGAGCTACAGAAACTCATGCGGGATTTTCCAGAAAGAATTTTGGTAGACATTTTTACCCGATTAGTTTACCCAGAAAGTATACTTCAAAAATGGCCGAAAAGATGCAAAAGGTATGTATGAAAAAACTCGCGAAAGTCTATCAATCGACTTTGAAATTCGACCAAAAATGGAAAAACGATCGTATTTCAGCGAATCAGGCGGTAGTTGTTAGAGCAAACGATTGCGAAGAGAATGCGTGCCGAGCCGAATTTCAAATCGAAACAGAAAATAAATAAGCGGCGATTGAGTAATGACACTTATTTTTGGCCGAGATGCGGAAAAAATTGAATTTTCAATACTTTTTTCAATAGTTCCTATCGATGTATTTTTACCTTCTGAATACAAATGGACTATTCATATTCCCCAAAACCCTCAATGTGTATTGAAAATCGTCGAAAATGTATGGTAACACGTTTTTCGCGTTTAACCGATGCAATTTCGAGCTTCCGACAAAAACTCCGCGATAACTGTAATCAGCAGAAAATTTCCCATCGGCTAGCCTCTTGAAAAGGTGGAGAAGGTGAAAAAAAATTGGCACGTCATTTCGAATACGCAGCACTCGACATCGATCATGTTATTTACAATTGCAGCCCCGTCGAACCATTATTCGATAAATCTCCGGCGAAAACTTGAGTACCCGCGGTACTTCGGCCTACGTTACTTTTTCATATTTAAGCCACCCTTGCATTTTCAAATGATGCGGGAGAACTCTCCGAAAAAATGAAAAGCTGCGCCGAGCTGAAATCTCATTTGGAATGTCTGTGGAAAATTCGTTAGCGTAAAAGTAGCTTCGTATAATTAATGTAACGCGGCGATATGTTCGTACTTCGTATACACGAAGCTGTGCTGGCCATCCCTGCCAGAAGAGATGAAAGTAAGTTCATTTAACGTTGGATAGGGGTCCGATCTTTGGCAATTTCATTAAACTCTTTTATCTCTCGTTCCAACCAAGCCGTTTTTTTGTGCCGTTTTCCCTCACCGGTATTTCCCTGCGTAAAGAGCTCTCGATGCGCGTGCCAGCCGTGGTTGATGTCCGAGTAAACACGATTGAAAATCGCGGAATTCTCGATCGCTCGAGTGAAAGAGCACGAGATTTGCTTGATGCGAAAAAAAATCCCCGAATATATCCGACAGTTTCGGTGCGTTACGATCATTTGTTCAACCCCTCTACTGGCATTTTTGCCGTTTGATGTAACTCGCTTTGACGAATGACGAGACTCGGAATCGCCTTCGATGCACGCCGGAATTTGGACGCTCGACTAAACGTACCCTCGCTTCGTGTAACTCTCCGCAATCGGGAAAACCCGCATGAAGATTATTACAGTCGTGACCATGTGGAGGCGAAGATACGTGCAAATCGCTTTTCGGAGCAGCGAATTCGATTTTGCTTAAATTTTAAAACTGCCGAAAGTAGCAAAATTTCTGCATGTTTACGTACTTAATTTAAACCTCGCGTGCAATTTTACCGTGGACAGCTCACAGCTTTCTATACGCAATGTCAGGTAAGGGGTAAAGTCACTGTGCAAGAATTTGCACAGTAGTAAAAATTTGAAGGAAATTTTTTTTTATTAATTCTTGGAATGACATGTATTGAAAAATATGTTGGCAACATTTTTATTCGCAAGTCCGAACATTGACGGAGTTAGAGTCACTTTAGTGAGAACAGGTAGCGCGACTGATTAGTGCCCTCAGTCCCTATAGGTATGGCACCATTTCCAATAGATAAAGTACAGGCTCTGATTATTTTGTGAACTATCATGAAGATGAAGAACTGTCATATCACCCGCGACTGGATACTTCAATGTAAGTATCAATCTTCTAGAAAAAACATAACTTTATATCAAGAAACACGGAACGAACATTTTGAACGCGTTTTTCTCAAAACTAGTTTTTTCGACCTTGTCCGAGCGATACTTAAAAACTTTTTTAAAAACATTTTTGCAATCGCAGTGACTAAGGTTGTACGTATCCGCGTCTTTAACATTTGATAATTACTATTTTTAAAGACTGCTTAATACAGAAAAAGGGCTTTGAAAATAGAAAAAAATGTCGAAACTGTCGGCATTTTGTGAAAAAAACCTAAATAAAAAACAGCTACGCCTAACTATAGCTACATTTATATAGATATCGATAAATTGTTGACTTTTAATTTACAGATAACCTCCTATAAAGATATCGATGGGACAATGACGAGAATTTTTTTTTTTCGTTGTCAAATCAAGGCGTATATCGCGGTTAATTTTCAAGATGTTGTCATAAAAATTGGTATAAAACTAGATGAATATATACTTCATAAAATGAGTATAAAACCGAGCCTTTCATAACTAGTTATGTCTATGAAAAAAATCGCAATTATTGACGACAAAGCACCCGTTACGTAAAGGAGTGGGGGGGGGGGTTCTGGCCAAGCGTTACGGTCCCGTTACGTGGGGGAGGGGGGTAAAAATTTGGAAATTTTGCGTTACGTAATTTGTGTACGCCCCTTAAGTTCAGTTGCCTGAAAGGAGCCGGATCAAGCGAATTTATGCAAGCCGTAAATCCGCTTGCCTACCTACCGCCTGAAATTAGCCGGCTCAGGCAACTGGAGGTAACCGTAAATTTGGTTGCCTGACTATCGCCTGAAACCTGATCTTTCGAAAATGCAGTTTAAATTCGTGCGATCGTTAAATAAACGCCAACATCCAAAACGATTTACAGTGTCTTTTTTTCTTTCTCTGCCATCGTAGAAGAAAATTGCGTTATTCAAATGAAGTATCAAATCTTCACTCATCTCCGCCACAATTACAACTGGAGTATGAAATAAATCGGTCGTCTCGGGGGTCTGTCATTACATTTTCCGCTTTTCGCAGTTAGAGCGAAGATTATGGGTGCAGTATTCATAATATCCTCGAGTATCCGTGTACACGTACTGGTCGCTGTGGCTCGGTTTTACAGGCCTGAAACGGGTGGCGAAGCTGTACGGCCAACGAGTGCGAAAATGGACGGAATTTAGATTGCTTATTAAACAACGAATAAATAATGCCTCGGAAGATTCGAGCGTTGTGTCCGCGACTTTGAGTACTTTTACGGGGCTTTTGTCTTTCATCGCGAAAATTCGTTATTCGCCATTAAGAGTTGCAAGCGGTTTTTTCACGAGTTAAATCTTGACTCACAGCGCTATAATTCTTAACAAAAATAGCAAGATAAAAAAAATCCGTTAGAGCGGGCCAGAGCAGAAAAAAATCATGTACCTGCTTATAGCACGACGTAAACGTTAAAAATATTTAAAGAATCATTTATCCTGACGTATTTATTTTCATCACAGAAGTAAGAATATTTCAAAATCATCCGTATAAATATTCGAGCTTAATTTATCATAATATAAATAAATATAATTTACCAAAAAAACCCAAACCCAAACATATAATTTACCATACAAACCCAAAACAACCCAAACAAACTAAATGAGGGTGAAGTTTGCATCGTTGGAATGCAAGGAAAATTAATATCCCCGAACTCCTCTAATTTGTTCTGGCAGATCTTACCTACAAAAAATCCTCAACCTTTTTTTGAGACCTTCATTTGGCGTTCAACAATATAAATCTATAAAAGAGATCTTCCACAATAATAAAAATATGGAAAATAAAATGTAAAGAAAACTGTAGTTACGTTCCAACGATGCAAACTTCAACACCGTCAAACCAAATTATACACCTCAACGGATCAATTTTTTTTCAATAATAAAAGCCAACTCATATTATTTAGATGTACCTGTTTTTTATTACCCGAAAAGTCTGATTACATTTTCAATGCCATGAAATAGTTGCACTTTGTGGAATATCTGTAGATTTTCCTTCTGAAACGCCAAGATCGAAAGGCAACTTTTGCGGTTCCAACAACTTCTGTTCAGATGTTGCAACGGGCGTCGGAAGCCGTGAGAAAAAGGCAAAAAAGCATTCTCCGTCAAGTTTCATCTGCAAAGTATCGCGGAGAAATTTCGACACGGGTGGAGTAGGCAGAGGTTGATACTGGCGATGTCCGGTTTACAGTGATGCGAATCGCTGGTCCTTTTAGTCATATATATATATAGGTACCCGTTAAATTCGAGACACGAGGGATACGAGCGGCTTTGGCCGGACGGAACGTGCGCGTCGCCCGTCGGCTTGATCCTTTTGTACGAAATAATTGAGACATGAAATACGAACGCGCGGGAAAACCGCGACGCTCGCGCGAGTTTGACGTAAGCATTCCATTGTTTCGAGACATCCCTTTCCTAGGAGCCATACCGACGTACGGATATCCATCGGTGAGAGCAACGGAGAAACGCCCCGATGGCGGCAAAGTGGGAGATGAACGGAGATAAAGTTTACGTGAATATATGCACTGCAAGGATTGAAGAGCAAGAGTGAAGGGTTGAAAAGGCTTAAAGCCTTACTCGGCGGGAGAGAGATTGCGGCAAAGCGACGTAGGGTAGGTGTGCTTAAGCCGAACCTGAGGATTAGTGCTGTTCGCTCCCAAGAGCTGTCCTTTCCCTCCCTCCCTCCCTCTCTAACACCCCCTCGCCCTTTTTGCGTCTCGCTCTCTTTTTTTCACACTACATTCCTCTTCGGATGCATTCAAATCTCAGCCTTTTCGGACCGTTCGCATTGCACCTCCTTCCCCTATACGTGAATATGCGGTTTTATTGTTAAGCGGTCTTCTTACTTTAGACGCTAAAAAAGGCTATTTTCATGAATTTTTTGATAGGTTTATATTATGGATATTGATATAAAAGTTGTTACACTTAATAAATGCACTTTCGAAACACATATAAAAAAAATTGTATGTATTTATGTAACCAAACAAACTTTAAACGCGTTTTTCTCGAAACAACGTTTTTCGACGGCTTATTGATAAAATCTTCGAAACTACGGAACCGACTCTTATGAAATTTTAATCACATATTCTTTACAACTATAGCTATAGCGCATATCAAGGATACTTGAAAATGTTGATATTTACTTTTTCGCCAAAAACAGTGAAAAAATACGTTCTTTTTGTTTTTTCGAAAATGTCCGCCATTTTGTTATTTTTGCATATATCAAAAATCGTATGATATGCGCTATAGGCACTAGCATACTGAATCTAGAACCGTTTGATTTTTTTGTTTCGGATGATCCATCTCCGAGATTTCATCAACAGCGCAGACCTATAATTTTTTTAGGACATTTTTTTAACTTCCATTTTCGTCAATAAATAGTGACTTAAATAAATAATTTTTATTTCAATGTATTTCGAAAGTGTATTTATTAAGTGTAAAAACTTTTATATCAATGTCTATAATATAAACCTATTTCAAAAAATGCATGAAAATAGCCTTTTTAGCATCTAAAGTGAGAATAGCCCTTTAAGGTAGTACGAGCGCGCAATCTTGATTTCTATAGATTTTGTTCAAATTTTAAGCAGACATTGTTTATATCATTTTGCACGTTTGAGTGAAATTTCAGAACAGTTGACTATTTAGATTGGGAGATGATGGGTTTTAACCCTAGGATCCCGAGTCGAATTTTTCGGCCTATTGTAAAGGCCTTTGATTCTATGTCAGCCTCACTTGAGTCTGTTTACTGCTAAAAGTCCTACTATGGGCTCCTAACATGCTCTTTCTTTGCTGCTCACCTCCTGCATAGGCCCTTATAATCCTACCTAACCTAGCTGAAGTCGTTGCAGCGCCTCTTTTGCTACTAGAAGGCTTACTATGGGCCCTAACATGCTCTCCCTTTGCTGCTTGCCTCCTACATAGGCCCTTATACTCCTACCTAACCTACCTAAAGTCGTTGCAGGTCCTCTTTTGATTGCGTTTGGACCTATCGCGTATTTGGCTGTTTCGACGAAACGAGGGTGGGGATGGTCGCATTCGAAAGAGAAGGTCTGATAGTTTTCAGTAACCATCATGCGTTGGACTAGGTAGGACCGCGCGTTCGACGTAGAGGCTCACTTTTCCAATGGCTTTTCCCTTATCGCCACCCAGCGAACCTTTCGCATTTTCTTCAAACTTGCCCCTGCAGCTCCAGCAACTCTCCAAAGTGGAAGAAATGGATCTTGGGCAAACAGTTACAATATTTTTGATAGGAATTGCCCTCACGTATGCATGTATATGCGGATTCCTATAGCAGGCGCGCATGCATACGTATAGGTACTAGTATACGTGCGTAGGTGTATGCTTAGGCGCGAGTGCACAAGTATATACGTGTGTCTACGCATGCGCGTATTCAGGCATATGTATCTCTATGTGCGTAATAGAGTGTATGCGTGTGCGTGTATACGTGTGCCAATCGACGTCCTCCTTAGCGCCTGCAAGTGGAGAAAAGGGAAATTTTTTCCCGTTCTAGGCCCTAAGTAGGAGCTCATTTTATATTGAATACGAAGCTACTTTACTGCCTTTATCTCTTACCACTGTGAGGATCTGGAGGGGCAAAATAGGCTGAAAATTTCGACTCGGGATCCTACACATGGGTACAGCAAACCCCACATTATTAGTGAGAAATGCTAAGATCATTTTTCTTGCTTTGTTCACCCGCATTTTTCACGGTGATAAATTTATATTAGGCGTTTCTCGCAAAACCTATTTCATTCGACAGTTCTCGAGCGTTCGTTTCCAAAAAAAACCTCTCTACGACAAACAATTCGTTAGCAGCGTTGATTTAAAGTGCGTAACCCCAGTGTAGGTTTTTGTTTCGTACAGATAGTATGGGGTCCTAGGGTTAAAATTGCAACTTTTAACACTGCAGGGTCTGCATTGAAATTTAGACAGAATAATTTTCCGTTAAAAATATTTGTCCCCTATAATAAGAAGACATATGGCAACACCGCAGAACAGTATCGTTCAATATTTCGAGAAAAAAATAATTATCGTGTTCCTAAAGTAAAAAATTGTGTCATAAAAAATATTTGCATTATAAATATTAATATTTTATATTGTTTATGTTATCTTCGTTAACAAATACAAGTGTGGGTTCGTTCATAACTAATTAAAAACTTTGTTCGATCTAAAATTACTTCCAAATAACAATTTGTGTTGCAGTATTATTTTAAATATGCCGCGCAAACTCACGTCATTGGATACGTGGAACGATACGGTGTCGCCATAAGTCTTCTTATTATAGGGGACAAATATTTTTTACGAAAAATTATTCTGTCTAAATTTCAGTGCAGACCCTGCAGTGTTAAAAGTTGCAATTTTAAAACCCATTATCTCCCAATCTAAATAGTCGACTGTTCTGAAATTTTACTCAAACATGCATAATGATATGAACAATGTCTGGTTGAAATTTGAACAAAATCTATAGAAATCGAGATTGCGCGCTCGTACTACCTTAAGGGATTAGGCCACTCTAGAGGCCAAAAAATAGGCTTTTTGGGGATTTTTTTCAGAAAAACTACAAAATAAATCGAGATTACAAAGAAGGGTGTTTGTCATACATATCAGTGACTGTATACAATAATTTTTTTGAAGCGATTAATTTCAAAATGACGGCTGTGCAGCGTTTATCTCAAAACTGCATTTTTTAAGTTGGCCGGAAACATAACTCAGACAATTTTCCACCGATTCACTTGAAATGTTGAATATATCTTGAAAAATACATTGTCTATGGAAGTACGTAGGATTTTTTTTATATTGCATAGTTCATTTGTTATTAACAATTATCTGACGATTTTTTAGGCAAATTTTTGGAAAGTGAAAAATTTGCCTTAAAAACCGTCGCCTAACAAATGATTGTAACTAATTGATTGACCTGAAAAATTATTGTATACAGTCACTGATAAGTATGATAAACCCCCTTTTTTGGAATCTCGATTTATTTTGTAGTTTTTCTGAAAAAAAATCCCCAAATAGCTTATTTTTTCGGCCTCTAGAGTGGCCTGAGGCCTTAAGGGGAGCAGCGATAAACTTTCGATATACAAAAATTCCAAAGATTCGCGTATCACGACCCTTCCAATGTGGGAAGTCTCTCTTAATTTACACCGAAAGTCAATGTTTCCTTTTGGATCCTTGTTTTATTTCCTTATTGCTATTGCGATTGTCGCACACCATTGTCGACTCGGCGCGCATCGGTCCAGTGAAAATAAATGCGAAGTCACAAGTGGAAAGAGAATGGAAAAAGAAACGATGAAAAATTTGAGAAAATAAATAGCCGTTATATATGTATATATATCTATACGCACTATATACAAAAGTAATTCGAAAAAAAAAGTTAAACCGCACGGATATATGGGTTCGGTGCGATGTCTAGCACCCACTCATACCCGTGAATTTGCACGGTCTCTTTCTCTCTCTCTCTCTCTCTCTCTCTCTCTCTCTCTCTCTCTCTCTCTCTCTCTCTCCCTCTCCCGCCAGTGATGATATGGGATCTTGTTCATATATATATATATATATATGGAATCCGGTGGCTTTCTTTTTGTTCTTCTGCAGCGACGCTCCCACACGGGGCCGAGGGACCAACATACATCAAGCATCGAGTTTATCGACTATCGAATATCGATATGTGCGGTTTTCACCAACGAATATCTATAAAACGATATAGACAGATCCATATATATGCGTAGCGCTTGTTTAATCGTTTTTTCTCCTTTTTTCCCTCGTTTCCCACTCACATTTCGCACTTTATGAATGCTTGGACTCTATACCGGGACTTATGCTCTACGCTAAAAATATTCTTATCGATACGTCTGGGCAAAAAATTAAAGAAAAAACAGACGGACGAATGTTAGATAAAAACGAAAAAGAAGGAGGAAAAACATTTGTGAGAACGGGGAAAATTACTTAGGGGAGGGGGAGAAGACGAAAAACGTCCCCAAAGCTTTATTGGATCGATAACTGCGATAAGTTGAGATGCAAAGTTGAGAATAACCGTCGGTTTTTTCTCTGTCCCTCGGTTCTTCTGCCCGCATGTATTAAGTGATGCTCAATAAGACTCTTTTTCCTTTTGATAAAAGTGCATCCTCGTTTCCTTGTGACGCAACTGTACCACAGCCCTGTGCAACTTTCGCGTATGCGTATCGCGCATCCTCATTACCCACTCCGATCCACAGTCATAACGGCTTTGAAAGTCCTTTGGAATGAATCGGAAATGGGGTTCCACGATGATGCATGCTTGGCCTTAAAAAAACCCCAATTTTTAGGGGCATTGTTTCTGCCGCACGCGTGTGATGATAACACCACGTAATTACTCGGAAATAAGCCACCGAGGTAGATAGAGATGAAGCCGTTCGAAGCTCATCGAGCTTTTTCGTTTTAACACCGAAAAGGCACGGGAGGAGAGGTGGAGAGATGAGGAGACAGGGAGAGAGGGATGGAGAGGAAGAGCCGTTGTGCATCAACATCGAAGCCAAAGGGTATTCCGAAATTGCTGAATTCCAGCATACTCCAGCTGCAGAAAATGTGTATGGCTTTACTCTGGTTAACGCTACGGCATATATATATATATATATATATATATATACCCGAGTAGAAATATTGTCAGGCTGGCCTGATATTTGATCTGCGCCTGATCAGCTTGTAGTACGAAGGCCTTACTTAAGTTTGCCTTAATTTGCGTGATCAAGCTGGGGTCAGGCGGTGGTCGAGCAACCGGACTTACGGCTTACTTCAATTCGCCTGACCCGGCTAGCTTCAGGCGATGTCAAGCAACTGGACTTACGGCTTACTTCAATTCGCCTGATCCAGCTAACTTCAAGCAATCATCATGTAACTGGACTTCTACAGTTTGGCGCTAAAAACGTGCCTAACCTCATCTTGTCAAATGATACACAGACACGAGAGAAGCACGAGACATTATTAATTACTTTATACATTTTTACAAATAACGTGTACGTTGTGAATAAGATGGACGAACACAATCGGAAGAAGATTGCGCAACGACTGTGTCTGCGTGAATAGCGGGCTTTAAATAAGGGAAAAAACGAAGAAATAATACAGCAGCAGGTTAGTATAACAATTAATTTTTTTCAAAGACTTACAATTCTTAAATCTATAAATATGAATTGGATTAAATCTGACTGTAAATTAATCATACGCCAAATTATATATGCATTGGTTTAAATATTTATTATGATACATTTGACAGATCCGGAACAGATCCTCTCAGCGAGGAACAACTCGAAATTCCTGAGGATTGGCATGTGTTGGCGCTACCACTATGTAAGTAGATTTATATTTGTTTTGTGTATCGCTTTTATTTTTCTTTACTTGGTCCGTCTCCTTTGCCAGAGGAGAAAAAGAGAGCGTAGGCCAACCAAATAATGGTAAGCTGACAGCGTAGTTCAATCTGGTAAATGTTTTGCCATCGGTGCTGATTAGCCCGGACAGCGTAGGCTAACCGAATAATGATAAGTTAACTACGCAGTTCAGTTAAGTGAAAGTAAGTCCATCGGTGCAAGTTAGCCCATTAGAAATGCACTTCGGATGGACATTACATTCACTAAACTGACTACGCTGTCAACTTACCATTATTTGGTTGGCCTTCGCTGTACGGGCCCGGACAGCGTAGGCTAACCGAATAATGACAAGTTGACTGCGTAGTTCAGTTAAGTGAAAGTAAGTCCATCGGTGCAAGTTAGCCCATTAGAAATGCACTTCGGATGGACATTACATTCACTGAACTGCACTACGCTGTCAACTTACCATTATTTGGTTAGCCTTCGCTACGGGCCCGGACAGCGTAGGCCAACCGAATAATGATAACTTGACTGTGTAGTTCAGTTAAGTGAAAGTATTTCCATCGGTGCAAGTTAGCCCGTAAGAAATGCACTTCGGATGGACATTACATTCACTGAACTGCACTACGCTGTCAACTCACCATTATTTGGTTGGTCTTCGCTGTACAGGCTCTCCTGCTTCGATTCTAATTTTCGTTAAAAAATGACCGCTCGCAGCTTTTGCAACAATTTTTTTTCTTCTTTAAAGTAGATAATTGGATGGTGAGAAAAAGGAAAAAAATAGAGCTCAAATTTGTGCCACCCTAATAAAATGATGTGCATACCTTATATAGATATATATGTAGACATTGAATTCTAAGTGGGATACACATTTTCGTATTTTTCAGTGGCTGTCATTTCGAAATATAGGGAACACGGAATAGAAGTTCTTTCGAAGCAAATTGGACAAGCTGTTGGAGCGGTATCAAGGCCTGATTAATTCAGCAAAAGACTGGGACAAGTTTCGAGCGTCGCGTAAAAAAACGAACAGAACGCCCAATGTAACGTTTCCTAGAAACGTCTAGTCATAAAAACGTTGAGCTCTGTTTACTTTATTCACGAAGTTTCTTAAGTTTTTGTTTAGAAAATATATTAGTTTATTTCGGGATGATAAGTGGAATATAATACAGTGATATATGTTAGTTTATTTCGAGTTTTTGTTCTATTACAAATACAAGAAAAATGATGTTTGTTTTCCACATAGATATATCTGAAAAATATATGTGATAAATTTTATATTTAGATTAAAAAATAAACGATCAGCGTTATTTATAAAGTGGTACCTTTTTCTCTTTTGTGTATGCGTTGTATTTTTTATTTCAGGAAAAAATCGGTCATCCTGAGCCGTGAAAAATCATATGATTTTTCATTTTGATCAAGCCGTGAAAAACTAAGCTCTTATCAGGCCGTATTTTTTTACGCTGATCAGGCCTTGATCTTTTACACTGACCAGGCCTTAATTTTTTACCCTGATCAGGCGTTGATAGTTTACCCTGATCAGGCCTTGATTTTTTACCCTGATCAGACGGAAGTCAGGGATTGTGTTTCAAAAATGATCAGGGCTTGATAAAAAATTCTGATCAAGGCTGGAAAAAGAAGTCAGGATGCCTGATCAGGTGTTTATTGTAGCTGGAGCAAGATTTCTACTCGGGTATATATTCGTACATAAACCTTCGTGCATCGATTTCGACGTTCATAAATGCTTATATGTATTCATGTATATATAATATATACATACACGCACCTTTATGTACTTCGATGCCTACAGTGACATACCCGTATGTGTGCATGTATACAGGGTGTTGGGAAGGTACATGCAAAGGCTTAAGGAGGTGATAGGTCACTTCGTTGGGAACAAATCTAACCTAGGTTATCTTAGTCCAAAGTCAGAATTTCGAGTTACCGTGGTAAGTATGATTTTTGGCAAATTTCCCAAAGTTAGGTACTAACTCGTTCATAATGTTTAAACAGACAATAATTGGTAACTAAAAACTCATTTGTGTCTTAGCTTAATGTGTATTCAATCGACAAACACCAATACAATCATCTGTATTCACACAAGTAACTAAAAGGGTTGTGTTGAATAATTAAAAACTTGTCAAAAAATAAAAATACCTCTTGTCTCGTTTTATCACTTACTCGTTTACCGCTTATGTTAATGCTATTTTTAAAAAATAGCACCAAAATAAGAGGAAAACGAATTAGTACCTAATTTTAGGATTTTTTTCAAAAATCATTCTTACCATGATAACTCGAAATCCTTAGACTTTGGACTACGGTAACCTAAGTTGGATGTGTTCCTAACGAGGTAACCTATTACCCCCTTAAGGCTTTGCATCGACCTTCCTAACATCCTGTATTCGGACGTTGAATAAGTTCTCGCCAAGTGACAACGCCAACTGATAACGCCAACAGATGGCGTTATCAGAACTGCGTGCGTGTAGTTTGGTAACGCATCTACAAAAAGTACTACAAGCAAGCTTTCAAGCAAGAAATTCAGTGTACGCCATTTCGCCGAAGTGTAAACAACTTTTTTTTCATAGTATTTAACATGTCACATTTCGTGCCAAGAAGAATATTTACGGAGAACTTTACTGCACTACTTTATGAAAAAAATCTGCAGCTGAAACACAAAGAATTCTTGCTGAGAGTTACGGCGACCATGCTCTGTCGGAAACAACATGCAGAGATTGGTTTTTACGCTCGAAAAATAATGATTTTGATGTGTTGAATTGGATACATTACTTCATGAAGACTCATGTCAGACGCTAGCTGAACTTGCAGAATCTTCAGGCGTTGATCACACAACAGCTTCGAAACGTTTGAAAGCATTAGGAAAGATTTTTTTTAATCAAACATTACATTTCACGAAAAAGAACCGCGATAACTTATTTAACATACCAATAGTATATGGGGGGAAACGTTATTTTTTTTATTTTTGACTTCGCGGATCATCCTCATGGTAGCCTATTATCCCCATACTAGTAGCCATACTCAGAAGTCTATTATCTCCATACTCAACACTGTATAGCAGTGTCTTCAAAATCACCTGTAGGTAATCGTAAGGAAATTAATATAAAAATTATTTTAAGGACTGTTTTCTTTACAGAATCAATGATTCGTTTAAAAAAGTATTGAGAACTGTTTTTAAAATAACCGGAAGTGGTGATAGTCAATATTGGATGGTTGTAACAGGTTCAAAGTGACCTATATGTATACATACCCATGTACGTATTGCAAACTGGCTTGGTATTGGCACTGTACTGATGCCAGAGCTGCCAATACTGGCAAGCTACCACGGGCCAAGCCTTGCCCAAGTCGGAATGAGTATTGAGACAACGTTGGTTTGTTAACTAACACCTGTCCAACTTATAGCGGCGTGAATCGGCCCGACACTGTTTACGGGTATTGTCTCAGAATAAGTGCCCAGTTTTGGGCCAGATATCATTGCCAGTCTTGAGACAAACCCTAAATCAGTACGTTCCCGGTACATGCCCGTGTATAGACTGGGGACTTGGCTTAGTCTTGGCTCAGTACTGATACCAGAGCTGCTAATACTGGCAGGCTACCAAGGGCCAAGCCTTGCCCAAGTCGGAATCAGTATTGAGAGAACTTTGGCTTGTTAACACCTGTCCAACTTATGGTGCCGTGATTCGACCCGACACTGTTTATGGGTATTGGCTCAGTATAAGTGCCCAGTTTTGGGCCAGATATTGTAGCGTCTTGAGACTAACCGTAAATCAGTACTTTGCCGGTACATGCCCATGTATAGACTGGAAACTTGGCGCAGTATTGACGCCAGTACTGGCTGGATACTGAATGCCAATATTGGATCAGATCGTGTAAACGATACTGGCCCAATTCTGAAATGATAACACCGGTCCTACGCTTGGCAAGCGTTGGCACAGTATTGGTGACTAGTACCGGCTGCCAATATTGGGCCAGAGTTGCGGCGTGTTCCCGGTCACCGGCATCAGATAAACGTCGGCTAGTTGTCAAAAATATTTCCGCCGCAGTGGTTTTTTTCCCTATCGTATCTAAAAAAATATCTGAAATCAAAATATTTTATTTCATTGCACCCAGCTCTTAAAATTATATCAGTAAAAATTTGAAAAATATTTACTATTCATGCGTTTGTACGTTATTGTCGCACTGAAGGGTTTTTTCGTTATACCGTTCGCGCCTGGTTTCCCCGTGGCCGAGTATTTTTCCTGCACCGCCTTCGATATCAAGCCAGCGATCACATTGCGGATAACACCTTTTCCGTCGGTCGGTGAACCCACCAAGGATCTCATCACCTCCATCTAAAAAGAATTGAAAAATATAGCCACTTCTAGAGTGTTAAGTATGAATTAAGATGCTCTTCTGTAATTTTACTTCAGCATACATAATTTCGGTCAAAGTAAATAACATTGTATTTACCAAAGCGTTTTCTTTCCCCTTGTCCTCCGAGACTCCCTGATCAAATTGAACAAATTCTTCAAAACAAATTATAGAATAAGTAACGAAAGTAAAGAAAATATAAGAGAGAGAGAGAGAGAGAGAGAGAGAGAGAGAGAGAGATAGCGCAGTCTTACAGCAAGTAAGGAACGGAGAGAGAATAAATGAATCATTTATTCTGCCTTAACATGCAGTAGACAAAAAATACAAAATAAAATTAAAAAATAAGTATAAAGAAAAATTCTTTGTATATCTTATCTGGTTCACCTTATAAAACGTTCGAATTTTTATAGCACACTTAGAGCACTCGAATTCGTTTTAGGACGAGAAAAATTAATTTATAATAATAGAAAAACTGTACTGTATAAAAACGAATGGGAATATATGACAAGCACTTGGGGATTGAAACAAGTTCACACGTAGACGGCACGAGAAAAACTGATGCTCAACGCTGCCAAAGAAATCCTAATTCTTTGTTGACGCTGAGCGTGGATCAGCGTGTGGGTATATAGGTGCATATACCCACACGAAGTGTATACTTGCCGCGGAGGGACAGCATGCGGGAAGAAAACAATCTTCAACCGTGTGCGCCCGACGTAGCGAATGACCACTGACACACACGCATTGCGTCGAGGCATAACAATGTCTGCCTCGACGCAAGAAGGCGCGAGAGCTCGTCGCGGCCTACGTTCAGAACGAACACGCGAAATAGTGAAGTAAAATGACATCGTCTACTTAGCCAATTTATGGATATCCGTAAGGATACGGAAGAGTCCAGGGGAGTCTGTAATGGTTCGGGATTCTGTCCAAATTTCATAGCAACTTTACTTTTACAATACTTTGTGTAAAAAAATCACCACAGTATCTTGATATATGCAAAAATTAGAGCGGTTTGACATATTTCGAAAGTGTCCAAAATTCATAAAATTTAGACCATTCGACCGTTCATTCCTAAATTCAATACCAGCCGTCCTTTCATGATTCGCTATTTGTTAAAAAAAAATTCTTTTACTATTCTTTTAAAAATTCTTTTACAAAATTCTGAATTTGTTTGCAAATTAACTTGGTCATAGACATTTTTTTTTATTAAAAAATGCCGTTAAATTAACATCAGAACGAAACAGGAGCCCTTCAACCCAAACCGTTCTCGAGTTACAGACGTTTTAATTTTACAGTGCCAGAACGTACATGCGCGCGCATACGCACACACACGCACATGCATGCAGACATTGTTTCTGAATATGATTTTTCGAGGTTTTGGGACATTTTGAGGACGTTGACATTGAAAACTGAAAAAAATGTTTTCATCGTCACAAAATTTCTCTATGAGGAAGCAAAACTTACATTTTTCATTCAATCCATATTTTTTGGACTGGCACCGTACTGATAAAATTGTCTGCCAATACCGAGGCCGTACTAAACCGAAGACTCGTTAACCAAGACTGGAATAGTAATGTTGCCACTTCTGGGGCACTACTCCCAGCCAAGACCCACCCAACCTTGGTTACCATGACTGGCACTGTACTAATAAAATTGTTTACTAATACTGGGGTAGTCCTGAACCGAAGACTCGTTAACCAAGACTGGAATAGTAATGTTGCCACTGCTGGGGCACTACTTCCAGCCAAGACCCACCCAACCTTGGTTACCATGACTGGCACTGTACTAATAAAATTGTTTACTAATACTGGGGCAGTACTGAACCGAAGACTCGGTAACTAAGGCTGGCATGGTACTGTTGCCAATGCCGGGGGACTATTTCCAGCCGAGACTCAACCAACCTTGCTTACTAAGACTGGCACTGTACTAATAAAATTGTTTATCAATACTGGGACAGTACTTAACCCAAGACTCGGTGACCAACACTGGCATGGTACTGTTACCAATGCTGGGGCAGTACTTCCAGCTGAGACTGAACCAACCTTGGTTACTAAGACTGGCACTGAACTAAGTTTACTAAGACTGGCACTGAACTAAGGTTACTAAGACTGGCATTGAACTAATAAAATTGTTTACCAATACCGCAGCGGTACTTAACCCAAGACTCGGTGACCAAGGCTGGCATGGTACTGTTGCCAATGCTGGGGCAGCACTTCCAGCCGAGACTGAACCAACCTTGGTTACTAAGACTGGCACTGAACTAATAAAATTGTTTACCAATACCGAGGCGGTACTTAACCCAAGAATCGGTAATCGAGACCGGCACGGTACTGATACTTTCAGTTGCCAGTGCTAGGGCAGTACATCCAACCAGCTTTGGTTACCAGGACTGGCACCGCACTGATGAAATTGTTTACCAATACTGGGGCAGTACTTCACCCAAGACTGGGTAGCTAAGACGGGCACGGCACTGATACGTTCAGTTGCCAGTGCTGACGTAGTACTTCCAGCCAAGACTCAATCATACTTGGTAACCAGGACTGGTACCGTACTGATAAAGTGGTTTACCATTACTGGCCCAGTACTTCAGCCAAGACTCATTAACCCAGACTGGGACGGTACTGATACGTTCGGTTTCCAATACTGGGGCAGTACCGCCAACTGAGAGTCGATCGCCAGGATTTGCACAACTCTGGGCCGTATTGGTAACTCTGGCGCAATACCGACATTCGCACATGGGTACATGGAAATGTTCCTGTTCTCATTTATTCAAGTATATATGGTTCGTTTTCTCGTAAAATAGTAGCTCTAGGGCAATTCGGCGTGCTCTGTGTAAAATCTATAAGCCCCATGCGCCACCGTCATCAATTAATACGCGAGTGGAGTTAAGCACGAGTGGGAACTTATTGCTCAAAAAAAGAGTGAAAGGGAGAGAGGGAGAGAGAGAAAGAGAGCCGTGATTTGGAGCTTAGGAGAATTTTGGGCACAGTTGGACAGAGTTAAATGTGTACCTACTGCTGCACTAGGGATCGTAATAGTGGATTATAAAACAGCCCAAAGAGACCCTACCAAATATATTAATTTTTAGGAACACCGTTCTTGATCGTGAGCGTCAACGGATTGTTAAAAATTTCAAAACTCGGAAACGACGCACCTAACTTTGACCCAACAGATTCCACGCAACAGCACAATCGTAGGATAGATCGAAAGGGAACAAATCACGACCATCATTATTTGGGCTATCAGGAATGTTCATCTGGTCTGTTTCTAATGTAGTGATTCGTTCACTAGGTATTTTCTTTTCACTGAGAGTCATAGTGATCAATTGCTGATTCCATTGTTAAGTTAGAGTTATGAGTCATGGAGCTATACAATGATTCAATGGATGAGTTATGGTGATAAGCCATAGAGTTGTAGTGGTTCAATGATGAATTTTGCACTGCAACTAATATCTATGCATCTGTACATTTCTGTGCATTTTTGAGCGTGTCCCCTCTAGCAAATAGCAGGACTTGTTTTCCGTATCTATACGTTTGGCTAGTAATTTAGGACGAACGGTTGAACGGTCAACTGAGTACGCATTCGAAGCACAGCATCTCCAAAACATACTGCAACAACGAGCAATAGCTATTGTCCATTGGTATGGGGAATTATAACAGGGCGGCCAGCACTGGGGGGGCGTGCGCTTGCGAGTACTTTGCAAACATGTTGCATGTGGGTTCGATATACGAAAGCAATTACCGATACGAGGTCCAATGGCTCGGTCTTCTCTAGGCGCAACCGAACGGAACAGACTCGGCTATGAGAGTCACAATGTTCTAACACAAATGGGATTGTGGAAGAGCTGATAAAACGGAAGAAAGAATGAAAGCACCAACGAAAATACAAGACGGTTATAGCGGTATGAGATACCTGAAAGTTTTCTCCTGAGGAATGTTTAATAGTAATTGGCATGATATTTTTGCAATTTGCAGATTTTATCCTTCGCTATGTTTTGTTCCGAAAATTGCAATGCTATATGGGAATCATGAAGATTAGCAATATAAGACGAATACTAGACACATTTACATTGTTATTGGTGAATAATTTGTTCATTGGTTATTAGAACCACATCATAATTTAAATACCGGAGTTGGCCGAATTTTTTCAATGCACTTTTTTGTGTTGAGAATAATTGTTAATGGGTCTATATAAGCTTGGGGCTCAAAAAGCGGGTCGATTTTATTTTTTTTTTAAATGAGAACATTAAGATGACGAGGTCGGAATTTCACCCACAATTAATACATAGTCTAGCCAAGACGGAGTTTTTTTGCGAATATTGATAAACCGTGGAGTTATTATTATTTAAAGAAAGTGCCGGCCAGGCCGCATGGGTAATTCTAGCAACTAGAGTGATCTGAAATGGAAAATGAAAAATGTACTTTTAATACGATAATAATTTGTTCGTATGGCCGGATGCTTTTTGAAATTATGAAAATTACTAAAATAGCATCCTTTAGAAAAAAAAAGTTCAATTTTGAACAAAAAAAACAATTATAATAATTTTATATTATCAAATGAATAAAAATACGTAAAAAATAAGCCGGCCAGACGATAGAAAATATTAAAAACTATGCTCCATCCGAATTTAAAGTGAATCGGACGAACATATTTGGCGGTACGACTTGTACCGTTTCATAAAGCATAGTTTCGAGAAAAACCCAATCGAAAAAAGCGTCAATTACGGCCGGGCGATCTGATTCTTCATTAAAATCGTCATAACTTGGTCTATTTTTGGAGCATGTACAAAATCTGTGTTGCAAATTAAGAGCCAAGGCTATACAAATATGTTTTAAACATATTTGGAGCCTGTACAAAATCTTTGTTGCAAATTATGACCCTAGGCTATAAAAATATGTTTTAAACACAAAGAACTGTATTTTTGAAATTTCAAGCTGATATCGACCCCTTGAAATGATTTGTCTCGCCCATCCATTTTGGACAAGTTTCGACGATAAGTCACACTGGTTCATTCGTCTTTTAGGAAATAAATTTCATTACTAATTTGACTGGAACGAATGAGCTTGTCCGCAGAGTCTAATAAGTGAGAATCCGCATGGGAAATAGACTGCGAGAAGTATGGGGAATAAAGGCACAAGGACCGAAGAAAAAGACGAAGAGTATATCAGCAAGTGTGACGATTCTTTCACGGTTGGTGGATAAGAGAGGTCGAGAGGTCACAGAGAAAATGCCACAGCCCAAGGTG
>OX101792.1:10338994-10371494 GCA_944452715.1 Ophion slaviceki
CCTTTTGACCGGACGTTATAGAGGTCCCGCCCATTCTAACTGCAATTTGAATTACCAACGGTATTTTTTCATCCCCGTATTTTTTCATAATTTGTCCGGCTATGGTGCACAGCTCTTCATCGAGGAACTAGCCACAGCATTCGAGGGGAAAACCACTATGCTGCCCATAACTAAAGAGGAATACATTTCTTTTACAAAAACATTTCGAACGGCAGACAATTCACATTCGATTCAATTACGCTTCATCGATGCATGCAAATTTCTCAATGCGAGTCTGGATGACCTGGCCTCATTTTTGACAATGGACAAACTAAAAATTTTACGTTCGCAATTTCGTGACATAACGAGCGATAGTTTCATCCTATTAACTCGAAAGGGCGTCTTCCCCAATGAATATATCGATAGTGTAAACCGATTGGAAGACTATCACCTACCACCACGAAACGCATTCTACAGTACTTTGACTGGTGACATTGTAAGTGAGAACGAATACGCTCACGCCAAGAATGTATGGGAACGGTTTTCTATTCAAACGTTAGGTGAATATAGTGACTTGTATTTGAAGACCGAAGTTTTGTGGCTGGCCGACGTTTTTGAGAACTTTCGCAATAGCTGTATGGAGCGTTACAGGCTCGACCCCGCTTATTACTATACTCTTCCCGGCTACACATGGGATGCAATGTTGAAACACACATGCGTTAACTTCGAATTGCTCACCGACATTGACATGGTATTATTTGTTGAACGGGGTATACGCGGTGGCCTGAGTCAGTGCTCAAATAGGTATGCGCGCGCCAATAACAAATACATGGAATCATTCGATCCATCAAGGTCCTCCTCATACTTGATGTATTTCGATGTGAATAATTCGTATGGATGGGCAATGTGTCAACCATTGCCCTATGCTGGATTTCGATGGGTCGATGAGTTGTCGACATTCGATTTATCATCTATCGCGCTAGATTCACCGACCGGTTACATTCTTGAGGTTGACTTAGAGTACCCGGCATGTCTACACGATGCACACACGGACTTACCGTTTTGTTCAACACATGGTAAACCACCTGGTGGACAATACGAAAAACTCCTTGCAACCGTGCATAACAAGGAACGGTATGTTATTCATTATCGCAATCTGCAGCAGTGTGTACGACACGGTCTCAAAATCACCAAAATTCATAGAATACTCCAATTCTCCCAATCGCCCTGGCTACGAACATATATCGAGCTGAACGCGCAGTTCCGAACCCAAGCAAAGAATAATTTTGAAAAAAATCTCTATAAATTGATGAATAATGCGGTGTTTGGGAAAACAATAGAAAATGTGCGCAATCACGTAGACGTCAAGATTTTAACACGGTGGGAGGGCAGGTACGGTGCAGAGGCAATGATTGCAAAACCAAATTTTCATAGCCGGAGTGTTTTTTCAGAAAACCTTATTGCTGTCGAATTACGCAAGCTCGAGGTGAAATTCAATAAACCAATATATGTGGGTATGTGTATACTCGACATATCGAAGACATGTTTATATGATTTTCATCATGAGTACATGGTGCCTCTGTATAAAGAAAAATGTACATTGCTGTACACCGATACGGATAGTCTAATATACAACATTGAGTGTGAGGATGTGTACGACGACATGAAGCGTAATAGCCATCGTTTCGATACGAGCGAGTACCCGGCGAGCAATGGGTATGACATACCGCTTGTCAACAAAAATGTTCCCGGACTTATGAAAGACGAAAATAATGGTCGGATAATGACGGAATTTGTCGGGGTTAGAGCAAAAATGTATGCAGTGCGAGTCGATGGTAAAGACGTTACGAAGAAACTGAAGCGCGATAAGAGTAACATCGGGGCGAGAAAGATCTCCTTCGAGGATTACACGAAATGCTTATATGACCAGATCGAAATGACTGGTCAGCAAGCATGCATACGATCGATGTTGCATGAAGTGTACACCACCAACGAGACAAAAATTGCTCTAAGTCCGCGCGATGACAAACGGTATATCATACCTGGAACCACGAAAACGTTGCCATGGGGGCATTATAGGATACAATCGTAGGGTGTATTTTTTAATTGTAGATAAGCTTGTAAAATAATTGTAAAAAAGCTTGTTCTGCAAATAATCAACGCTGTGAGAAACGACGTTTGTAAATTATCGCGTTTGTCTGTTGTATATAATAAATTGGTTCATGAATTTTTCAACTGAGAAAATGAAGAAGGGCCCGTTGTAGTTTGGCGAATCACCTAATTTTTCCTCACACTCTCCTGACACGCTTCTACGGGGAAGAGAGAAAGAGAGAGAGAGGTGTCATAAAATTTAAAACATTTTTGTTGTCCGCTCCACATCAGGTTTGCTCATTCAGCTATTGTGAGTATTGTCGAAAGCCAACCCCATTACAAACATTCGATTATTACGCTGCTACAATACTTTTTCAATGAGATCAATTTCGACATATTCGAGATAATTTCGACATATAAGTAGCTCCTGATCGTACAAATCACCTGCAACGACTCCATCGTTATAGCCCGTCAGATGAAATGCTACAGACTTCGCCGTTTTCTCTCGATATATGGCAAATATTTTCGCTGGCCAGTTCGGTGCGTAATCCTTTCAGAATACACTCTTAAATTTACTGATTCTTAACGCTCTTTATTGTCAATTTTTTACTTCCATAATGATGCGGTTTAAATTTTTTTGAAATGGGGTCCTATGAAACCATGTTGTTGTGGCAGCATCTCATTTTCAACGTTGATGCTACTCAGTTTCACCTGTCTTATCGTATAGTGTACAGAATCATCAGACGCGTCTACTAGGTTATCAAGAATACCGATGTACCTATAATTACTACGTAGGCTAAATTGCATTCGCATCTTATTCCTCACTGCACGATTGAAATACTCACAAATGGATGCTTTTAAATTGCTATACCCAGAATACAGGCGAAAATTACACGTTTTTTATTGGGGTTTTAAAGCGACCATTATAAAATGATATTCCCTGATCAAAGTGCAAGTTCTGCGGTATACGTCCCCTTGACAAGTGTTGACGTCACTGCGGTTCCTGCATCATTACCATTCTTACTGCGTAGGCGTACGGCCGAGGCAAATTTTGAGACAGTATCGATGACGGTTAGGTGAAATTTATGTTTGGAGTTTTTACGCGCGTACGATGAAATATCGACGAGATCAGCTTGCTATGGTTCACCCAAGCCGCGAATGTTCACAAGTAAAAGGTCTAGTAGCGTCGAGTTCATCAACGCTTCGCACAACGAACGAGTTTTTTATTTGAAGCACTTAAAGTAACGCTACCAACTTTGTCCTTCCGATGTAACACTTGGATGACAGTGGTATACCGTACGAGGCAGCTTGAACGATAATTCAAACCATCTTGCGAGGAGCTCCCACGATCTACGCGGCGGAATCCGAGAAATACTCGAAGCTGTCAATATTTACGCAAAAATCGGCACAAAATCGTGTCAATTATCCACAGACGCTTCAGTTAAGATAGAGCGCATCGTCGCCGTGCAAGGGCTCAAGACACCCACCAACGAGTTTATACTAAAGGAGATATCCATCACCAAACTTCACGACAGGAACGCTGATCCGCAAAGTAGATATGAATTGAACGCATATAAAACAATAGTTTATTAATAATAAAATTAAACAATTACATAATCATAGTGTATGCTATGCATTAAACCTTGGTGTGTGTGTGTGTGTGTGTGTGTGTGTGTGTGTGTGTGTCCGTTTTTTTTTAAATTCTTTTATTTTAAATATCCGCAGCGGTAGTCGTTCTGAAAGAAACAAAACATGCATTTTTCTTATCAATCTATCAAACACAATGATATTTAGAATGATACTAAAGTAAAAAGATAATACTCACAATCAGCCCTGTATACGTTCAAACAGGTTGGACACATGTCGCGCGTGACAATTTGATGTAGCGGTCCACCGCAGTTGGTGCAAAAGATTCCGCGCATGGCTATAAAGCGTTCGCTGTAGTGACCACATCTTTTGCGAAGTCCTTCAAACATTTCCCGTACATCGAAGTAGCACGAAACGCAATACTTTGATCGATGATTTTCGGTAAAGTATATGTAATTCACGCAATATATGGCTTCCCGGTTCAGCCGATTAAGTTGACGCCGGTCCAGTAGGTCCTCTCGCACATCATGGTATTCATCATCTGACCCACCACCGTATGCGGAATCTGCCTGTTCAATATCACTATCCAATTCGTCTATTTCAAGCAGTACGATGTCATCACGAGCGATCACTTCTACTTCGTCGTCATAATCGGCGTCGTCAACATCTATTTCGTCGTCACCATCAACGGCGATATCAACAATTTGTACGTCGTTATCATCGCCGATATCAACAGCTTCTACTTCGTCGTCATTATCGTCGATATCCACCACCTCCATTTCATTATCAACGACTAGGTCGATCACTTCACGAATTTGGCTAACCATTATTTCACTTTTCTTCGTTCTGCGACTCTTCCGTTTCAGAATGACACCTCGGAGGTTGGAGACTGGAATGGTGAAAACTGCGTTCACGATACTTTTTGTAATTTCGGTTTTTGGATCCTCATAGAATTGAGGCATGGTGGGGGTGCGAGATCTTGGAAGGTTAATTTCTTCTACACTTCCTGACTAATTCCTACATGTTGAATAGGAAAACCGTTTACACGGCCTATTGGCCACCCCCACTTTTGTAATTTCGGTTTTTGGATCCTCATAGAATTGAGGCGTGGTGGGGATGGCCAATAGGCCGTGTAAACGGTTTTCCTATTCAACATGTAGGAATTAGTCAGGAAGTGTAGAAGAAATTAACCTTCCAAGATCTCGCACCCCCACCATACCTCAATTCTATGAGGATCCAAAAACCGAAATTACAAAAAGTATCGTGAACGCAGTTTTCACCATTCCAGTCTCCAACCTCCGAGGTGTCATTCTGAAACGGAAGAGTCGCAGAACGAAGAAAAGTGAAATAATGGTTAGCCAAATTCGTGAAGTGATCGACCTAGTCGTTGATAATGAAATGGAGGTGGTGGATATCGACGATAATGACGACGAAGTAGAAGCTGTTGATATCGGCGATGATAACGACGTACAAATTGTTGATATCGCCGTTGATGGTGACGACGAAATAGATGTTGACGACGCCGATTATGACGACGAAGTAGAAGTGATCGCTCGTGATGACATCGTACTGCTTGAAATAGACGAACTGGATAGTGATATTGAACAGGCAGATTCCGCATACGGTGGTGGGTCAGATGATGAATACCATGATGTGCGAGAGGACCTACTGGACCGGCGTCAACTTAATCGGCTGAACCGGGAAGCCATATATTGCGTGAATTACATATACTTTACCGAAAATCATCGATCAAAGTATTGCGTTTCGTGCTACTTCGATGTACGGGAAATGTTTGAAGGACTTCGCAAAAGATGTGGTCACTACAGCGAACGCTTTATAGCCATGCGCGGAATCTTTTGCACCAACTGCGGTGGACCGCTACATCAAATTGTCACGCGCGACATGTGTCCAACCTGTTTGAACGTATACAGGGCTGATTGTGAGTATTATCTTTTTACTTTAGTATCATTCTAAATATCATTGTGTTTGATAGATTGATAAGAAAAATGCATGTTTTGTTTCTTTCAGAACGACTACCGCTGCGGATATTTAAAATAAAAGAATTAAAAAAAAACGGACACACACACACACACACACACACACACACACCAAGGTTTAATGCATAGCATACACTATGATTATGTAATTGTTTAATTTTATTATTAATAAACTATTGTTTTATATGCGTTCAATTCATATCTACTTTGCGGATCAGCGTTCCTGTCGTGAAGTTTGGTGATGGATATCTCCTTTAGTATAAACTCGTTGGTGGGTGTCTTGAGCCCTTGCACGGCGACGATGCGCTCTATCTTAACTGAAGCGTCTGTGGATAATTGACACGATTTTGTGCCGATTTTTGCGTAAATATTGACAGCTTCGAGTATTTCTCGGATTCCGCCGCGTAGATCGTGGGAGCTCCTCGCAAGATGGTTTGAATTATCGTTCAAGCTGCCTCGTACGGTATACCACTGTCATCCAAGTGTTACATCGGAAGGACAAAGTTGGTAGCGTTACTTTAAGTGCTTCAAATAAAAAACTCGTTCGTTGTGCGAAGCGTTGATGAACTCGACGCTACTAGACCTTTTACTTGTGAACATTCGCGGCTTGGGTGAACCATAGCAAGCTGATCTCGTCGATATTTCATCGTACGCGCGTAAAAACTCCAAACATAAATTTCACCTAACCGTCATCGATACTGTCTCAAAATTTGCCTCGGCCGTACGCCTACGCAGTAAGAATGGTAATGATGCAGGAACCGCAGTGACGTCAACACTTGTCAAGGGGACGTATACCGCAGAACTTGCACTTTGATCAGGGAATATCATTTTATAATGGTCGCTTTAAAACCCCAATAAAAAACGTGTAATTTTCGCCTGTATTCTGGGTATAGCAATTTAAAAGCATCCATTTGTGAGTATTTCAATCGTGCAGTGAGGAATAAGATGCGAATGCAATTTAGCCTACGTAGTAATTATAGGTACATCGGTATTCTTGATAACCTAGTAGACGCGTCTGATGATTCTGTACACTATACGATAAGACAGGTGAAACTGAGTAGCATCAACGTTGAAAATGAGATGCTGCCACAACAACATGGTTTCATAGGACCCCATTTCAAAAAAATTTAAACCGCATCATTATGGAAGTAAAAAATTGACAATAAAGAGCGTTAAGAATCAGTAAATTTAAGAGTGTATTCTGAAAGGATTACGCACCGAACTGGCCAGCGAAAATATTTGCCATATATCGAGAGAAAACGGCGAAGTCTGTAGCATTTCATCTGACGGGCTATAACGATGGAGTCGTTGCAGGTGATTTGTACGATCAGGAGCTACTTATATGTCGAAATTATCTCGAATATGTCGAAATTGATCTCATTGAAAAAGTATTGTAGCAGCGTAATAATCGAATGTTTGTAATGGGGTTGGCTTTCGACAATACTCACAATAGCTGAATGAGCAAACCTGATGTGGAGCGGACAACAAAAATGTTTTAAATTTTATGACACCTCTCTCTCTCTTTCTCTCTTCCCCGTAGAAGCGTGTCAGGAGAGTGTGAGGAAAAATTAGGTGATTCGCCAAACTACAACGGGCCCTTCTTCATTTTCTCAGTTGAAAAATTCATGAACCAATTTATTATATACAACAGACAAACGCGATAATTTACAAACGTCGTTTCTCACAGCGTTGATTATTTGCAGAACAAGCTTTTTTACAATTATTTTACAAGCTTATCTACAATTAAAAAATACACCCTACGATTGTATCCTATAATGCCCCCATGGCAACGTTTTCGTGGTTCCAGGTATGATATACCGTTTGTCATCGCGCGGACTTAGAGCAATTTTTGTCTCGTTGGTGGTGTACACTTCATGCAACATCGATCGTATGCATGCTTGCTGACCAGTCATTTCGATCTGGTCATATAAGCATTTCGTGTAATCCTCGAAGGAGATCTTTCTCGCCCCGATGTTACTCTTATCGCGCTTCAGTTTCTTCGTAACGTCTTTACCATCGACTCGCACTGCATACATTTTTGCTCTAACCCCGACAAATTCCGTCATTATCCGACCATTATTTTCGTCTTTCATAAGTCCGGGAACATTTTTGTTGACAAGCGGTATGTCATACCCATTGCTCGCCGGGTACTCGCTCGTATCGAAACGATGGCTATTACGCTTCATGTCGTCGTACACATCCTCACACTCAATGTTGTATATTAGACTATCCGTATCGGTGTACAGCAATGTACATTTTTCTTTATACAGAGGCACCATGTACTCATGATGAAAATCATATAAACATGTCTTCGATATGTCGAGTATACACATACCCACATATATTGGTTTATTGAATTTCACCTCGAGCTTGCGTAATTCGACAGCAATAAGGTTTTCTGAAAAAACACTCCGGCTATGAAAATTTGGTTTTGCAATCATTGCCTCTGCACCGTACCTGCCCTCCCACCGTGTTAAAATCTTGACGTCTACGTGATTGCGCACATTTTCTATTGTTTTCCCAAACACCGCATTATTCATCAATTTATAGAGATTTTTTTCAAAATTATTCTTTGCTTGGGTTCGGAACTGCGCGTTCAGCTCGATATATGTTCGTAGCCAGGGCGATTGGGAGAATTGGAGTATTCTATGAATTTTGGTGATTTTGAGACCGTGTCGTACACACTGCTGCAGATTGCGATAATGAATAACATACCGTTCCTTGTTATGCACGGTTGCAAGGAGTTTTTCGTATTGTCCACCAGGTGGTTTACCATGTGTTGAACAAAACGGTAAGTCCGTGTGTGCATCGTGTAGACATGCCGGGTACTCTAAGTCAACCTCAAGAATGTAACCGGTCGGTGAATCTAGCGCGATAGATGATAAATCGAATGTCGACAACTCATCGACCCATCGAAATCCAGCATAGGGCAATGGTTGACACATTGCCCATCCATACGAATTATTCACATCGAAATACATCAAGTATGAGGAGGACCTTGATGGATCGAATGATTCCATGTATTTGTTATTGGCGCGCGCATACCTATTTGAGCACTGACTCAGGCCACCGCGTATACCCCGTTCAACAAATAATACCATGTCAATGTCGGTGAGCAATTCGAAGTTAACGCATGTGTGTTTCAACATTGCATCCCATGTGTAGCCGGGAAGAGTATAGTAATAAGCGGGGTCGAGCCTGTAACGCTCCATACAGCTATTGCGAAAGTTCTCAAAAACGTCGGCCAGCCACAAAACTTCGGTCTTCAAATACAAGTCACTATATTCACCTAACGTTTGAATAGAAAACCGTTCCCATACATTCTTGGCGTGAGCGTATTCGTTCTCACTTACAATGTCACCAGTCAAAGTACTGTAGAATGCGTTTCGTGGTGGTAGGTGATAGTCTTCCAATCGGTTTACACTATCGATATATTCATTGGGGAAGACGCCCTTTCGAGTTAATAGGATGAAACTATCGCTCGTTATGTCACGAAATTGCGAACGTAAAATTTTTAGTTTGTCCATTGTCAAAAATGAGGCCAGGTCATCCAGACTCGCATTGAGAAATTTGCATGCATCGATGAAGCGTAATTGAATCGAATGTGAATTGTCTGCCGTTCGAAATGTTTTTGTAAAAGAAATGTATTCCTCTTTAGTTATGGGCAGCATAGTGGTTTTCCCCTCGAATGCTGTGGCTAGTTCCTCGATGAAGAGCTGTGCACCATAGCCGGACAAATTATGAAAAAATACGGGGATGAAAAAATACCGTTGGTAATTCAAATTGCAGTTAGAATGGGCGGGACCTCTATAACGTCCGGTCAAAAGGCAATGATCACGAACACGTGTGTCGTCTTCGGCAAATGGTTTTTCACATATATGGCACTGAGCAGCGCTTCTAAATTTTGCCCGCTCATCTGGAGTTAGAAGTACCACGGGAACACTATCCGATAGAATATCGTTGATGCGCAAAGCTAAATTTTTAAGGTTCTCAACAAACCATGGGATGCAATTGGCATCGCGCCGCGAGTAGTATCCCGATAAGGAATCGTCATACGAGCAATGTACGTAGTACGCTACGCTAAACACTTCGTGCTGTTGCTGTATATTTTTGTTGTCAACATTTGCCAAAACGCACTCGAGATCCGCATAAATCACAAACGGAAGTCGCTCTTTTCGTTGAAAGTTTTCGAACGCTAGCCATTTGTCCGTTTCACCAGGTAATCGAATGGCACAGTCGTTTGATTTTCCACAATCCATCTCGTGCGATCGTAATTTAGCCTTCGTGTAAAAGTAGTGCAAACACCTATAACAAAACGATGGAAAGAATTATATTATTGAAGTACATACTTGCTCATATGTGTATTCTCGAGTATGCTTTTTGTTACTAACCGATCGCAGATGTGTTTTTTGCCGGTTCTTTTGCTCAGCTGTGCGCTCACCAACCGGGATAAATTTTTTATCCATACAAAGTGTCCCACGTTGTGGTCCGAGGAATCCTCCACGTACAACAAATTAATGTGTTTATCCAGCTTTTTGTCGCATATTCGAATTGGAACGATGTTTTTCTTTTCAGTTGTATATACATTGATCGAAACTTCATTTTGCGATTCAAATTTCTTTATTTGATTGAGAGTCATTGGAAAAGAAATTCCCTGAAGCTGCAGTACAGATGAGTAGTGCGGATATGAAGTTACTCGATCTACGTTTGTTTCCACTGGATAAAGAGCAGCGACCACTGACCACGCAAAACACGCGTTATCCTTCGACTTTACATTCACCACCGCTTTCTTCAGGATTATTTCCCGCGACAAAACAGTTTGACATCCGGCACGCATTGGATTGTATTTGTTGATATTTAAAGTTAAGTATAGTATCCGCGACAATGTCCATCCGCTATCCCGTTTTTGAAAATCTTCGAGGGATGCTAGAGTAGGCTTAACAACTCGTTGTGTATACCACTCACGTAAATTGGATGTGGTAAAAAGTTCAAAGTTCTTCGTGTTGATACGTTGAGTTGCACGTTTGTGACCTGACTCAAATTCACCCTTGAAAACTGTATTCACTTTTACACTGAAGTGTTTGTTGGTAATGTCTTGCACGTGTGAAAGCATCATATCACATGCCTCTTCGAGAAACTGACGAGGTTCAATATGGTTGTTATTGATGACGCAGCCAGTTAGGACACGATTTTCGAACGCCGTATCCATCTCTCGCCAGATCAAACCGCGATCACTGTGTCCCGCGCCCGCATGTAAAAATCGTCTGCGTAGAACATTTTTTAAACCTTCTAAGCGAGCGATTCCTGCTACCAATGATTGTCGATTTCCGAGTGATAATCGTGGTCGCTTAATTCGACTTTGTGTTTCCAACGACTCTATACACTGATCACATTGTTGCTCCCACACTGTATACTCTTCCGCGGAAATTACAAGGGCGGTTTGATCGCGCAGATTTTGTTCTAATTGTGGAACGTTCTCGGCCATTTTTACGTGAGTTCACAACGGAAGTTCCAAGAGGTGATGTCGGCAAAAGTGACTGCTCGATTCGTAGTGTGAAACCTGCGGTGGTAGAAGTCGTTTTCATTCGGGAATCTTTTCCCCATATTTTTCCTCTATCTTAGGAGTGCATTATAGGTCCACACTATAGTGTTCTTATATTGTAATACTATAAGAATAGTATTACAATATAAGGGGAGGCGTGGAAACGAAATGAACCATTCAAAAGGGAGTATAAGTGCGGAAGATCTCGGGTTTTCACACAAAAAATCGTGCGGTGGCATCCACGCATTATTGAGTACTTTGCATATGTAAATACCTCGGTGTTACCTGTGGAAATGAAAACAAAACCCTGATGTAGTGACATTTTGGAAGAGCGCGCCTCTTTGTTACTACTGCTGCATAAAATAAGTTTTATGGGGGAGAACTTTATTTCACATCCAGCATTTCTGCTGCATTCATTTTTCAAGTAGGTGTGATAGACCCCGACTTTAAGATCTACATGTACGGGCGCGCGCGCGTGCACACACGCACACGCACACACACACACACACACACACACACACACACACACACACACACACACACACACACACGCACACACGCACGCACGCACGCACGCACACACACACACACACACACACACACACACACACACACACACACACACACACACACACAATATGTATGAACGGACAAAATGTTGAATAAAAACTTCGATACATGTATTCACGGAAATCATCGCGTTTTTTCTTTACCCGAAGCTCCCTATCCCCATGGTGTAAGACCTCCCTCCCCCCGTACGATCCACGCGGCGTAGCCCCCCCACCCGCTTGTTCCAGCGGTAAACAGGTCCTCGGTATATGCAAAATACACCACCAGTCGGTCTATTCAGAAAAGCAGCTCGAAACCACCCCCACTTAGCCACGAGCTCCCGAAAAAGGGCCCAATCCCCCCACCCCTCCGACACCGCTGACTCCCCCCACTACTAATTCCCCATACGTGCCACAGCGACGCAACCGCGACCGCCAGACACCCCCACCACGCGCCGCCGCGGAATACCCACTACACAACGCCTGTGACGTCACCGGCGCCGTCTCCCTATGGATGTATGTATCTACTAATGAGTTATAATTCCCGCTTACAAGAAGTAACAAATATTGAAGTTTTTGGCAAGCTTTGTAACCCTGCATTGACAGGAGCGTCCTCATAATGTCCTCCAAGCGTCACAGCCTGACGGTGTGATTTTTCGATACTTATTTCAATCTTTCTCGTCTTAATATGTTTGGGTCTATTTTGTGACCTATATGAAGACGTGGATTTAAAAAAGACTGAGATTCGAAGAATTACATCGTCATAGCAATGGAATGCTAAATTACAGTGGCGACGTAAAGTTTGCTCATGGATACGCAGTTTGACGTATTCACGTGCCGGGAGGAGCGAGTAGTCGAGTCGAATACTTGCAGTGAGGGGCTCTCGATAATGACGAACCCACGAACTCGATGTGCATAAAGCCAGTTGTAGATAGATATTTATGCGCGTACAGGTTGCTCGCGTGTCTTGTCGCATAATTCTCGACTCGCATAGCAATACATTTCGAACGTGGTCGCGAGAATCGCTTCGTACACGTTCGTTTTCCTGCTGTATTACATACGCGAAAGCCCTCGGGGGCGCACGACGGCGAGCGCACACCCCTTTCTATATCCCGCTCGAACGTATCGAGGCAGGGTCGAATATATCATTGATAAACGCCCATAACGTACCCTTCCTATCTTTAACAGAGAGATATCTCATTTGGCGTCCTTCTCCACGCATTCAGCCAAACGAGAAACTTCCGTCCTCTTCCTCTCTCTCTCTCTCTCTCTCTCTCTCTCTCTCTCTCTCTCTCTCTCTCTCTCTCTCTCTCTCTCTTCCCCTGCCTCTACGCGCTGGAGAACTCGAAGGCTCCGTAATCCCATCATCTAATGGCTGTTGTTTCTCTCTCGAGTTCCCTTTTGACCTCTTTATCGCCGATAAAAAGAAAAGGACGCGACATCACCGGGAACTAATTTTCCTACGAACATCGCAATCGATCTTGTCAGTCTCGGAACGGAAATCACTGTCGAATTCCGGATGAAACGCGACGATTCTTTTTTTTAATGCGCATTTTCCACTGGTCGTCCTGACGTTTTGTGAATTTGGACATTCTGATTTTTCATGGAATATCATTACTGTCAGATCCTATGACATTCCTATAGGGATTTGATAGGGATGCCACACGTAGGGAGTCCACATTGAAATCCAAGTCGATTCTGCGCTATTTCTCGATTGACGTCATTTGAAAATCCTTTATTCGAAATTCTCAACCGGAATTTGTTAAATCTCCCGAAAAAATGTCGTCTCGTAATTTCGTGCACAAATTTGTTGGGGAGACCAAGATGCATCCACATTCCTATGGGGATTCGTTAGAGGCACCGCACGTAGGGAATCCTCATTGCGATCCAATTTGATGCTGCACTGTTCGCCGATGAATGCCGTTCAAGAATTCTTACCACGACCGAATCGAATATAGATCCAAAGTCACGAGAAAAAACTCGGTGATATTATGTCAAAGTGCAATAAAATAAATAACAAACGGTCATTACAGTGGATTTTCAGTGATGAGATTCAAATGGATTTCTAAGATATACGTTTTTTCAAGCGATTTTAAGTTTCCCAAGATAACATTTATACTTTTGAGATCCACTCACTTTGTCTATATCATACTTGGTTTGTATATATATACTTTGTATATGATGACTTTGTATATATCATACTTGGCTACATATTGGGTGTAGGAAATTCAACGTACAGCATGCAATTGGATCCATCAAGAATCGTATCGAATTATTTACGATACTGTGGGAATTTTAGGATTCAAATTGGATTCCAATGGAGGATCTCGGTTAGAATCCAACGTACGAGCTTGACGTTTCAGTACCTATAGAGATCTAATGGATCTCTAACAGAGAGTAGGCATAAGTGTGGCAATCCAATTTGATCCCTATGACAATTTCTGCACGGGATGGCAAAGGTTTTATTTAAATTACAATATTTCTCTGCTGTGGGAGTATATATCACTTATGCACGAAATCACTTATTGACAACTGTCGGTCGCACATTTCCTATTGAAATTTTCAGACTACAGAAAACGTGTCAGTGTCGGTTGAGAACTAAATGAAAAATGTATATGAATAATTATAATATTCGTTGCCACAGACGTGAATTGCATTAATTCATTCAAATAGTCATGAAAGCCCATTAAAAATACATTATTTCACACACATATATTACAGAAAAAGTAAACTCTCGTATATTTTCGGATTTTTTCACATTTTGTACTCCTTCGCCTCTACATATATTCCAGATCTAGATGTTATTTGTCTCGCGCATCCATCAACAGAGTTGAAGAGTTCTATCTATATCGATATTGCGCAGCTTACTTTAATTATAGCTTTCGATATTTTTACTTTTTCCACTTCTTCGCCTGTATAAATATTTCGCGGCATTTAGTTTGTCCAGATATTATTTGTCTCGCGTATCTTTTCGGGGGTTTGAAAAGTCCGGTCGATATGGATATAATAACTTCCATTAATTTTATCGCTAGTTATGGAGCAACATTTCGCGTCCGGCGACGTCACAGGTCATGATAAATATTGTAATTGTGAAACATCGACGTTTTCTGACTATCCATATTCATTTCGAGTATATCGCACTCGCATTTACTATTCGTATCATTCTCGATCTGTCTCTTCACGCTGGCAGGTTATATATATATATATATATATATATATATGTGTGTGTGTGTGTGTGTGTGTGTGTGTGTGTACCCTTAATTTCATTGCAGCTCGTTCCAACACTCTCCCACTACCGATCGTTGATATGTAGAAAAATGTAGATACTTGCATCAAGGGATCATCACAGCGTAACGGGTCGAAAAATAGCTGATCTTCGCAATTTTTTTTTCGATGGTTAAAATACGCTAATCAGTCTGATTCTGTTTATGTAAAGTCAAAGCAATTATGAAGAACAGAAAACAATTTGTTTAGCGTTTATTTTTTTTCACATTGTTTTAACGGTCGAAAATGTCCACGGTTGTGGCCGTAAATATTATATGAAACAAAATTTGTAAAAAGATCATTAATCAGTATGAAAGCCGCTATCTTGCTACGGAGGTTTTTTTCAAATCAAAATTGACATAATGGCGGCAGTTTGAAAAGAAAGTATCGAATTTAGCCGATTTTTTCGACAGTTTTTTTATGAAAAAAAAGACCATAAAAAAAAGCTTCCGTAGCAAGATAAAGAATGGCGTGAAGGATGTTGTGTCAACAATTGAGATAGATAGTTTGAAAACTCTCCCTTTGAGAGACTCTTTCTGAGACAGGCTGTAGGAACCGGAATAATTCGCATTTCGCCCCAAAAATTGAACAGCATGTTCATAACCGTCTATACCATCGGACAGTGCAAAAAAATCGATTTCCTGAAAATGTTACACTGTGATGATCCCTTAACAGTGATTAATTAATATCACATAATTTTGTTTTCTTTTATTTGTTACAGGTATGCATCTCATTGCAAATGAATTTTAGTGAAAACTTCCGCCGAGCACACTTTTCTTCGACGCATGGTATCATCGTTACTGGTATGACACGATCTTCCATTTTCTAGTACTTTACCCGCGATCAGCGTAGTTCCATTTCCGGCGAAAACAAAAAAGGTGGTCGGGGTGTTAGAGACTAAAAAAAACGTTCACTTTGAACCCGAACTTGTGATACCACTATTTCCAGTTCCTGAGAAAGCTCTGCAGATATCTGCACGAGGGCACAGGGAAACTGCGAAAAACTGGTGTCGATAAAGGAGGCTACAGTTACCTGCGCTTCAATCGCGTTACCATGGTGATTTCAGTGCAGCTGCTCGTCGCTCGGTAGTCAGTACCAGGTCGCAGCTGAGCGGTCACCCATCCAAGTATTGGCTCGGGCCATCGCTGCTTCATACCGAAGATCATTTTTCAATTCATTGTCCAAATTTTTCCAGTTTTCTTACGCTCTTTTTCACCTTTAAAATGAAAACTTTCAATACGTAATTCCCGGAGGAGACAGTGAGCGATAACGCGTTCAAAAAGTTTTTCCACGACGAGGAAAATTGACTGAGATAATAAAATCACTTAGCCAGTAGGTAATTGCCGGGTGAAACGTGTTGTGCGGTAACACGAGAGCTTTTCCACCAGGCGAACCGCACGTACAACCTAGCTCGCAACGGGCGGGCTAGACAGCGGCGTAACTAGAGCGAGAAGAAAAAGGGAAAAAAGAATACAAAAGAAGAAGACGAGAAAGACTTGATGGCGCGGTGATGCCTCGCACGTGTCGCTGTCACGCTGTAACGAGAATCGGAGCTGCGCGCCACCCAACGATGTAGCCGACCCCGAGAGGCGGCTGCGTCGAAACTTCAAGCTGTGCGAGCGACCGCGCGATCTACCAAGACTATACAGCACAATATATTTTTCACGGGAAGCGAAGTTTATCTCGAACCAACATTCCCACCGGATAACCAAAGTGAAATGTTTAAAAAGCTCCGTCGAGGGAGCCATTTGACTCTTCGAAATTGCCAAATCGAAGCGGCAGAAAAGTTCAATTTTTTCATTCACCTTTTTTGTCGAAAACAATTTTGGAGTCATTTCGTATAAAGGGTCTATTATCTACCTAGAGGCCCGAAAAAAATGGCCAATTTGCGATTTTTTTTCTGGGAATCTTTTGGCGAAAAAAACGCATTTTTTAAACACCAAGGTTAAACCATACTCCATATATTATCCACACAAGGTTAAACCATACACCATATATTGAAAGCCTTAAAAAAATGACCAAAAAATACAGAAAAACAACAAAAACATAGCCGCCAACAGATGATGACATTTTTTCGCGACTTTTGGCGGCGCACACTCTGAAATCTAAAAACCAAACGGGGTATTCAAGAACAATAAATACGAGTCGTTGATGATCGTCGGATTTTTAAATCATTTATGTTAACAACGTGGCGACAAATTCAACCTCGAGCATACAAAATCTATTTGCAAAAGTTGCCATTTTTATGTAACGATTAAAAAATGAAGATCCATTTAAAAAAGTGACATCGTCATGCAATGACCTTTAAATGTTTCTCGTCGTATCTCCTGTAAATTTGGAAACAATCCATCACGTGTTTCTCGAGATATCATGTCCACCGACTTCGAAAACAGTGTTTAGAGAAAAACGCGTTTAAAGATTGAAGTCTGGTGCTGCTACTGCTCGCCCGGCCGGCTGTTATAATTCAGTAAAAGAGACGAAAACCCAGCATTTTTAGCGTAGAATGTGAATTTTCGACTGAAGGTCGTTGGTTGCATACTGAAAGTAATCCCAATAAAATGTTGCCGCTCAACTCGCCCCAACCCTAAGAAATAGGGGTTGAAAAATTACAAATCGCCGTATCTCGATAATTAATAGCCCGATCAAAAAAGGTTTCAAACAAAAGTTGGTTGGAATAATCCAACCCGGAGCGGAACCCGAGTTTTAATGGTTGAAACGCACCCTCGAAAACAGGGGTATTTTTTGTTTTTTGCCGATAACATTATCGTTCTCATCTTACATGTATAGTGCACGAAAAAATAAACATTGTTGCATTTTGAAATTTTTTCTTATCTCGTACCGTTAAAACGTTATCGACAAGAAAAGAAAAACACCCCACTTTTCGAGGATGCGTTTCAACCCTTAAAAATCATGTTCGACAGATATGAAAAAAAAATACGTGTCGCTTATTTTTACCCATTCTACAAACGACAAATTTAATCGAATTCGGTGAGATCGACCTCGCAACCTTTCCTTGTCACTGTCTTAACCTAGAATTTCTACAAGCCATCCGAAAATTTAAAGAAAAAACCGAAAATAGAGTGGGAAGATTTGCCATCGAGTGAACTTCAACTATTTTTCTATACAGCTTAAAAAATCTTTACATAGCTCAATGTATGATCATAATCACATTACTCAATAGAAATTGAATTACGTAATAATGAGAAGTGATAAAACTGTTTAACATTGAATATTGTCTGAACACCTTCCTCGTGAACTACTGAACGGTATAGGGCCTCCAATTTGAGAAAAAAAAAACAATCGCATTTTCTCCGCTTCTACTTGTCACCGGTCCAGATGACATAAATGAATCCAGCGAAATATCCGTACCATCTAATATTGAAGATTGCCAAACCAGGGGACGAGAGGCAGAGGTAGACATCGAAATGAAATAAAAGCGACGAAGATTCGCGAGCTAGAAAAGGGGGGAAAACAATACGAAGTAGAAAAAAGGCCCCTGCGGTACTTTTGCAACGCGTGTCATTTTCCCACCATGATAATATCCGGCTCGTAACTTAAAACCCCTGATCTTTGAGATAACGAGAGGGCGCAGCGCCGCTACCGCAAAGCGTTCCATGGCAAAGGCAACGTTAATCACGAGGCCAGCCGCAGGGGCCTATACTCGATGAACGAAGAAAAAAAGTGTACTCCCGTGTGTTGTTCCAGACCGAGTACCATCGCAGCGACAATGCGATACTTTTACGACTCTCGTTCGCACGATTAAAGCACACCTATGTAAACCTCGAACCATTAGCACGCGCCGGCGTTACACGCGAGCACTTTATCGTCGGACAGCGTCGCGTTGCAATTTTTTCGTGACCACACTACGAGAAAATCGTAATCGTCAGACGTGCGAGGCACGATCACCTATGCGGTATTTCTCGGCAGGTCATTTGCGAGCTATTGGAAAACGAACGGTTCCAAAGTTGCAGCATTCATTGTATTTCTTAAATATTTGTCAAAAGAACAAAAAGTAACAGAATCTCCATTGGCTTCAAATTGTACCATTCCTAATGTAATCTCTAAATGGTACCTTCGTGAGTGTACCATTACGTGACATGATCTGTAAATTGTACCAGTCGTGGGTGTAGCATTGTATGACGTAATCTCCAAATAGTAGCATTCATGCGTGTACCATTATGTGACGTAATCTCTAAATGGTACCATTCGTGAGTGTACCATTGTGTGACTTGATCTGTAAATTCTACCATTCGGGAGTGTACCATTGTTTGACATAATACGTAAATGGTACCTTTCACGAGTGTACCATTACGTGACATGATCCGGAAAAGCGGCAACACTGCCACTAGGTATCAGGCGCGCAAAGTCAGTACGCCATCGAGCGGTCACCCATCCAAGTACTCGCCGCTACTGTTGTTTCTCTCAAAATTCTATTATGACTGATGAAAAAAAAACTGCGAAAAGTAACGGCGCAATTTGAAAATAGCTGTCGCGCAAAATTCGACGTGTTCTTACGAAAATTTCCATCTCTCCTCGATATCCTTCGAGCTTTTCGTTATATCCTTCGAGAGGTATGTAAACCACGAGATTTATGGTAATCGCCGCAGAGGCCGGGCCAGGATTTCGTTTTGCTTAGGATGTAAAGTGTATATATATGAGAGTCGAAGCACCGCGACCAAGAGAGAAGAGAAAAATATCCATCGATAAAAGCTTTCGAACACGTGCGGACACACTTTGACCTGTGAAGGCATATTTTTGTCTCTTTTTCCAATGCTGCAAAGAGAAGGTGAAATGAAAGAACGCCGGAGCAACAGAGAAACAAATCGGTTAATATTTCCAGCACAAGGTACTTTGTAATTTTTTCCCCGCCTATTTTTGGCCCCGTTCCAATTGTTACAGAAAAATCGACTGTTGTGCATAGGAGAGGTAAGACGAGGAAAGACAGAATGGAGAAAAAATCACCGAACGATATTAATTTCTATTTCTTCCACGTTCTTTCAATCTGTGAGCGAAAAAAATGGTGAAATAAATCAATGAATGTATTGACATACAACATCACTTAAGTGTCCGACTTCGATTGTGTTGAAACCCATATATGTGACAAAGCATTAAAAACTATTAGTCACGTTTTTTTTCAGTGGAAAGTCCGTTTTCAGAGGGGATAACATCCCTCAAAGAAAGGCGAATCGATGGGTGATTTTGCAGTTTCACCCACAAGAAGGTCACCGGTCTGAATGAAACAAAAATCAAAATTCTTCTAATGTAAAGCGAGGAAATATCTAGCATAGAAGTATTGGAAAAAAAAAAGTTAAGGGGTGACACGCTTTTCTTCGATGCAAGGGATGGTTTCCCCGTTTAAGCCGTTTTTCAGCCGATAAAAAAATACTTGTCTAATAGTTTTCAATGCTTTATCACACATATGAGTGTCAACAAAATCGAAGGCGGACACTAAAGGCCTTAGGCCACAGTAACGGGTATAAAATCATGTACGAATATAACAATTTTTTTCATGTGAAAAAGTGATTCACTTATAAAATTAATGACGTCTCTATTTCGTATGACTATCAAACTGTTAGAAAACATATCTTCTTTTTCCATGTACAAAATGGCCGACTACTAACATTTTCTTTTGTTATCTTCTTTTAGGCGCTCCGCGGCGTGACATTTAGCATCCGCAATTGTTGACCTAGAACAAAAAACAAAAATTCTCATCAATCTACATCAGAATACCTAGAGAAGTACGGACGGAATTTAAAAAATATTGTTTTGTTAAAAAATTGTAAGTATTTGAACTTGAGAAATGAATTTTCAGCGAAAAATTTCGTTATAACTGTTCATAAACTGCTCATAAAATGAAAAGTTTTCGATTGATCAGAAATTCCGTACGTACTTTTCTGCGAAATGCAATTAGGAACATAACTTTTAAATTTGAAGTAAATCGAGTGAAAATTGTTGAAGTTATTTGTCACGCCAATTGAAATGAAGCTGTTTCGAGAAGTTTCGAGTAGTGGGCCATTTTGTACATCGAAAAAAATATATATATTTTTTAACAGCTTGATATTCCTACTAAATAGATGTTTAATTAATTTTAAGAGTGAATCACTTTGTCATACAAAAAAATTGTTAAATCCGCACATGATTTTATACCCGTTACTGTGGCCTAAGGCCTTAAATGACGTTCCTTATGAGCATCGAATCCAGGATGTACTAATAGAAGCAGCAATTACATGGTCATCTTTTTAATCAATGGTCGATGAAATTTTCGGGTCCCGGATATTCACGTATTCCAAGCTGTATATCTTCGTGCAGCTTCGAGACAGTACTAATATTTTTGGCGATTAAAAAAAAAACGCCGGCTCGAAATTGAATTGCCAGTGTTCCTCCAACGTATTCCCGGAGGAACGTGCTCTCCTGCGTTTATATCCGGTATATCCCAAGGCAGAGCGCGCGATTTCCATCGGCCGCAGTTTCCGTTGGCACGACGCCAAGAATATATAAGCGTGTCCGTACATGTACAGCATTTGTTAACGAATAAAATGGCGCAGGGCGCACGACTTCCCGTGTTCGATTGAACGAGTTGCGCCTTTTGATTGTCAGCAGTCAATGTATCTATACGGGTACGTGGGTGTGTGCGCGTGGATGTATGTGCACTTTGGTGAGAATCGATGGGGCGGTGAATCGCGCCATCGCCCTGCATCCTCACACCGGTACATGCCGAGAGTACGAGAACCCTCGGAAACGTCGCGTGAAACTGCCGTTCAAAAGTGCCAGCCGATAAATATATCGAAACACTTAGCCTCTATTTTGATAGTGGCTCCATTTCCACGAGCCCTCTTCTTACTCTGCCATTTTTTTGTGTCGCAGTACCCTCAGTCTATCGTGGTTTTTCTCCCTTTTTTGTCGGGTGCGTCCATTATTGAGGCGGTCATCCCATGTGCCAGCTATTTCGTTCACTTTTTTCGGGATTTTTTTTCTTTATGAACCATTAGAACAAACTATCTTTAAATTTTCACCACACATTTATTAACATTCTTACAGTCCATCAGATTTGTATCAAACCAAAATAACGAGTCGAATCGACTTTACACCGTTCGAAAGACACTCATGTAAAAAAAAAGTTGGTTGACGGCTGTCATGATTACAGAGGTTTTGCTCATCTCAAATAAAAAAATTGAACAGCATTTTGATTTGTAGACATGAGGCTATCGCCGGAACTAGGACAAAGTGAAAATATCGAAAATAGAATTTTTGTCACGGTTTTAAAAGTTAAGTTCCAAGTTTCGAGATGTTGTCGACTTTTTCAGTTTAAAAAAAACTATGGCAGATATCAGAAATATTTTAGTTCGGGTGCGAACTACAAATGAGCTGGTTACACCATAAAAGTTTGAGCGAAATCCGTTCAATAGTTTTTGAGATATCATGAATGCCAATTTGAAAAATACAGTTTTGAGAAAAGCGCGTTTAAAAGTTCAAGTACGCTTTACACAAAAAAAATGTTGACTCACTATTCCATGTAACGCGCACACATTTTATGCAATTTGTGCAAACAAATTTTTTTTTCGATTTTTTGGACCTGTCACATGGAATCACCGCCTCAAACGGTTCCCGGGCGAATGCCCCTCAGCGAAATTTATAAAAATGTTTAATCGGCGGAAAGAACAGTAATGTCTAACTGCGAGTGAAATTTCGACGAGCTCGGCCGTTCCAGACGCGAGATATTTGATGTCATAGGTGGAAACTTTTCACGTATCGCCGATAGCAACTGCATCAAATAATGACGCTAGTTGTTTCGATACCACGAGTCAACGCGTCGATATATTTGCATAAAAAATATCAGACCACAGAAGATTGATATACAAATAAGCTGAATAAAACAAATTATCGACCGTCTTGTTTCAAAAATATAATCACGAAAAGGATGAAATTTGGAGGAAAGTTCGAAGCATGAAGTCGTACGATCGTCGATCAGGAGAATACTTTATAGTGTACGAGTGTGTCCGCATTGGCACACTCACGTATTTAATTTCACCTGTAGCAGTAATCTGTGTATGGAGTCGATCAAAAGTACAACTCTTAATCATAGCACGAGCGTGAATCTGATACTACTCATAGAACGGCCTTCTGGTGTATTGTGATTTTTCCTCTCGCGAAGCCCTTCAATCCTATTCGGCAGCCGTTCTGTCCTTCCGAAACCATGTACACGGCACTAATTATCGATTAGCGACTTTGCCACTGCTAATTACTGTAATTGCCATGAAAAGCTGGGGGAGAATCGTTGATGCACAGCCCGATTCGTAATATCTACCCAATTTGATTTCTATGCGCAATGTGCGTTTCAAATTTACGTCTAGTTTGAACACATTCGTCTCTTATTCATCAATTTAAACGGTTATCTTTTTTTTCACTCGCACTACTGCAATTTCGATGAAAATGGTATTCAATTTGCTAATTGATGATGCCTCGGAAATGAATTGTTCGATGCATTACCACGGCAACGACAAATCGTCAATAATGAAGTTCGGCGAACCTCAAAGCTTCCTCAATATCTTTGCTTGGTATACCAACTTCTGCAAAGGAAGAGAGTACATAGATTCCGAGTCTACTTCCTGTGATCGGGAAGTTTACGGCCCAATAGTTCGATCAACGTTGGCTTATGAATACATCCATAGACATACAAGGGTGTGTATAAATATACATGAGAGAGGTGCACTTTGAAGCGATTACATCTATGCAGTGTTGGCTATCCAAAGATCTTTGAGGACGGTCCTCGTAGTCGAATATCTTCAGCATCATCTGTCATATATATATTGTAATCTGCCGAAAAAACTGCAAGAGGAGCATCCGAGAAAAAATGCGGTGCGCGCGGAATTCGAACCGGTTCGATTGCTCTGACCACTGAGCTTCGCTAGCCTGCTTACTTCACCTTTCTCCGATAGTCTCAATATTCGTAACGCATCGTTACCATATATATATATATATATATACACACACTAGGCAAAAGAATTAAAGGATATTGAAAAAGTCCGCTAATTTTACAGTCATTTTCAAATACCTGTAACTCCTCGAAAAATGGTCGTACAGCGAAATAAAAAAAGCAAATTGAAGGTGTGAATCTCTAGTTTTGAGATCTTGAGCTCAAACATTTTTCGCATCAGCCAATTTTTAGTAGCCATAAAAAAACCGAAGTAAAAAAAAATTCAAAATTTTTACTTATCTTTCACAGTTTGCACGGACTTTAATAATTTTTTTTGAATGATCGGATTAAAAGGATCGTCTAGCTGCATTCTTCCCCTTTAATTTGAGCGGTGGGAGAGCTCAGTACGATTTTTTCTCGCTGAGTTATCGATGTTCAAAGCAAAAATGACACTTTTGACTTTGATGACTGATTACTCGGAGACTAATGGTCGCACAGAAAAAAACAGAGGGTTTTGGAAACTTTGAAGTATTCTGTATAAGATGCTTTTATCATTTTTTTATCAAGATTTTTTTTTTATGCGGGAAACTGGATTTAAAAAAACGTGAAAAATGGCATATTTACGAATATTCTTTTAACTAAGGATTACTTTGTCAATATCGAATAGATAAAAAAAAAATCGGTTTTTTATGACCTCAAAGTATCCTAAAAAAACCCTCAAAAGTTTAAACCTCTGCGAGTTTTTTTCATTGTGTTCCGAATGATCGAAATTGTGGTTTTTGCCAAAAATCGATTAAAGGCTAAATCTACCACCTTTTATTCGTCTTTTGAGAATCACAATTTTTTTGGCACTGATCCGAATTTCCGGTGCTCAAAAATGTTGATTGTTGAACAACGGGAACAAATTTTTGTTGAATGAAAAAAAAATTGATTAAAAAGTTTTTTTTTTACAAAAAAAAATAATTTAAAAAAATTGATAAAAAATTGTTAGATTTTTTTTTATAGCGCTGAACGTTTTTCATGATATGACGAGCGATTGGAGTTGTTAGAATTCACAGTTCTTTGAATGTGTGCGTGTGGAACACACACACAAAGAAGCGTAAATCCAACCGAGCAACCTCTACGTGGTATGCTACAGCTTAAGCTAATGCCAGTGGTGAATAAAATGTTTATAAAAAAATCTAGATCTAATGATCGTGGGACGTGTGCGTAGGGTGTCGTATCGTATCGTAGGGATGTAAATTGTACACACGCACACATTCAAAGAACTGTGAATTCCAACAATTCCAATCGCTCGTCGTATCATGAAAAACGTGGGTTGTTCTGGCAGCTAGGGTGATCAAAAATTTAAACCAAAAATGGATTTCTAGTACAATAATAAAACTTCCGTATGTTCGGATACTTTTTCAAATTTCGGAAACTACGAGACTGACGAGCTGTAGAAAAGAGGTCAAATGTCGACAGGATAAAAACGGCTTTAATCATTTGTTATTAACAATTTGATGAAAAATTCAAAAAAGCATCCTACCACATCCACCACTTTGTTCGAGGAAACTCTCTTAAGGCGGTATACACATTTAGACGGGAAAAAATAAGCAATTTTGAGGGATTTTTTAAACTAAGAAAAAATTATTCTCCATTTATGAAACTGTAAGTATATTTTAATAGTATATTTAAGTAGACAAAACAATTTTTTTTATTTATACATAATCAAAGTAACGGAGCTGTGGCAGCGTGTTACAATAAGGTTGCCGCGGCAGCTGCGTATCTGCGTGCAGTCCCGCTTCCCGTAAACTTTGGTTTGCAAACAAATTCAAATAATGTTTCAGTTTCAACATGTATAGTTTCTATTTGACAGTAATTAAAATGAATGAAATTCAAATTTACGAGAATGTCATGCATTCACAAAAAATTAACATGTCACGCAAAATTTCTGTAAAATTTGGATTACACAAGTCGTTTTTAAAATAATTTTTCAAAAACAATTCTCGTCAAGGAGAAGGTAGCGATATTATGAATATTTCTGCCAAGTTTCAACTCAATCGATTATCTAAGTAACCCTGTACGTCAATTTCGAAAATTCACTCATGAGAAAAAGGGGTTCAAAGTTTACGTCTGTCCGAATCCGAGCAGTGAGTCACAGCATTGACGGGCTGTCCCGTTTGAAGTTTTCGAATTTCGCTTTGAAACTTCGGGAAAATATTATACATATATAGATTTATCGTTTAAAGAAGAAAAAAAATTAATCAACTTTTTGATCGCTGTAAATGTATATCACGCCTTAACAGAAGGATAAAAGGGCGCTCTTTCGCGAAATGAGCTGAGCAAGGGTTGGCATCCGGGGTGTCGCTGGTGAGCGTTTGATTTCGATAATGATATTGGAGTCATACCGCGATAGCGTGGAGAGGGGTATCCTATTATACATTAACGACGAGAGCCACGCGACACCGTGAAACGATGAGAGAGGCAGAGAGAGAGAAGAGAGAGAGAGAGAGAGAGAGAGAGAGAGAGAGAGAGAGAGAGAGAGAGAGAGAGAGAGAGAGAGAGAGAGAGAGAGAGAGAGAGAGAGAGAGAGAGAGAGAGAGAGAGAGAGAGAGAGAGAGAGAGAGAGAGAGAGAGAGAGAGAGAGAGAGAGAGAGAAATGGTCCAGAGAGCTCGGTCACCGACCCCTACAACGACGGAGCACGCGAGAAGTAAAGAGTTCGCGACAGATTGAGAAAGAGAAAATTTCACTGCCCACAGTAACTAGAACGTCTGCTGCCGGGGTTTTCCAGCAGCCAGACGAGGGCAGAGCGAACAAGATAGAGAAGGACAGAAGCTAAACGGCGAGAGGAAAAGACCGAGAGGAATTTTATCGATTTCGTCGGGCCACTTCGTTGCGTTACATATTTAATTTTCGGATATTTTCGCGAAAATTCCAACTGACATACCGTGATCGATCCACAATATAGCCCCAGCCTTTTCCTGCTCCTCCTTCTCACCCGCCAACCCGACCAGTTCACATTTTATTCAGCAGCCTGTCCGGATGGTCTGGTCTCTACTATCGCTATTTATGTGACACGCCGTGAGAATCCACGAGTTTATAAACGTTTGTGAGTGTGTCCGCTATGAGGTAACGCGCAAACTCTAAATGTGTGGCGGTACTCTACTTCGGAATCCACGTGATCTTTACACACGTGCACACACACATACATATATGCGTCTTTGTTAACTCTTGTGTACTCAGACAGATCTTGCGCGTACGTGTATTTGCCCATACCACTCGCAGGGGTTACTCTCTAAATTAGTCAGAATTCACGAGGAGTATCAGACGTTCGTGAGCAGAGGTGACTGGTCCTTGCTTGCAGTCGTACTAAAACACACACACACACACACACACACACACACACACACGCGCGCGCGCGCGCGCGCACACGCACACACATATATATATAATGACAGCTAACAAACAAAAGGGCGCAATTCGCATTACTTTGCAGGTTCAAATAGCAGTACTACGTCCTTTTCACAGATCGCCGAAAATTTCTGTTCATAGTGTAGGTCTATATATACATATATATATATGTGTGTGTGTGTGTGTGTGTGTGTGTGCATATATATACATACATGGATAGCGAGCTAAGCACACTCATCCTTGCCACCCGCGGGCTATGAATAATTAATGTGTTTAATGGAAATTCAATTAACCCGGTCGAGAACCTCGCGGTTCGACGGCCCCGTGCAGTTACTATTTCGATTCTGTCAGTCTCCATCTATCTCTTATATAAAAAAGGATATACTGTAAATACAGTGGGTAAAAAAAGTATTTGTACACGTCGCCTTTTTCAAATTATCCTTCGAAAAACAGATTTATAACTTGATGAAGCATAAAATGCTTCATGAAGTTTCTGTATTCAATAGCTTATCCTAAATATACATGGTGTCTAATAAAATATTGGAAAAATACGAACAAAAAAATAAAGCCAAATTAACAATCGTTTCGTTTGAGATGTATAAATACTTTTTTTAGCCACTGTATATATATATATATATATATATATATATGTGTGTGTATATTGAATCCTCGAAGTATTTGACACTCGCGAGCTTCATTTCGCCGCCACATGTTCCTAGAGGCCCGATAAAATGTCGAAACTCGGGATTTTTCCCGGAGAAACGATTGGTAGAAGTTAAGGGGGGAGATCCCTCAGGCGAGGAAAAAATTGCTGATTTTCATGATTTTTTTTCAAAGGAAAGATTTCTTTCACATTTTTTAGACTTAGGGTCTGTTTTATTACTACTTTTGGCTGTTACATGGTTTTTTTCTTTTATGAACTTTTTTAAATGACAAAGGTTTGGCACGGTCTTCTAAACGGGTTGCTGTGGATTTTGTCAGACGGCGTGACACGTAGCCTCAGCGGGATTAATCTTTAAAAAACCAACGAAAATTCTCCATTCATTAATACTCATATGCAGAATATGAATCAAGAAAAAGTGACTGATGAAAATCGATTAAATGAGACGCTTTTAAACAAAATGATTGAATTTTCCAAAAAAATGGCTACATTTTGCAAAGAAAATACTTTTTTATATTTTCCAAAACATTCAGGGTAATTTATCAGACAACAAGGTGCCACGTGGCAGAATGGAAGAGCCCCAAAGCTACTTTGAAGGCGACCCTCTCGCTCGGTTTTCATCCTCGTACGGGAGCCCGAGCGCGCCGTTATCGTTTATTGTTTATGCATCTCGTTGTCCATTGACGTCTTTTTTTTCTTTGTTGTATAATTACATTCTTTTTTATTGTATAACTATATTCTTTTTTTTATTATTCGTTCGTTCGATATAAATTGGTACGATGGCGCGCGGGAAATGGCGTTCGTCCCGGAAACCTCGAGATCCTTCTCACAGCAGCGGCCTCGTATCTTCCAGTCTGAGCGCGCCTCGTCGATCTTGCCCTCGCTCGAGAGTCCGAGACGATTCAGCTCGGCCCACGTTCTGGAACGCTTCTCCACTACGATCAGCGGTGTAAAGCTGATCGGCAGACGTTCGAATATGCAACCGTCCAGGCTGACAGTAAGCACTGGCCGTTTAACGTAACAAACGACGGTGGTCAGCTAAAGATCGAAGTCCAGCAAAGGGGAATCGAAAATGGTTTCCCGGAAGGAGTCCGTCAATGGTACTGAAGGCGATAAAGGAAACGGTCGAAGCTTATCTCGGTCAGAACTTGACAAACGCCGTCATCACAGTACCAGCCTTCTTCGACGATTCGCAGCGTCAGGCAACCAAAGACGCCGGGACCATCTCCGGCTCGAACGTATTGCGTATCATAAACGAACCTACGGCGGCCGGCTGGTCCTCAATCCCTCTCAGTCGGTAACGGCGCGTCCGCCGACCTTGGCTCGTCGCATAAAAGCAGCGGGCACGAATCGCTGCGACACTCGATGCGTTGGGTAGGATCGACGGGCTGAGACTGGATCTTCATCATCAGCATCCATCAACGGTCATCGTACCCGTTATCGTCATCGTCATCGTCATCGCCATCGTCATCGTTATCGTTATCGTTATCGCCATCGTACCCATCATCGTCATCGCCAGCATCATTTTAATAAGTTTCTAATATTTAATTTCGGCGCGGTAACGGCCGAAGCGAATGACGGAGAGGAGGGGTGAACGGCTCGGACGGAGATCTCGAGTCAACCGTCTCGCTCGCGGGAAGGGACTTGACCATGTAAAGCCGAGCTAGACGGTCGACGAGTAGAAGTAATTGTTGGGGACAATTAAGTCGGCCTGTGGAGTGTGGCCACCCCCGGCGTAAAGGAAAATTCTGCCGGTAGCTTAAAGATAATCTCTCCCCGAGTGGAAATCTTGCTCCAGCTACAATAAACACCTGATCAGGCATCCTGATTTCTTTTTCCAGCCTTGATCAGAATTTTTTATCAAGCCCTGATCATTCTTGAAACACAATCCCTGACTTCCGTCTGATCAGGGTAAAAAATCAAGGCCTGATCAGGGTAAACTATCAAGGCCTGATCAGTGTAAAAGATCAAGTCCTGATCAGCGTAAAAAATTAAGGCCTGATAAGAGCTTAATTTTTCACGGCTTGATCAAAGTGAAAAATCATATGATATTTCACGGCTCAGGATGACCGATTTATTTCTGAAATAAAAAATACAACGCATACACAAAAGAGAAAAAGGCACCACTTTATAAATAACGCAGATCGTTTATTTTTTAATCTTAATATAAAATCTATCACATATATTTTTCACATATATCTATGTGGAAAACAAACATCATTTATCTTGTATTTGTAATAGAACAAAAACTCGAAATAAACTAAGATATATGACTGTATTATATTCCACTTATCATCCCGAAGTAAAATAATGTATTTTTTAAACAAAAACTTCAGAAACTTCGTGAATAAAGTAAACAGAGCTCAACGTTTTTATGACCAGACGTTTCTAGGAAACGTTACATTGGGCGTTCTGTTCGTTTTTTTTTATACGACGCTCGAAACTTGTCCCAGTCTTTTGCTGAATTAATCAGGCCTTGATACCGCTCCAACGGCTTGTCCAATTTGCTTCGAAAGAACTTCTATTCCGTGTTCCCTATATTTCGAAATGACAGCCACTGAAAAATACGAAAATGTGTATCCCACTTAGAATTCAATGTCTACATATATATCTATATAAGGTATGCACATTATTTTATTAGGGTGGCACAAATTTGAGCTCTATTTTTTTTTCCTTTTTCTCACCATTCAATTATCTACTTCAAAGAAGAAAAAAAATTGTTGCAAAAGCTGCGAGCCGTTATTTTTTAATGAAAATTAGAATCGAAGCAGGAGAGCCCGTACAGCAAAGACCAACCAAATAATGGTAAGTTGATAGCGTAGTGCAGTTCAGTGAATGTAATGTCCATCCGAAGTGCATTTCTTATGGGCTAACTTGCACCGCTGGACTTACTTCCACTTAACTGAACTACACAGTCAATTTACCATTATTCGGCTAGCCTAAGCTGACCGGGCCCGTACAGCGAAGGCCAACCAAATAATGGTAAGTTGACAGCGTAGTCAGTTCAGTGAATGTAATGTCCATCCCAAGTGCATTTCTTATGGGCTAACTTGCACCGATGGAATTACTGAACTGCGCAGTTAACTTTTCATTATTCGGTTAGCCTACGCTCTCCGGGCTAATCAGCACCGATGGCAAATCATTTACCAGATTGAACTACGCTGTCAGCTTACCATTATTTGGTTGGCGTACGCTGTCTCTTTTTTTCCTCTGACAAAGGAGACGGACCAAGTAAAGGAAAATAAAAGCGATACACAAAACAAATATAAATCTACTTACATAGTGGTAGCGCCAACACATGCCAATCCTCAGGCATTTCGAGTTGTTCCTCGCTGAGAGGATCTGTTCCGGATCTGTCAAATGTATCATAATAAATATTTCAACCAATGCATATATAATTTGGCGTATGGTTAATTTATAGTCAGATTTAATTCAATTTATATTTATAGATTTACGAATTGTAAGTCTTTGAAAAAAATTAATTGTTATACTAACCTGCTGCTGTATTATTTCTTCGTTTTTTCCCTTATTTAGAGCCCGCTATTCACGCAGACGCAGTCGTTGCGCAATTTTCTTTCAATTGTGTTTGTCCATATTATTCACAACGTACACGTTATCTGTAAAAATGTATAAAGTGATTAATAATATGTCTCGTGCTTCTCTCGTGTCTATGTATCATTTGACAAGATGAGGTTAGGCACGATTTTAGCGCCAAACCGTAGAAGTCCAGTTACATGATGATTGCTTGAAATTAGCAGGATCAGGCGAATTGAGGTAAGCCGTAAGTCCAGTTGCTTGACATCGCCTGAAGCTAGCCGGGTCAGGCGAATTGAAGTAAGCCGTAAGTCCGGTTGCTCGACCACCGCCTGACCCCAGCTTGATCAGGCAAATTAAGGCAAACTTAAGTAAGGCCTTCGTACTACAAGGTGATCAGGCGCAGATCAAATATCAGGCCTGCCTGACAATATTTCTACTCGGGTCCGTCATTCACGTGTGCGTTGCTTCGGATCGCGGTGCAGGGAGGAACGTGGCAGGTCCCTCGCGTGTTTTATGTTGTTGGATGTGTTTGTTGGCCCGTTGGAAAAGTGAGAGAGAGAGAGAGAGAGAGAGAGAGAGAGAGAGAGAGAGAGAGAGAGAGAGAGAGAGAAGAGAGATAGGCCGGCCGGCGGCTTTATATAATTTTTGTATCGGGTCATCCGCCGAGGAACAACTCGGAGTGAATAAAGTGAAACTCTCTTTCCAGAGGTGTCTGCAAGAGTTTATTTTTTTTGTTGCATAAGTGTTTAGCCCCTGACCCCGCCACTCTACCTTAGGAAAAGCTGTGCCGGTCGGGCAAATCGGTCGTCTCGACTTACCGCTCGGCGAGCCGTTAACGCGGCTGGCGCCCCGGGAAAAATCGCCAGGCGGAGGCGCGACGCCCTTTGTGACGCGAAGGGTAAAATTTGAATTTCCGTCACAAATCTGTTAGAAAGATTTACACCAAATTTCATCAGAATCGGTCGATCAGTTTTTTAGCTATACGT
>OX101792.1:10376494-10795170 GCA_944452715.1 Ophion slaviceki
CTTATTCTGCGTGGAACCTGTGCAATAAATTGTCTTGCTTTCATTATGATTAATCGAATACGAGCCCCATTGACAAATATGGGATTTTAAAGGAGTCGACGAGTCCCTTAATAAAGCGAACTATCGTTGATCGCTCAACGTAGCGTTCTTTGGCGCGGAACGTCGTTTTACGAATTATGGGAAACCATAACGATGTGGCAGGAAAAAATGTTTCCATACTCGCGTACTTCCGGCTCTGTTTCTCTCTCTCTCTCTCGTTCTCTCTCACTCTCACTCACTCAGTCTATTGCTTTCCGCATCTTTTTCTCTCGTTCTGTGCGGCAAATCGGGTACCATACATTTTTCACCACTGAATTAATTATCCTGTACTTTAGCCCCCTCTCTTACTATCATAAATCAGCCCCAAATGTCCGACGTGGTTTTGAGTGTATATATATATATGTGTGTGTGTGCGCGCGCGCGCGTGTGTGTGTGTGTACACCTTAAGGATATTTACGCGATTTCAACACGTCTGACAACATTCTTGATCAAATTCGTACGACATTTCGTCCCAGTCGCATGCTCCCTGCACCCCTCAATAATTCGACATGGATCTAATTTTGTCACCTGAATAACCGCAGCATGAGAAACAAAATAATATTGCGAAATGATAGCATGTATCATGAAATTATGGTTTACAATGATAATAACATTTTCATAATTAGGAAGCTCCTGAGTCATTTATAAATGTGGTACTCAACAGTGCTGTCTTTATTGTGGCAAATGAAACATACGATGCTCAATTTTATAATTGTCTATCGAAGAAAGATAAATAGGAAATTGATTCGCTAGAGAAATATTCATACGAAGATTGAACAATAAATGTGATCATTTAGTGAAATAAATGCATAGAAATAAACGAAAATGATGTACTGTAATGAGTAAATGATTATCGAAGAGGGTGAATTTCTTTAGACATTGATGCTCGTCGAAATATCTCAGAAGAAGGAAATCAATAGCATGCAATAGGATCAATGAACTCTGAGCCGAATATGGACCGAATATAGAGATTTTGGAGTTCAACGACTTCATCTCTACATCTCTCTCTCTCTCTCTCTCTCTCTCTCTATCGGTTGCTCTCTGCTTATTCTCCTCGCGTAGACTAAAATAAGATACCCCATTCCTTCAATCAGACGATAATTCATGATCCATCAAGACTGTTACAGCGATGTATATGTCTTTACCTGATATTTGGCGTTACCTGAGGTATTGCGTTATCTACTTCCTCTATATTTATCCGGCTCACAGTCGCAATTATTCGATAATTTAATTAAGCCACCGCTGCAACGTCAATAAATGCGAAAACATTTTGCTCGTTGTATGTAGACCGATAATGGTCCAACAAGCGCGATCGATCAAGAGATTATCGGTTGACCAATCTCTCTCTCTTTCTCTCTCCCTCTCTCCCTCTCCCTCACCCCCTCTCTCTCCGTTTCACTCCCTCTCCCTCCCTCCCTACCCCCCGCCTCTCTCTCTCTCTCTCTCTCTCTCTCTCTCTCTCTCCCCCTCTCTCTCTGTCTCTCACGCTCTCTCCTGCTGCTAAAAGCAATCGATACCTATGTTAAGCAGCTTCATCTGCGTAGCAACGAACTGTCAAGTGTCTGGTAAAAACGAAGAATTCTTCTCCCAAGAAAGCTGAAAATTACCGAACCTCATTACCTACCTGTCATCAACGTCATAATCTTTGTCAGTTATGAACCAACGTAACACTTCAGTAGCGAAATAATAATGGAAAGTAATTTCATCGAAATTCCCACAATTGAACACTCAATATTTCTGTTCTATAACTGTACATCCCAATGATAGAAAATGTTATATCGCGACATAAGGAGCACAGGATGATTGCCATTCCTACACCTCTACCAATACCGGTTAATGGTCAAAAGCTCGAGTCAGTGGTTTTCGAAGATCCATCAAATTCATCGTAAAACATTACTTGTTTTCCGTATATATATATATATATATATATAATGAAACACGAAACTTGCAATGACTGACGTGCCTATGGAATATGCATAAAGCCGACCGACGAACACGAGAATCCTCTATATCCCAAAGCATCTGATCCATTGGCTCTTGTAATATTCCGCTGGATAAAGGATATCACGAGCCTCTCTACCATCGTAGAACACACATACACACATTATATATATACACGCATACACACTAAATTATTTGGCGAGTAGAGCTCGGGTTCCCTGCTATATATTCCTCATTAGTGGTATAACGCTAAGAGGTGTGAAAATTAACTTGTCGACGTTGGTCGGACCGTTTATCTCGATTACTGTATAATCTATTTGGCTTTCTTACCGTACCTCGAAGATGATATTCAGCCTGGAAAATAATAGAGGCAGGATTAAAAAGAAATCATCGATTCTTCAAGCATCGACTGAAGGTCTTTGCATTATCAAGATATCGATGGAAGGGTTTCGGTTTTCATCTCACTCCCTACTGAATCTAAAGTGAAAGTATTTAATTGACACTGCCTCGAGACCGCCCAGTTTACAAAGTTTCCTAGCCGCCCGTCAAAATGGGTCAAGTTACTCACGAGACCTGCTACACTGAGAGAAAAGTTCATGGTATTTACGAAAAAAGCCTATGGTAAAAAATAAGCGAAAAGTATATTCAAACGATACCGATTTGGGTGGCGAAAATGATATCCAAACCATGTCGATTTGGGTGTCGTGTTTGACTATCTATTGACCTCGAAACGCTTATCAACTCTGGTAAAAGGCTTGACAATATAGATATGGTCGATTCAGTGCTATCACAAAATCCGTCCACAAATACTAATGTTGTAAACTGTACGTTAGGTTTTGTTCAGGTCAAACTTCAACTATTCTGTTCAAGTTTGTCGAATTCAAATGGTTAACATTAACGTTTGTCGAGTATAATTTGTTAGAAGACCTCATGAAAAGTGGCTATTGGAAAAAGATTGTGGTGATGTTTACTTATAGCAAAGACGTAAATTATTTTCAGTTTGAGCAACCACGGTTTAGTAATTGTAAGAACTACCCGCGTCTCACAAACTGTTACATAGTATGTTAGCTACCTTGCAAAAATAGAATATGAATTCAACACTTCTTCTTGCAGTTCACCTTCCGTTTTTGTAGGATACACATTACAATGCATATAGCAGGTCGCATCATATAATATGGCACAAAACTATTGCGATTGGCCAAGAATCCATTTAAGCAGTGACTTATTTTATGACAAAAATGTGTGCAATACTTCACCTGAATCGGAGGTAAGAGCTATTTTTTGTGTGTTGTACCATGCCTGTGTTAAAATGTCACATGTCCTAGATAGCGTAGCAGCAGTGTGCGTAGTTTAGGCTGAAGATCGGCAGGTAGGTTGTAGGGTCGATTCCATGTGCAGGCGAAATATTTTCTTCGAAATAAATGATTACGGGAAGTCAGGGAATCATGAATCGTCATAGAAAATCATTGAGGTAGAACTCGAAGTTGAGTATTTTATTTCATTTTGGATTTATGAAGTATTCTATGTATTTATTAGGCGGGCATTGATGCCTGGACCCACCACGCATGCAAAGTATAAAAAACAATCGTATTACACCCCACATACGCGTATAGTAGGCCGTGTCTTATAATATGGTACACATCACTACAAACACCATCGCAAATCACATGCGACATATTTAATCAATGTGTATAATGCAGGCATTCTATAGAATACCTAGTTATTCTATACAATACCGGATTCGTCAAGGCAATGTATCAAATATTTGATCCATGGTTAACCATTACATACGGTACCTAGGTCACGCATGCAATACCTAGGAATTTTATAGAATGCCATTAAGACATCGGGTAAAGTATAAAATGATGGACAAATAAAACATCTTTTGCTTACTCAAAATCATCAATTCAATAAATCGTTTTAATAGAATGGTATTCATTTGGTTTCACATGCTGAACTATTGTGATATTTTGTTTGGGTTATACTCGCGCGCCCTCTCGCCAACTGCATCTATCAAATACTTTGCCGGCTATACATTTGGTGTTGTTTAGAATGCCTTGGTAAAGTACGGAATAAATTATCTTTTATACATCGCCTCAACGTTTTAGGCATTCTATAGAATGCCTAGGTATTGTATCGAATACCGGATTATACCGATTTCCGGTAACATAAATATATTTTTTAGTCCTGTTCACTGTTAGCATCTTGGGGGAGTCGCTTTTTTATAGTGTCAGGGAATATCCATGAAAAAAAAATTATTATATTATATAGCATTAAACAATCAACGTATGCTTGAAAGATTAGTGGTTGCAGTTGACATATGTGCATAATTTATGGAACTGCTAAAATATCAATAAGCACTACTATACTTTTGGCAGTAACTATGGCTATAAAATGGCAGGGAAATACAAAATATACCTAAAATATGGTTAAAAGCAACATACATTTCTCTCAGTGTATGTTCATTCGCCGTCATGGGGAAACAGACAGTGTATAAAAGTCAGTGGTTGCTCCGGCGACAGCGGCGAAGGTTTCGAAGGATTTCTAATTTGTTTTGGAGCTAATGCGGTATTGAATTAATATTATTCGGTGTACACTCGGGTATCTTCAAATACCGATCCATTTTGCCCCATGATTCATCGCGTTGCCATGCTTTCCCTTATACACATGGTGGTGGTGGTGCTGGCGGTCCATACGTATCGGCGATGGGCTATAAACCTCGGAGTTCTCGAACAAATCAATGTGAGTGCCTTGGCGAAAGGAGGTTGTGGATATCGCGAGCCTTTAGTTGCATTCGGGATACAGCGTGTGCTGTTATATTGATGTACGAATGCTGGTTCGGCTTCTCCGCTTGTAACGAGAGTGCATGAGAGGAGTTGCGAGGGGGCTGTTAGGGACGAGGAGAAAAATGGGGTGAGAGAAAAACAATGGTAAAGAAAAATGAAAGAAGAAGGAGAGAGACGCGGGACGGCCTACCGGACCGCGCTCATTGACTTCAACTGCACGCGAGCTTCAGGCTCCATGGATGCGAGTGCGGTACAACTGACATTAGTTCGCAACCATCAATGCAAGCGTCAATAAACGTCTCTCTCTCTCTCTCTCTCTCTCTCGGTCTCTCTCTCTCTCTCTCTCTCTCTCTCTCTCTCTCTCTCTCTCTCTCTCTCTCTCTCTCTCTCTCTCCCGCGCTCGCTTTCTTCGTTTCTCTCACGGTAGAGCGTACAATCCCGCTCAAGGTACTCAAAAGCTGCATGTTCCTCCAGCTTCGTTCAGTGTTGCATGCTTCGAGTGAAAACTCGAGGCTAGTGGGATAGGGTTGGTACCCTTACTCGTTGGAGACTGGGAAAAAAGATCCGTGTGCGAATGACAGCTCGAGCCTCAATTTTATTTTGCAAAGTCTGCTAACCGTGAGCAAATAGTGGAAAAAGTGACGCAAAAATGTTTAGGTACGAACCGAATATAAACGATCTATTGTATATTGTGCACGTCATTTCGAAGATACTCGACTTCGAGGGCCGTCCTCACAGTACACTGAAAAATAACTTGGGCTAATTGAATCCGTCATTGGGGGATGCCGAAATGGAATATTAGGCTATATTGAGGAATAATCAAGAATTTTTTGTTTTATCTTAATATTTCGTTGGCCATCTGTGAATCAACTATTTCGTTGACCCAAGTGATTTTTCTGTGTAGCCTGATTTCCTCGTATTGAACGTTACGCAAAGCACAGCGTCTTTGAAATGACCGGCAAACATATGGAAGCATACATATATGAAGGTCATTCCAAGGACTCTCCGATTAGCAAAAATCAACAATAAGCTTATCAAATTAAGCGAACGTCTGCAGAATGGCCTGGTGGTATCAATACATCTGGTCGTTTTGAGGCTATTAGTGCATAGATGATTCGGGTAAAAAATGTCCTTACGTCACATAAGTGTGTGTATATATATATATACATACGTGTGTGTGTGTGTGTGTGTGTCTGTGTCTGTGTGTGTGTGTGTGTGTGTGTGTGTGTGTGTGTGTGTGTGTGTGTGTGTGTGTGTGTGCGTGAGCGTGTGCGTGTGCGTGTGCGTGTGCGTGTGCGTGTGCGTGTGCGTGTGTGTGTGTGTGTGTGTGTGTGTGTGTGTGTGTGTGTGTGTGTGTGTGTGTGTGTGTGTGTGTGTGTGTGTGTGTGTGTGTGTGTTTGTATATATATTGAGGTGTTGAATAAGTTCTCGTTGTTTTGTCGTGAAAGTTTCGAAACTGCTGTATGATCAACTCTTAATGATTCTACAAGTTCAACTAGCGTCTGACATGAGTCTTCATGAAGCAATGCCTCCAATTCAACGCATCAAAATCATTATTTTTTAAGCGTCTTAACCAATCTCTGCATGTTGTTTCTGACAGAGCATGGTGGCCGTGAGTCTCAACAATAGTTCTGTGTGCTTGAGCTGCAGATTTCTTTTTAATAAAGTAGTGTGGTAAAATTCCCCGTAAATACTCTTTCTTTGGCGTGAAATTGGATATGTTAAACACTATGAAAAAAAAAGTTTTTTACATCTAGGTGAAATGATATACACTGAGATTCAAGCTTGCATATATAGCACTTCTTTATAGATGCGTTACCATGTTAAACTGCACGCACGCAGTTCTGGTAACGCTATCTGTTGAAAAACAGTGAGAACTCATTTAACGCCCTAATATATCTGTATGTGCGTGTATGACATAACTTTCTTTCCACTTCTCACAACCTGTGCTAAAGACGTATACAACGTTTGAAAATCAACTCGGGGTTTTACGTTCTTTTTCCTGTCCACTTTCCAACAGCACAGCATTTATTCGCTGTCCTCTGGCTACTCTAATACCTTACCAGTACTTCTCCCCACTTCTAGACACGATAGTTTTCTGCCTTACACGAGACGACATACATATATATATGCCCAAAATTGTCGGGAAAAACCTTTCACAGAGCACGCTCGACAGAAGCTCCCCTGAGAGTATCCCTATATTCTCACAAACATTTACCGCGTAAAAGTGTTTGTACGTATACGTACGTGCAAACCGAAGACTGATTGAAGAGGCCTTGTGGCCAGAACTCAGTGACAGTTTATACAAGTTTGACGAGAGTAATAATAAAACTCTTGCCAAGAATATTTGTCAGTTTATTATTAGTTTATTTACAGATGTGGTGATGTAGTTTGAAAAGCTCGCAGATACGAGAGCAGCTCGACAATCTTTCGCTCGAGAGCTTAATCAATATCGAGGATTTGTTGATTGGCAGTGGTATTAAAATTGCGCCAAATTACCCAACGGAATGATATGGGGAAGAAATCTTTTTCAAGTTACTTTTGCGGGATACTCCAACTTTTAGCCGATTACTTTTGCGAGATGCTCAAACTTTTAGCAGATCCTGCGAAAAATTAATTTATTTATTAGTTGGGGGAAAAAATATTATTGTTTCCGGTCAGTGACGATTGGACCCGCGTTCGAAGTGCGGTTACGGCCAACACTGGGATAGGAGACTTCTTAGTCGACAAATTGCGCACCTGACACAATCGAAAAGCTCTTTGCACTGAATTTCCGTAGCAACATGGGAAGTATTGAAAGAACCGTTTCTCGTTAGACGTAATTTCCGATGGTGTTGAGGTGTGCCTTTCGGATCGTACATTTCCGGTAAAGACGTGATGTGATTTCCATTTCCAAGTGCCAAAAAGAAATTTCGACAATAAGAAAAAAAAATCTCATTCATTCCAACGGTGGAGACTTCAACACAATCATTTCCGGATGTACTGACACATGCTAAGCGTTTGGGTACCGATTTGCAGAGTTTGCAAAGTGACACGTTGCTTCGATAACTTCCGCGCTTTATCGGATACGAATATAAATGTCAACGCATATATATATGCCAGAAGGTCGATGTACAGGCCAAAGCGGATGGACTATTGAGCGCACATGGTCGTTTCGATCAGGAAGGTAGCTTTGTTGCGGCCAGACATCGAGGAAACGTTGGCTGCAGGCTAACATCACCTGAATCTCATTGCTTTTCGTTCCGCGTGCCCTCCAGCGCGACATGCCCTTTTTCCATTGATCCTCGACCGCTCTTCCCGACGGTGTGTTGAGCACTGACCCTTTTCTCCTTCACCGTAGCATATTTCACACGAATTGCATACAACATGCGCGGCTGGCGTGTCCCTTGGGCGAAAAAGCGCGCGAGCACCCTTTATCCGGTTGTACGTCCGGTTCACGACCTCTCTGAAAAATATCGTGGATAGAAAAACTTTCCGGGATCGAGCAAGAGAAGACTGTGCGCGATCGATGGACGTGATCATGTCGTGAATGAGGCTCGACAGTCGGTTCGAATAAACGACACGGACAGGACTGCTGTCAATGAAAAGGACTTTGTCCATTGGTACACACTGCAGATACATTTTTCTTTTTTGCGAGAAGAAATCCAGCTTCGACATTTAACGACTTTCGTCACGGCAGTTATTCGTGTAAACGCGAAGAGGGCGAGAATGAGGAAATAACAAGCGAGAAACGCGAACTGACAATCAACGGGAATTAATTACTTCGAACGCTTTTGTGCTCTCTGCGGAATGGATGACAGCATCGCGGCCAGTGACCGCTTAATGTCTCCTTGCTGCTATCTCCATCGAAACATTATCTCCAACAAGGGGCTGTAATCCGAAACAGGAACGCTGTCTTTAAGGGGTCTTCTCACTTTAGACGCTAAAAAAGGCAATTTTCCATGATTTTTTTTACAGCTTTATAGTATAGATATTGATATGAAAGGTGTTACACTTAAAGGAAGGTTCTGCCTTGTTCGGCCAAAAAATGTTAGAGTTTTCAATATTTTTTATGCGCAAAGTATTAAATATAGAATGCTGATATTTGGTATGTTGACGAAGCGGTCTTTATTAAACAACAAAATATTTTTTAAAGTTTGACACAACATGGTGGCAGCAGTGGGAGGAGCCACGTATGTCGGTGCGCGGGCGATGACATTCTTCGCTTGTTGAAGTCTTAGGTCCCGGACAGGTGATCTGAAGCAAAAAATGAAACACAGTTTTACTTTGTACAATATTGTGTATAAGTTGACCTAGAATCAAGAAGAAAAATTGAAAAATAAAAAAATAGTGAGCAAGAAACTGCGAAAATTTTTGAGAAAAAAAAACAACCTTCTTTCCGATCGCTTACAATTTTTTTATTTTTCAAATTTTCTTCTTGATTCTAGGTCAACTTATACACAATATTGTACAAAGTAAAAATATGTTTGATTCTTTTGCTTCAGATCGCCTGTCCGGGACTTAGGACTTCCGCAAGCGAAGAATGTCATCGCCCGCGCACCGACATACGTGGCTCCTCCCACTCCTACCACCATGTTTTGTCAAACTTTGCAAAATATTTTGATGTTCAATAAAGACCGCTTAGTCAACATACAAAATATCAACATTCTATATTTAATACTTTTCGCATAAAAACTACACTTTCGAAATACATTTTTGAAAAAAAATGTATTTATTTAAGTCACCATTTATAGACAACAAAGGTAGTTAAAAGTGTCCTAAAAATTGAGAAGAGTTTGTGGCTTCCGGATGGAGGCCGTGTTGAGGATCAGCGTTTTGCCGACGTTTCGCAAACGTTACAGTCTGCATCATCAGGGCTGAGAGCTCCGATACTGAAGCTCTCGTGTCTCAGGTATTCCTTATATAGTTGCAGTCATCGTTCCAGATCGCTGCACCAGCCAATCAGATGTTTTAATTGATCAGCTGGTCAATTAAAAAACCGGGAGGATGGTGTGCCAAATAGGATTGACGTGATATCCTCCATCTCTGTTTAGGTTGTCCGGATGTTTTCGGATTTCTAAGCCTTCTCGGTGTTTCCTGGAAAAATAGCTATTTGATGGGGCCAGACTTTGGGCTTTGTCGAACTGGATGGCATGACCAGTCTCCATCCAATGTTCGGCCAGCGCCGATTGTGTAATATGGCCATATTTGATACACCGTTGATGTTCTTTGATCCGTGTACTGATCTTCCTCCCGGTTTCCCCTATGTACACTTTACCGCATGAGCAGGGTATTTTGTATACTCCTGGTGCACTTAATGGTGGTCTTTGGTCTTTTGCACTCGGAATCACTTGTGCTAGTTTCTTCTGAGGTTTGAAGATGACTCGCACGTTATGTTTTCCAAGGACCCTGCCTATGCGATCGGTTATGCCCTGAAGGTATGGAAGGGAAGTTGTTGCAGTTATTTGTCCTTCATTCTCTCCATCAGGTGCTGTAACCGTTTTCGGATCAGCTATTTTTCTTTTTAGATGATGCAGACTGTAACGTTTGCGAAACGTCGGCACAACGCTGATCCTCAACACGGCCTCCATCCGGAAGCCACAAACTCTTCTCATTACATAAAGAGCCGTGAAAGCCTTGTCCTAAAAATTGTTGGTCTGCGCTGTTGATGAAATTTCGGAGATGGATCATCCGAAACAAAAAAATCAAACGGTTTTAGATTTCGTATGTTAATGGCTATAGCGCATATCATACGATTTTTTATTGGTGCAAAAATAACAAAATGGCGGACATTTTCCGAAAAAACAACAAAAAACGTGTTTTTTTCACCGCTTTTGCCAAAAAAAATAGTAAATATCAAAATTCAAAAAAATCCTTGAAATGCGCTATAGCTATAGTTTTAAAAAATATGTGGTTAAAATTTCATAAGGATCGGTTCAGTAGTTTCGAAGATTTTATCAACAAGCCGTCGAAAAACGTTGTCTCGAGAAAAACGCGTTTAAAGTTTGTTTGAATTATATAAATGAATTAAAAAAATGTTTTAATGTATTTCGAAAGTGTCTTTATTAAGTGTAACAACTTTTATATCAATATCTATACTGTAAACCTATTTAAAAATTCATCAAAATAGCCTTTTTTAGCTTCTAAAGTGAGAAGACCCCTTCGTCACAGATGCTTGTCTTTGTCTGATGTCAAGTAAAGTGGATGATGCAATAGTTAGACGCTTTTTCGACATCGAATCCCTGTTTGTAGATATTCTTCGGTATTTTATACTCACTGCGAATAATTCATGCTGCCAACTTCCGCTAGAATTTCTGAAATGAAAATTCCAAAAAGTCTGCATGTCGGCATTTTGGTTCGGGATATGTACGTCACGTATATCGGGAATGAATTTTAGGGTCGTATCGTAACGACAATGATGTACGAAGGTTTTTATGAAAAACAAGTTTTTTGCATGGGTAAAAGAAATTCTATACGATGTCCTAGATATTTTAAATATTACATCATAAGACATAACGACACATGATCAGTATGTAGCAACACATGGTAAGATAAAAAATCACATAGCTAGAAAAAGGGAATAAAAATGTTTGTCAGATGATTAAAGCTGATCAAATGGTTTAACGGGTTATGGCTTGCAACAGTCGAAAACAGCCCACTTTTGGGATTTTTCGAAGAAAATCGTGATGATAAATGCCTGCAAAAATATTGATTTGAGAGAGTATTATCTGAAGAACTCTGTAATTTTGTTGTCTCAAAATTATTAATTATAATCGATTTACAGCCGACGTCCGGAGAGCACCTCTCAAAAACGTATTTTGCGGCGAGCAATGCCTTTCTTATCTTGTTTATCTAATATAAAAAAATCAAACAGATTTCGTTAGTATATCAGTTTATCCTATGATAAATCGAAGGAATATTCGAAGCATCAAATTTAAAAACGTTTGCGCGTGTTTAAAACGAGTCTTGATTTTTGCAAAAAAATGGTAATTTTCGATAATACAAAATACAGAAAATACAAAATGTCGGAAAAATCGATTCGGTAGTTTTTTTTAGATATTTTTCTCGCCGACTTCGAAAATGTACTATCCGATAACCATGAAAATTTCACGGAACACTTATAAGACGATATCTGTCAAAATATATGGGTTTTGAAAAAAGTGATTTTTCGTCTTTTACAACTAGACTTCCTCGTGAATGCTGAAGGGACCCGCGCGCCATTGTCCTTCTAAAAGAAAGATCGCATTTCATCAGGTTCTACTTCACGGATCCAGACATACCGAAACGAAATTCTCGAAGCGTTTATCTCCAAATACCAAAGCTTCAAGAAAAAAGTTTCAACCTCGCAGCATACTGTCCTTACCCCTCCTAATTTTGTTCTAAAAATTTCCCATTATGAGACAAAATGTTAATTGACATTGAAACAGTAACAAAGAATGGATCTCCAACTCATCGACTCCCTTCCACATCCACCGGCTATGGCATTTGCGTCCAATTTCCGTAAAAAATATACAAACTCGACATTGCTTTGTTGCAACCTCGTGAACGAAATATTTATAGCGCCTGAGTGAGACATACATTTTCGCCTATAAACGTTTAACCGCGATCCAAGTTGTCCCAGACTTGGAGGATAGAGAGGGTGACGAAGAGCAAAAATGACTCAATTGCAGTATCGCAGCCTCGCGAGTGATAAAAGGTGGGACGCGAGCCTGAGCAAACGAGAAATGAGGAAAAAAAATAATAAAGATACGAAAATGGGGATTCAGTTATTTAACCCCTCATTCGGCGCTTAGCATATTCATGCAGTGTACGTCGGGGTGGCTATACACCGCGGAGTTTTCCGGTGTCTGACCACCGTCTCGCACACTCTACATATTCATGAGAGTCCCGTGTGCCGCGAACGACTCAGCGCGCGCGCCGCTCGAGAAGCGGGCCTCTGCTCGCTCGCAGAGGGTGGAGAAGCCCTGCAGGCTCTCGCAAGGGTTGGGAAGACCGTGTCTGTGGCTACTCCTGTATGTGTGCGCGTGTGCCACCCTGCGAGTCCCTCACTCGGGCCAGCAAAGAAGTGAACTCGGGTATGTTTGGCCATTCTAGAAATGGTACCCACCCGATGGCCACGTCGAAGAAACGTTCCCGGTGCCTTTCCGTTTCTCAATGTCAATTCCGGTCTGGTTAGACTACACGGACGTAAAGTGTCTGGAGAAAATATAAAACGTCGAGTGTACGCGACGTACCGGATGGACATTCGAACAATCGAGGGACTTGCCAGGGATTCGAGCAAGTGAATAAAAGAGGAAGGCGATGGAGATGGAGGACAGAAACAAATTATATCCGGCAACCCTTCGTTCATCTTTATTTGCAGCGTTTCCCATTCTCTCGTAGTCCACCATCCCATTACTTTCCGTCGAGAGGCATCGAACCATGAAAGTGTGAGACAATCAAATTGGAGTGACCATATGATCGCTACCATACATTGCGACAGTATTCCATTGAGAGAAAAGTCTACGGCATTTATAAAAATGGCCATGGTAAAAGCGGGGATGGTAAAATTCGCTAGTGGATTGACATCGTATCATAATATGGTTAACACAACTGCAAGTGAAAAGTATATTTCAAACATGCGATTTGGGTGGCGTGGTTGATTATCTATTATCTCCGAAATAATGATTAACTATTGTAAAAGACTTGATAATATACCAGGTGTGTAAGTATGAAACCGGAATTTGCCCATAGGTGGCGCTAGATGTCGATGCAGTTACCGACACATCACGTCAGCGGTGTCTTGTTATTGTATTGATATCCGACAAAGATTTCCAACTCACAATAACACGAGTTTCATTCAGTAGCATTAGTTTATTAGAGATAAACATGTCGAGTTTTGTGCCAACAAATTACGATTTGCGGACAGCACTACTTTTCTGTTTTCATCTGAAGAAAACCGCAGCCGAATCGCATCGAATGCTTGTGGAGGCGTTTGGTGAGCATGCTCTCGGTAAAACACAGTGTTTCAAGTGGTTCAAACGGTTCAAAAGTGGCGATTTTGACGTGAGGAACGAAGAACGTGGAAGACCACCGAAAAAGTTTGAAGACGCTGACCTGCAAGCCTTGTTGGACGAAGACGACGCTCAAACACAACAACAACTGGCGGATCAGTTAAAGGTGACCCGAGAAGCCATCTCCAGTTATTTGTATCATATCATTACAATAAACGTGTTTTTTCTGTACAAAAATTCCGGTTTCATACTTACACACCTGGTATGTGGTTAGTTCAGTGCTATCACAAAATTGACGCACAAATACTCAAGAGCGTATCCAGGATCTAAGCTAGGGACGGGGGACAGCGCATATTAGTTTCGCGGAAGAGGGGGGGGGCAGATAATATCGGCTGCTCCCCCCTGCACCACGGTGGGTACGGCCTTGCAAATACTAATGTTGGATACTGTATATTAGGGACAGTTCAGTCAAATTTTTACTATTGTTTTCAAGTGTGTACAATGAATATTGTTAACATTAACGTTTGTAGGTTATGATTTGTTAGAAGACCTTAAGAAAAGTGACTGCTCGAAAAAGATTATGATAATGTTTACTTACAGCGCAGACGTAAATCATTTGCATTTAGAGTAACCACGACATAGTAGTTTTAAGACGGAATGACACCTCATCGCGGTCGGTATGGTAGAACAATTATAGATTCCCAAAAATCTCTGAAACGGCTCTTCAGATCCCGTCGAAACTTTGCCAAACGACGTCAAATAGATAGACGATGAGCTTCCAGCCACTCAAATTTTCTGAATTTGAGAAAAAAAATGTAGATTGGCTTATCATAAGCCAATCATAAGAAAAAAAATGTAGATTGGCTTATCATAAGCCAATCTAGTTTTTTTTTTCTCAAATTTAGAAAATTTGAGTGGCTGGAAGCTCATCGTCTATCTATTTGACGTCGTTTGGCAAAGTTTCGACGGGATCTGAAGAGCCGTTTCAGAGATTTTTGGGAATCTATAATTGTTCTACCATACCGACCGCGATGAGGTGTCATTCCGTCTTAAGAACTACGTGTTTCTCACAAACGGTTACATAGTATGTTTGTTGCATTCCAAAGATAGGATATTGGATCAACACTTCTTCTTGTCGTTCTCCTTCTGCTCTCGTAGGGCACACATTACTTTTCATTTAGCAGGTCGTATCATAAAATATGGGACAAATCACTAATACAGGGTACAAAACTATTGCGATGCACCAAAAATCAATTTAAGCAGTGACTTACATTATCAAAAAAAGATTTGTCCAAATTTCACCTCAATCGCAGGTAACAGCAAATCGGAGGTACGGCCGGCATTACTTTTGACTCTTATGCCATATCAGCGATCCAGATGCCACGAGCACTCGATAGCGTAGTGGCAGCGTGCTTACAAGGAACATCACTTTAGTGTCCTTCTCCGATTTTGTTGAAACTTTTTTATGTGCAAGCGTATCAAAAACTGAGAGACACGTATTTTTTTATCGGCGGAAAAACGGATTTAGGGGGTGAAACGCACCTTCAAAAATGGGGGGTATTTTTCGTTTTTCGTCGACAACGTCTTAACGGTACGAGATATTAAAACATTCAAATTGCAACAATGTTTATTTTTTTGTGTGTTGTACATTGGAGGTGAGAACAATAACGTTATCGACGAAAAACGAAAAACACTCCTATTTTTGAGGGTGCGTTTCACCCCTTAAAACCGTTTTTCCGCCGATACAAAAATGCGTGTCTCTTAGTTTGTGATACTCTTCCACATAAAAAAGTTTCAACAAAATCGGAGGAGGACACCAAAGTGATGTTTCTTGATAGTATAGGCAGAAGATAGGCAGGTAAGTTGTACGTTCGATTTCATGTGTAGGCGTGATATTTTCTTCGAAATAAATCATTACAGGAGGTCAGGCAATAACGAATTATATTTAAAAATCATCGAGGTAGAACTCTCAATAGCGTATTTTATTTTATTTTAGATTCATGAAATATTCTATGCATTTAGTAGACGGACAATAATGCCTTGCACCAACACTTGGACAACGCACCCAATAGGTATATAGCAGGTCGTATATTATCACGAGGTGCAATTCACTTTAAACATCGTCGCAAATCACAGGCAACATTGATGTTGTCTTGTGTCAAGAAATATTTATTTTATAAAAACCTACTACGTTTTATAGCAAAATATGTGCATCATTAATGCAACTGCTAAAATATCAGTTAGCAGTAGGAAAGTTGTGCTTAAGATAACATACTTTTTCTTTTACGATAAATATTTACATGAATGACGTCGTATGAATTCAAAGCGAAGCGTGTATCCATAAAGGTTTATTATTATAATGAAACATAATCAGTTTCATGGTATCAGTCATCGAAGTAACGAATAAGAAAATAAAAAACCACATGCGGGTTGACCTGTGTAAGACGACATACTTTAGTCTAAGCTGACATACACATGTCATGTTACACACGTCGACCGAATTATGCTGATTATCAGATACATTTGTTCTGGGTCAAAGGTTAGTTTTTAGCAACCAATATTTACTGGAACATTATTATAGTGACGATGAAGTATTGCTTGCACCACGTCAAAATGTTTGGATGATAAAAGCTAACCCGTTCTATTCTTCTTCACAGCTTTAATGGTCTTGGTCATGTGTTCTTGTAACTAGCTCTTACGTGTCGAGGTTCGTTGATAATAGCCAGGCATCCTATAACGATAAGCCAAAAAAACTGATTTTATATCCGGTTTTCTACGTAGCAGGGTAAGATGACAGTGTGTCATCTTACACCGACGTCTGCTATGTCAACTTACCCATAAGTGAATGCAGATTTTGTTCATTTGTTGTAACATAAACTTTGAAGTTAGAATATACGTTGTGCAATTTTTGTGAAGTACAATGACCCTAGATTATGAATAAATTGGTTCAGCTGGAAAAAATCTTACTCGGCGGGTGCTTTTAACACCCGATCATGGTCAGTTCTTTTTCCATTTCAAAATCACAATCATATTTAGAAATATTTATTGGCCGACCAAAAAAGTCACCGTTACTCGTGTAGCTCGTGTAGTTGGAAAGATATTGAGGACGTGTCGTCTCATCTGACTATGTTATCCTAATCACAACTCCCGTACTTTTAGCAGTAACTATGGCTATAAAATATTATTGTCCCTTCAGGGAAATATTTTGGGATGTTGAATAAATTCTCGCGATTTATTCGTGAAAATTAAAGCCCTATTTTAGAAAATCCTCGCAATTACTCTTTTTTGGCACAAAGTTTGACATGTTCAACGCTATGAAAAAAAAGTTGTTTACACTTCGGCGAAATGACATACACTGAATTTCAAACTTGCTTATGGCACTTTTTTATAGATGCGTTATCATCTTAAACTACACACACGCCGTTCTGGTAACACCATCTGTTGAAAAACAGCCAGAATTTATTCAACGTCCTAATAAAATATAGTTAAAACATGGTTGAAAGCACCTTAACATTGCTCTCAGTGTGGGCTGTCCTAAAAGTTCGCATTGAAAAATCGGCACGAATTTTTCGGACAAGCAAATTTTCTCCACTAGTTGATTTTTCGTATACATTAGCCACCACAGAATTGAACGTCACCGTCCGAACAATTCGACACCCAAAGTTACACCTCTCTTTGTTCGGGCTCGAGACGCACAGCACTTACCGATGCTCGCGGTGCATTACCATTTGGCGCCATGTAATATGCACGACCGATACGAACAAGAAACTTGTCGGATATATCATTCCACTCGATATCCACTCGGACGTGTCGGGTTAAGTTCTCTCTCTCTCTCTCTCTCTCTCTCTCTCTCTCTCTCTCTGCCTCCCTATCGCTCTCGTTCCCTTTTGGCCAGGACGGAGGAGCTTCTTGCCGTGCTATGTGCCATGTACCACCGACGACCGCACCACCTTCGGAGCATTGAGAACTTTATTCAATTTCGTGTATCGGTCAGGACGATAAACAACCCTTACGTGCTACGGAGGAGGAAGGGATGAGAGGAAGAGAGAGAGAGTGAGAGAGAGAGACAGAGAGAGAGAGAGAGAGAGAGAAACTCTTGTAGGGGATATAAACTACATCGGGTCGTGCCTCTCCATAGAAAAAGACCCCATGCGGACCCAGATCCCGACCTACGTGTTTATTAGGGTGCATTGTTGTACATTGACTCACTAAATATTTCATATCCTCATTTTTGTTTCCGAATTTCTGAACTGTACAAGGTGTTCCTAATTTTCGTCGCATTGAAATTTGATTGTTTGACGTATTTTTTTTATTAGAGAAATTCCATTATTAAAAAACACATAAGATACTAAAATGAGGGACAATCCATTACTTAAAATATATAAATTAGGGAATTTTTATAAAAAAAATTAATGAAATAAAAAATGACCGATATTCCATATTTTGAAAAATACACAAATTACTGTAAAATATTTTACAGGCATATTAATTTTATTCGATGATAACATCTAAAACCACCCGGTCATTCATTAACCCAAAATTCATTTTGCCAAATGAAAATATCGTCACCAAATTCGCCCGAAATGGCCCAATCATACCCAAATCATTTTTTACTTGAAAATTCGACCCTATCACGAATTCCCTCGAAACTCAACGACATCGGATCACCGAATTCGCGTCACGGTGGAAAAGTCGAGAGTTAGTCAATTAAAAGTTTTTTTATGACGCGGAATTGGAACAGTGTTACATTTCTCTCGATTTCCGCACTCGGAGAGCGTTCTCTCATGCTATGCACACAATGATCGATATTGAGCGTTCAATGGCCACCGTGCAGACTCGCCAAGTAAGCCAGAGCGTATACACATGAAGTTATATGAAATCGGGGGTATGTACGAGACGGGCAGCAGGGTATAGAACGATAGGGTGGCGTATGAAACTTCCTATGTATAGACTCGGGGTGTACAGCACGAATCGACTATGCGTAAAAGTTTAATGCTGAATCGTAAAACCGTCTGCGACCGGAAACGAACTTTAGCCCACATTCCCGACGTGCCCTACCGGTCTTTTTGTCGTAAAACGTGTTACTGAGATGCTTACATATATATATATATATATATATATATATATATATATATATATATATATAAAGCATCCCAAAAACACGTTTTACGACGGAGAGACTGGTAAAGCATATATAGACATATACATGTACGGAGGTATGGTATATATTGAAGGGTGGAATAGACTCTGAAAAGAAGTCCGCTTTCATCAAGGACCAATGCAACCCCCATTGCATATATGTGTATGTGTATATATATGTAGATAATCTCTCGATAACTCGCCGAAAGCTGGAATCTAACAAGAATCATATCGTTCTGTACTATTGCCTCGTTTGAGTTTGAATTTATTTTTCAGACTACAGTGCAATGGAAACAGAAGCTCGGGGCCCAAAAATCGGTCGGTTTTCAATATTTTTTCTGATGAGAGTATAAGGATGATGAGGGCGGGATTTTACAAAGATTAATACATAGTTTTGCCAAATTTCAGTTTCTTTTGTTGAAAAATATTGATAAGCAATTGAGCTGTTATTTAAATAAAGTGCCGCCTATGCTGTATGGCCAATCGGTGTAGGTGGTTCTGCTCAGAGGGTGATTTGAAAGGAAAAAGAAAAAATGCGCTTTTAGTATAATGATGAAACTTCTGTATGGACGGATGCTTTTTTGAAATTTCAAAAATTACAAAGATGGCAAAGTATAGATAAAGAAGGTTGTTGTTTTACGAAAAATCACTGTCATTAAGAAACGGACAAACATAAAAAATGTAATAAACTGTGCTCTGTTCCAATTTGACGTGAATCTATTAATCAGATTTCGAAATACGATTTACATCATTTCATAAAACATAGTTTAAAAAGTGACAAAATCCCTAGGCTATAAAACTAACCGATAAAAAATCGTATTTATAAAATTTCACGGTTATTAAGACCCCTTGACTTCAAATAACCATATCCCAACAAGTTTCGCACTCGTTTCGCGTAAAGTAAGAGTTGAAACAGGTTATCGGACAGATATCAAAGTGTTAAAAAAATCCGGCACTAGAATGAAGTACGGTCTGACGTATATAGATGTGTGAGTATCCATCGGAGCGTTTCATTTTTCTCGCAACTCAATCTGTCCGGCACAACGAATCGGAGATTCGATGCAGATAACCCGGATGACGCGATGGACGGCGTGCATTGATATATCACGTAACAAAATCTGCGAGTCGTTTGATAATCGATTCCCGGTCATTTGTTTTTTTTCTGCATCATCGAACGATGAAAAAAAAAACACCCCGATAAACATATAGGAAAAAGTAGTGAACTATTCGCGATTCCCGAGCAAACAGTGGCATATCGTTGATATTCGCTATTCCGAAAGAGCGCGTTATAATTTTCGTGCAAACAATTGTGCGATATGATTCGGTAGGTGCGGGGAAGAGAGATCACGAGTACACACAGCCGGGGAGAGAGGAAGGAGAGACCGAAATTGGTTCATGACGAGAACCGTGCGTGCGATTGGGGCGCCGGAAGCACTCGTTGAAATTTGAAATTCAACCATCTGGATTATGCAAAGCGCCGACCAGAGAGAGAGAGAGAGAGAGCGTAGTCTTCGCATCGGCGGAAAAATTGATTCGACTGTTCGGGCGCGAGAACCAAAATATGCGGACAGCTCCCCGGCTGTGTGGATTTCCGTTTACAAACCTATATATCTGCTGATCGTCACCCTTTTCCTTCAACTGCATGTGTGTGTGTGTGTGTGTGCGTGTGTGTGTGCGCGCGCGCGCGAGCGTGTGCGTGCGCGCGCGCGTGTGTGTATGTTCGTGTGTGTGTGTGTGTGTGTGTGTGTGTGTGTGTGTGTGTGTGTGTGTGTGTGTGTGTGTGTGTGTGTGTGTGTGTGTGTGTGTGTGTGTGCATACACCTACATTCGTATATGTATACATAGGTGTCAACACACATACACAGGCACACACACACACACACACACACACACACACACACACACACACACACACACACACACACACACACACACACACACACACACACACACACACACACACACACACACACACACACACACCCAAATGCCAGGGAATGAACGAACATTTTTTCACAAAATTCCACGTGACTCATTGCCGTGGCTTCCCCAAGCAGGAATCTTTATTACTTTTACATGGAATTCAGCACCATAATTCAATGTTTGCCTATCACAGTCGTTTCCATATTACGTCTATATTAATATTGAGCTATTCCAAAATATCTGCAGCATGCCAGAGAATGGGATATTGCAAATAATGACATATTTTCAAATATTTATTATACGTTATTCGATACATATACATGCATATTGTTACACACACATACATGCGTCACATCTCGTCTGACAAAATTCATGACGCTAAAAATTCACATTTCCCCCGGTGTGTGTCAATTGCTCGTCTCGTTTCGTGACGCGATAAATTCAATTCGATGAGCGGGGAAATGTTTTCAATATTTAAAAAAAATCATAAAAAATAATACGACCTAGGCAAGTCTATCCTACTTTGATGATTCCGTAATGTTATAAGTACCTTGGTACGATTTTTCTTCGAGTATATAACAAACAAATTCCTGCAAAACGAATAAAGTCACAAAATGGATTTAATTTCATGATCCTCTTCCTTATACCTGCAAAGCTCGACGACAAACAAAATAATTCACCTTTGATCGTGCAAACGAGATTTTCTCGGACTCTCTTTACCATCCAGACCTTCAAGAATGTATATTTCAGAAAATATTTTATACGAAATTTAAGATAAACGCTCTCTGGTCTCTCGTGGAAAATGTGTTGTCATCTGACAGCTGAAAAGATTTCCTACTCAACGATGGAGGGTTGCTCATCTAGATACAGTTGCGAACTTGTCTCTTTTCCGTTGCTGCTGTTATGCGAGGTAAATTTACTCGACGAGGTAACGAAGAGGGAAGCTTCGATACTTCTCAAAATTACACCCGTCATTACTCTCGAAGCTCCGAACGCGTTCGCGTTAATGTGGAGCATCGCGCGAACATCTCCGTTGATTGGCTGCAAAATCACAAGAGTTCAGGAGACTCAATGGCGTAGCGAAAAATATTTTAAACATTCCAAGATGCTTGTGAAACATTGAGAAAAAAAATTTCCCAAGCTCGCTATTTCTCGAGAGTTATTTCGCTCGACGTATAATTATGCGGATGAAGACAATTCGCCTGCTGTGGCAACGAAAAACTTAGCTTGTGAAAAAAAATCGGACCCGGGGCTGTTCAAAATAATACAAAAGATAAAGATTTCTTTACCATTTTGAGACTTATATTTTTTGTATTGATAATTAAAAATGGCGGAGGTATGGCACGGCCTTCTAAACGGGTTGCGGCGGATGTTGTCAGACGGCGTGGCACGTTGCATCGGCGGGATTAATCTGCAAAAAAAACCAACGAAGATTTTTCTTTCAATAACACTTATATGTAGAATATGAACCGAGAAAAAGTGTGAAATGTTGAAAATCGATGAAATGGTACGCTTAGAAACAAAAAGATGGATTTTTTCGAAAAAATGCCCAGATAGACGGTCATGATGATCACGCCGTACATACAATTGATGAAGCAAATTTTACAGCATATTGACCACATATCGTGATGCAAAGCCGTAAACTCATTTAGTACCGTGAATGTACAAAACATTTTGATCTCAATATGTCGTTGACAAATGCATCGTACGTTTGGAGCACGGCGAACTCATATCGCTGTACTCAAGTGTCCGCAATTAATATCTGCAAATTTTACGTCATATGGAAGTCATCCAATGACTTGTGTTCATGAATTCACTGGATTAGCACTGGTAGTAGACATGTCATGCAAGCAATATGACGGCGATATGCATGTTTGTCAGTGATACATTCGATGGGCGCGACGTGACGGCGATATGCGTGTTTCTTAGTGATATATCCTATGACGGCGATATGCATATTTCTAAGTGATACATTCGATGAGTGCAATATGACAGCGATATGTATATTCGTCAGTGATACATCTCACGAGCACAACCCGAGTAGAAATATTGTCAGGCTGGCCTGACATTTGATCCCGGTCTTATCACGTTGTAGTACGGACGCCTCACTTAAGGTATGCCTCAATTTGCCTGATCCAGTTGGTATCAGGTGGCAGTCGCGCAACTGCACGTACTGTTTCCTCCAGTTGCCTGATTCAGCTAGCTTCAGGCGATCGTCAAGTAACTAGACTTACGGCTCACTTCAATTCGCCTGACCCAATTAGCTTCAAGCAATCATCACATAACTGTACTTATACAGTTTGGCGCTATAAACGTGCCCTTATGTGGTCAAATGCTGGAAAGACCCGAGAAAGTGTGCGGCAATTTAATCGGTTTATACATTTTCACGTGTAACATCTACAAAGTATATTTGAGATGGAATCAGAAAAGCGGAAGAAAATTGCGCACCGACTGCGTATGCGGGAATGGCGGTATTTTGGGTATGCGTGGTATTTTTTATTTCAGGAATAAAGAGGACATCCTCAGCAGAGATTCATTCCATCATGACCTGACTAGGCAATGATGTTTCACTTCAATTAATCCTTGAAAAATTAAGCCCTGATGAGGTTTAAATTTTTTGCACTGATCAGACCTTTATTTTCTACCGTGATCAAGCTTTGATTTTCTATGCTGATCAGGCTTCGACTTTTTCACAGATCAAGCCTTGATTTTTCCCTGATCAAGCCTTGATTTTTTACCTTGATCAGACCGAAATCAGAAAAAGTGTCACAAAAATGATCACGATTTGATAAAAAATTCTGATCAAGGCATTAAAAAGAAATCAGGATGCCTGATCAAGTCGTTTTTGTAGCGGGAGCAGGATCCTACTCGGAAATATGATGGCGATATGCATGTTTCTCAGCGATACATTCCATGACGGCGATATGCATATTTTCAGTGATACATCCCATGAGCGCAATACGACGACGATATGCGTGTTTCTCAGTGATACATCCTATGACGGCGATATGCATGTTTATAAGTGATACATTCGATGAGCGCAATATGACGGCGATATGTATATTTGTCAGTGAGACATCCCACGAGCACAATATGATTGCGATATGCATGTTTCTCAGTGATACATTCCATGAAGGCGATATACATGTTTTCAGTGACACATTCGATGAGTGCAATATGACGGCTATATGCATATTTCTCAGCGATGCGTCCCATAAGAGCAATATGACGACGATATGCATAAAAATCAAGAATGCTACGAATAGGCAAAGAAACAAACAAGTTTACACAAGTGTTAGAATGGCTAGGTAGGTAGCGCGCTCATCTCTAGGGTTAGGAGACGTAGGTTCAAACCGTAAGTAGGTAAAAACGTTAACTAGGCGGGATACGTTTTAATCCATTTATCACATAGGCAGGAACTTAAATAAAGCATATGAAATTATATAAATACTACCAGATTCTTTTATCAACATTTTTGGATTTTTTATTTTTCAAGCCGTGACACCCATATGAGCTCCATATGAGCACAACATAGTCAGGTCACGCTATGCCGTCAATATGAGTACTACAATTTCCCGCGTAAATATTTCGATGGGGCCCAGATCAGGGCCCGATCAGGTTGCCTGACTCCCCTGGTAGGGCACTAATAAGGCAGCCTGAAAGGGCCCTACTAGGAAATGTAATCTTGTGTCACATATGGGCCTGACCTGGTTGCCTGATCAGGCCCCTATCAGGTTGCCTGATCAGAAAGAAATGCATATAATATTTCAAAAATCCAAAATGGAATGAACCACTTAATTTAGAGTTCCACTACAATGATTTTGTATCATAATTCGTCATTCCCTGGCCTGCTGAAACGTTTTTGTTCGAAGAAAATATTTCGCCCATATGGGAATCGAACCTCGTACCCAAAGCTAGGCACGCTGCCCCTATGCTACCGAGTGCTTGTAACATCTAGGTCCCAGATATGGCATAACAGACCGAATGAATTCCTATAATTATTTGTTGTATTACATAAAATATATCAATTAGTTAATATCATTGTGACAATTAGAGGTTTATCGAATAACATGCCATAGATTTTTGAAACTTAACCTTATTTACACTAAGAAAAAGAAATCTTTGAATGGGCAAAATGCATTTTGTTGTTTTAATAGTTGCTCAGACACGCTGAATAAGCTACAGTTCACACCACTAAAACTATCAGTTAGATTAACAAAACGTTTGTTATGCCAATCAAAAATCAATTTGAACGTATTTAAAGATACATTTTGTTAAACCAACTGAATTTTGGTTGGATGAACGAATTTGTTTTCAGTGTATATATATTTTATACACATAATAAAAATAATTAATATATATATATATATATATATATATATATATATATATATATAGTTCCTCTCTCTCTTCGCCTTACAAAGCTGCCGAAATCTTCTAACACGCATCCGAGTTGCAGAACGTTTTTTATCGTGACAGTCTATAGCACCTTTTTTTAAATAGAATTAAGGAATGCATCGAAACTCCGAAGCTACGATGCTGTAAAATCGTAGTTTCCATGTGAAAAATGAGAGGTTATGTGCATCAAGCGACTACTGAGGCAGGCATAGGGCAAGCCTATTTATGGCCTCATCAGGGAAGGCCATAGTAGGGCCTATCAGGGCAAGCCTTGGTAGGGCCCTATCGGGGAAAGCCTTAGTAGGGCCACATTAGGGACAGCCTTAGTAAGGCCCTATCATGGAAAGCCTTAGTAGGGCCTATCAGGGCAAGCCTTGGTAGGGCCTATCGGGGAAAGCCTTAGTAGGGTCTTATCAGCGACGGCCTTAGTAGGGCCATTTTAGTACAGCCTGATGTAGGGCCTAAATACTTCCGGCCCGATCGGGGCCGGATCAGGATGTCCGCAATAGGTGTTACCCCTATCACACCCCGATCGGGGCCTGATCCTGGTCAGGCTAACCCCAAGAAATTTCTACTCGGGTTCTTCACCCGTGCATGTATATTCGCGTGAGAACAACTTTGCTTCATTTGGATGTGTTATTATGAATCATCATGTGATGACAATATGACTTCAAGGGGAGCACTCATTACGGATACACAGCTGTGAGACTTTCTATGCCGCAGAGTAGATGTACATATGATGCCAATATGAGGTACATCGGTCTATCTGGGAGGCTATATTTTGCAATAAAAAAATACTTTTTTTTATTTTCAAAAAATGTAGGGTCATGTTTTAGGAAATAAGGTCAGAAAGATTTATACTAAGTTTCATTAGAATCGGTCGATTTTTTTTATCTATACGTCACACTTGTTTTGAAAATGCAGTTTAGTAGACCGTGCCATACCTCCGCCATTTTTGAAGATTATTATAAAAAATACCATGTAACAGTCAAAAGTAGTAATAAAACAGACCTTAAGGTAGTACGAGCGCGCAATCTTGATTTCTATAGATTTTGTTCAAATTTTAATCAGACATTGTCCAGACATTATGCATGTTTGAGTGAAATTTCAGAACAGTCGACTATTTACATTGGGAGATAATGGGTTTTAAAATTGCAACTTTTAACACTGCAGGGTCTGCATTGAAATTTAGACAGAAAAATTTTCCGTAAAAAATATTTGTCCTTTATAATCAGAAGACATATGGCAACACCGCAGAACAGTATTGTTCAATATTTCGAAAAAAAATAATTATCGAGTTCCTAAAGTTAAAAATTTTGTCATAAAAAAATATTTGCATTATAAATATTAATATTTTATATTGTTTATGTTATCTTCATTAACAAATAAAAGTGTTGGTTCATTCATAACTAATTAAAAACTTTGTTCGATTAAGAATTACTTACAAATAAAAATTTGTGTTGCAGTATTATTTTAAAAATGCCGCGCAAACTCACGTTATTGGATACGTGGAACGATACGGTGTTGCCATGTGTCTTTTTGTTATAGGGGACAAATATTTTGCACGGAAAATTATTCTGTCTAAATTTCAATGCAGACCCTATAGTGTTAAAAATTGCAATTTTAAAACCCATTATCTCCCAGTCTAAATAGTCGACTGTTCTGAAATTTCACTCAAACATGCATAATGATATGAACAATGTCTGGTTAAAATTTGAACAAAATGTATAGAAATCAAGATTGCACGCTCGTACTACCTTAAGTGTCAAAAATTATGAAGAAATCTTTCCTTTGAAAAAAAATAATGAAAATCAACAATCTTTTCCTCGCCTAAAGGCATCTCCCCCTTAAGCTCATGCTCAAGTTGATAATGAGGACGGCTGTAACAATTTTCAAAAAAAGCGTGCATCAGACCGAAAATATTGAATACACATGTTTGAAAAGTGCGAGTTTTATGGCGCTAAAAACGTATATCAAACAGAAAAAAGGGCAGATTCAGAGCCTGGGATATTCGATATTCCATCACGGTACATCTCCGTATGAAAAATATAACGTACAAGCGCAAAAATGGAAATAATCTACACACCAAAATCACGCTCTGCACTCGGGATTATACCGGCTTAATAAAACACAAAAAGCATAGAGATTATTCAGCGAAACGGACAGTGGATAGGAGCAGCACTGCATGATTATTCCGGGCGAAAAATTCGCTATTCATGATCCTGGTGTATTTTTTTCTGCTACGTGTACATCGAGTTCGTCGTTTTTCCCAACCGGTTTGACTTTTCCTCCGGGCGTGTAATGAAATTTCGGGGAAGTAATCGTTCCATGAAAATAAAAGAGCGCGATAAACGGCGGGGGGGGGGGGGTAGTAGAAACAATCGCGTCTTCGATTGGATATGTATCGAAAGGAGGTAGTTGTGCGTGTAAATGACTCCCGCGTTTCGCGAATCTGAAAAACCGTGAGCGCGCACTGAATGCGGCATACATTCTTGTGTAAACAAATCAAGTTCTCCTTTAATTTTGTTCCGCACGCCTCTATTTTGCTGGACGTTTTACCCTCCTCATATATTTTTTGTCCTTAATCTGAATCAGTTGAAAAATAGCCACCTGTATCGGCATAGGTTTCCGGCAGTTTCTCTGTGCTCTCGTGTACACCATAGTGCATTGGGGAACGGGGGCCGTAAGCAAGTCTGGCTGCTCTTTAAGGCAGCATTTGGACGGGAAAAAATTAAGACCGGAGCCTGAATTAGAAGGTCCGAAAATTCAGCTTTCTTTATTGCTTAAATCGATAGATAAACTATCCAAGAATATATTTACAAAGTTACAGAGGCCCATTGTAAAAAAAAATTAAGATACAAGGCCAAAAGCAGAGAAGCGATTGATATTTGATTTTGATATTTCCTCCTATCGAAAACTTTGAAGCGCGTTTTCTCCAATTTTCATTTTCACGATTTTTCCAAATTGGCGGGCGTGATAACAAAAAAACTAAACGGCCTATTGAATCAAGCCAAAGTTTATTTTCTTCCGTATGAAAATCTTTTCTAAGTGAATTAAAAAAGTCGTTTAAAAAGTTTTTAAAAATAATTTGTATAGCACCTTAATGTGTTTTTTTTCAAACCTGTGAAAAGTTACAATTTTGAGATTTTAAAACGTTTTCGTAATTTACCGAGAAGGAAAATATATGACAATTGAAAATTTTATTGGACTTTTTGTTTCCGTCAAGAATTACGAGCTGCATATTTCCCACCGATTGGGGACTGCAGTGGCAAGACGCACATGGAATAGGATGATAAATCTGCAGTAATTTATTGTTTCATGTTGAAACATTTTTGTTATACATTTCAAATATACATGAAAAGATACCTCAATGTTTACTGGGCTCACTCGCCTTAAGCAAATTTGAGAGATTTTTTGAAGTAAGAAATAATTATTCTATATTTATCAAACTGTAGGTATACTTCAATAGTGTATGCTTCCCATAGACTTCGATTTGCAAACAAATTTATTAACATTTTCAGTGAGAACATGAATACTTTCTATTTCACAGTAATTAAAATGAAGAAAATTTAAGAGAATGGCACGTATTTACAAAAAAAAATGCAAATTTTACGCAAAATTCCTGTGAAATGTGCTTATAAAAAGTAATTTTTTTTCTAATTTTTCAAAATCAATTCTTGTCATTTAGAAGGTAGCAATAGTATGAATATTTTTACCTAGTTTCAACTCAATCGGCTCAATCGTTTTTTAGCCGTCCTGCACGCCAATTTCGAATTTATTATTGTAAGTTGTTTATTTAATTACTCTTTGCCCATCTCTGTCTGCCTCTCTGCTCTCTCGCTTCTACCTGCGGCGCGCGGTCCAAATCCGAGCGGTGAGGTACATCACTGACGGGCTGCATCTTTTGAAGTTTTTCGAATTTCGCTTTGAAATTTTGGGAAATTATTCTACATATATAGTTCTGTCATTTAAAGGGAAAAAAGAAATCGTTTTTTGGATCATTGTAAATGTGACCTGGACAGTGAAGTGTCAAGTGTGGGTGATGAGCAACACTGGAAATGAACGAAAAGAAATACATGGGTAATTTCATAGAAAAACAAAGTGTAATACGTGACATTTTATTCGAGGTGCAAATCGAACTATCGTACAACTCATAAACTCCGTCGCGAGTTTCACAATTAGTCAGATCGTACGCTGCAAAGGTTTATTATCACGTGAATGAACCTGAAGCGATGAATATTAATGTAGAAGGGACGAGGATGCGGTTTCAGCGTTTCCACTAAAACATTAATATCAATGTGCCTTGAGCTCCGTTGCGTAAGCGCGCGAGTGCGTGCGGAGACCGAGTTATATCATAATGAGGGTACGTTACGGTATATAGGTGGAAAAGGGGTCCTAAACCTTGTGATAATTAGGAATCAGAAGGGAAACATTCGGCCCAATTATATATTTTATATATATAATTATCCGGGGATTAACGAGACACCTTATGAGTCCACATTCTCATTGAGATAGTCCCGTGAAAGGCTTGGGTGATGAATTTCATTAAGCCTAACAATATGACTAACTTAGTTTGGTTTTTTAAAATACGTTGCACTATTTTCGGAAGGGTATGTGGTCGGGGAATGGATTTGCAGTTTGTATCGTTCGTTATTATTACGAACAATTAGTTAACATTGAATGTTATATTTACGAACGACAATTAAAGGCTTAAAAACGTTAGGAAACAGAAAAAATATCGTTTTTTCATCGCTATAAATCATGCATAAACATCCCAAAAATTATGTGGTTGATATGTATAATCATCCCAAACATGATATGGTCCGAAGAAAAATACTTTTGAAACATTCAACGCGGTCGCGGTCTCGTAGCTCCTCCAATTTTCATCCGATTGACTTCAAATTTCCACTGTCGCTTTTTGGATAGATTTTATAGCGAAGAACACGCGATTTTCACGATCGGCTAATAATTACAGTTTTTATAAACACAGTATAGCCGTTCAGTCGACAATACGACTTTTTTCAAAATGGCGCCAAATTGGCAAAAAATAATATTTTGTAATAATTGTGTGTACGTCGCTAGCAAAACTCACGTAGATTGAGAACAATTTTTTCTTTTGGTCTTGGTTCTCATTTGCGACGCCGGAGAAGTTTTTGGAGAATAAAAAATTGATTTGAGTTCTTGTAGATATGCAACCCCCCTACGTCATTTTGATTGCTCTATTAGTTTAAAAAACGTGCTCGAAAAAAACCTTATGCTCCAACCATCGAAAAGTACATAACACCTTAATTATGACCAATAATGGTGCATAATTTTTATCGTAGCTACTCACGTGTTTCATTGTGCGTAGAAAACGAAAGCAATGATCAATCGGAGAAGAAATCTGAACGATAAAGTTCTAGATAAAAGCGAGGAGGGAGCGAATAGCTCGCCCTCCTCATTTAAGGGAGGGGTCCCTTTTTAAATCGAGATTCTTTTGCGACTCTTGCCCTCCTCCTTCTATCGCGAACGATCTTAACTCCGAGCTCTCTACCGTGTGTTTCTTTTCTCCTTTTATTTCGCTACAATGTTCAGGTTCCAACCCCGTACGACGATTCCACGTGCAATCTGAAAAATTACGATTTTATTCATGAAGCCAATCTAATCCGATCACCCACGGAAACCCCGTACGCGCTCGCGCACACACATTAAACTCCCACCGTTCAAGCGAAATACGTTTAAAATTCCGCTCAGGCGTTCACAGAGTGATGGAAAATCGAGCTGTTTCTTTTTTATTAGGAAAAATAAGACAACGAAAGTAAAGCGGATTCCAGCTGGAATCAGTCACTGTACCGAGCTGCCTCAGTTATTGCAAACACTAATGGTTCAATTTGAAATTATTACTTTTCGTGATCTTGGAGGAACAATGTTCTCTTAGCTTGCCACAGTTGCATTATCCATCTTGGTCATATTTGACAATTGTAGGGTCTGACTGTGAATTGAACTTTTTCAAAGTGAAAAAGAGCCGGCTGGTATACGGTGCTAAGCCGATATCTACTACTTTTGCCATTTTTTTCGTCTGTTTGAGCGAAGTCGGCGTGAAAACGGCTGAAGCTTTTGTAGTGAATCTTTGGTATGTGAGAAGAAAAGCTTTCAGAATTTCCCCGCACTTTGTTTCATCCGAATCCATCAAGTAGAACCTGAGAAAAAAGGATTTTTCTTTTAGGACAGTGGCGTTCGATACCCTTCACTATTTATACAGAAGCTCTTCAGTATCTACTCAATGTAAAACAGCTCCATTGCCCTTAATCGTTATATAGATTGATTTTTGTTTTTTTTTTTGTAATGATGTGGATGTGAGTATGTATTAGGCTATGGAGACAAGTTTTTGAACTATATAAAACGTGCGTTTTTTTAATACAGAGAAAACGCGTTTTTCATAATAACTTTGATGCATAATTATTCACCGAATGCAAACGTCAACTGCACCTTATTCCCTGAATTTAGAAATTCGTTAATGCTAGAGGTAATAAACATGTGCAGTTGCAAATGAATAGTTGGCGGCTAGTAAATTAATAATATTAATTTAATCGATATTAAATCAATTTCAATTCAACTATCAACCTTCCGTTGGCACATTTATCTTTGGCCACGATTTTAACACACCAGAACAGTTTGTTCCGGATAAAAATTTATCCACCTGCTATTATACCAACCCTTCGGTCGGTTTTATTTTATCAGGAATACACTTATGATACTGCTAAATATGTGGGCATAAATTGAATTTGGAAAATATAAAATTAAATTGTCAAAATGTAGTAAAAATTTTCGATTTGGGAAAAGTAAGCATTTTATGGGGCTGGGTTGAAATTCCGAACTTTGAATTATCAGAACGTTCAAAACTCCGAAAGAATACTACCACGAAAGAATTTTACCCGAAAGACCAAAACTCCGAAAATCTGAACGGGGCCGGGTTGAAAGTCCGAACTTTGAATGATCGGAACGGTTAAAACTCCGAAAGAATACTACCCCGAAAGATAAAAGCTCCGAAAGAATTTTGCACGAAAGACCAAAATTCCGAAAATCTGAACACCGTCAAAATAATTCGGCTATGGAAGTTTTAAAAGTTTCAACATTTTCAATAAATCGACAAATTATTTCAAGATTTTTTTTAAGAAGTGATTTTACGTCAATTTTGAAATTTGTGTATACAATATTATACGTTCTACATCATTTACAGTCAACTGTGTAGACTTTCGCTGGCATGATCTTGACGAACCTTGTAATTTCGGAACATTAAAATTAGGAACTTTAAACCGTCGGCGCATTCAAAGTTCGGAATTTGAACCCGGCTCCCATGTCAAGATCATGCCAGCGACACAGTTGACTGTAAACGATGTAGAACGTACAACATTTTCTTCCAAATTGACGCAAAATCACTTCTCAATAAAAAAAATTCTTGAAATAATTCGCTGATTTATTGAAAATTTTGAACTTTCAAAACTTCCATAGCTGAATTATTTTGACGGTATTCAGATTTTCGGTGTTTTCGTCTTTCGTGTAAAATTCTTTCGGAGTTTTGATGATTCGGGGTAAGGTAGATCGCCCAGTAATCGTCACCTTAAGCAGATCGCTTGACTTTGCAAATTTATATAGCCCAACCAGGAAAGTGAGTAAAAGTTATGAAGAAGAAGGTCGTTGTGAAATTACCGTGCCTGGTAGAGTTTTCTAGAAAATATTTAGTAAAGGTTATAAGATGCTATTGTACGAGTCATCGTCATGCGACCATGATAGTTGGTCTGGTAATCAACATGGGAACGTCCCACTAATCGTCACATGCGTTCCAACTGCTTTGAGGCCTAATATACCTTTGAAATTTTTGTTATTGTATCGACTTAAATAATGTATCAACATGCCAAAAATGTTATGCAAAAGTTATTTTGGGTAGAATTTTTTTAAGACATTTAGAAAAATGTTTTTAAAACTTTAAACGCGTTATTCATGAAGAAATGTTTTCAAAATCGGGCAGACTCGTAGGTCCTACATTTTTTGACCGATTGACTTCAAATTTCAACTATAACTTCTTAGATACACTTTATAGCGATGTATACACGATTTTTACAATCGATTGACAATTGCGGTTTTTGGAAAAGAATAAAGGCCGTTGTTTCAGTAGAAAATGCGACTTTCTTGAAAATGGGGCCAAATGTACAAAAATAAATGTTTTTTATATTTATTATTACGAACTTGGTCACAAAATGTATGGTTTTTCTTAAAACATTTGATAAAGATTTTGAAACATAAATTTCTCTTCCATACAACTTTATTAATTTCAAAAACAAAACTAATTATTGCCTATTACGTCAGAATTATAATTTTTATTTATTTGTAGTCATTATAAACAACTACGTTTCATAAAATAATGTTTAATATTATTTCGATCGAGTGGTGTTCACCTGTGTTCAAAACGTACCCAGTTATCGACGTGGTCACCACCCAAAAATCGACAACATCTATTTATATGTATATATTTTTACTATCGCGAACATGTGTATGACGATTACTGGTCCGTGAATCCTTCAGACAATGCTAATTACGGACCCAATTTTTTTCCTGATTTTCTATAAACTAATATTCGATTCGAAAGATTATTTTTTTGCTAACATTGTCCCAGTTGTCGACAGCCATGGCGATTAATCGGCAGAATGAAAACTCGTTGAAATTAACATAAAACTATAATTTTTTATGCTGAACGCAAAACTAAGATTTTTGTTAATCACTTGAAGGAAAACTTATTTCACGCAAGTCCACAGGCATTCTCAAATCACCCGAGATGTGACATGGTTCACGTTAATCTCCTAATGAAGGACTCAGCCGAAATGACAGGTAGACAGCGATAGATAATAACTTAATAGACCCCCACTATTTCAAAATAATTAATAATACACTATGTGCAGTAAGAAATAAGCCAAAACAAAAAAGCCAAATGAACGTAATAAACAATTGAAATAAATTTATAGAACAGTGAAAGTATCGGCGAGATTTTTTTTAACAAAAATAAATTTTTTCACATGCAACTAAATAACCTGCTTCGATTCGGCTATTCTTTTTTGCAGGCCCCAAGTTGCGGCGGGAATAAATAGCTCGAAACTTGGAAAGTTGCGATGAAGTATCGTTGAAAAAATGCTGAAATATTTCGCGAAAGTTTTTGTTTTATATTTTTTTACAGGGCAATTTCACCCGCCACAGATGACAGAGAGGGCGCCAAGAACGCTCACCAATGTATAGGGCACATGATATTTGCTACGCGTTTAATGCCAAAGGAGAACTAAGACCGGGAAAGTTTGTGCGCTGGTCGTTAGTCTTGATGTAGTTCAGCACAGCGGTCCCTCACCGAAAATGTAACGGCGAACCCTTTGCGCAGTTTACAGTTTAGAGACAGAACGCACGAGTGGAGCGGGCGATGGTCGTATTTATAATAATTAGGTAGCTTGCCGAGGCCATATTATTAAATCAAGAATGAGCTAACAGTTACAGAAGCAGCATTAACACGCCGGGATCCTCCAAGTAAGCCTGCACGGGAAAATACCTTCAGACGTTACACGACAACTTGCCGGTTCCGATGTCAAATGACTGCTTAGTTTAGCACCGAAATGGCACGTAAAACAAGGCTGAAGCTCGTCCCCTCTTGACTTCCGCGTTTCGTCTGGCCTAAACAAATAATTCAACACACTTGAATAATGTATGAAATAATTTTATGACGGAATAAGATTGCCGCGGTGTCTGTTTAGAACTTCAGGACTTTAGCCATTTGAAAAAGTGACCAAACGGATGGATTTTTTTTCGTCGTTTACACCATTGTAATGATTGATCCGATGGAAAATTTTCTGCTGATTACAAATATCATGGAGTCTTTATCGAAAGCTCAAAATTTCGCTGGCTAAACGCGGAAAATGTATTTTCATGAACTTTTTACCATGTTTTTATAAAAATTGTAGCGTTCGGGGGAAGTGAATAGTGAATTCGTATTCAGGAGGTCAAAATACACCGATATAGCTACGTATTTAAAAAGTATTAAAAATCCTTTTTTTCGCTTGACGGCCAAAAATAGGTGTCTTTACTCAATCGCTGCGAATTTGTTTTCCATTTCGATTTCGAACTCCGCTCAGCACGTATTCTCCTCATAACCGTCTTCTCTAAAAAAATGCCGTTTGATTCGTGAGGCCCCGATTAATAGCTGACTTTTTTTGCAGCTTTTCAAATTCGGGCCTCTTTTCAAGTGCACTTTCCGGGAAAACTAATCGAGATATCAGGATAAACGAAACCGAATTCTTCAAGTTTACCAAAATCCTTTTCGAAAACCCTCCGATACGTCTCTGTGACTTAAATACGACCGCCGCTCCAATCGTTCGAAATGTTAACATACCTGTGATTTTTAAAGTCACCAAAAGGGTCGAAACTAAATTTTTTCGCGCTTTTACCCTCCTTCAAGCGTCCATCCGATGAAAAATGTTCCGCCGATGACAAATATAATGGAGTTTTTGTCGAAAGCCCAAAATTATGCTCGCTAAACTCGAAAAACCTGTTTACATACACATTCGTTGATTTTTAGTAGAAGGCGGACGGAGTGATGTTCCTTGTAGCATCCTAAACCTACGAGCTTAATTTGTACCTGAACGAACGGATGTGCAGACACTACATGGTTCAGGCCATTTCATGGTTTCCATCTCGTGAAACTTCAGCTTCAACGTGCTCGCTGCAAAGTTTGATACGAAAAATAATTGATCGCCCAACCCAAGCCCGGAGTAGCCCTTCGGAGAACGCTGCCGTGGTAAATATCTAAGCGTCCGCGAGTGCATCCGGAAAAGTACAGACGTTAAGGGATGAAGATGGTAGGAAATAGAAGATAGGAAGAAAAAAATGGCCGGTCAGGGGCGGTGAGTGGTCTCTGAACTCGTATGTCGTGGTGACCGTAAAACTTCTGGCTCCGGCTCTCGTATTGCCATCACCAACACAATGTATCGCCTAACGTAGCCTGTGGTACACCCAGCACACTGTTGTTTTTTGCGCTCTGTGTTCACGTTCGCCCATGTTCGTAGTTTTTCGTACGTGTTTTCGACCAACACACATTTTTATAAATATATGCATCTATAAAGTAAGGTCTCTCTCTCGCTCTCTCTCTCCCTTTCCCTCTATCACACACGCGAACACACAAACGCGCGCGCGCGCTTTCTCTTTGCACGTATATATGTGCGTATGTGTGTGCAAGTGTGCATATAGGTATGCATACAGCTAGCAGTGCAGTGTCTGAAGAAAACACTTTTGAAGCACCTGGGTTCGCTCGAGTGAAGAAACACTTGAGCCATTCGAAAAAGGCGAGTCCTCGTAAAAGTTTTAGCAGCAGCAGCAGTTAGTAACGAGCAAAGTACAAATGGCTAGTGTCTCAAATTGATCAATTATTTAGGCAGGGTCACGTTAAATATGCAGCGGATTGCACGAAGACGCCGAGCTCTTCGAACCTAGAGCATGGAAGCGAAAGACCGTAAGAAACGGTGTCAATTACGGGCAAGATGCAATTTCATCATTATCATCAGTGATTAATAGTTCAACTTGGAGGTGTTTTCGACAAAAATGTTTGGATTCAATGAAATTTATATTCATATAATTAAAAAGAAATAGTGATACTAATAGTGATAATTTAACCATTTGTCCAATTAGATGTTCTTTTTATTGCTTTTTTATTGTGTTACTTGACATCGTGAACCACAGTACGAGCTTCATCAAGGAGATAGCCAGCGACAAAATGTTCGATGGTTTTTCATGCCTATAGGGAAGTAAGCTATTGTATCAGGCTTAAAACACAGTTATCCATTTATCCGTTGAGGGTCATGTTCCGGATGATACTCTTCCTTGGAAAAGATTGGTGAAAATGATCCAACCCATTCTCGAAGATCGAGGCCTACCCTCCGAATCGTGAATCTCTCCCTCTCGCAACTTTACTCGAGTGGCTAAAAGCTCTTTCGTCTCGACATCACCTCGTAGTATTGAGAAGGGAAATGGTTCGAACCACACCGAGGGATTAGATTGGCAAGGCTAAGCGTTAGAAAACGAGAGTATGGGAAACGACGAGCGAGAAATAGAAAGAGAGAGAGAGAGAGAGAGAGAGGCGAACGAAGTAGACAAAACCAGGCGAAGATTCACGACAAACAGGAGGGCCGGAGAACACCGGGTGTGCGAAACCCTGGAGAAAGCTTTGGGAAATACCCAAACTCACAAATCTTCCAAGACTAAGAGCCAGAAATCTCGCTACAGTTTAATGGCCAAGCTGAAGGCGTTAAACATCGGAGGTATATTGGCCTGAATGTTCGACTGACTGCTCTTCCACACATGGCGATGTTACAGCGAAACAAGACATGAATGATTCCATCATCATTATTGGGCATCAAACATTTTCTCTAATGTACAAAGCTTCGATGATTATTGTAGTTTTCTTCAATATGAGAACTGGTGGCGTTCGAACCATGTGTTTTTGGGAAGATACTGTGAGAGGAGTTTATCACTTACTTGCAGCTGCACCATCAATGCCATTGGTGACCAACTGTACCATCAAATAACTAGCCCTCTCTAGGTGACCATGATGCCCAAGGAAAGTAAAATTCCCCACAGTTGCGTTGTTTTAGTTTTTATTAGTTTTAGTTTAGTATCAGAACTAATGGCGTTCGAACTATACTTTTTTGGGAAAATACTGTAAGAGAACTTGATCACTTACTTCCAGCTGCACCATCAGTGTCATTAATGACCAACTGTACCATTAGATCGCTACCCCCTTCAAGATGACCATGACGCCCAAGGGAAGTAAAATTCCCCACAGCTGCGCGCCTATCACTCTGAATTGAAAACTACATGAAATTATGACAGCCATGGCATTATGAAACTTCAAATAATTCTTGGTCCTTCCATCGCCGTGGCAAGCAACAAGGGTTGTTGGCAGTTGGCACGAGACGGGAGGAGGAGCGGTGGTACAGACGAAATTGGAACAGCAAGGGATGAGGGAATAAGAAAAGCAGTGGCAAGCAGGACTTCTTAAGTTGAACGAGAGATTCGCAGCTTTCCTCCCTGTCTGAATACCTAGTGGGGAATTATACACGAGGGTAGATCCCATTGCGCAGATAGTCGCGACAAATTTCCCGAAAAATATGCTCGAGCCTGTAACTGTTCCGAAGGGGTGTCCGCCGGAGGATCCTCAGCGATAGGGGTTGATCGAGTAAGAGCTTCTCTCCTTTTCCTTCCATGCCTTGCTCTTCTCCCAAGCTCTCCTATCCTCTTCTCGCGCGTTTTCGTGTTCCGTCTCACTCATTGCTCATCCTTCGGGCTGGCCGTCATACTTTGCCTGAACCTTCAAACCCTCGGAATCCACGTCGGGAAGCAAGAAGGCACCACCACCCCCGATAGCCAGGATGAGAAAAATATCTAAACGTTGATCAATTCTGACGAACTGTCTCGTTAAACGTCCGGAAAGCTACCGCCGCGTCGAGAGGATCCGTCTCGAGGAAATTCGAGCTACCCGGTTGGGCTCGAGGGATGAAGGGACGAAGCAGACTTCTTCCACCATTTGCTCTTCGCCCGTCGCGTATGCAAGCGTCAAAACAATCTTGTTAAGGCGGCTAGACAATGACATTGGGGCTACATGGAAATGGTAAGTGTTCGAGAAGGTCCCGGTAGTTTCCAATGGTGACAGTCATTCGCCATCTTAACTCCGCAGTTGTGTTTGATCAATAACGCGTTGAAACTCCCGGTGACAAATAAATTGCCGAGCACGCCAACAAAGAGGAAAAAAAAGGTGGGCGGAATCGAAAAGCAACCCCGCAGAAATTCGAATAGGTAAAAAAAAAGTCCGTGACAGCAAGTTTGAAATCCAATGACGAAAGTTGGGTTTCAAACTTCCTGTTCAGTTATACCCGTGGCAAACTTCGTGCGGAGTGTCGCTTTTGATCGACGTCAAAGAGTTGATTGAGAAAATTGTAAGTGCAAGAAGGGCGGGAAGATGATATTTTACGTCTTCACCAGCTGATCTAGTGATACGTTCTTCTTCATCGTCGTGTCGTAAAAGGCGAGCGTAATATCTGCAACGATCAAAAAGCGGAAGTTGTAAAAAGCAATCTCAGCTGAGCCGTTTCAGCGTGAAAATTTGGAACGAGCAGTGCGTTACGGTTTCGTCGCAGTCGGTCGTCGTCAGGTGGGATTTATCATCCGACCAGCAGTTCTTCCCGCTGATGCCTCCTTCGCCCTGATTCGAAGTTCTCCGTCTATACGTGGATATTCGCGCAAGAGGGATTCCCTCGTTGCCCCGCACCCCAATGCAACAGCTGCTCCGAAGCCCAAGAATTATCAGCTTACAACGAGTTCTCGCCACATTTACTCACGATGTTTTCGTCCCCTTCTCGTGACAGTTGTACGCTTCGCAAAAATGCAGCAGGCTCCTAAAAGTCGACAGCGAATCAATTTTATAGATCGTTTGACGTAACTGAACAGGCGTAAATCTGTAAATTGTGGAAATAATTTCTGCGAATTGGTATGAGGCACTTTTGAGCTCGTTGGGGGATGGTCCTGCTTTATGAGGCTTAAAAAAAGCTTTTTTCAAGATTTTTTTTTAGAAGGAAGAAAAACAATTCAGCCCTGTGAAGTCACTATAACAATATGGAAGAAAACCATTTTTGACGTTTCCAGAGAGGGATACCCCCTTAAGTGCCTGCGCTATTACGATCCCTACCACGAGTTCTCAATAACTTCTAAAAATCGTATGAACCCTTTTTCTCTCGTGCATTCAATCGACGATCTCTGAAGCTCCATCTACGTAGATTTTCATGTAAAACGATCCAATCTTAAGAGTTCTTCAACTTCAACCAAAAGTTCGTATGAATTTAGCGTTTCTTCGTATAGAGTGTGCGTGTCTATGTTTATGTGTGCGAAGAGTGCAAGTCTCCTCGCGACTATGAATCCTCGTGTGAACTCGTTTTTTACATCCCCGCATCTATTAACTATAACAGCGCATATCACAACTTGTGCATTTCTTTCTTTGCTCCTCGTTTCTCCAAATAGTCTCGTGAATTATTCATTCGTTGCGGTGTTGCGGCCACCGGTCTTTCACTCTCACGGCATGAATTTTTACGAAACATCTCCGCGGAACGGTTGAAGCGTTATGCCTAATTTAAATTTTGTTTACGGGCACACGCACGAACACCGCAGTTCTTTTCTCTAGCTGCGTCTTCCGCGCCGAGCGCGAATACTTTACCAAATCTTTACGGCTGCATATTCATAAACGGGTTGTTCGCCCGCTAGTGCGCGCGACCGCAACACCGCGGCAAGGGAAAGAAAAAATAAAATTCGAGACAACGAAGGGGCTGGAGGGGGTAAATTGATGAAAAGAGTTGAAGGTATTTTGTATGCGGAACGAGGCAATTCGCACACTCTTCGAACGAATACATCACAGTCGAGCGAGATTCGGCAATCGAGTCACGATTCGATCGAAACTTCCGGAAACTCCCACGTCCCTTCGATGCCAAATCGATGCAAAAGCTTTACGAATCTCTTTTGATAACGTTATTTATCCAATAGAATAAAATACCCCGTTATGAAAATGCCGGTGCCTGAAAGGAAAAATCCAGGCTAAATTAGCCATTGAGTTTCCATACTTTCGCAATTGAACTATTAATTATATGTCCCAAGTTTTTGTATCGAATAAAAATGGCGGAATAAACGTTTTCACATCGAATAACGATAAGAATAGATCCGTGTCCAACTGTTAAGCGATTGTATCTCAAAATTAATCGCTGAAATTATTTACAATTTTGTTTTTTTTTTTGCAATGAATCAATGAAATGTGTCAAACACTCATATCGAATACCAATAATCAAATGATAAGTTTCACATCGAAGAACAATAAATATAAATATGTGCCAAACGAACTAGTGGTTTGGTGCCAACAATTTATATATTGGCTCATAATGGTCCCCTCCACGGAAATATTTAGTAAAAGACGGAAAATGTATGCGTGTATTGAAGGGAAACTATAGTACGGGAAAGAATAGTTTTAAGATTTACTCAACCGACAATTTTTTTTCAGTATCGCAGACACAATTTTTCCGTTCGAGACAATGTAATCTCAAATACGTGGCGTTGTCTTCAGAATATAAAATGCGAGGTTTTCTCAATAAATGAATTAATTTAAAAATAAGTACGTTCAAAGAGATGAAGTTACAAGATGAATGATGACTGAAAAATCAATTCGGAGAACCGTCGCTATTGTTCATCCTTTGTCTCCAATTCACCACTGAATCTATTTACAATTTTGTTTTTTTTTTGCAATGAACTAATGAAAATGTCTCAAACACTCATTTCGAATACCAATAATCGATTGATAAGTTCCATGTCGAAGAAAAATGACTGTAAATCTGTGTCAAACGGATTAGCTACTGAGTTATAAGATTTACCCAACCTACATTATTTTTACTATCGAAGACACAATCTTTCCATTCGAGATAATGTAATCTCAAACACGTGGCGTTTTTTTCAGAATATAAAATCCAAGCTTTCACAACAAATGAATAAATTTAACAATAAGTACGTTCAAATAAATCGACTTACAAGACGAATCAAAAATCAATTCGGAGAACCGAGGATCGCCGCTTGTTCCGCCTTTGCCTCAAATTCACCACTGAATCTATTTAGAATTTTGTTTTTTCGCAATCAACCAACGAAAATGACCCAAACACTCATATCGGATACCAATAATCGAATGATAAGTTCCACATCGAAGAAAAATGAATGTTAATCTGTGCCAAACGAATTAGCCACTGAGTTTGAAGATTTACCCAATCTACAATTTTTTTTTTACTATTGAAGACACCATTTTTCGATTCGAGCTAATGTCACCACAACACGTAGCGTTTTCTTCAGACTATAAATCCGAGCTTGCTTAATTAATTCATTCATTAATTAAACAATAAGTACGTTCAAAGAAATCGACTTACGAGACAAATAAAAAATCAATTCGAAGAAACGAGGATCGTCGTTTTTCCCTCTCGGCCCAAAATCATCTGCGTTAGATATTCAATCGATGAAAAAAAATACGCTGAGGCCTCGCTTGTTACGCAGGACGAGCAGGACGCGAACAGCTGTACATCATTCCTCGACACTTATTGACTCTTGAGTTCTGAATTGAAAAGTAGGCAGCGCAGCTTTTTCAACCCCCGCATACGTACTTGCACGCACGCCATTAATAACTCGATCATATATATATATATGTATGAAAATTTTTTTCGAATGCTAGGCTACACCTGGGCTTCTACTTCCTGCCACCCTCTCCATCACACGCTTATTTTACCACCACGCACGCGAAAACGCGCGGGCGCTGAAGGGCGTGAAATGAAAAATTGCTCGAAATTTTGGACGTACAGCCTCGAGAGGAGAGCCACGTCGGAAACTTAACTCAATATAAAAGGGTGACTGTAGGCACGCGCTGGCTTCGAGATGGAAAAAGAAAGCGACGGGGTGAGAGAAAGCAAAAGGGCGGAGAGAGCTACGAGAAGGCCGAAAAAGAGGACCAAGTCCACGAGGGGTGAAACTGGCAGTGGAAGAGAAAGTTTAAGACCTTTAAAAACAGCCCAGCAATAAATTCCCCCGTCATTCTTTCGCGAAAATTTACAATTCATTTTCTCGCGAAACTCAGTTTTCGTTTTCATTCTGTGTCTTTTTCGCGTTGAACTTATATCTGCGAGTCGGTTGTACACTTAAGTAATTACAAAGACACGTTGAAAAGTATATTGTTTCTTTTTTGTTTTAATATTAGTTCCTGTGCCTTTGCGGGCTTTTGCAATCTCATCCCTTCCACATTTCACCTCGTATTGTGTCTTCAAAATGACGTTCGTTCAAAGTTCGTCACGAAGGGTTTGTAGATGCAACGATTTTTCTATATTTCTATACTACCGAAGGCTTATCCCATAGCTGCATCAGCCAAATCATTTTGCCCACTGGGGCAAGATTGGATGCGAAACGTTCCGCTATTTTTCAATCTTAAGGGGCTATACCAGTGTGAACGCTGAAAATTTTGGTGATTTTCGGGAATTTTTTGGAAAAAAAATCAAATGTTTCGGTAAATTAAGACTATATTTGGCTATATTTGACCTATATTACATAATTTTTTTATAGGAAAATATTGAGATCCAAGCGAATTATGCGCTGCCTTCGGAGGCGCAAAAAAAGGTCCTCTACTGCTGACATGATTCCGGCCGATTGAGTAGCTGGAACCGAAAAAGGAAAAAATGTCGTTAAACTGGAAGGTATTTCCTGTACAATCACGTAGGATTTTCGAAAAAAATCAAAATCTAAAAAAATGGCGTAGTTATGAAAAAAGTCTGTTTTTTGCCTATGAAATGGTCGTTTTTTTCAATACCAAATCGTCAATTTTCATCCAATCAAAAATATCCTACGTCATTGTGAAGTAAATATATTCAAGAGAATTCAGTTCAAATTTCAAGTCAATCGGATAATTGCTCTTTGAGTTACAATGTCAGCAAATTTGAAAAATCTCATTTCGAGAAAAACGCGTTTAAAAATTTAACTATCGATGTTTGCAAGATAAAATCATAGAGATACGGTCTTGAAATTTTTACAGGATATTCTTGAAAATATAAACTGTCGAAAAAGGCAAAAAAAATCGATTTTTTTAAAGTGTCACACTGCTATAGTCCCGTAACATTCACAACGCACCATAATATATTGCAAAAACATAATCAAGATATATTAAAAAAATGATGTGCAAAATTTTAAGGCGCTCGGAAAAATGTTAATGCTGCCTTTGAGGGTTTGACTTTTCAATACGAAAATACATGTGTTTTGTCAAGTCATTACTTAATTGCTTCTCATGCTTAGGATATTGGTGGGAAAAATCTGAAACTTGGCACACATTTGTGCACATTATGAGGTATATAACCAATTTTTTACAGATTTTTCGAGCAATAATTCTCATTATTACTAGCTTTGTAATGACCACCTCGTTTTCATTTTTTTTTAGTTATATACATGAAAAGCTATTTATTGATGTTCAAATACATCTTTTGACATGACAAAAACTTAAACATAATCGGAAAGTTTTATTTCTATCAGAAGTATCAAAACTCCTTAAAATTACATTTTGACTTTGAATCAAATCTGAGCCACAAATTCGTTGCACTGAAATAAGTTATCGCAATGAATACTATAATTATCAAATAAACATCCTTTGCGAATTAAAACTTTTACAAAAAAGTGCCAAAGTAAAATGTGTATATAAATATATGTATAGGAATCGTATGGAGAATGAAATTTCGAGGTTCTAGATCATTGTAAAGTCTCCCCTGTTCTAGTGTCACACGAACGCGCAATATCAGACTGGAAATAATCCCTCCATTCTTCGTCCTCAAGATGCATAGACTCGATGTTAAAGTCACGATACGCAAGCTAAGTGCTATATAGAGTGAAAGATAGGCCCGAATCGACGCTAAATTAGCGGTAGCTCTACGCGGATACTCGTAAATCGTTTCTCCTCTCACACACGAAGCAGCATTCCGATTATTATGTTAAGGGGTTATGCCTAGTTGTAAAAATCGAAAAATCACTTTTTTTAAACCAATATATTTTGACAGTATATCATCTTACAAATGTTCCCTGAAAATGTCCAGGTGGTCGGTTCAAAATTGACAGTTTTATAGGCTGTTATGTTGACGCCCGTCGGAACGATTGGAGCGTCGTTCGAAAATGCAAAAGCTTTTTTCTCGAAAGTAGGTACGTTTTCACTGTCAGTGAGCAAGATATAACAAAAACGACGGCATCGATCTTTATAAAAAATTTAGCGCTTTTACTAGATGTAAACATATAGTATTTGGTCAATGGGTTTTTTTCCGATGTACACTTTCGATTTGATGAATGAAAAATGCGCATTTTTTTTTAAATTCGATCCTTTGATCTATTTTTCATGGTTCAGAAGGGCATCGTTCACCGCAACAGAATTTTTCGGAAGGTGGTTCCCGAACATCAGTTGTAAATCGTTTATAACTAGATATTTTGACGCAATAAAATTACATGATTAAACGAACTTACCTGTAAGTGAAGTTCTATCATGATTGTATGAAGCGCCTCTTCCGAAAGATCAATCGTAGTCCCCCTACTTCATGCCGATGTTGCCACAATTTTTAAAGCCAAAATAAAAAGACTCTCGCTCGTTGCCCGTGTCACCAGTTACTCTCATACTTTGTTTTAAAGCACCGCCGTAATCGATCGAGGGTTCTTTTTTGAGTTAAGGAAAAAAGGGGGTTCCGGGTGGGACTGATCTTTCGGAAGAGGCGCTTCATACAATCATGATAGAACTTCACTTACAGGTAAGTTCGTTTAATCATGTAATTGTATTACGCGCCTCTTTCCTCAAGATCAATCGTAGATGTTTAAAGCTCGTTACGGCGGTAAATTAATGTGTTATACAGAGTATGGGGAAAATAAAACATTATTTATTTTCCAAGCAAGTATTCGAACAATAACGGTTGTTTTTTAATACGTGATATTGATATCGCATCTAGTTATTTAATATTGATATCACAAACTGACTCTTATCTTCCACGATAGGACGGTCATAAAATTTTGCAAAGGTTGCGGAGTCTTTCGTCAAACCTGCAGTTTTTCGGATCAAATCGACATTTATGCCCTTTCGCTTGGCCGCCGATGTGGAAGCATGTCGTGTGCTGTGAGCTGAGAATTTCTCTGTATCTATCCCGCTATCGTGCAGTACTTTTTTCACCCATCGACTTAAGGTCTGGCTGGACACGGCTAAGTATGGTTTTTTAAAAGATATAAACAAGGTTTTGACTGATTGACGTAAATCTTTGGTTCTGCACATATACGATTCGAGTGTAGTCGCGGGACAAATTGACGTATCACTATGATAATAAGGCAACAATAATATTGGCTGATTTTTTCCTAGTGCTGTTGATTTGATTCTATCGGGAATCTTTATCTGTAAATCTGTATCCGTCTTGTGTATGTTTAAAATGTTTATTAGACGTAGCGTCTGTATTCTATGGCCAGTAGTAAGAGCTAATAATGCAATCAGCTTAAGAGAGAGCTTGTGTAAGGATAATTCCTCATTTGGACCCCAACTAGATAAGAGACATAGAACGAATTTGGGGTTCCACGTACAATCGTATTTTGGTTGCGGAGGTCTTAATTTTACTACTGCCTTAAAAAATCTTTTGATCCGATCATCTTGACCGATTTCTGGGCCGAGTAGCAGTGCTATTGCTGACCTGAGAGAATTTAAAGTCCCGTGAGATGCTCCTTTTGTATATTCTTCTGTGAGAAGTTCAATAACACCTTTGATCAAAATAGTGAAAGGGTCTGCACCTCTGATACGGCAGAAATTCCACCATTTTTTGAAGGAACTCTCGTATTGTTTTTTGGAAGACTCGGTGATAGACGAGATCATTATATCGACAGATTCTTCCGGGATGGCCCTTGATATAAAAGCTCTCCGCATAACTTCACGGCCACCAGGGTAGTCTTTCGCCACAAGGGGTGCGGTTGATGGTCGCTAGATCGAATCAGGTCAATGTGAGGTTCAAAATAAATTGGCTGTGTTTCAAACATCGATTCGAACAATGGGTACCATGCTTGTGATGGCCAATAAGGAGCAACCATTATTCCTTGAGAGCCTTCGGATCTAATCTTTCTTAAGGTGCGAAGGATAATCGCAAACGGAGGAAAAGCATAATAAAAGTATGGTCGCCAGTTTATCGTGAACGCGTCAATCGCGATAGATTCAGGATCGCGCTGCCAAGAAACGAATTTTTTACATTTGGTATTCTTTCTTGTTGCAAAGAGATCAATTTCAGGGCGTCCGAAGCACTGTACAATTTTTTTAAACGCTTCCTCCGCAAGTTCAAATTCCGTCTCTGATTCTAATTTTCGTGATTCTGAATCCGCCCCCACATTGTCTGCTGATGAAATATATGATGCAAATATTGATAATCCTCTAGACTCGCACCACGACCAAATTTCTTTTGCTAGCTTGCTTAAATTTGCGAAGCGAATGCCTCCCATCCGATTGATGTAAGCTATAGCTGTTGTATTATCTATTCTAAGAAGAATGTCACAGTTTTTAGCTCCTTCTGCAAAACACTTCAGACCGAAGAAAGCAGCTTGAAGTTCTAAATAATTGATATGATATTCACGCTCGTCCTGTTTCCAGTGACCATCAGCTTTCTTATCTCCGCAACAGGCTCCCCAGCCCGAACGCGATGCGTCTGATGAGATCGTAATTTTGAATTGTTTCTCTTTTATGGAATTTTTTGCCTTTGAAATATTCAATTTCCACCAATTAAAGTCATTTTTAAGACTGGGAGGAATGTTCATGGAAGCGTCATAATTTCCTCCATTTTTCGTGAGGGCTAAATATTTTTGTCTCTCAAATTCTTTTATATACACCCAACCGTAAATCATGGCTTGGCAACAAAAACCGAGTATTCCTATGAAAGCTGCGAATTCTCTAATCTTACAATTGGTCATTTTACTGAAGTTTTCAATTTGAATTTTAACCTTCTGTATTTTGTCCTCAGGAAGTTCGATTGTCATGTTTTCGGAATCAAACACATAACCTAGAAACGTGCATCTCTTGTCAGGAATCATCTGACTCTTCGCTTGGTTAACGATAAATTCCAAACTGTGTAAAAGAACACATGTTTTATTAACATTGTCCAAACATTGCTCATAAGAACTTCCGAATAGCAGCAAGTCGTCAAGGTATACGACTGAAAGATAGCCTAAAGTCCTCAAGTAAGCTACCACTGGTCGCATTATTTTAGTAAAAACGTAAGGAGCTGAAGTAAGACCGAATGGTAAGCAGTTAAACTCAAAAAGGCTACCATTGAATCGAAATCTTAGAAAAACCTTATTTGACTTTGCCATTGGAATTGCATAATATGCATCTTTGAGATCGATCTTTGCCATAAAACAATGTGGATTAATTAAGCCTTTTGCTGTCTTGTGATCTTCTAACTTAAAGTGTTCCTTTTGAACATAGTTATTCAATTTTTTTAGATTCAAAATGAATCTTTGAGATCCATCTGGTTTCGGTACAAGAAAAATCGGGGAAATAAACTGTTCTGTAGCGTTTTGACATTTTTGAATAGCACCTTTTTCTAGTAGCTCGTTAATTTTTTCGAAAATTAATGCTTTATCATTACAGGACCACAAAGGCTCTTTCGGAGGTAATGCTTGAGAAATTTGAGATACGAAGGATATCTCATATCCTTTAATCCAACGCAAGATCACTGCATCTGCGGTTATCTTTTTCCATTGACTAACGAAATGTTTGAGCCGCCCAGCCAGTTTACTCACAGAAGGCGAATCTATCTCCTCATCGGTCCCTGATTCTGATACCCTCGGTTCTGTCCTCGTAGAGGCTTCCGATACCCCAAATTTTTTGATTTGCTGAGTGTTGTTGTTGTTGACGCCCGCCCTGTGTCGCTATTGACTTCTTGTAAAACGTACGACGTTGCGGGCCCTTTGAGTTTTTTGACATTGAAGCTTGAGTTTTTCCTTCTGGCTTAAGGTCCTTTGACGAACGTTCCAGTAGCTTTGCCGATTTGAGTTTTTCTCCCAAATCCTTTCCAAATAACCATTCGTCAACGACAGTGGAGTTGAACGTATCTTTAAGAGAGGTATTCAAGTTGGATAGGATCAAGCTTCTTCGGATCCACGAATCATCGTGCTGGACATCGAGCAATAACCTCGCAGTGTCACTCAGATTCTCGAAGAGAACTAAGTTTTCTGTGAGGTTCTCTTTGAGAATATAGGAAAGAGATTTTCCTAAAGCTGCCAGACACGCACTGACTCTTTCCTGTCTTGATACCACTCTAGTGTCTTTCTTAACAATGGCTTCCTGCAAGGAAACCATAACCTCAGCATTGAGTTTTAGCGGCTCAATAGCAATGCAATTTGCTGGAGGCGGATATTTTTCCATCAATTGTTTTTTATCTTCCGCAGGTAGACCTTTTACGAGAATTTCTTTCCATCTAATCGCTAAATCCTTCTGGATATCTGGAGCAGGTACTTTTTCGTGCGTAAGCCGTTTGCCCATTAATTCGAGAATTTTCTCGTCCAGCTCGTCAACTTCCTGTGAAATTGCGGGTATCTCTCCTTCTGTTAAATTGATAGGCTGAGCGGCCGAACCCTGTGCAGCTGGAGGTTCTTGTGAACCTGATGCTGGAGAGGACTCATTGTGAGACCTTGGTTGAGAAACCATAACTGGTAATGAATTATTTAGACTGTTCACAACCACGCATGGATTATTTTCATTGGAAATCTTTCGATCTTTTATAATTGGCCTTAGCGACTTTTGAGAACTTTCAGAGAATTGTTCTTCCTCCGAGTCATATGAACTCCATCCTCTTCGGTTTTCTGTTATTGACAGACGAATGAAGGAAAAAAGATAAGGGTACCTTAGTAAGCCATCTGCTCACCCACAAGGACCAGGTTACGTTGCGTAACCAAATCGACAAAAAGCCGCTTTTTTTTGATAACTTTTTTTTTTATTATTTATTTTTAATACCGTTGTGGTATGAGAACTCAATAACTCGAGTATGTATTTAGGCACGAACTAATGATGAATTTAAAAAATTTTTTTAAATTTTAAAAAAGGGCATTAAAAAAAAGGGCACGGATTTACTTACTGCGTCTTTGCGCTCGCTGCCAACGTCTTTTCTGCTTCCGAAACTTTTTTTCGGCTCGCTTGAAACGTTTGTAACGACGATTTTCTTTGTCTTCCTCTTCAGATTCTTTATCGTGTTCGCGTTTTTTATTCATATTTTTGGTGACACTTGTGGCTTATTCGGCACAAAACAGAAGAATGAGAGTAACTGGTGACACGGGCAAGGAGCGAGTCTTTTTATTTTGGCTTTAAAAATTGTGGCAACATCGGCATGAAGTAGGGGGACTACGATTGATCTTGAGGAAAGAGGCGCGTAATACAATCACCAAATTTTCTTCAGATGATACTTCTTCAAATGCCTAATTTGTGTAGAAATTTATCATCACCATATTCGAAATTGAAATCCCAAAAATGAGCTGTTTTTGACTGTTAGAACTAGGCATAACCCGTTAAGGGAGTATTATTGTCCACAAATTTTAAGAAATCGTTTTATTTAGTTGTTCTAGAGACCTTTCTGAATACGTCGGGAGCGTGGTCGAGACGCAGTAACTTTAAACGCATTTTTCTTGAAACTACGCTTTTCAAAACGAAAACCACGATATCTCGATATCCAATTGGCCGATTGAGCTCAGATTTGATATACACCTTTAATACACTGTTTTTCAATGTTGGCAGTATGATTAATTCATTTTTTTTGCATAGGGGGAAGTCGTCCAGTGGCGGACACCCAAGCTTTTCGGACAATAAAAAAAACTGCTTCGAGAAATGTAAATTTTTTAAAAATAATTGCGTCAACAAAGTTTAAAACCAAAGTAAATTAACAAAAATGCAACCTCTGCATAAACGAAATTAAAAAGTTTATTCAAACTTTGGTACAAAAACTTTCCGTCACTGCAAGTGGCACTTAGTACCGAATAGACTTAACTTCGAGCCCCCAGCGCCGGACTTCTTCACAACATTGTGCATCCATCGCATATGTAAGTTTTCGAACATTTAGGGATGTCCGCATATTATTCATAAACCTATCGACAGCAGCGAGCGCACTGGATCCAGGCTTTTTCGTGGTCCACCAGGCATCCTACCTTCTTCCCTTCAGCTCCACCTTTTCCTTTGGTCTTTACGCCTTTGGTTTTTTTCCATTATCTTTTATCACTGTTTTAAACTTCTTTCCAATTCCTTTCTGTTTATCCTTAACGTTCTTTTTATTCTCTTTTTTGCGATAACAATTTTGCACGGTTATGAAGTCAGAATTTCACTTCCTTCGGTTTTTCTCTTCTTAGCAACTGATTGTTTTTTTTGCAGCATCTGGCAATGGCGACAAATTATGGAGAATCTGCACAACACCTGGAGCAAAGCTATTCCACCGTTTAATAACTGTGTTCTGTTATGTAGAGTGCTTTTCGGTACGTCGTAGTGCAGCGAAGCTTCTCTCAAACTCAGTTAGCAAATGTTTTTGGTCCATTTCCTTCTTTTGTCGTCTCTTCCATTTTGATTTCGCTGCGTTTTTCTATCCTGTAAAACAATGTACAACAGTTATAATCAAAAGTATAAATGCTTACGAGAAAAAAACAGCATGTTTACTGTCCGACGTTAAGGGACGTTGTGTCCGGTTGTGTCCGGTTGTGTCCGACGTTGTGTCCGGTACCAGTGGGCAGAGAATTCCCAAAATTACGTATTTTATACCAAAACCCCCCAAGAAAAACTTTTAGAAACTTCGAATATTTATGGAACACGACGTATAATAACCATTGACATAAACACTTAAACACAGAAACTTAGCAATAACACTCACCTCGATCTTACCCGACGCAGTGTATTCCCGCCAAACGCAGCAATCAATCGCTCCCACTTTGGCCTCGCGCGTCAGTGGCAAACCGTGTCCTGCGATTGTGTATCGCTACGCTCCCCCGCACCCCTTTCATGGGTTTTTTACGGGAACGCGCTGCGACATTATCGTGATAGCACGAGTGTCCGACACTAGGTGCCATCCGGCGTTTCGGAACTTCCCCCTATAACTCGTTGAATCGCCAGAAAAATATGAAGAATTGATAATCAAAGTTTATCATGCCACTACCCGAGTCGAAATTTTCAGCCTATTTTGCCCCTCCACATCCTCACAGTGGTAGGAGATAAAGGCAGTAAAGTAGCTTCGTATTCAATAGAAAATGAGCTCCTACTTAGGGCCTAGAACGGGAACAAATTTCCCTTTTCTTCACTTGCAGGCGCTAAGGAGCACGTCGATTGTCACACGTATACACGCACACGCTATACACGCGATTACGGATATAGAGATTCATATGCCTGAATACGCGCATGCGTAGACACACGTATATACCCGCACACATACACGCCTAAGCATACACCGACACACGTATACTAGTACCTATAAGTATGCATGCGTGCCTGCCATGGGAATCCGCGTATACATACATACGTGAGGGCAATTCATATCAAAGATATTGTAACTGTTTTCCCAAGATCCATTTCTTCCACTTTGGAGAGTTGCTGGAGCTGCAGGGGCAAGTTTGAAGCGAATACGAAAGGTTCGCTGGGCGGAGATAATGGAAAGGCCATTGGAAAAGTACGCCTCCATGTCGAACGCGCGGTCCTACCTGATCCAACGCATGATGGTTACGGAAAACTATCAGACCTCCTCTTTCGAATGCGACCATCCCCACCCTCGTTTCGTCGAAACAGCCAAACGCGCGATAGGTCCAAACGCAATCAGAAGAGGAGCTGCAATGACTTCAGCTACGTTAGGTAGGAGTATAAGGGCCCTAAGGGCCTAAGGGCCCTAAGGGCCTAAGGGCCTAAGAGCCTAAGGGTATAAGGGCCTATGCAGGAGGTGAGCAGCAAAGGAAAACCATGCTAGGACCCATAGTAAAACTTGTAGCAGCAAAAGAGGAACTGCAACGACTTTAGCTACGTTAGGTACCAGTATAAGGGCCTATGCAAGAGGTAAGCAGCAAAGAAAGAGCATGTTGGGAGCTCATAGTAAGACTTCTAGAAGTAAACTGACTCAAGTGAAGCTGACATAGGATCAAAGGCCTTTAAAATAGGCTAAAAATTTCGACTCGGGTATATTGCAATTTCTTTTCCGAATCTAGTGACAAACATCGCACTATTTATACAGATTAAGAATACGTTTGGTTTTTTTTCACACTCACGCAAAGTCTGTAACACTGGTCGCCAATTAAGGGCATTTTCCGCTAACCGTGGTGAGAAATCGTACAAAAGTCCGTGATATTTTTTTTTGAATTCGCCCAGGTTCTTGAACGATCATTAAACAAGTGTATTTTTTTGAAAGGTTTGTCATCCTAAACATCATCTCCAAAACAGCGCTCTTGACAACAATACTGCCTTAATTGTGCCCGACGAAAATCTTTGCTCGTACAACGAAATCATGAAAATAACACGAGTATCAATTAATTTCATGATCGGATTATATTTCTATCACGATTCAAGTGCTCATGTCCAAGACAAATCTCTCTCTCTCTCTCTCTCTCTGATGGTATCTCTTTATTTGCCATCCACGAGGCTCTTCCTATCATTGCGTCAACTTTAACAGCTCTTTTCAATTATTCGTTGAATTTATTTCATTTTCCGGGTGCATGGAAGCGTTCGTATATTCGTCCGATTCTTAAAGTAAATGTTCCTCAGTCTCCATCTGACACTCGACCGATAGCCAACTTATGCGAGCTCTCAAAGATTCTTGAAAGAATTGTTCATGCCCAAATTATTAAATTCATAAATGATAATGATATCTTTGACCCTAGGCAGTCGGCCTACAGCTGTTGTTTCAGTACCCAATCAGCTTTGTTGAGAGTTCGCCATGATGTAGCCCGTAATGTTGATGAGCGACGCCTGACCATTCTAGTCCTTTTTGACTTTAGCAAGGCCTTTGACACAGTCTCTCATTATAAACTGTTATTAAAACTACGCAAAATAGGGTTTTCGCATGGCGTTCTTCAATGGATTTTCTCCTATTTAACAGACCGAACTCAAGCTGTGATAGATAATAAACATAATGTCTCTAGTTGGCTTAGTACTACTACAGAAGTACCGCAAGGATCTGTTCTTGGCCCTTTGCTGTTCTCTCTTTTTATTAATGACATCGGTGCTGACCTTGCTCACTCCCAGCACATGATCTTTGCGGATGATACCCAGATCTATCTGAGCTGTTCACCCTCTGAACTTAATACAGGCATCGCTCGAATCACCCATGATGTAAATGTCATTGCTCAGTATGCTGATACTAATGGTCTGAAGCTCAATCTTAATAAATCAAAGGTGCTAATCCAGGGTAGCCGTAACTACATTAGAAGAATCAATGCTGAAGATCTCGTTCCTATCACTGTCAATGGAATTGCTCTTCCGTACGTAAATGAAGTGCGCAACCTTGGGGTGGTTATGACCTCTAACCTCTCGTGGCGGAGCCATATTATGACAATATCTGGCAAAGTTAATTTCTCTCTGTATAGATTAAAATATCATTGAAATGCGCTTTCACGTGAACTGAGAGTCATGCTTGTTGTTTCTCTTCTCTTTCCTCACCTAGACTACTGTTGTCTTGTGTACAATGACCTAACTAGTGAACATAACTTAAAACCACAACAGCTTGTTAATTGCGCAATTAGGTTCATTTTTAATCTACGTAGGGATGAACATATTACTCCCTACCGTAGACAGCTTGGATGGCTTACTGTCAAATCGAGACGTCAATACTTTCTGGGCATTACGACCTATAACATCCTTCATGGCAAGGCACCTCACTACATAATGGAACTGTTCTTACCATCCAGACCGCTAACTTGTCCCCAACGCTCGCATACCGTCAATGTTTTTCATATTCCCCCGCATAGGACCGAAACTTTTAAGAATTCATTTCTTTTAACTGCGATATATTTCTGGCACTCACTCCCCAGGGAGGTTGCTACTTCATCGTCACTGAACATATTCAAACAGCGTCTTTTTAGTTACCTTTTCAGTCTTGATTTGTGACTTCGTTAATTTGCTGCTCGGCCTACCTACCGTATTATATTATATTATATTATATTTTAGTAATAGTAGCTCTTGTAATAAGGATTATCAACTATACTCTCTTAAATCTAAGTATTGTATATGCTCATTAGAACAATGTTCAATTGTACAACATTGTATTAAAATTATGTTTAATTTCGAATTGTATCACCATTTGCCTCAAGGCTTGCCAAGGCATAGTAATAAATTAATCAATCAATCAATCAATCAATCAATCAATCAATCAATCTCTCTCTCTCTCTCTCTCTCTCTCTCTCTCTCTCTCTCTCTCTCTCTCTCTCTCTCTCACACACACACACACACACTCTCTCTCAACTAGCATCACTTTACTCTAGTCGCCCAGATAAATGTATGTTTCGAGAATCTTAGCGGTGCAGTGCACGCACGCAAAATCGTAATCGAGCAACTGCGGACTAGGTCCCCAGAGAAACTATAATATTTACTGAATTTGCGCCCAGGGCGACGATATTCGCTCGAGACAAAAAAAGCGTAACCCTCTCCGCACGATAATCATATAAGATATTCATTGCTGATACCTTGAAACTATATAAACTCGTAAACAAATCTGCATTCCAACTATTGTAAACTAAATAATGCTCTGTTCTAACTAGTTCGAACTATTAGATAAATATCTGATCGAACTATGTTAAACTATAGAATAAACATTTATTGCGATAATGTTACATCAGATAAAAGGAAAGCAATTCTTATAGTAATCATTTTCAGTTCGTACAATTTTCAACTAGGAAGTTCCTTGGGTAAGTTTATCGGTGAAACATTTTTCCTTCTATAGCATATTACGCCGTGGTGAATTTATTCAACGGAGACTTTGTCCTTGAAAGCAGCGGGAGATGTTAGCGGCTCAACATGAGCAGCTAGAAGAAGAGGAGCGATGCCTCTATGGACCAGGCATTGCCGATTAGCGGTAATTATAAACACATTTGTGTAAACACATTACAAAACTTTAAAAGCGTTTTTCTCGAAAACACGTTTTTAAAAATGGCTGACATTCTCCTGACCGCTGTAATTAACATATCGACCTGAAATTTGGAGAGCATACTCAGAAAATATGTCTTCACAGAATGACGGATCGTTTTTTCGATAGATACATTTTTGCATTTATTATTTATCTTTTTATGCGAAGAAAACGCGAAAATTCGATTTTTTTTAAATTGCCGCCATTTTCCGAAATTTGTACTAAACGAAAAACCCATCCGTCATTCCATGACCAAAGGGTCACAGATTGATAATATGCTTTGAATGTGTGTTTCAGATCAACAAAGAGGGGGCAGTGATGTCAGCCGTTTACCTCCCGCGATTTGAGGACCTGTTTTCGCGGAGCTGCAACGGCCGCCATTTGGTTTTTTTTTCAGAAAAAAAATTTTTAACGTTCTGTATATCATGAATAAAAGCAAGAAAAAAACCGCACTCAAAAAGCTTTACTCGTTTCCTTTAAAAAAAATAAAATGTAAACACCTGAAATATGGCACTCTAAGGACAAAGTCTCCCTTAACCCGAGTAATAACAATATTAATAATAATAGCTTTGTAATTAATTAAAACTTTGAAAACGGTAGCGAGGGGGAAAAAAATGCTATGTGGCTGTGGGCGATTCTCGATAAATGCTTTATTTCCTCCTTTCAAGAAAACTCTCTCTTTCTCTTTATCCTTCTTTAGCTCATCTGAGTGTGGTCTGGTCGCGGACAGCGTCACGAGCACTTCTTCCGGTCTTTCTTCCTGCTTCGACGCAACCTCGATCATTTCCCTTCAATTTTACAAGGGAAAATTGATAATTCTTGCCCGTGGCATATTTTAAACGCGGCTCTGGCCATTTTCGCAGCTCTTCTTTGACTTCACGAGCAGCATAGTCTCTTCCCGTCTGTTCTCCGCAGTTTCTTGTACACCTTAATCGTTTCCATCTTTTCTTAGTTCCTGCGGCTTAACCGGCATCCGAGATCGATTTTTTTCCCGTTTTCATACCGTGATTCCATGTTCGTGACACAAGTGGCTATCGGAGTCTTTAATTACGGTCATAGTCGAAAATGTCCCTTTGACACTACTTTGCGAATGTTTCGGGACGGCAGTCTTAATGACATCCGCCGAATATCTCACTGAACAATGACGCAACAAGACGCAGGTATTATCACCTGCGTACGAACGTTCAGCGTTGATAAGAATTATCCAACTTTGCTGAGCCGGAAAACCGTAGCCAACATGCTTCAACGCAAAATGACACACGTTCGAGGTTTTTGGAATTTTTCTTAAAAACAGCTGAACCGAATGACTCGAAATTTTTTCAGTCGAAAAAATTTGGGAAAAAAGCACATATTCACTTACCGCGGAACAACAGCATTCGTCATAGGTAGGTAGCAGCGTTGCGTCTCTAAAAACCGGCTGAGAGTACTACAGCAAGGGTCGTCGTGTGTCATTTAATTTTGAGGATAAATTTGACCGCTTTCCACCATTAGGCACAATTCATATATCTATTCATCATAGTCATATACATTGGGAATTGCGAGACGTTTTCAGTCGAACCCGAGTCGCCAACACGAAAACGGATTTCCTCGACGTCGTAGCACCGATACCAGGATATCTTCGTACGTGTACGAGCCATTCAAGCATCATTCTTTCTCTCTCTCTCTCCCTCCCTCCCTCTCTCTCTCTCTCTCTCTCTCTCTCTCTCTCTCTCTCTCTCTCTCTCTCTCTCTCTCTCTCTCTCTCTCTCTCTCTCTCTCTCTCTCTCTCTCTCTCTCTCTCTCTCTCTCATGCTATCTCTCTATCCCTCAGCTCTTCCGTCACGGCAATCGTCGCTTCTGCAGCTGAGATTTATTGCGGCATAGCTCCAACCGAGACGCAGAAGCAATTTACATCCCCGCATACGTGCCCCCGTGGCCTGCAAATCCTAACCATTTTCCCTCACGGTATGTGATCGACCACAAATTACGTGTCTCCTGCTTCAACCTTTGCGATCTCTTCACCCTCAGTTCGTATCGACATTAGCGTCGTATCCTTATCTTTTCGATCTTCCAACAATGTTTCTTCGGATTGGGTCTTACCGAAATCTCCGCTTGGGTTTTGCGAATTAAATCTTTGAGAGCCAACCAAAGTTTTCATAATTTCCACGCCACCAAGGAGCGAAATGTTTCAACATGAGTGTTGTATCGAGACATTCGAAATGTCTGTATTCTCACAGGAAAATAGACGAGACCGAAGGATCATGACTGCTAATCCTAGTTTTTAACTCACTCAAGTAGCATAAATAAATGCAAGCGACGAAAACCAAGTTCAAATAAGAAATTTTACTCGCGAAGTATGTTCCTTCTTGTTCAAAACGTCCTCGTAGCTCCCAATGGAGACCGTATACGTATGAGGTGGGCCCTCGACCTCTTGAAGACTGATAATCGTTCTCCGGCTTCATCTTCTCTTCCATCCCTAGGTTCCTCGAGTCGCAGAAAATTTTCGGGAAGTCTGCCGAGAAGCCGGCTTTAAAATTCAAAGCGAGGATCTAATGGAGCCCCGTGTCCACGATTATGCTCAAAGATGGAAGGATCTTCAAAGGCAGAGAGACAGAGAGAGAGAGAGAGAGAGAGAGAGAGAGAGAGAGAGAGAGAGAGACGAGGATGCGCGACCTTGCTTCCTCATTTGAATTCGGGATTGTACCCCGAACAGCAATCCTATCTCCAGCTCTCTCGGTTCCTTTATCTTCATCCCTCTTGCTGCCTACCTTTGCCTCTTCCTCCCCGCCTTCTCTTTCTATTCGCTTGTTCTCCTCGCCCAGAAAGCCAGGACCTCTTTCCGCCCCTTGGAGTTACTCTGATCTTGGTTTTTTGCGGGATCCTGTATGAGCGTAGTTTGAGGAAAATTTGCACGGAGAAAGGCGCGATAAATGTGTAATTGGATCAAAGAATTTCTAACGCTGTCTCGCTTCTCTGGGGACTCTGAGAATAACGAAACAGCGTGGAAATTCGTGCACGTATAACACATTTTTCCGAAGATTTCCATTCGTTTCTCTTCCTTCGGGTAGAAAAACCTTTGCCACAATGCAGTTGGTTCGCAATAATCCGTTTTGCAACAATTTGTGGTCATTTCGTCACTCCATTGTATCACAATAGTGATGATCCATCGTTTCTGAACCTTCTCAATTCATGTCATTTTACATCGACTTGGTGAAGCAGGATCAGAAAGATCAGATTCAGGAAGATCACACTCCTTCATCTTGATTCACCAAGTTGACGTGGAATGACATCCATTAAGGCGGTACTTTATTCTTTTTACGCATGAAGAATAAAAAACATTAGGGTACACACCTCCGAGTTATGGGAACTCTTGTGAAACGCTTAATTCGAGTAAAAACTGATAGAAGAAAAATGCCAGGTGTCCGGTGACAGGGCCCAAGTTCCTGCCCGATATTCACAGTGGGTTTGAAGAAAAATGATTGCCATTGGTCGCCACTCTTCCCTACGAGTTGTCACGTTTCGAGACGGATTCGCGCTCATTGCTCATCGTGGGTAACACCATGGATGAGGCAGGAAGTGAAAATCCTGGACGGAAATTATGAGCTATCGAGGGAATCCGATCACTCAGGCTCGAGGGTGCGAAAGTTGGATCACAATTCGATTACCGTCATTACCGAGGAGGGCTCAATCGAGTTAGAGAGGCTGGAAATACCTTAGTGTCGCAACCCTCCTCTTCGTCGAGGGTGCAAGATTCTCGCGGAACCGCGTTCGTATTTTCATCAACAAATCGTCCATACATCGATCCGAAGCTGCATTCGCGTTAGTCGCCACCGCGAATTACTTTTAATTTGGTTCTCTTGATTCTTCCATAGAAACGGGGAGAAACCAACTCCATACCTTTCTCAATACATTCGGATAAGTGACATCGTCGTAACTTTTATTTGAGTTCTACATGAGAGAAAGCCGATTGCGAGAAAGTTTCCATATCACTGAGCTATTTGGATCGATCGGATGTACGAAGCACCTGTGACGACACTTCCTTCATTCTCGTGAATCAGCCAGTTGTTTCAACGCTTTACTTTGTTTGCACCGTTTTTTCGTACCGGGCCGGGAGAACCGATGGGCGAGTGTCGGAGCTGAAAATTGATGGCGTCCGTAGTTCACCGCTTCCTACCGACCGTCCTCCATGTACCAGCACGCTCTTGTCATCCGCGCGATTCTTTGCCCTCGTAATCCTAGGTTTTAGGGTGTGCTGAGGCCTGAAAAGACCCTAACCTTGCTGCCTTTGGACTTGGATCGCTCGTCCTCCTGCTGAGCGATCCTGAGCTCAGCTTTTTTAGCCTCGTTGAATTCCTCGACTTATCGTTACTTACGCTAGGACCAATTTGCCTGGATCCGCTCGTTAGGAGGCCGGATCATCAGGGGCAATATCATTCACAGCTGCTGCTTTGAAGTTCATCAAAAACTCAAATGATTGTATAATGTGCGAGCATCACTTTGAACAATGGCCCGAGAAAATGCCAAGTGCCGCATGGAAATTCCGTACAGCAGAGTATGAATGTCAAGAAGGTTTTGTCCGACCTAGCTTAGAAAGTTTCCACACGAGACAATTCCAATTAAATTATTCAGCGATACGAATATGTAGCAAGAAAGGTAAACAATAAATTCCTGTTTTCGACTGGTGATAGCACTTCGCGTGTTTCTCTCGCAATTCATCAAATGCGAGTTTTCGCATGCCGCGGGTTTCGAGTGATTCTTCCGTGACTGTTATTAGCTTGGAGAGATAGGTCGCTGATGTCACGATACTTGATAAAACATCCCCTTCGGCAAAGCACAAACTGACATTGTTGCTTGGCACTGCTTTCCACGCTTATCCGCGATTCGATATCAGAAAAGGGACAACACATCCAATTGTGCGAAGCGCTAGGTCCTAGAGGATTTTGAGAAGTGACGAATTCACAAATTGGCGCGGGGCTGTGGACGACGAGGGTTAAAAGCGGTGTATAGAAACATTGCCCAAAGAGGACGAGGCGAATATGGCGTGTGGCACGCTCCCTCTCAAGGTCTTCTACACTCTCTCGCTAACGCCCAATTGATTGACAACCCTGACTGAACTACGCGAAAAGCCTCCCCCGTAAAGCAAACTCCGCATCCAACTCGCACTCAATTTAGCCCCTGACGCATAATGGTGGCAGGTTCCTCATACGGGCCCATGGAAAATTTCCGGCATCAATAGAGGGCGCGAAATTTCTTGCTTGTGAAGTACATTTTAAGTGACGTAAGAGGATGTGTCAATTTTACGAGGCACAGCATGGACGGCCAATCTCCCGGTGAATTGACAAGCTTCTCCATAGCTTCAACTTCTTGCGGATTTATACAGAAAATCGTTTCCATCCCCTTCACATCCGAGGAGGGTAAATATCATTATAAACAACAGAATCAGGAAAAAAGGAACGTCGACAAAATGAGTTGAGGCAAATCTCGATCGTAACTTCCGTTCCATTGATAATCGATTCCCAATCAATGAGGATCCCAAGTTCACTGTAGTCAGCTAAAACACGTAAGAGTAAGAGCAGAAGAGGCAAAAATTTCGCGGATCCCACCCCTGACCCCGTTCTGTAAAGCGTGGGGCGCAAATTCCGCAGGATCGAGTACATTGCCCGCGGGAGCTTCCGACGTTCACGAAAAGGCTCTATATACACGGGGTGGTAGCTCTTTACTCGCTGCTCACCCTCTTCATAAATTGCGTCACGATACCGTGGAGAACAGGAGGCAGATTTCCCTGTGCCCCCGGGGCAATGATATTTAGATACGGTAGACAGTCCCAGGAGTCGCTAGCTCGAGTGAAAATGGCGTCCTTCCTTTGCGCTCGCGAGGAACTGGCGGTATATCCTGTCGATGTTCTCTCTATGGCAATATCGGCCAGAACTCTGGGCAGCGGAAATTCGCTGCGCTGACATTCTTCAATGCCATGCGCCAACGCACCATTGAAGGATGCGCGTATATTCGACAGACCGCGGCTCGGGTAATCATTCGAGCTCAATACTCAATAACACGGTTACCAACATTTTCAAAAGTTCAAAAGCCACCTTCCTTCAACTCAATACACACATCCATCGTACCTTCCGGTTCAAACAGGACTGCAACAAAATAAACAGTGCTTAGAAAATCATCACATGCCGTCTTTATTCAGATAATTGGTACATGAATTTGTGTCGATGTTTTTCCAGTCGTTATATAATCGGAAGTAGCCTATCAATCAGTCGCACAACCGACAATGTGAGCTGGCGGATTTTTTTCCCAGTGAAGATTCATCGACATGTACTTTTTTCATTTTGCTACACTGAGAAAAAAACCAATTAATATAAAAAATACATTGGTTGACTCAAATAAATGTCTGAACACGGAGTGCCACCGATATATGACATCTTTACAATACTACAAAATATTGGGAAATGTGATTGATTTTAATAACATATGATTTTAGTTGAAAATGTCTTCAGTTCTCTCGATATATTCATTATCCTTGAAATAAAATGATAATCTATTGAAATCATTCTATATACAATCTGTAGATGTATAGATGAAATAATTAAGCGATTGCTACAACATCTTTTATTTCGTACAAGAATATAATCAATAGAATGAATTATTGCTTTACTACATCGAAACAAATGTGCCATTAGACGGAACATTTTCGTACTCCGTACAATACCAAAAGTAGTTGCATGAGATAGAAACAAGTGTATATCATGATTGAAAAATTGACAATATGGATTCAAAATAATGGTATTTTTGCCACAAAGTACAGGTGTCATGTAGAGTAACGCAGTTAGACTCTAGTAGAAAAAAACATAATATTCAATGAAATAAATGTTCATTGCCATCAAAAGAATATATTTGTGAATTCGAAAAATCATGTTTTTAATATGATTCTATGTGCACTTGCAAACATTTCTTGATTGTTGGTTTAAGGCGTTATACGCAGTTGCAAGGCCAAAAAGTCGTTTTTAAACGTTTTTTTTTCTGGAAAAGCGGATTTCATTTGGGCAAAACGAAAAGTATTAGGCAGTGTAGTGGCATCTTTTAGTTTTAGATTGGCATTTTTTATTTTCAAAAATATTCATCAACATTGCTCGTGTAGGAAGTCTCCTGAAGGTCCCCGAAAAAAAGTGTCCGGCGGTGAGCAACATATCTCCGGTTTGAATTATCTAAAATCAAAAAAACCAAAAATATTATTTTAGGTGATAGAGAAATCCAGGTATTGATGGAAGGAATAGCCGAAATTTTAGTTTTGACAAAATGGTGGCTCCAGAAAGAAACAATTTCGTTTTTCGACCAAATTTTTTTTCGTTAAATCGTTGAAAAAAAATAGAAATAATTATTGAAAATCTTATTCCTTCGATCAATGCCTGAAGAATATATCTGACAAGGTTGTGTTAAAATTGCACACCCATCGGTTAAGCCATTTTTGAGAAATCGTGCTCACCGACTTTGAAAACACCGTTTTGAAAAAAACGCGTTTGAAGTTTGTCGGACGCTCGGAGACGCGCTCCGGGCGTCCTTACAAATATGTGTGTATTTCCGAGAATATTCGCTGGATTGATTTGAAATTTTCAGGGAACATACTCACATATTTGTACATTCCAAAAATGCAATTAAAAAAATCGATTTTTTTAAATTTCTAACTGCTTTTACCCCTTCAAATAAATGTGAACTCACGAGAATTGCTGACAATATTTGGAAGAAGTTCGCATGCAGTTCTTTGGAATAGGATAACATTGTCACAATAAAATGTTTGATCGAAATTGTTTTATTTTAAAATTGAAAGTTTTTCAATTTTTGTTTAATCTGTGAAAAGTGAGCATTAGAACGATCATCAGATATTCAACTGATAAGAACACTTTGATCTTAGCCACACGCCGAGAAGCGATACTATGGAGAGTTTCTCCGGTGCGTAAGTAGATTTTCGGTTCGCGCTACGCTTACGAGAAACGAGCGCGCCTGTGGCTTCTAGCGGTTATTCCTAGAACTACGGGTTTCCTCGCACCTATAATTTCGGTGGCGCTCGGTCATTATATATGATTTGGCTAAATTTTTTCAACCGAAGGAAAAAAGTATTGAATCGTATTCGTTTACCTCAAATATGATTTTAATAAACAGATGTATTTTTGTCAGAAATTTAGTCAAAATAAGTGCATATAGTTTTCATTTAGCGCAATTCTATTAAAAAATTAAATAAAAATGACTACGATTTAATCGCTTCGTGTATGCGCCAGAATCAAATTTTATTTTCGCATAATTTTTTAACCCATTCAGACATTCGCTTAATATTTTTGAATCAACAGAAAATACGAATATTTTAACGAATAATGTACTTGAATATCAATATCGGATATGGTGAAGACGATAAAATAATATACCAGGTGTGTAAGTATGAAACCGGAATTTTTGTACAGAAAAAACACGTTTATTGTAATGATATGATACAAAGTAACTTATTCAAAGTATTGTCCGTCGCTATCTATACATTTTTCCCATCTTTCTGGCAATTTGTGGATTCCGCGCCAAAAGAACTGTTGCTCTTTTGAGGCAAACCAGTCATCGAGCCATTTTCATACATCTTCGTAAGAAGTAAAGCGCTGCTCAGCAAGTGCGTGTCCCATCGATGCAAACAAGTAGTAATCGGATGGGGCAAGGTCCGGTGAGTAAGGCGCGTGCTGAAGAATCTCCCAACGGAACGACTCTATCGTTTCCTGGACCTGTTTTGCTTTGTGTGCTGGTGCATTGTCATGCAGCAAAATCACCTTGTGTTGTCTTTGTTGGTATTCTGGTCGTTTTTCACGCAAAACTCGATCCAAATCGGTCATTTGTTGTCGGTAGCGTTGAGTATTGACAGTTTCCCCAGGTTTCAGCAGCTCGTAGTAGATTACGCCCTTCTGATCCCACCAAACACACAGCATTGTCTTTCGTCCGTAGCGGTTTGGTCTTGCCGTCGATGTTGATGGTTCACCCGGAATAACCCATGACTTTTTGCGCTTAGGATTCTCGAAATATATCCACTTTTCATCGCCAGTCACAATTCGATGGAGAAATGACTTTCTTTTGAACCTGGCGAGCAGCATTTCGCATGATGTTTTGCGGTTTTCCTGCTGTCTTTCGTTGAGTTCATGTGGAACCCATTTCCCCACCTTTTGTATCTTTCCCATGGCTTTCAACCGAAGGGAGATGGCTTCTCGGGTCACCTTTAACTGATCCGCCAGTTGTTGTTGTGTTTGAGCGTCGTCTTCGTCCAACAAGGCTTGCAGGTCAGCGTCTTCAAACTTTTTCGGTGGTCTTCCACGTTCTTCGTTCCTCACGTCAAAATCGCCACTTTTGAACCGTTTGAACCACTCGAAACACTGTGTTTTACCGAGAGCATGCTCACAAAACGCCTCCACCAGCATTCGATGCGATTCGGCTGCGGTTTTCTTCAGATGAAAGCAGAAAAGTTGTGCTGTCCGCAAATCGTAATTTGTTGGCACAAAACTCGACATGTTTATCTCTAATAAACTAATGCTACTGAATGAAACTCGTGTTATTGTGAGTTGGAAATCTTTGTCGGATATCAATACAATAACAAGACACCGCTGATACGACCGTCGGTAACTTCATCGACATCTAGCGCCACCTATGGGCAAATTCCGGTTTCATACTTACACACCTGGTAGTTATTCAATACACATTTTATCTCAATCAAACGAGCAAAATTCAATTTTTCTTGTGTACTCGAATCAAGAATATTCATGTTATGAATTGTTTATGTACGCTTTTTTGTTCGTTGCAAAAAATACATTTAAAACTATATGATTTGTTCGCGATAATTTTTTAGATAGATTCAATAATATATTGTTCTCGGCTAACAATATATGTCTTAAAGGAAAAAATACTTTCAATTTTATCATGTTATTAAAGTCAATAGCGTTTTGTTTGGACTAATAAATCAGATTATATACACCAACAATTTTACAATTGAATCACCGAAATTTTATTCAATAACACCAATAATATTGGTTCAATCATTTTTTTCCTCAGTGTATTCATTGCTAGACTTTGCATCGCGTGCGAGATGCGGAACGAGAGTCTGGAAAACGAGCCATCTCACGATCGGCCGAAACCAACACTCTCATTATGGTGGCCGTTTATCGTACAACGAATACGAAAATCATAAGATCGTTTCGTAAGAATCCCGCTGTTTCGCGCGTTCGAATAATAACACCTGCATTATTTGCGACATTCTCGTGACGATGTCCTGTTACAATTTGAAGGAATGGAGCGATGCGTTGTAAAATCACCTGGCGGAACTGAGTGGCTTCACCAAGGTCTCATCGAGGCTGGACTGCGAACGCGCGAACATGGATGATATTGTAACATTGTGCCAAAATAGCGTCACCACTTCCGCCCAACGTCCTGAGAAGTTTGCGCGTCTGATCAAACAACGCGTTACATTCCGATGGGAGTCGCGATTATTTGTGATGACAAAACGGATACGGTGCGATTGTTTCGAGTGCTCCGAATGAACGCCACGTTTTATATTGCATACGACACCCGACAGCTAATTGCCGGCTGATTACACTACTCCCACTCACGATCCGAAACGTGAAACGATCATCAACGGATTAGTTGCGCCTCATTTTACGTATATAAAGAGTGGAAAATCGCGAACGTCTTCTCAGAATTGTGAAACGAACAGCGCAACTATGTATCGGAACGTTTTTCTTCTCGTGCTCGTCGGCTTTGCATCATCCGTGAGTGGAAAAAGTGCCATACTCTCTGTCGCTTGTCTTCATGTTGCAATGCTGCTCTGTCTATGTGTCTCATCTTCCGTAGGCTCTCGGCAAGCCGCAAATGCCCGATATGAAGGGAGCCCTGGAGAAATGCGCCGTTGAAAGCGGCATTGATATGGAGTCCCTGAAAGGGCCACCTCGGCCCATGGAAGAACTTCTGGCTGATCCGAAAATGAATTGTTTCGGAGCGTGTGTCATGAAACAGCAGGGAGTCGTAAGAAAAAAAATATCATTTCAATCGTCGTGTTTTTTCCCCCGTGTATAAAGGCGTGTATAGCGGGCAAAATGCTAATTGTTCTTTTTTAGTTCAACGATGATGGAAGCTTCAATATCGATAAGGCGATCGAAAGTATGCCGCCAGATGTCCCTGATCGTGATAGAATCATTGATGCGGTTAAGGAATGCGGCACTAAAAGTATGTAGCATTTCCTTACGATTTAAGGGGTCTTCTCACATTTGACGCCAAAAAAGGCTATTTTCATGGATTTTTTGATAGGCTTATATTATATATATATTGATATAAAAGTGCTTAAACTTAATTAATACACTTTCGAAATACATTTTAAAAAAATTATTTATTTAAGTCAATATTTATAGACGAAAATGGTAGTTAAAAAAATATCCTAAAAAAATCTCGCAGATGGATCATTCAAATCAAAGGGTTTTAGACTCAGTTTGTTAATGGCTATAGCGCATATCATACGATTTTTGATATATGCAAAAATAACAAAATGGCGGACATTTTTCGTAAAGACAAAAACAAGTGTTTTTTCATGTTTGTGGCAAAAAAATAGTATATATAAAATTTTTAAGAAATCCTTGATAGTTGTAAAGAATATGTGGTTAAAATTTCATAAAGATCGATTCAGTAGCTTCGAAGGTTTTATCAACAAGCCGTTGAAAAACGTTGTTTCGAGAAAAACGCGTTTAAAGTTTGTTTGGGTTACATATATACATACATTTTTTTCATGTATTTCGAAAGTGTATTTATTAAGTGTAACAACTTTTATATCAATTTCTATAATATAAACCTATCAAAAAATTCGTGTACATATTATTTTTTACCGTCTAAAGTGAGAAGACCCCTTAATAACTGTGTTCAGTTATCTTTTCATTTACACTTTTTTCAATTTGTCTCATCGCAGAAGGTGAAAACGATTGTGAAACGGCTCGCGAGATTGTAATATGCCTTAACGAAAAGAATGTACGTAATCAACATGCATTTTGGCCCCATAATCCATTCGCTTTGACAACGCTCGAACAGTTTTTTTAAATCCACCTTTTCTTTGTCTTCTTTGCGTCTGCAGGCTTTACCACCCCCGCGTGGACCACCTTGACCCCCTTATAAAGACCGAATCGGGACAATGTGTTACGACGCCTGAGTATCAGCCTCAATACGAATCATCACATGCACCAGAAGCTTTAATGTTGTTACAATCGCACCGGAAGTTTTCATATTGTAACCGCAATGTATTGCGAACTGAAGCAAAAATAAATAAAGTTCAATCATAAACTTATCAATGAGCACATTGACACACGTTTATGCGAAGAGCGTCCACGTCGTTTTTCAACCGCAACGAAACAACCCCGAGCGATACGAAAATGCCGTTGCTGGCGTTTTAAGGCATCTTCTCACTTTAAGGCGGTCCTCTAGTTTCTCGGGTCGAAAAAATCGATTTTTCTTTCATAAATCACATCTACAACATGTGTAGAAAATGTGTGCCAAAGGATTTTTCGATATTCGAAGTGGTTCACAAGTTACGGCCCCGAAACGGAGCAGGTATACGGAGTAGGTATACGGAGCAGGTATACGGAGCAGGTATACTTTCAAATGCGTTTTTCTCGAAACACCATTTTTCGAAACGGTGACCACGATATTTCAGAAACTACTGCACCGATCTTGTTCAAATTTATACAGCATCTTTAATATGTTATAAGCCAGCGATTGCACTAGGATTATCATGATTGTTTCGATAGTTTTTTTTTGTACGAGCGAAAAACTTAAGAAAAAATGAGTAAAAAATAGAATGCAATTTTCAAAAGTGTATAAAAAAGTCAATTTTTGTAATTTAGAATTCACTCTAGTTCAATCGCTAGTCTTAAATATGAAGATTAAAATGCCGTTTGGTTTTTTGATTTCAGATAAGCAGAACAGCCGCAATCTTGGTCACCGTCAAGCACCTCTTTTACTTGATGTCTTCCTGTCGGCCACTATAACGTTTATTCTATTATATATTTTGACTTCAAAAAATTTGTAAAGCTTATTTAAATGTTAATAAAGATTATGCAAAAACAATGAGATTGATTATTTCGATGCTTTGCCCATAAAAAATTATTGAAAAAGCCGTAAAAAAACAGCCGAGAAACTAGAGGACCGCGTTAAACGCCAAAAAAGGCTATTTTAATGAATTTTTTATAGGTTCATTTTATGGATATTGATATGAAAAATGTTACACTTAATAAATACACTTTCGAAACCTATTTAAAATAATTTATTTATTCATTTAAGTCACTATTTATAGACGAAAATGGTAGTTAAAAAAATATCCTAAAACATTGTAGGGCTGCGCTGTTGATGAAATCTCGGAAATGGATAATCTGAAACAAAAAAATCAAACGGTTTTAGATTCATTATGTTAATGGCTATAGCGCATATCATACGATTTCTTATATATGCAAAAATAACAAAATAGCTGACATTTTTCGAAAAAAAAACTATTTTTTCACCGTTTTTGGCTCAAAAAATAGTAAATATCAAAATTTTTAAAATCCTTGACATGCGCTGTAGCTATAGTTGTAAATAATATGTGGTTAACATTTCATAAGGATCGGTTCACTGCTTTCGAAGATTTTATCAACAAGCCGTGGAAAAACGTTGTATCGAGAAAAACGCTTTTATAGTTTTTGACGAGCAGACGAAGATGCTCAGGTAGTAAAGTAAAGGTCACACAAAAATACAGTTAGAGTCCTCCGATCTTCATAAAATTTTAGTATGATACTTTTGAATATGTATACTTTCGAAAAATGTAATTTAAAAGAAATCGATTTTTTGAAAATTGTAAAGTGAGAAAACGCCTTAAGGCGTTTTGCTTGTAGCGCAAAAAAAGGCCTTTTTCATGAATTTTTTAAAATAAAACTACAAAACTTTTTTAATCGATCAATATACCATCTTAAAGAACACATCTTGAAGAACTTTCAGTAATTTTTTTATTGAAAAATATTACATTGTTTAGTGGCAAATGGCCGTCAATGAAATAATGTTTTTATATACACGGTTTGCGGTGACCAACATTGCGGCGAAGTGGATAATCTGAAAAAAAATGCGGATGGATTTAGTCAAATATAAGTATAAACTAGTCTTTAATCGAAGGATTTTAAAAAATATTCATTTTTCACAAAATGGCAGACAGTCAAAGTTAATGGTTCGATTCTAACGAAAAAAACGGCCGTTTTTTGGCTATAAAACGGCCATTTTTTTCGAAAAAAAAATCGAACGATCAAAGACTACATTTTTATGTATTAAATAAGCCTGCAAAATTTTAAGAAGATCGGTTCATTAGTGTTCGAGTAATCTTGGTCACCGACTTCAGAAATGCCATTTTGAGAAAAACACGTTTAAAGTTTCAATTTCAGTTTACACGAAGAAATTTTTTTTTATTAACTTACATAGAGTCATCTATTCCTATACTCATAGAGCCATCTATTCTCAGATACTTATACTTCAAAAAAATGCAATAAAAAAATCGATTTTTTCAAAATCGCAAGTGGGGGTAACCCCTTAAAGAAGTATTTCCCTCTGGCATTCGAGATAAAACGCGATACCCAAACTCATATTGTTTTCTTCGCCCTGGAGTCCAATGTATACATCATCTTTCGTGGAGACGTCTTAGCCGATTATTTCCCTTATCACTGTAAAATTGTCCAAATGAGGAGCAATGGCTTGACGATAATTTCCGGCTGTTGTCTACCGATCAACACCCAAACGATCGAAATTCTCATGAATATGATGGACACAGATCGGCGTTTGTGTTCACTTAGATCGTCATTGATCCTTCCACTTTTGCGCCGTCATACAAAATAATTCAGCGGCACTACTTCATCTTCGTGCAAAAATGTTTCGACTGATGATTATCGAAAAAGAAAATAGCTTAAAATAAAAAACGAGAGCCATAGCTCCATCTTCGATGTCCCAGCTGCCCCGTTACTTTTTATCACCATCGAAAAGTTATAAATTCTCTTATATCGACTGTCACATCTTCCTATATGTCAAGTGATTTCATCAATAACTTTCACGAATCGACGGGTCGGAAGGAACCCATTTTTTTTCTTTTACATGAAACGTGTTATATGTCAGGGAGGATATACAGGGCTCGAGCTCGAGGACATACGTGGATCGTAAATTGGCGGATAATGTCCCATCGGCCGAGAACCCTCATAAAACATTTATGAACTCTAACGTCCGCACAGCCGAGAGCTCTCGCGATGCTCTACAAGTTCGTTGCTGTCGGAGAAGGTGACGTGAGAATAAAGCATTCTCATGCACTTCTGGTCAAAATCCACAGATATATATATATATATGTCTGTATACACACACACACACACACACATACACACACACACACACACACACACACACACACACACCCGCATGTAATAACTATCAACCCTTAGGGCACAAGGTACATCAATTTATGTGTTAAATCAAGGGTTTCCCACCCTTCCTGATACAACTATAGTCACAGAGAGCGTTGTAAAGAGGCGTACAACAAACGTCCGGGCGGATTAAGCACGCGACGGTCACCTCCCAGACGATTAATCGTTTTCGCTTCCGTCCAGGACAATCTCTCCCCATTGCTTCGTTCTGTCCCGATAATCATAACAATGTGAACGAGCAGATTCAATTCTTCTTCTCATTGGCAAGCAAATAATTATTGTTTTAGCAACAATCAAAAAACATTACTGTATGTTCTCGTTTGCACGTTGTTCGCGTCGATCCCCCTTCAATTTGCGTCGCGGCGGTTTCCGCACAAACGAGATATTTTGACTGGGCCCTCAAGCGTCGGCCGCAAGCGTCGTTTAATTCGATATAGAGAGTCGTAAACCCTCAGACGCGACCTGCAAGCGTTGCCTTTACGGCCGGAAACTCGAACCAAGATCATCATCGTTGCTTACGAGGAAGCAAGGGCTCTGCATCCAATATTCCGGCTGCTTACTACTCATCACAGCCCAAAGACGCAGGGAAGAAAACTGGCATTTTAAATATCTCAGACAGTTATTACGCTGATCTACATTTGGGAAGAAGTTATCTGATTTGTTCGAAAGAGCCATCATTTTAATATGCAGATTACTTTTGGGAGAATTCGCATTGATTCTCGTACCCAGTTTCATGGAGTTAATAAACTGTGGAGCGGAAGTCCAGTCGCGTGATGATCCAACAGACCAAGAGCCTTGGCCAGGGCAGTAAAGAGAAACTAAAACTGAAATAGCCGTCCCCATACGTAGTTTGACATTCGGAAGCTTTTGGTGTTCAGTACGACGGAATTTTGATGTCTCGCATTGGCCGCACACGCGATATGGCTGCAGTTACAGCTTTATAACTTCGCCGGTCACCATTGCATACACGCTGTATATCATTTGCGGATACACGTCAAAATATACGACGAGTGAAATTGAATTTGCGACCGAGTACACGGTGCGTCCGGTCCAGGCAAGGTACGAGGATCTACTCGTCTCCCGAGCTCAGTGGCCGAGCAATATATACATGCACCCCCATCGTCGTCATATCCGGTCCCACAAAGCCGAAACTCACCCGGAGTAACGAGACGAAAATTACCCGTGGATCAATGGCGACAGGTGGCAACGTATCCACCGAATCAAATACAACATTGGATAACTTCCAATGTTGTGGAAGTTATCCATGTGGCTGAAAAACCAACTGTGATTTCCGAATATCGAGTCAGCGATGTGAAATCAGGTTTACCTTCAAGAAAACAATCTCTTTTTCAACAAAGTTTATCACAACGCAATGAAGGCACTTTTCTTCACCCAAGTCGTCATTCGAGAATGTACGAATTTCACTATTAGCGTGAATTGAGAGGACCGGTTGAACGTTAACCTCAGATTACCACCATTTTTTTATTCATCCCAAATTAGGAAATACTGAAGTTTTGTTAGGAGGAAAAAAAGGACATCTCCAAGGAAGTTTGGATATATGTGACCATGCCTTCACAACACGGTCCATAAGGGATTACCCGGAACCCTCACATGAGATTTACCTTTGGATACATAGACCCGCATATATATATATATATATATATGCTGCTCCTGCTTATATAAGCTATATCTTGGATACACAAATATATCGATAGGAGAATTACGTCTACGATGCGATCGATCCACGGTCGCATGCAGAATTTCTGACTGAGACTGCTGCCTCGAGGGCATCGGGCAAACTCCGGTGAACCGTGTTACCCGCTCTTTCTCTCTCTTTCTCTCTTGTGATCTGCGGCCGGTTGATTTCCGGTCTTTGAATCTCGCACGCCGGATCGAGCAACATCCTATTCGAATGCAACGATTGGACATAGGCAAAACTGCGAAATACCCGACCACATTGGATCACACCGCATAAGATTAACAAAAAATACCAATACAATAACGCGTACGAACGGATATACATACGAAGACAATTTTCGACCCTCATTTACTGGATGTATACAGTGAGGGAAGGCAACACGGGTTCGGGTATAAATTGTGACTCATTGTGGGGTGGATATTCCGTTGGTCGGAACAAAAATCAAATCACCTAATCAGAGCTAATGTCACTTAAGATCAGCTCATTTGATTCACTATTGATTGATGCACGTACATCAAATTGTTCGCTGGAACGTAGATGTCAAATCACTATCAAGATGCGTTTAATCAATCCTTGGATCAAGGCGTGCCATTGTTGATTATGGGATCAAGGAGCATTTAACTACCTGCGAAATGAGAACATCGCAGATGGGGCGAGAATTAAATTTTTTTTTGGTGAACGTCGTATTTTTGGGAAAATTGTTTTGGCCCGGTGTATACAGACTGTGCGTGGATTATCACGACTCCATTCGTTGCAACGATCGTGAAGAGACGATATCGATGTAGCGAGAAACCTGTGGAGAACCAGACAATGGTGCGACGAATAGTTGAGAGGAAGAGTTGGGCGGAGCTCTATCGGAGAATCGTTTCGGTGAATATCTCAGTTGTGGAGGAGAACGACGTCTAATTGCTGCTCTATATTCTCGCGAAGCTTCGATTCACAACGTTTATATGCATTCTACTTCCGTTACGATAGGACTATCTCGCTCATTGTCTCGCCGGTAAAACTTGAAATAGATTGTCGAGTCTCCCCCAGCGTTGTTAACAGTTCTATTCAATGGAGAAATACCTTCGAAACATCTCGGATCACGCGAGAAATAGATCTATCCCGCCATCAACGATGCAAACACGGCAACTCGATAAGTTTTCATTGTGTTGTCTTACCTGAAGAAAGTGATGGACACCGCACTTTACTTTTTGTTTCGCTAATCGTTCGAATTATTCGTAACAACGAAAAAAATCATCTTCATCGGAAATGCAACTGTTTGGACCGTGAAATTGATTGTGATTTTTGCTCTTTTTTATTTATATCTGCACAATTTTAGCCATAAAATCGTATCCAAAAAAAATGGTTTGTGAAACAAAGAAGACTGCCTTTGTTTTCGTTTCGTGAGAAACAAACCTAAACGCGACCAGGGCTGTCCTATTCTCGGATCAAATTCTGCAAACGCGATATGACTGAGTTTGCGCGATGGTACGTACGAAGCGAGTCTATGGCTCGGTTAACTCGAGTAAAATACAATTTTCGCTCAGTGAGCTATGAGCAACAGGCTCCCTAGCTGGCGCCTCAATTAACCACGAAAATGCGCCTGTCAGACCGTTTTAACGAGGCCATTGTTCGATTCGGGAGGGACGGGTTGGAATAAGCAAAACGCCAGTCAATTATTACGCTCGGTCCTCTACAGCACACTAGGACATTCTTTGCCAAGCCAGTCATACCGCCAGTTACCAGGGTTTTGCACTCGCTAAGGAATGAAGACGCTGCAGTCGCCCAAACTAGACTGCGTATGTGACACGATCTATCGATGGATAATTTGATTATTGACCTATTTATGTGGAGATTGGCATTGCGAATTTTTACGGACAGGAGTACACACATCATTCATTAAAAAACTAACTGGTGTCTTCATTTTTCCTTTCAGGTGAAAGTTATGCTGAGAGTGTCGTCGGGCGAGGGCGGGAGTTTCTTCAATGCCGACAAGCGGAAGAAACAAGTGACCCTGGTCGACCCTTCATCGGGTCAAACGTCGACAGCGGAAGATCGAAGACCCACCGTTGCTGCGCCCAAGATGTTCGCATTCGATGCCATTTTCACCGAAGAGGATTCTCAGGTGAGTCCTTTTTTCGGCGAAGGCAACAAAACTTGTCGCATATACGAGACATCCCATCAAAAAGTTGACACTTGTACCATCGACCTCTCCATTTCACTGACGTCACTTGATAGATTACGCGAATATTCGGTTTTTACTCCTCGTTCTGTACTACTCAAGGCTGAGTTTAAAAAAAAACACCCACCGGATAGAATTCCACAGCGACGATTAAAATCCCGAAAAAAGTGGTTGCGAATAAACGAAATCGTGCTGTCGAACAGAGTCTGAGATTGGAGGCAGAAATGCCATTTTGTCATTATCCAAATGTGGTAGTGAAGATTCCGATCGTGTTTTCTTCTCCCTTCTCTCAACCACGTCACCCTTGGAAATTCTACCTCCAGTTCACCAGCAAAAGGAATTTGTTCCTCCTTTTGCGACTTGTTCGTTTTGCTCTTCCTCGCTCATTCTTTGTACACAGAACGATTTTCCCTCGCACTGTGCCGCTTGCTCTCACGAATCCTTGCAAAAATCCTCCAAGATCTCTCTGACGAATTTACGGTTTTCGCGGAAACTGCAGCAAAAAGACAAGACACACAGAGCAGGCAGGAAGACTGAGAGCGAGAGGGAAAGAGAAAGAGAGAGAAGGCTTCCAAAGATGCAAGCAAAAGAGAAGCTGTGATAGCGAGATCTAACGGGTACGTGCTCCACGAACTACCCTTGCAGTTCATCCCGCAGTGAAGCAAGAGAGCACAAGCGAGAGGCGTCCCTGCCGGGCGCATAACTAAACTAATTTCCCGATCTGTAAACCCTACCTCCATTTCCTCCAGTCTTCGCTTCGCGAGCCCAAAGACCGGCAAATCCCTCAAGGCGAATGTTGGTCTTTGCTTGGGCTACGAAACCTTCTCCATCGCCCCCCCCCCTCTCTCTTCCGTTGTGTGATCGCTACATCTCCCATCATTGCACTTACCCAGTATTCACATTCTAAAGAGTTTTATCGAAATATCTGCGGGATGATATTACCTACCACTGCGATGAATATTGCGTCGAGAATATACACATACCTACGGTATGTATACGCAGGGAAGCACGATCCGATGTAAATTGCGCGATACAGACATATTGGAATTCCCATTTCGAAAAGTCGAGTTCTCTGCTTGGCCATCTACAGAAAACAACTAGAACAATGCAAAAATGCAATGTTCTCCCGAGCAATAATAAAGTTTCTTAGGAAACTTATTTTCTTAGGAAACTTAGGAAACTCGTTCTCTTAGGAAACTTAGGAAACTTGTTTTCTTAGAAAACTTATTTTCTTATTGGGAGTACAAATAAGTATCGGCCGTTTGACAAAAGGTGGCCCCACCAGGAGGTTGTGGTTGAAATTATCAGATGTAAAACGCTATATCGTAAGGTTGGACATCTGGCAAGACCATAACCTTGAAATATTAGCGATTTTGTATCAGCATCACATAATTTTTTCGTGCGAAAATGTCGAGTTTTGAGCCGAATAAGCGTCATTTGCGAGAACTTTTGATTTACTTATTTAATTTGAAGAAATCTGCAACTGAGGCGCATCGATTGCTTGTAGAAGCATATGGTGAGGCTGCTTTGAGTGAGATAAGTTGTCGTGAGTGGTTTCAAAAGTTTAAGAACGGTGAGTTTAACGACGAAGACAAAGAACGTAGCGGAAGACCGAAAGTTTACGAAGACGCGGAATTTGTGGCATTAGTGGAGGGAGATTCGTGCCAAACGCAAGAAGAACTTGCTCTTACATTAGGAGTGACTCAACAAGCAATTTCACATCGTTTAAAATCGTTGGAAATGATTCAAAAGCAAAGAAATTGGGTTCCATATGAACTGAAGCCGAGAAATGTTGATCGCCGATTTTGCACATGTGAAATGCTGCTTGCCAGGCATAGGTCAAAACCTACTTGGAAACACTCAATTGGGAAGTTTTACCCCACTCGCCGTATTCACCACACATTGCTCCTTCTGACCATCATTTATTTCGATTGATGACGCACGGCCTGTCTGAGCAGCACTCCACATCATATGAACATACCAAAAATTGGGTCGATTGGCGGATAGCATCAAAAGATGAAGCGTTCTTCCGACGCAGTATCCATATGCTACCAGAAAGATAGGAAAAAGTAGTAACTGGCGATGGATAATACTTTGAATAAAAAATAAAGTACCATTCTTTTACAATAAATGTCCATTTTTTAATTAAAAAAACGGCGGAGACTTATTTGTACTCCCAATAGAAAACGGATAGTTCAACAATTGAGTACTGCATTTTTCCAACAGGGTTCCTCTGAAGAAATTATTCCACGTGACAAGGATCAGTCCGACAATTTAAGGTCCTTTGTTCTCAATACGAAGCGCTTCACACTTCTCCAATTAAGGAGTATGCGGCCCTTCATAAGTAAATATATAGCCAATTTTGATGCATCCTGTGGACCGTTTTTTAGACGATTGTATATATCGGAAGTCGCTTATTTGAATTGTGATTCTAATCAACTCATTATTAATCACAAATCCACAGACAGGTCTACATGAAGAAAGTTTAGCTGCGACCTCTTCTCTGGCAACCGTCATTAAGGCCGTGTATCACACGCTACGAAATTTCGACGCTGTAACGACACTATTGCAGAATTTGTAGTTTTTAGTTGCGAGCCGCCGCAAACTACTGCCAGATGTTGCAGCAACCGTCTGCTACTCACCCTACAGCAAAGAGCAGAGACTCAATAGGAGACGGTTGCTGCAAATCCATGTGCCATGCGTGTAAGTGTGTGCACGTTCACCATGCGGGATCACCGCCAATGGGAAAACTTGCAGGGAAAAGATCTAGTACTAGATCTCCAAGATTGTCGATAATATTTTGAGCTTCGTTGGTACAACTTTGCTAGTTTTAGGTTTTAAAAAATATGAAAATCCCAATTTCTCTGTTATTTTTCCATGAAATCAGTGGAGACAACGCTCAACATATGTTTTTTTCACTGTCGAGAGCCCAACGATATTAAAACGTACGTGAATTCGGTAAATCAGTTAATAATTCACAATTCATCCTATGGGAACCATAACCTGTATAGTTTTTTTCTTCAAAATTTGGAAAAATGTCAACCATCAGGCTCTTTCTACCAAACGATACGCTTGATTGTATGATTTGATCGAAATTAGGGTTCAAAATTTCGAAGCGATCGGAGCATGTGATACACAGCCCCAATTTAGTTAGTATACATAGGTTATGTTTGTAAAAATCGCTAGTACGATATTTGATAATACTTTCCTACAATTATAAAGATTTAACTAGTTGGAATCGTTTATATTATACAATAAATATTTATTGGAATTACTTTTGCCTCCAGTACCATATATCTGCCATTAAGAAGTTACTAGCATCCGATTGCGTAGTGGTAGGGTGGGTGCGTAGTGTAGGCAGACAAGGGGTAGGTATAGCTACGGTTAACACCCGGTGAGCTACCTTTCCCTTTTCCTCCAGGCTCGTTCCCCATCAACGCTCAATTCCGTCGACAACGAGGGTTCTCCAGAGACCAGCCGATCGTCCCCCGCGCTCGATCTGCCATGCATCGATTTCCACGCTACCTATCGTCCCCCGCAACTCGTCGCGCATTGAGAACAGCCTCGCGGTACCCTTTATCGCAAACCGGTAGCGTGTGTTTGGAAGAACCGTGATCGAAAGAGCATGGAAGATAGCGGAGATGGAGGAGGCGGAGGAGGAGGACGGGGTGAGGAACGGAGGCCAGAGAAAGGACAGACAGAGCAGCAATCGATTGATTCCATCAAATGCCTGCAACCGATTGTCATAGGAAGACACAATGGGGAGACCCACAGGCTTTCCCGTCTCTCACTCACGAATGGATTGCCGTTGCTGCGGCTTACAACGGGGTTGGTGCAGAATATATGGTGGTCCCGAGTATCCATAGACATCGTCGCTTCGCTCGACTTGGAGGGCGCGGTTGCGCAACGGATCGGCTGGACGGTCGATCACCGAACGGTTGCTCCGGGTGCCCAATGGGAAACTATGCATGAGCTTGCCAGGAGTCCACATGAACAGTGGACCTAACCATGTCAAACGCAGACTCGTTATCGTATCTTTACCCTATCTGCTGTTCTCTCTCTATCTATCTATCGATCTATCTATCTCACCGGCTCCCTTTTTTCTATTGTCTTCTCTTTTATTCCGTTTCCCTGATTCTACACACGGAATTAGGAGTCGCTTTTAATCCTCCATGCGCACGTGATTACGTTTGAGCTTCATTTTAGGCCACAATGATTTCATCTTTCAATTGGTGCTTGAAATTTTGAGCAGTCCCAATATCGTGCTGCCGAATAGAGGTATTCAGTAGTTATCATTATGCCACTCGGGGCTACACGGTGATTCACATACCGATACCAAGTTCAAGCTCGATAATCATCCCTGGGAACTCTCCGTATTCGACTGACGAAAAATGTTGCAGCTTCAAAGATATCTTTCCCCCCCCCCCCCCCCCCCCCGTTTCATTTCAAGAACTTTGTCGGTGCTTTGTTCTTGGACCGGACTTTGATGTCAGGTTGCATGCATAGACCTTGTTGATTCCAGCCGTACCGTTTCACCCCCATCCTCGAAGTGTGTAACCTCCGATCGTTTCAATTCATTTGTGGAATATTTCTACTTTCATAACGATACTACGAACACTAGAGATGTAGACACAAATACCTTGCAGCCTGTCACTGTACCGTTAGAGGCATCGACAATGCACCAATCGCTGCGACATACCGCGAGACAAATATGTGCACTGAGCGGGAAAAGAGCAGAGCGGCTGGGGTTGATACAGACAACCAAGCATCGTCTCTCATCCGTTACAGCGCCGACAGGTGTTTGGAGAGAGGGTTTGCTCTTGGCCAGGTACCTTCCACTAGCGTCTACTTGCACCCGCACTCCAGCAATCTAGGCAAATGGACCGCCAACTGCTGCCGATCTATAATTCTCATGAAAATTGCCATCCATTCAACCCTTCAAAATCCTCCTCCATACCCCTCATTGCAGCATACGGCCTCTTTCATGATTAGCCACTGTCTATTCTTCTGAATGCTGTTCTCATTGCTTCCTATCAATAGTAGCACCTCCATGGAGAAGAGTAATTGGGGCGATTGTTGGTTTCGGGCGAGGTGTTTCTACATCTTGAGGGAACACCGCCATGCAGTCTTGGCACTCAGTTGAGGCGCTCAAAAAATAATATTCTTTCTGCTACAAGATTCGGTACTGAAGATATTACTCGTTCCTTTGGCTGGCCGCAAGTTCAATTACGTCAATTCGCAGCGCGGGTGAACTTTGCAACGGTCATGATGCAATTTTGTATTCGTTCCTGGTTTGCGTTTCGATAATAAGTGAATTGAAAAACATCGCGGAAAAACAATCCACACTTCACTGTATGGAGATCGGTAATTTCTTGCGCGAATAAATGATACTGAATTCGAAAGAGTAGGAACACACCTGCCGTTACTTTGGAATTTTTTTCGAGCGTATGTGATGAAGCCTATTGATGTGTGAGGACGCATGAGGCGGAATAACGGTAGAAAAGCTGGGTTATCTCACGACGACGAGCCGTCTTTAGAAAAGTGTTTCTCTTTGTAGTTCCAATTTGCTTGTATACTCTCTTCGTTTCTCTTTCTATCTCTTGTTGTTTTTGTCTCTACTATCCTCGCGCGTTTCTCCTTCGCCTGGCTCCGCAGAAGCCTCTAACTCGGTTTACCACCCACGTAAGGCAGTTTGCCAAATACAATATCCCACAAAGGAACTCGCAAAGAAGATCTTGAGTATGTTGGTCTCGAAAATCCACCTAAAACTACTTTCCCACGATTCTACCCTCATCCCTCTATGGCACTCTGTTTGTTCTCCCCAACTGTTGTTACATCTCTCTCGAAAACGGCTTCTTCCGTGTCATTCGCATGCCACAAAACCTTACGTTTACCTCGACGAGTACGATCTTTATTCGTCTCCCCATACATCACTCCTTCAAAAAGCTGGAATACACCCAAATTCACAGGAAGCTGCTACTTCATTCCACACGTCCCATCAGGAGAGTACAAGTATTCAAAGCTGCTGGAGAACGGTCAGTGAAAATAAGGGTTTTAAAACGCATCAAGTGTTATCGTGAAAGGGATACAGAGACGTCGAGTGGCCCACTTGTCGAGTGCTATCGCCTACCCAGGGGGCCAGATGGGGACCGCGAATGGGCAAATGAAACCTCTAGCTGATTCAACCGAACATCCATCTCAATTACTCCAACCGTATATAGACGATCGACACATATTGCCGCGGGCTGCTGCTGTTACCGCTGCTGGTGCAGGAGTACCGACACCGCAGCTATAGCCCAGCACCAATAGACTCGGATCGCCAATTCTATCGCATCCTCCGTACCCACCGGTACAATACATTCCGGTCGGTATAATTCACCGTAGCCATTATAACCCGGGCTGGATAAGGGCTTTATTGTTGACTTACGACTAATAGTCACGCAGTCGATTACGTGAGTATACACCGACTCAAATGCGTGATCCATGTGGGTGCACATTCTCGCATGTGTGCCCTCCGCAAGTAGCGGCTGCAGGAGTAAGGCTCTTGGGATCCGAGCGTGACTGGAGGAACCTTGAGTCTATGCATTACACTCTGTCCTGCCATTATATTCAAACCAGCGGCGATCTATCACGAATTCGCTGCTCATGCATCAATGCTGATTGAAAGAGGCAACTGGCGTGAACTATAACCCTCGAATCCCCTACCTTCGATCAAATTTCTTCAGAGTATCATACCTGTAGAAGATATCATCTGGATAGAAGGATAGAACCCAAACAAACACTTCTACCCGGAGAAAAGCGATCACAAATGATTCGCGGCCAATGTCCATCCAGTTGGTCACCTTTGCATCCGACTGTGCACTTTTCGCCGTTCTTAATTCCATCCTTGCCACTTTAGTGCCACGATGATGCGAATTTCCATAACCTGCCGAACGACCGGCACCCACTACTTACCGTCGCATATTCCGCAAGGTCCACCCAGCTGGATTGACGTCTCGTCCAATCAAAGTGTATCAGAAGCTGCGAATTGCGTGACGGCACTCTCTGGCAACAAGGCCGCATCAGCCGCAAGTAATCGAGCCAGGCACTATGGCGATTCAAATTCGGCGAAGCACTGCACGACGATCGCACAAATATTCCTCGTATTCCCCAGATCGATAAGCTTGTCAAACCGTACTCCGTTAATCGGGCCAGGTTTAGTCCTTCCGGACGTGGGGCAACAATGCCCCGATGCCGGTTCGTCGTCATCGATCTTCAACGATGGTATCGGAAGCTGAGATCGAAACCGGCATCTCGACAGGAAGTGATAGGTAGATGTGGGAATCACTGATCACTTCCGATAGAGTGAACTGAGAGGCAACGAGACAAAGAACGGAGAAAGAAAATCGGAATCAAGAGCGGCAAACGATAACGACATCAGCCTGTTAGGTGGTCGAAGGAATTGGAAACGGAGAGAGAATCGATGCGATACCTTCGCCACATAGGAAGCAGCGCTCCGATCTGATTGTCAAGCTGCGATACGATTCGATTGCAAACGGGAGTTCCGATCTAATCACACGCAGCACGTATCTTTGGTATCCCTACTTGAGGCAGGGAGGATGCATTTACAACGTCCAAAACTCGCGTATAATGTCCGGATACAGGAACACGGCCATTCATTCCTATCGACCCTTCTTCAGCTCGCCATCAGTCAGGTCCTCCCTTGGTCTTAACAGATTTGCCAAATAGGCAGGATCGAAGCGCAACGACTGACCGGAGGCGAACGAGAACGACAATCTGTAAACCGATCATACGGGCCTGTGGGTGGTGATACACTAACCTTCCTATCTCCGTTTCTCGCTACGTATGTGGCTCGTTCGCTCACTCTTCCACGTCTCTCTCTCTCTCTCCCTGTCCCTATCGCACCCCCCCTTCTGCATGTACACCCACAAATACAGCAATTCATATATCCTTGTCTATCGCTCTTTCCTTCCCGTTCTAGCCAAGCCCCTGGGAGATTTCACGGCTTACTTTGCCGGCTCCGGAAGCCACCGTGTTGCCCATCGAGACCACACGCATTTCCATATTACACTCGCGATTAATCTCCTTCGGCGCAATGTTACGATCGCTGATGAAGTTTGGCAGATATAGATAGACGGCTAAAAACAAGTACACGAGCAAGAGCACCCTCGGCTAAAGGGGTAGGATGATTTGAATTCTCTTTGGATGGCCAGTGGTCTCCATTGGTAAACTACCGTCTGCGATTAATACGCGCCAAGACCATTCATCTCATCTACACCCACACAGACTGACATTCACCGAACATTCAAATTTTCCTGCCGAGCGCCACATCGAATTCCCTTCAGCTCTATGAGTTCCGTATCGACCTGATGAGGATGCTCCTGGAATCGTGTACGTATAGAAAGGAATACGGGCACTCCCAAAAAAGTTGCTCTTCCGTAGACTATCTCACGACCCGAGTCCAAATTTTCAGACTATCCCCCCCCCCTTCAGTTCCTTGCAGTGGTAGGAGATAAAGGCAGTAAAGTAGCTTCGTATTCAATATAAAATGAGCTTCTACTCTACGCCAAGAACGGGAACAAATTTCCCTTTTCTCCACTTGCAGGCGCTAGGGAGGACGTCGATTGGCACACGTATACACGCACACGCATACACTCTATTACGCATATACAGATGCATATGCCTGAATATGCGCATGCGTAGACACACGTATATACCCGCACACATACATGTCTAAGCATACACCAACACACGTATACTAGTACCTATACGTATGCGTACCTGCTATAGGGATCTGCGTATACATGCAAACGTGAGGGCAATTCCTATAAAAAATATTGCAACTGTTTGCCCAAGATCCATTTCTTCCACTTTGGAAAGTGGAGCTGCAGGGGCAAGTTTGAAGCGAATACGAAAGGTTCACTGGGTGGAGATGATGGAAACAGGATTGGAAAAGTAGGCCTTTACGGCGAACGCGCGGTCCTACCTAGTCCAACGCATGACGGTTACTGAAAACTATCAGACCCCCTCTTTCGCATGCGACCATTCCCACCCTCGTTTCGTCGAAACAGCCAAATGCGCGATAGGCCCAAACTCAATCAAAAGAGGAGCTGCAACGACTTCAGCTAGGTTAAGTAGGAGTATAAGGACCTATGCAGGAGGTAAGCAGCGAAGGAAGAGCATGTGGCGGCCCATAGTAGGACTTCTAGCAGTAAACAGACTCAAGTGAGGCTGACATGGGATCAAAGGCCTTCAAAATAGGCTGGAAATTTCGACTCGGGGAGACCCTCACGGGTTACGGTTGAACTTTTAGTTATAGCTTGTTACCGTACTACCGATAAATTCGCAGTCGTGCGGAACTCCGAGATTTTCATTCGTTTGCCCGAATCCTTTAAAACGATGAGTGATCGGTCGGCAAGCGGCGGAGTTCACGTTCGCGCATCCGTGCTGAATCAAATCGCGGCTTGTGTGCGCTGCGGAAACGCAATCCCGGTATAAATGCGTGAAACGAAAACGCACGATACTATCGCTAAATGTATATACATGTATATATATGTATGTGTGTAGGATACCAGTTAGATTCTGCTTTCACGGGCATTGCCATGTTACTCGAGGCAATGCGAGCAGAGCGTCGACAGTGGTTTCGATTTTGCATCCCTCAACCCTATGTGCCGGACTATTCGATATCGAACGAGGCGTACTGTGCGGTATCGTATTTGTCGTTCATTTTCTCTCCTTTCGGGGCCTCTCTCTCTCCCGCTCACTCTCTCTCACTCTCTTTCTCTCTCTCTTCGTTGCAGCCTGGCTCAAACGCTGTCGGCGAGCTCCGTTCTACGCGTGGCTTGCTCAAATGCTTTTTTGATCCCACGGGTTGTGTCCGTTCGCGTCGTTCCGGCTATCTCCCTCGTTCTTCCGTCGGCTCTCGGTTTCTCGCTTCCGTCGCGGTACCCTGGGCCGTCGCGCTTTCACCCCGCAACCCCTATATCTGTACGTACGACGATGCCTGAAAAGCTCGCCCCTCGCCAGCGGGCGTTGGAGGGGGGGGGGTGGCAAACGCACTCCCCAGGCGCCAATGACGCCAATCTCCCGTGTAAATCGCGACATATTTCACGACACGCGGCGTTGAGGAAGGGGCGGGAGGAGGTACGAGCACGGACGAACAGCCCTGCTATCCCTGGTAACCCTGGTAACTTTCTTTCTCTCTCCCTCGCTGGGTGTCCCTCGGTCGCGCTCTCGGTCTCTCGCCACGTCCTCCACTTCCCATCGGCGTAAAGCTGACGCTCGAGCCACCGAAACTTGGCCCGATTGACTGAACCAGCGACGCATCGTCGCGGCTCTACGTTTCTTGGCTAAGGGGATCGAAAAGTTTTCAAGTTACAACGCTCCGGCCCTTCGGGGCTCACGCCCACCGCGTTATCGTGATTTTATAGCCAAATCACAAACTTTGAGTTTCACGAAAGAGCCTGGATGATCTTTTTATCGGGGAGGAAGGAGGGAGTACATAAAAATCGCAAGGCTAGCCCGATTCAAGTAGGTTGGAGCGGTCCAGTTGGGTGCAATGACGATTCGTGTGTTTTTTTTCCAATGAACTTCGAGAAAATGCATACGTGGGATCGATTTAGGTAATTCTTTAGACAAGTGACTTTTCCGAAAAATATTATCCGATTTCCCTGATAAAATATCATTTTTTGAGTTATAAATTATGATATTCAGTCGGGGAATCTGAAATTTTTCATCGACGATTTTTTAACGAGCAAGAAATCGTTAAAACCATTTCGAATTTTTCAAAAACCCAATATAAGCGTCGAAATGTTTAAAAATACCTCTTTTTATCACGTGTTTCCGCAAACTTCAAAACCCCATAACTTTTTATGAGGAGCTGAATTTCCGCTTCCCCCGACCGAATATCATCATTTATAACCCAATAAATGATAAAATAGCAAAAAAAATTACGGTAGGCTCATTTTTCGGAAAAGTCATTTATCTGAAGAATTACCTCAATTTGTTCCGTAGATGCTAATTTTTTATAAAATATATAATTAGAGGGAAAAATTATGCATTTTTATATTTTTATTACGTGCCTATATATGAAAAACTTTTGAGCTACTACCAACTTGAAAAAAGTATAATATTATCGATGATTATTATGAGAAAACTGGATCAGCGAATGTTTTATACAACTCCGAATGAAATTGTGAGTTATTTATTATTATGTCTATCTATTATTATTCCACAAGATTATTTATTATGCCACAAGATTTTTTATTATTACCATTAATTAATATTAACTATGGCCGAAATACCCCAACTTCGCGGACATTGAGGTTGGCAGCAATACACTCAATTCGCCAGCCAAGATTTGTAATCTTTCATCAAACCTTGATGGTTTAATATTGAATATACCGGATGTCCCATTTTAATCTGACACCTGATTTATCTCGAAAAACACTGCTCCGATCAAGTATCGAGTATAGTTAAACTTTTAGGGTTGAAAGGGGGATGTTCACCAAAAAAAATCTTTTTTTTCAAGATGGCTGACTTGTATTTTTTATGGGAACATGACTATTTTTCACCAAATAATTTGTCAAGCCAGAACTAAGCACTTTTGTAGGACATTTTTTGTGTTGAAGTTCATAATTTTTAGGTTACTGCACTATGTTTTACTATTTTAGCGCTCTCCAAAATGTGCCACGAGAAGATGAAGTCTTTAACATCCCTAGTGTAGGTAAGTGTGCGTGTGTGTGTGGGTGTGAGTTTGTACGGTTTGTGTACGATAACCTAAACAAACCCAAACAACAATTGGGTCTATGCGGTTCGTCACTTACGTTATCGAACGAACCCAAACAAACCCTAGTGTAAGTGCGCGTGTATGTGTACGAGAGAATGTGTACGTGTAAGGGTGTGAGTTTGTTTGCATTTGTTCGTGTTTAATTGGGTTTGTTCGGTAACCCAAACTAACCCAAACAACACTTACACGTATACTTATACTGGGGTTTGTTTTGGTTTACACTTACACTAGGGATGTTAAGGACTTTGCCTCGTGGTACTTCCTGGATAGCGCTAAAATTGTGAAAAAATGGTGTTGTAGCCTAAAAATGAACTTAAAAAACAATTCCTACAAGAGTTTTTTTGTTTTCCCCTAACAAATTTTATTTGGGTAAAGAAAAGTCATGTTTCCGTAAAAAAATATTTCGGCCATCTGAACGTCGCCATTTAGTTACATTCAATATTTTATCGGAGCAGTATTTTTTAAGATAGACCAGGTGTAAGATTAAAAACAGACACCCGACATATGGTTTACGATCGGCAAGATGGGATTTTTTTTCTAAATGTTTACAAAGGATTAGTTCGCGTTAATCCGTTGTCAGAAAAGGTGCATATTGATGCTAAATAGCCAAAAAGAATTAAAATCACCCGAAACGTGAACGTCTCGCCCATTTAACCGCACGTAAGATTATATACATTAAACTATTTTTATCTCTGATGTCTTGTGGTAAAAAAATTTGTAATGACTCAGTATAGTCTAGACAATAGCATATATTTTTTTCAAATTGAATCTTGGATTGTGGCTAACGTTTCAACCTCCTTAAACTGAAGAACACGCGCTTGGTCTTCAACCCCGTTCCTACAACCCTAAAAGAAGACACCGTTGATTCATGGCTCATGTCACTTCCTGTTTTCTACTTTTCAATACGTATACGATATCCAATGCTGAATGGGTATTGAATATAAAAATACACACACACACACAAAATGTGCTGTACGACGAGTCTCCGAGGGTAAAATGACGAACGCTTATGCGGAAACTCGATTTACGTAAGCTTCCATACGATTAAGTCTCGTTCGAGCGCGAGCATTGGGCCGTCAGCGATGCAGGAGGGCGAGCGGGCTAACAACGACATTACTCCGATTCTTATTTTACGCGTGAAACGACAGCGATGCGAACCTCCCCTGTCCGCGTTAGACCATGATTTTGCAAAAATCGTGTTATTTTATGCAAATCTTGTAGTAGCGTTGAAAAATATAGAAAACATAGAAACTGATTGGTTTCAGATACAAATGCACTTGTCCTTTGTGCGTGTGTGTTCTCGAGTTGTTCCTGACAGTCTCATAAACCTCGTCACCCTCTTTCGCTAACGCGTGCACCTATATATATTTATATAATCTCGATCCACCCTATCGCATCTCTGAAATATCCCTCGGTTGGTGCATAAAATTATCGTAAAAGGACGATTCCACCGTACATTACCTTCACGCGTTACGCGGTAGCTCCTCGTGAGAATCCCACTTCTTGTCACGCCTCAGATATATCGTTTAGCATTTTTCGCAACGGGTCAAAAAGCACGAGATTACCATCGAAAAGATGATTCCTCACCCGCACACTTATGCCTTATTGGCTTAGCTGGTGTACTCGTGCTCGTAAGAGAGCACAGGGAAGCTGTTGAAAACCAATCACAGCTTTACCGTGTTGCAGTTGGGTCACCAGTGGAAAATCGGCAAAAATGCTTGCCACTCGGTAGTCGGCTATACCAGGAAACGGCCGAGCGGTCACCCATCCGAGTATTGGGCCCGGTTGTTCATATTGTGGATTCATAATCGTAGGGCGTGCAAGTGATTATTTCGCGTTCGTGATTTTTCTTCAGCATTTTTTTGGGGATTCCCCCTTCGTCGGCATCGTGTTGTCACAATATATGATGACGAGGAATTCCGAATGTTGAGGGTTACCGAAAGGATCACGATACCGTACTTCATCCCCATAATATATATATATATATATATATATATAGAGAGAGAGAGAGAGAGAGAGAGAGAGAGAGAGAGAGAGAGAGAGAGAGAGAGAGAGAGAGAGAGAGAGAGAGAGAGAGAGAGAGAGAGAGAGAGAGAGAGAGAGAGAGAGAGAGAGTAATTTCTCAGGGTATAAGGATCGATCGTCCTTTTTCGGAACATCTTTTACGCGTGTCTCGTCTACTCCCAATCTCGTCGTCTTCGCTCGCCCGCCGACAAGTGCGTGAATCATTCAGCCAGCAATCTCGCGAATTGAGAGATCGTCACGATTTTTCGCGAGCCACAGCGTAAGGAAGACTATGCATGTGGCGCCTTTCGATTATTTCCCGCCATTAGACGCCGAAGAGCTTTCCGAGCTTTCTCACCCCCGCGTGGTTTCGAGACGTTCGAGTCTCGGGCGAAAAGGACAACTGGAGAAAAAAAACACGGGTATTTCAGGAACATTGAACGTCGACAACGCTTTTGCATTCTACCGAGGCGAGGAAGAGAGCGATCCGAAACTCTCGTCCCATTCTCCTTGGTTTCCCTCTTCAGAGACTTTGTTCGAGGAGGGGTGAATCCGACGAGGTTTCGGACGCTTCGTTGAATGCTCTCCGACGATGGTAAAATTTAGCATCCTCGGTACGATACGATCACGCAGAGTCGAGAAGAACAATTGTTTAACAACGAGGAAAACTAGAATTGATTTTTTTTTATTTTACGTCAGGTTCATCATATACCTATGGGAAAAAACATAATGAGGTTATTTTAGGAATTCTGCTTCACTGAGCGGTGTGAATAGTGGTCTGCCTCTGACCACGGCCTCGCTCACGTGTATGTCGAAAATGTGGTTCGTGCTTTCGTCGAGTAGGGACTTTGGAGTTATATGTCATTAAGAGTTGTATACCGAGGTTATAATGAAAAAATAATCACATGGCCAGAAAAAGATACGATAAAATGAGTCGGATGATGATTAACGGGTCCGCATAAGCTTCTGACCCAAAAAACGGGTTTATTTTCAATATTTTTGCTTGCTGAGAGCATTGGGATGACGAGTTCAGGATTTTACGCACAATTAATACATAGACTTGCCAAATTGGAGCTTTTTTATGAAAAAATATAGATGGATAATGAAGTTATTATCATTAAAAGAAAGTCGTTGCTGCATGGTTAATCGTGTACGTGGTTGTGGCAAGCCGGGGCGATCTGAAGTGAAAAATAAAAAATGTACCTTCAATATAATAATAAAACATTCGTATGACCCATTACTTTTTTGAAATTTCGAAAATTACGAAAATGGCTAGCTGTAAAAAAAGTTCAATTTTTGTCACAAGCAACAACTTTCATCATTTGTTATAAACAGATGGATACCCATTTCAAAAAACCATCTGGTCGTACAATGAAAAATGTTACAAACTATGCTCTGTCCGAATTTGAAGCGAATCGGAAGAAAACAATTTTGATACGATTATTTCATAAAACATAGTTTCATAAAAAACGCAAAAGAAAGAAAGGTAAATCGCAGCAGGGCGATCCTTCACAAAAAATCGTCACAACGCGGTCAATTTTTAACATTTTCATAAAATCGTTGTTACAAATTGAAGTTAACTGATAGATCTCATCGCAGCATCGTATTCTGAGCGTGCCAGCTTAATTTCAGCCTTAATAAATGAATGTACAGGCAGATACTACAATTTCACAACATTACTAAGATACATACGTGTGCTCATATTTCCCTTCCGCAACGTCCTCCATAAGCTTCTCTACACGTATTTCTCGTTCGAGAGAGAAACGTATCCAGGCATGCCCGCGTTCCGTCCGATGATTCGTATTCAGTGAGGCTACGCCAATATTGCGTTACCGAGACGCGTTCTGAAGCTCAATCTGCGGGTGTGGGAGAGAGGACATCACAGGCGTGTACGCAGTGCTCTCTGCGTGTGCCCTTTTGCACGATGCGGGAGCATTTCGCGTTAGGCCAACACAGCGTTTGTAAGTCATACCGCATTCACGCACGAAGCAGTTAAGACCCGACACGTATTCCTTACCGCTGGCTCGCTTTTAATTTACAGCCAACGAAATTAATGGCTTTATGGCCAGCTCTCTCCTCCACGATCCTAATTGAGACTTGTCCGTCCCTCGCGCTTTATTTTTCTCAGCTTTACACGCCCCACCAATTCCTCGACGATTTTTCATCCCACGGCCGCTGGAGGCCTCGATCCAACGGAAATTGGTTCGCGTTCGAGCTACGGAAAGACGCTAAGAGCCGACCAAATGATGACGAAAAACGTTATTGATAAGGGCCAGAATTTAACTCGAGTTCCACGGCCCATCGTCAATTCAATTAATCAACTTCCACTTATCATCAATAACATTTGTTCACTCCTAGAAAAAGTTCCATCCCAATTATTCACTCGAGCCCAACTGGAACCCAACTTCGCTATGCAACCCTCGCTCTTTAATTCCAATTGAGACGCAATACTATCAGCTCAACATCCTTACTCCGCGAAAAGATCCGCCTACCTTTGGTAACTCGAGGCTGCGAATCCTACTCACTGCGCAGATTATTACACGCTCGATGAAGCACGGCTGAAATTAGCAAGGTGCAAGTATAGTTGACATCAGCGCTTGTGTGGAAACTACCTAAGGTTCAGTGTAGGCAGAGGCTACTGATGCTTATCAAAGTAATTACATGTCACTCAGCAGGCAGAACATGGAAAACAAAGGCATGAGGAGCGCTTGCTGCCGGACGATCGCGATCAACGATCTCTTCCTCGTTGTCTTTGCCTTTGTCGCTGTCGTCGTCATGTAAATTTTGTTCTTCCTCGTGTTAGCACGGGTGGGGCAAAAGGACACAGAAGTCCTTGAGCGCATACACCGGGCGATACCGTCAGCTAGGATCATTCAGGTCCGATAGCAGAATCCCGGGATGCGACAAGGAGTCAAGCATGGAAGCAGGGGTTCCCTTTGGATATATCCCCTTGACGGTAGCCGCCCTTCTGATATAGGCAACCTTGCTACCTTCACTCGTGATTCCTCTGGCCCTCTGCATTCCTCTTTTAGCCCTATCAGCCTGTCTCCCTCGTTTCTCTTCGTTCCGTGCACCCCACTCTGGCGGAGCACACGGAACTATAGGAATCAAGTGTTTGAGATTATGACGGAGGCTCCGGTCACGTATTTCATTAACCGTCACGGCTTGCTTCGGGACACGTGAGCGGGGGAGGGTGAGGGGAAGAGATCGAGAGTGGCATCAGTGGCAGAGAGCCCAAGGCTCCTTCCTCGCGCGCCTACCATCAGCACCTACATCGTCTCTGCGTCGATATATGTGTGTCACTTTGTACAACGTTGGTGTATTTATATCTTCGAATACTGTTTGCCACCCCGGGCTTACTTCCCTCGGGAGATGATCCCGTTATAATTATGTGAATCTCATTTGTTGTTCTCTCCTGCAGCCTACGGAAATGGTGCATAGAAACTTTTTCCACAACCCGCATGGCGCACTTGGATTACTTTGGTACGTTACGTGACCATTTTTCTCAATACCAACTACTCCTCCATTCATTAAAACTAACGACTGAATTGACGCATAGTAGACACAAACGGAGTTCATGGCTACCGTTATTTCCAGCAAGGGACGTGTAAAAATTGCGCGGGCTCTTTTAATCGAATTGTACTCGGATGACTTTTTCCTCCGAAGACTTCATCCTGGTACAAGGATTAATGCCAGACGGAATTTTCTACTTTTTATTGACACTTCAACACCTTTGATCGTTCTCACACGAATAGCCCGTTCTTCTCGCTGGCCATGTGCGAGAATCCGGATTCACCGGTTGAAGGGGAGGAAGCAGCGGTCACGGAAAATGGGCAAGGGATGAACATCATCCAGAGGGTCTAAGCTCGGCAAGGCTTTTGATTCTTTGCGAATCGTTCAAAGGGACTGACGAAGTGTGGGTATGTGTATGTGTCACGCGTTGCGTGCAGTCCGAATCAAGGTGATATCGAATGATATATCAGAGCTGGCCGCTGGGTAAGGAAATGCCACGAGGCTGCTCTTCCGGGGATGTCGTAGACAGATTGGAATTACCATATCGAAAAAGGGACCGCTGGACGTCTAATTTTTTTCCGTTTCTTCGATCGCGGACGTCGACGAATACAACGACGAAACCGCACGCGGTGACTCGCCCTTTCTCTGCCATCTTCAACCAGAACGCGATTTTTTTCACCCTCTCACTCCACATCCACCTCCTTTAGCTCGTCTTCCTTTGCTCTTTCCCTCTTCTCGTATGCTCGCTCCATCTGCATTGGCGGTTCTTCGGGCTGACGAGAGGATACCAAGGAAATAGAGTAAAAGCGAAAAGGACCCGAGGACGGTTCATGTCTGTAGCACGGAATATACTCGTTGCACCCCCCCCCCCGCCCTATAACGCTCTCAGCTTTCATCTCCCATTTCCCATCTTGGTTCTCAGGGCTCATCCGATTCACCACCGCCAGTCCTTGCAAAGATTTCAATCTTGTTTGGCCGAGGTATCGACACGTTCTGTCTCACTCTTATTCTCCATCATCTCGGGGAATGAGATCTGTGCCCTTGAAGACGACCACTACTCGCTCCCCCTCGGGGGTTAATGCTAAAAATGTCGGTACACCGGTATCGATCAATATGTACACGTTGTTTGTCCATGTGGATTGCACGATAGGAGATTCCAGATGGAGGAGTGAGAAACATCCGGGGGAGGTTCCGCAGGAAATTCGAGGATTTTCCACCCTTCTCGCGACAGCCCTTGCGTCTGATGCTTTTCGAGAAACCGTTTTTTCGACAACCCTATGCGCGTACGAATTCATCGAAACGCTATCGGAAATTTGTTAACTTCGTTCCGATTCGATAACGCGGAGTATGTAATCAAGCGTAGCATGCCCATGGAAACGTCATTTATTCGGGGCCCCGAGTGATGACATTGTCGCGATGGAAAGTACCCACCAAGGCTCCCAGTCTTTGGAAAAAGCCTACAATGGAATAAAAATTGAAGCTCGTGCATGAACGAGGAATGTTGTTCATCATCCTTCCTTGAATAAGGTACCTGCGGGTAATAAGGCCTAGCTAAACAAAATTTTCGATAAAATGAAAAATATGCAAATTAATCAACGGTTCTTAATGATAATCGAAATTTTATATCAATTATTATACAATATAAACACAAAATGGCGACTTCCACCACAAACAAAAACAAAATTAAATGTTTTTAAAAACCTCGCCAATATGCCTTATTTTACTATGGTAGGATAATAAGGCCTACGGCTTTCAAGTACTTAAATAATACATCTGCATGTTATACATTTGGTATTTCCAATCAACAATCATACAAATGCAGAAATTACATTTTAGAAACGCACATAAATTATACATTCACACATTTAACAGCCATCGGGGCACTTAAATCATGTATCATGTCAGCTGTCCGGTCCTCTTCACAGCCATGACAGTACCAACTGGCTTGCTTTTGTGAACCACGCTTGCCTTCGGTGGTGGAGGTCTTTTTATTTTCGTTCTTATCTTCATTATTTTTATTAAACAGAGCTTTTGTGACCGGAGTTCCTCTGTAATTTATGGCTTTTCGCCTAAACGTAAATTTTTTTCTGTAAATTTTGCTGGTGAGGGCATAAGTTGACGAAATGCCACTTTGAGCCGAGTGAACGGCACAGTGTCTTCATCATCGTCCGAACTCGAACTACTGTGAACCATACGGTAAAAGCTTCCTGTAGGCACTAAAAATGGAGATTAATCAATTAGGAACCAAATTCACACCTTATTTACATTTGCAACATCTTGAAAGTAATGAAAGATCCATTAAACAACAACCAACCTTGTTACAAGAAGAGAGAGGATAATAAGGCCTATGGTTAAATTTGGCAAGGCTTAATACGCGTAGACTATGTCTGTAGAAAAATCAGAAGGAAAAATATTCAGACTGCGATAGCTCACTCAAATATTTAAGATCATAGAAACATGAAATAATAGAGAAATGGACAGCAAATTTATATAGCCAAGTGTAACATTACAAGAAACACTTACGATTGATCCGGAACGATTTTTATTATTCGCGCCGCGCGGTGGTCCCTCACAACGTATGACGCAACATTGGTCGTGTTCGTTGGGTCTCATCATTTTGATACGAACAAGTGCGCATGCGCATAATGATGCGCAATTGCGCGTTGCGCATCATTATGCGAATGCGCACTTGTTCGTATCAAAATGTTGAGACCCAACGAACATGACCATTGGCGGCGGGGAGCGGGTTATCACGCATGCGCTAGCTTATAGCGACATTTTCGTGCGTTATGCGCATGCGTGTGCAGTCTTGAGCGAAAGCGCTGATTCGAAATACGATTTTCGTTCGTTAGGCCTTATTAGCCGACAGGCATTTTTACCCGCAGGTACCTTACTTCAAATTTGGTGGGTTCAATTTGACACTTGATGAGCCTCCTTCAGCAACCTATTGGTGACACCCAATAGTATGCGGTAAAAGGTCGTGAATCAAAGACGAATTTGCTAGGCCAAGTGGAATAACTGTGAGGTGCCAAGATTAATCGAGAATGGAATGAGTTCGGTGAGGGTTCGCGTTCTACGATCAAACGTCTTCAGCCCGCGATGCCTCTGACAATATACTTAGACTGCGAGATCTATGAATATATTAGGAGCAAAATGAGGTGATGTACGGAGAAGGGGACTGGGGGTACTTTCGGAGAATATGGAAAGAAAGAAGAATCTCTTGGGTGTATATAGCGTTGTCACGACCCGAGTTTCTTCGACCGAAGTTACTACCCACCGACTCTTCCGCACCCCGCTTTTTCTTAAACACTTGACGAGAGCGGCCAGTCATTATTCTCAAGTATCCCACACTTCTCACCCTAGCTTCTTGCTCGCCCTCGATCCCACTGAACATTATCCGGGCTCTGGTTTTTACCAACTTCAAACTTAACATCTCGGACTCAACAAAAACGACGTTCGTGCAATATTTGAAAACTCGGGGAATGAAAGAATAGTCCTATGTCTCCGATTGATATTAGGAGTACAACTTTGCAGTGACCGTTTTACTTAGAGAGCCACTGCGGCCGAAGTAGTGGCCCTAGCTCAATAAAAAAGTGGCATTTTAAACTAGAGCCTCTGCCAATGTAAACAATTTAAAAAAGCTAACGGATACGTATATGCATTATAAAGTTATAGGCACTCAAACATGGCAACCTACGTACCGAATTCTCAGCATTTGCGGGAGGTTATGATTTACTTCTTCAACATCAAGAAATCTGCGGCTGAGGCCCACCGTTTGCTTGTAGATGCTTACGGGGAGGATTCTATTAGTGAGAAAACGTGTCGGCGGTGGTTTCAACGCTTCAAAAGTGGAGATTTTGAGGTCGAGAACAAGCATGGTGGCGGAAGGCAGAAAGTTTTTGAAGACGGGCTGACAGCTGGGCGTTGTGTACTATGAGCTGCTCAAACCATCCGAAACCATCACAGGGGAACTCTACCGACGTCAGTTGATGCGCTTGAGTAAGGCACTCAAAGAGAAACGGCCACAATTCAACGAAAGACATGACAAGGTGATACTGCAGCATGACAATGCCCGACCCCATGTTGCAAATGTCGTGAAAAAGTACTTGGAAACGCTGAAATGGGAGGTTTTATCCCACCCGCCGTACTCTCCAGACATTGCCCCTTCCGACTATCACTTGTTCCGGTCAATGGCACACGATTTGGCTGACCAGCACTTCGGTACTTACGAAGAAGTCAAAAATTGGGTCGATTCCTGGATTGCCTCCAAGGACCAAGACTTGAATCGACGCGGGATTCGAATGCTACCTGAAAGATGGGCCGAGGTCGTAGCTAGCGACGGGCAGTACTTTGATTAAAAAATATGTAGCCACTTTTTTATAATAAAGCCTTAAACTTTTGAAAAAAAACGGTCACTGCAAAGTTGTACTCCTTATATTTCAGGATAATTACTATTGCCCGCTAGTCTATCAGTCATAAGTGGGATTGGAATTTTTTATAGCGATCAAAAACTGGGGCGAGTACTTTCGTCAACAATGAATTTTGTTTTATTGAAGACAAATGGATACATGCTGAGAAATTTTTACACATGGCACCCTTGCGCCCCATACGTATATCATACATATTTCGTGCGAGTCAGCGGAGCACTCGCCTTCTGTCAAAATTATCAGTAAATACCTACGCGATATCTTTCCGAACTTTACTCAGTTATTTTTTCATTGACAAGCAACATTACTGCAGTGTCCACTTTCGATTTTGTTGAAACTTATATATATGATGAAGTATCGAAAACCATTACACACGTATTTTTTTTATCTGCGAATTTTTTTAAAGGTGGGACGACCCCTCAAAAAGGCGTGCCACCCCTTAATTAAATTTTTTCCATTTATTCTATACTGGATTTTTCATAGCTTTAGATTAGAAGAACTTTGGTTTTTGTTTCATTCAGACCGATGGACTGCTTATAGGTGAAAATGCAAACCCCCCCCCCCCCCCCCCGACACGCCTTTCTTTGAGGGGTGGTTTCCCCCCTTAAAACCGTTTCTCCACAGATAAAAAAATACGTGTCTAATAGCTTTCAATGCTTTATCACATATATGTTGTTCGACAAAATCGACGGCGAATGCAACGGTGCGGATGTAAAAATGCGTGTTTCTAGTATGGCTAAGAGCTACTTCTGTTCGATTCGCAATTAAGGTTGTTATGGGGTTAAGCCACCATGTTACCACCGAGCTGAATTTTTATGTGCCTTTATAAACTTTTTACTAATTATCCTGTGCAGTTTGAATACGATACACAGTATCGTTAAAAAAACGGCGCCTTGACGTATTTTATATGCTAATTACATTACGCTTATGGAAAACTCCCGATCATTTTTCAGTACATTATTAATATCTGCTAAGTGAGTGTTACCACGGAGCTGAAAAAATAGATACGGTTCATGAAATGAGGATTCACAATACCGTTATAAAATTATGAATGTTTTTGATAACGAATTTGTGCGAAAATCAATCACACAAAATATTAGACTGTGCAATCATGGCAACGTCGAAGACGGCACAAATGCTACCTATCTTGTCGGTATTCGGTAATTATGGCCGGGAACCTCAAACTACTCGGTCAGGATAATTAACAACAAATTTTATTGGTATTTATTCTCTCAATTAGTAATAATTACTTAATATTCGTTTGATAACTATCTTCAGACAGTATACATTTCTAGATATTTCTAGGCAAAGACATAAAAACGCGGATTTTTTTCATACATACGTTTTTTTTAATTATTGCAAAATTATTAAAGTTTTTGATTTCTTCGAGATCATAGACAGCTTTAGTACACACTTTTTTTCCTACGGATTTTTTTTTACTCGGACCGATGTTCATTTTTGAGGGGCGCACATGTCTTTAACTTAACGACACTTCTGCCAACCTGGGCATTATGATATACCGCGATTTACGACGTTGCCAATTCGTTTCGCGTAAATTGAGCGAGAAAAAGTTTTAAAAAAATAATTGTACAAAGTAATAAAAACACTTAATGTAATCACCGAATGTTCAAAAATGCATATTTTTACAAGTAGATGTAAAAAAATGGTTCGAAAATGCACGTTTAATATAACGATTATTTGAAAACTAACAGTTGGGAATAGTCAATCGGTTCCGTGCATAAACATAGGGCGCTCCCCTCGTACTTCACTCTTGACGGCTAAACACCATAACAACCTTAACAGAACCGAAATATCATTTTTTAGCCAGTATCAAATACAGTTGTTGCGCGGTGAGCGACGCTGTAATTTTTTTCTTTTCAAAATCTGAAAAATCGCGGATTCTTAGGTCATTCCTCCAGCAACTAGACGACGACTGTGAAAACGCACGTCTTTCGGTCCAGCCATTTTTGAGAAAAGTTCGGAAAACCTTCGCTGAATTTCTTTATCGACCGTATCGTGTGTCGCTCCGCGTTAATTACAGGTGACGTCATCTGTGATCACGAGTCGTAACTTCGGGTCATTAATATTTCAGACGGAAATCTGCTCGAGCGCCCTTACTGATGTCATTCACGCGGTGATCAACGGAACCGATGGCTGCCTATTCTGTTTCGGCCATGCGGGCCTTGGTAAGTCTTACCCATTTATCATGCTATAAATTAAGGAGATGAGAAAAACGCTGTTTTCTCGATCCCAGCATCTCACAACGGTGAAGTGTGTATATGTGAAGCTTTTTACACCGCGACTGTTTCTTCGCTTCAATACCGTGCAGATTACAATAACTCTAGTTCGCCGGGTCCAAAAGTAATCGCGACCTCCTTGTCGGCGATACGAATATTTGAAAAAGGGAACTAGAGAACGACAGACATGGGGGGGTGGGCCATGGAGAGACACGAAAAGTTGAATATCCTTCGCTCCGAGGAAAGGTATACGCATGAGGAGAGAATGAACGACATGACCCGAGATGATTTCCGCCGCGCTTTTTTTTCTTCTTCTCTGTATTTTTTGCTTCGCCTTCTTTCTTCATCTGCCCCTACTATTTCACGAGGCCGGAAATGAACGAGCACGACGGACTACCCCGGCAGCATCTCCAGTTCGACGTCCTCGTCAACAAAACGCCATTGTTATCTCGAAGAAAATCCATCCGGACGTAGACAAGATAATTACGTAAATGAACAACTCGAGCAGCAAAGAGGAGAATAAGAGGAGAAAGGAGGAAAGTAATACGTCGCAAGCGCGGGGCAGAAAATGAATGCACGAAACGAATGAAAGCAAAGGCATGAGAAAACTTTTACTTCGTCTTTTTCCGTTCACAGCCCCTTAGCAACGTTTTACCACCGAAAAATGTATCCACTATTCCGCGGACACGTTTTCGTCAAAAGCACTCTTGAATAAAAATTATTACCCGTAGGAAGAGCTGTAAAAAATCGCGACTATGCATCGGCAACGTGTTGAAAGGAAAGAACATTTTTTTGCCAAAAAAAATTACTCGTGCTGACTAAATGCGTCATTATAGGGTAGCAACGAGTTATTTCTACAAAAAATTGAAAATTAAATTGTATTCCGGATCATTTATTCTCAAAAAAACCAGATACTTTACTGTTTCAACTTTTTATTTTGCTGGCCGCTTGTCAATGCACAATTTCATTGATCCACGTGCTTTTTTCTCTGGGTTAATGTTTGCTCGTCAATTTAGAGGTTAAGGTGTCTTCTCACTTTAGACGCTAAAAAAGGCTATTTTCATGAATTTTTTAAAAAGGTTTATATTATAGATATCAATATAAAAGTTGTTACACTTAATAAATACACTTTCGAAATACATACAAATTTTTTTATTTGTTTATTTAAGTCACTCTTTGTTGACGAAAATGGTAGTTAAAAAAATGTCCTAAAAAAATTGTAGGTCTGCGCTGTTGATGGAGTCTCGGAGACAGATCATCCGAAACAAAAAAATCAAACGGCTTTAGATTCAGTATGTTAATGGCTATAGCGCATATCATACGATTTTTTGTGTATGAAAAAATAACAAAATGGCGGACACTTTCGAAAAAACAAAAAGAACGTGTTTTTTCACCGTGTTTGGCAAAAAAAATAGTAAATATCAAAATTTAAAAAAATCCTTGATATGCGCTATAGCTGTAGTTGTAAAGAATATGTGGTTAAAATTTCATAAGGGTCGGTTCAGTAGTTTCGAAGATTTTATCAACAAGCCGTGGAAAAACGTTGTTTCGAGAAAAACGCGTTTAAAGTTTGTTTGGGTTACATAAATACATAAAAAATATTTTTATTTCGAAAGTGTATTTATTATGTGTAACAAATTTTATATCAATATCCATAATATAAACCTATCAAAAAAATTCATGAAAGTTAGCCTATTTTTAACGTCTAAAGTGAGAAGACCCCGTAAGTTCATAGTTGAAAATGAACACTTTCTTATTGAAGTTTCGTTGATTTTATATAATTTTAGTAAAGCTAGCATACATATATCGCTTTGTTTATAATTCGACGGATATCTCAGTGAAAAGTGTCTCAACTGGAATATCCATAGAATAAAACTTGAATTTATTCGGAAACAAAGTTTCCCAAATCGAGGAAAATTACCATGGATTTCCCATAATCTCATCTTGAAGGCCAAAACAATGAGAATACTTTTTATTTCCATCATATATTTCCGGCTCGACGGTCTAGGAACCTAATTTTTTGTTATGATTCTCGTACAATTTGTTTTTTCTTTCAATTCGATAAAAAAAAAGTGTTCATCGTGATAACTAACTTTTAATGTTCCGAGGAATTTAGAGATTCTGTGCCTTGAAAGAGAACAAAGTCAGATAATCGCCGCACTTGTGACCCACTTGGAAAACATATTTAGCCAGTTGGCGAAGAAACAAACTTGTCCCATCAAGCCACTTTGTGCAGGGACACGTACACGCGCGCACACATATAGCAATCTCGTTGCCTCAGCATTATTGGATTTTCGCTCAACCACACGTCGTTTACCGCTGAATAATAATATCGAAAGTTCGACAATGCTTCGAGCACCCGTGACACTTTGGTTTTGTCGCGGTCGAAATGAATTTTCCGGCAGTTATGTCAGCCTATGTGTGTATCAAGAGCACGCCACTGCGGCAACAAAATGCATCGGTAAATTGCTTTCGAAATGGATGTTGTGAGAATGTATGGAGTACAGTTATCTCCCAAAATGCCAGTGTATGATCGACCGAGAGAGGAGACAATATTGTCAGCAATTTATCGTCAAATTCACAATTTTACTAAATTGAATAAAACTTCCGTTTCATTTTGTCCTCTGGCCACAGAATTCGCCTTACCAATGCCAGAGATTCATTATTAACAAGGATCATTCCAGATAAGCTCATCATCTTCACCCATGCATCATTGTCAAAGTCAATCGATGTTTAAATCAAAATAAAAATGTTGCATTTAGCAATTAAAACTTAGCATAACTCTAATCTTCGACACGGCCTGTATCCGAAAGCCATATGTTCTTCTAATTTAGCATTCGTTCAAAAAATCGCTTAACGGTTTATGCCTAGTTGTAAAAATCGAAAACAGCTCATTTTTGGGATTTAAAAAATTACATCGTGATAATAAATTTCTACAAAAATTAGGTATTTGAAAAATACCCACTTTGAACGCGTGTTCAAAGTGGGAGTCTTGATTTTTGCAAAAAAATGGGCATTCTTCATTCAACAAATCGAAAGCATACATCGAAACAAAAAATCCTTCGATCAAATACTATATTTTTACATCTAGAAAAAGCCCTAAAATATTCAGAAAGATCGATGCAGTAGTGTTCGAGATATATAGCTGATCGACTTTGAAAACGTACCTACGAGAAAAAAAAAGTGTTCGAAGTTTTGAACGACGCTCCGAACGTTCCGACGGGCGTCAACATAACTATAATTCTGTCAATTTTGATTCTATCACCTTAGAATTTTCGGGAAACATTAATATGATCATATACTCCCAAAACTTATTGGTTTTAAAAAAGTGATTTTTCGACTTTTACAACTAGGCAACTTTTACAACTTTACCCTTGAACAAAAACGATCATTTTTATCGCAAGCTTTTCGAGTGGTGGTATCAAATCAAATCGAATTTCATTTGCCCAACTTTTTTAACAAGTTTTTTACACAATTTTAAGTGGTGGTAAAAAAACGTCTGTACGACGGTTTCTCCCGGCCAATCTCCGTAACGAATACATCGTGTGTGCGCGATAGTGAAAAATTCATTTCGTTGGCCGCTATACGCCAGTGGTACACTATCGACCCGCAGCCGCGAGGCAATTTAAAAATTGAAAAAGGTCGAATTATTTATTCAGTCGGAGCCCGTCCAAGCTTTTCTACGTTTCCGGGTCTTTTTCTCTTTTCTTTCGCGCGCGTACCCCGCGTCTTGCCACACACTTAAATGTGACTGTAGTCTATGGACTGCAAGTGTACTTCTGGTGTGCAGCAGCAATGCCGAGACACGGAGTTGTTTTACATTTTAAGTAGTGATATCGAGTTTGCATGCAAATGCATGATTACAGCACGACGGGCAAAGGGGCAAGGAATATATATATATATATATGTGGTCATGTATGTACGAAACGGAAGAAACGTATGCTATGGGAGAGAAAGAGAGAAAGAGATTTCACAAGAATTCTAAGTCTGTGAATCGAGAAATGGACGTTGCAACGAACTGTATGGAAATAATTTTTAAAAAAGCCCCTTAATATTGCGAGCTGGGCTGTTGGAGAAGTGCAATGGAGGACAAGAAAGAGAGAAGCGAAAGCCCATGAGATAAAATATGCTACTGGGACACTCTGTCGTACTTTTCGGTTCTTAACGCGCGACATTGGATTATCTATACTCCGCGGTCGAGTTATCTATTCAACAGCGTTATATACAGGGTGTCCCAAAACTGAATGCCTTCTCTCAAATGGGAGTCGATTGATATAAGCATGTGTAGGTTTTAGATCAACCCCTGAATTATTATTCATTTTTAAAGGCGGGCCAATGAGGTGCGCTCGATGAGCCGGCGTACGTCTTTGAGCGATACGCTGGCTCATCGAGCGCACCTGATTGGCCCGCCTTCAAAAATTAATAATAATTGCGGAGTTGATCTGAGACCCACACATGCTTATATCAATCAACTCAGAATTTCACCCCCAACCTCTCATTTCAGGAAACGCGTTCGGTTCTGGGTCACCTGGTATATATATATATATATATATATATATATATATATATATATATATATATATATATATATATATATATATATATATATAACTTGCTGTAAATATGAGGTCTTCTTTATATTCGGTCCATTTTTTTGCTCCTCTCGATGTCTTTAGCCAGCAAAAAATAAGTGCGGCAATTTCTCCCTCGAGTGAGCTCCACAATTCATTAAGTAAACTCCATTGTGCCAAGAGTGAAGTATTTACTTTTCATAATTTTAATATAGAGGAGCTGGAGTGTGCCGGCGTAGTATTCATTCGGATATTACACGGTTCGTATAACGCGGAGCACACAGGGTATCGAGTTTCTCGAGATAAAATGAAGTAATGAAACATCGCGTGGTAAAATCAGAGTGGTGTCGAACTTTTTCTTTCGTTACTTGCAGTTGACACGTTGTCGGATTTGTCGATGAAGAGTCTGTTACAATTGTGGAATAATTTTGATCGACGAAGTGCGTTAGGTATTGTTCGATCTAATTGTACGGATATGCTCGTCTTGATGTTGACCAAAATGGAGGGGATTTTAGGAAGACTTTTTTTTATAACTGAACAGGAAGAAATGTCTTTGGTGAATGCCTAGTTTGAATAGGTTTGCGTAAATTTTGGGTTTGTGAATAACAGCGGTTGTGGGAAAAAAAACCGGTGAAACTGATTTTTGAAATGTTTTGTAGATGGAAGTGGGGGCTGGTTTTGGTTCGCTTGGGTTATTCGAATAGCACATGCATCTTTGTATACGAAGAATGAAATTTGCAGGAGGCATATTCCTGAATAATTTGTAGAATAATATACTATAAGTGCCAGAATATTCAAAATCCATACGATTTCGAGCGCAAATATCGTTTTGTGAAGTTTCGTGCAGAACAATATCTTTAATTTTGTTCAGAATAACTTGGCACACTGAGAACCTCTCAGTTGTGACTTTTGTTCATTTGCATTTGAATCTTCGGCATAGCCGTGTATATAAAAGGTCAAACGATTATTTCACTTCGTTTCACCTTTTTTCTTCGCCACTCGGTTATCAATCTTTTGTCGGCGAACTGCGACGCTCTCACTTTGAAATGAGATTGCCAACCACCAGGGGCTCCCATTGGAACTTGTCGCAGCGATCTTTTCATCAATGAAACGCAATACTTGAGCGCTGAATCTTTCTTGATTCTCATTTACTATTTGAGCAATGGTGGGGTTGGTGGAGACATACTGTACTTAGTGTCCTTTTTCTGATCACTTGTCTTCCTTTCTCTCTCTCTCTCCTTTAGTAAAAATTTATTTTAGTTCATATTGCAATAAATATATTATATTTCTATTTTTCTCTTATCCTATCATGATATGTCTTCTGTGGTTTCCATTCATAGAATTTTTATTACTTTCCGTACAATATATTCTTACTTGAATTTGTATTCCAATCGTTGTGTTATTTTTTTATTTTTCTTGGGTTGTACAATTATATATTATTCGATATCCTATTATTTGCTAAGATTGAGACGAAATTTCAATTTGCTTCACAGTTGAACTGCGCCATGATAAAATGATGATCAATTAATCATTCTATCTCTCCCTCCGAAATATACAAAATAACAAGTTATAATCAAAATCAGCGCCTCGCCAATGCCAAAGTGTACAAATTTTCTCATATATATTTTCCCAAAAAACTCGACCATGTAGCGTCATGTTGAAGAATAAGAGATTCATCATCAAATTAATTATTGCGAAGTAGCCGTTGAAGTGATTCGGTATTTATATGAGAGTGGCTGGCACTGCGAAATAATGGGAGTATTCACGAAACTCGAGATTTTAAAATTAAATAATAACATAATTCATCTTCTCGAATCGAGATAATTAAATACGATTTAAGATTCAGTGTTCGTTGCAGCAGCGGCCATACAGCCGGGAGTTTCCATTATTCCATACCGCGCCCCGTTTCTTCGCAGCCCGCGAGCTCTTCCTCCGTATGCTCTTGGCAAACTCGTATCTCGTGCTTTTCTCCTCGTATAATACGAGTTTTTACGATTTTAATAAGAAAACTACGTTGAGCCCTGTTGTTTTATCATCAAAAATGGCGATAAACTCGCCCGGTCTTTTATCGATCCCATTTACACTCCCTGCGAAGCTTTCGTAATTATATTAATTAATTTAATTTTATTGTGAGCTATTCGAAATATTATTAAACAAAATGTTTAAACGCTTGTTTCTGAATTCATCGCTGGTACTGTTATTTTTAGATTTCGCTAATGATCTATTATTAAAAGAATTATTATTATTAAAAGAAATGGGTCATGTGAGGATAACAATTTTTCACAATTATTTACTTTACTTTGATATGTCTGGAATCCGATAACGCGAGTCGGCATCATCAAGAGCGCGTAGTCGCAACATTTTATTCAGGACTTCTCGGGCGAATGCTTCTCGACAAAATTTATTACAATTTGTAGTGGGCTAGAATAATAATGTCTTGTACTCGAGATATTTAAGACGGAATGACACCTCATCGCGGTCGGTATGGTAGAACAATTATAGATTCCCAAAAATCTCTGAAACGGCTCTTCAGATCCCGTCGAAACTTTGCCAAACGACGTCAAATAGATAGACGAATAGCTTCTAGCCCCTCAAATTTTCTGAATTTGAGGGGCTAGAAGCTATTCGTCTATCTATTTGACGTCGTTTGGCAAAATTTCGACGGGATCTGAAGAGCCGTTTCAGAGATTTTTGGGAATCTATAATTGTTCTACCATACCGACCGCGATGAGGTGTCATTCCGTCTTAATGAAAAACAGATAAATTTTCAATATTTTTTTCTGATATAAATATTGGGATGACGATGTCGGGATTTGACACACAATTAGTGGAGAGGCACCATTTATGGGATACTTTTGTTTCAAATTGAAAAAAAGTAAACAATTGCTAAGACCTTCAAATTTAACGATTTTAACATATCATATACATACATGAATATTGATTATTCATCAAAATACCGCCATCTTTGTCTGACCTCCGTCGGCATGTAGTGCTTTGCGGTGACCATCATAAAATTTTACTGGATCTGAAATTAAAAAACCAAAAAAAAATCATTACTTTAATAATAAATCTAGTCCTTAGTCGAAGCTTTATTTTTTTTCAAAAATTGACAAAACGGCGGCTTCCGACAGATGACTTTCGATTTTCGACCAAAAAATCGTTCATTTATTGTTAAAAAAATATAAATTTTCAACAAAAATGGAAATCCTTCGATTGAGGAGTAGTTTTGAATGCTATCAATAAGCACACCAAATTTCATCAAAATCCATCGAGTGGTTTTTGAACTATAGTGGCCACCGACTTGAAAACCATAGTTTCGAGAAATACGCGTTTAAAGTTTTTCGATGTGGATACGGTTATATATGTTCGTAAAATTTTGAGCTCGATGGATGGAGCTAAACTTTTTTTATGTATTTTGATCCGCTGAATCCGAATGTCACCATTTTTTCCGAAAAGTCGAGCATTCAATTGTTTGCAGCCAATTGTTAAAACAATTTTTCGAAAAATTGAAGTTCTTAGGGATGAATTATTTGTTAAAAACATTTTGGGCAATTTTAAAACGAAAGTATTGTTTATAAAATTTTGCTTAAGTTCATAGTTTTTGAGTAATACATTTTTGCAAATTTCTGTAAGAGTTTTCCAATCTTACACTTGATTCATGTATAGAAATACTAAATATAAAATTACTTACATCGAATCATCAATTCCTGGCCTATACAATAGGGCTTCTGCCGATGTGGAAGCTTCCAAAATATCAATTTGTTGTTGTCTTCGAAGCATTCAGCCTTCCCGGGTATTATCGTTTGCGCGTTTGTCAGCCACGTCTATACGTTGAGAATAGACATCAACCGTACCTGTCAAACGTACGAAGAACTGGTTCTTGGAAGAACACAGAGTTCTTCACAGCGAGCCAATGAAGATCTCGCTGGAAGGCACCTGTCGAACGTAGTTTGCAAAGAACTCGTTCTTCGCACAATGCTGTATCGTTCGCAACGAGCGTCCAAACATCCCGCTGCGAGGTACCGATCAAATGTGCCAGCATGGATCTCACTGCGAAGCACCGATACAGTGTGCATGCCAGCATCTTGCTGCAGATGGCAAACTTTTGTGTTTCACCGCTTGCCACTGGGGAAAAAGAGAATTTGTCAAATGTATTTGCTAACAACTTGTTCTTGGCAAATCACTGTGTCTTCCGCAATGAGCCTCCCAAGATCCCGCTGCAAGGCACCTGTCAATCCTGTCAAAGAACTTGTTCTTGGCAGAACACAGAATCCTTCGCAGCGAGCCGATGATGATCTCGCTGGAACGCACCTGTCTAACGTAGTTGGGAAGAACTCGTTCTTGGCACAATGCTGTATCGTTCACAACAGGCGTGCAAACATTCCGCTGCGAGGTACCCATCAATTGTGCCAGCATGGATCTCACTGCACAGCACGATACAGTGTCCGTGCCAACATCTTGCTGCAGATGACAAACTTTTGTGCTTTGCAACGAGCTTGCCATGATCCTACTGCAAGGTACCTGTCGATCGGGCCTGCTAAGAACTTGTTCTTGGCAAATCACAGAATCCTTCGCAGTGAGCCGGTGAAGATCTCGCTGGAAGGCACCTGTCGAATGCGGTTGCGCGGAACTTGGTCTTGGCACACCATTGTATTTTTCACAACAGGCGTGCAAAGACTTCGCTGCGAGATACTGGTAACATATGCCAGGATGGATCTCGCTGCACGGTACCCATACAGGGTACGTGCGAAGATCTTGCTGCAGATAACAACGTTTTGTGCTTCGCCGCTTGCCACCGGAGAAAAAGAGAACCCTTTGCAATGAGCTGGCGAAGCACTTGTATAATGAGTCACTGGAGGTCTTCTTGCAAAGTGGGTGTCCTTTTCAGAGATCTCCACCGACGGAGCTTGCTGAGACCACGACAAGAGGAACGGTGGTCAGCCGCTACCTTTGTACACTTAGCGACAGACGCCAGATCTCCGGAGGCTTCGTTGCACACAAAAATATTTCATCGCACCGGTGGCATTCTTTTCAAACACGTCCGCAACTTTGAAATTATTTAATTTTATTTGTTGAGATTTGGAGGGGTCAAAAAAAATATTTTAAAAAATTGCTACATAACCTCAGCAAATAACTGTGGCTCGTCGGTTACATCGCCCCGGTGATTCGTTCCTTGAAAATATCCGCAATTGTCGCACTTGATATCGCACGAAAATTTCTTTGTGACGTCGCTTTTATACAAAAAACCAAAGCGACTCCCATTTTTCGATGGCACTCACACACGCAGCCACATATCAGCTGTCACTTTGTCGCGTAATGAGCGTGCTCACACAATTATTTTAGATTGCCACTTTTCTCCTAAGATATGCAACGAAATGCACTGATTGAGAGCTCGAATTGTTCGTTTTTTATGTGGCTACCCGGCTCAGCCTATCTCCAAGTCGTGACATTAGCGAAACGTCTGATTTTTCATCTTTTCGGTCACAAGTTCGACACGACCAGTCAATCGACTTTGCTTTCTCTGCGGCCCGTCAGATACATCACCACGTTCGCACAAAATGCCCACAATCCCATCGTTGCACTTGAGATCACGCGAAAATTTCTTTTTCATGTCGTTTATATACGAAAAACAAAACTTTTTCCCCTTTTTCGATGGCACTCGCACACGCAGCCAAATATCAGCTGCCACTTTGCCGGCGTATCGAGCTCGTGCACATCGATGCGCGTCGTCTGCAGCACACGTCACGAGCGCCTCGCCGGAATTCGCGAGAACTAGCTATTAGGAGTACAACTTTGCAGTGACCGTTTTACTTAGAGAGCCACTGCGGCCGAAGTAGTGGCCCTAGCTCAATAAAAAAAGTGGCATTTTAAACTAGAGGCTCTGCCAATGTAAACAATTTAAAAAAGCTAACGGATACGTGTATGCATTATAAAGTTATAGGCACTCAAACATGGCAACCTACGAACCGAATTCTCAGCATTTGCGGGAGGTTATGATTTACTTCTTCAACATCAAGAAATCTGCGGCTGAGGCCCACCGTTTGCTTGTAGATGCTTACGGGGAGGATTCTATTAGTGAGAAAACGTGTCGGCGGTGGTTTCAACGCTTCAAAAGTGGAGATTTTGATGTCGAGAACAAGCATGGTGGCGGAAGGCAGAAAGTTTTTGAAGACGGGCTGACAGCTGGGCGTTGTGTACTATGAGCTGCTCAGACCATCCGAAACCATCACAGGGGAACTCTACCGACGTCAGTTGATGCGCTTGAGTAAGGCACTCAAAGAGAAACGGCCACAATTCAACGAAAGACATGACAAGGTGATACTGCAGCATGACAATGCGCGACCCCATGTTGCAAATGTCGTGAAAAAGTACTTGGAAACGCTGAAATCGGAGGTTTTATCCCACCCGCCGTACTCTCCAGACATTGCCCCTTCCGACTATCACTTGTTCCGGTCAATGGTACACGATTTGGCTGACCAGCACTTCGGTACTTACGAAGAAGTCAAAAATTGGGTCAATTCCTGGATTGCCTCCAAGGACCAAGACTTTTATCGACGCGGGATTCGAATGCTACCTGAAAGATGGGCCGAGGTCGTAGCTAGCGACGGACAGTACTTTGATTAAAAAATATGTAGCCACTTTTTTATAATAAAGCCTTAAACTTTTGAAAAAAACGGTCACTGCAAAGTTGTACTCCTTATATCTCGGACATCGTGCGAGATTTGTTTGAAATCGTCTGCTATTACCTATTAATTGTAGATACCCACGGATTTCCATCGGAATGAAATTATTGAAGTGTCAAAAAGTGTGTTTCTAATGTGGCTACGCGGCTCTGCTCCTCTCCAAGTCGTGGCATTAGCGAAACTTTTTCTTTTTCATCATTTCAATCACGAGTTCAGCATGGTAAGACAATCTACTTTTTTTTCTCAAGTTCAAGAAATCTGAGGGGCAGATAGCGGTTCGTCTATCAATTTGACGTCTTCTGGCCAAATTTCACGAAATTCTGAAGAACCATTTCGGAAATCCGTGGGTATCTACAATCGTGTTCTGCCATACCGACGGCGATGGTGTGTCATTCCGTCTTAAGTGGTTCTGGCAACTAGGGTTGTCAGAAATGGAAATTAAAAAATGTAATTTTTGTATAATAATAGAACTTTCATATGACCGGATACTGTTTAAAATTTGTTTTAATCATGCAAATGGAAGCTGTAGAAAAATATTTTCATTATCGACTGAGAAAAACAACTTTAGTCATTTGTTACTGACAAATGGCTAAACATATAAAAAAATCATCCGGTTATACGATACGAAAGCCATAAGCTGTACTCTTTTCGAATTCGAAGTAGAACCAAACTCCGAAAATCTGAACACTGTCAAAATAATTCAGCTATGGAAGTTTTAAAAGATTCAAAATTTTCAATAAATCGACGAATTATTTCAATAATTTTTTTTTATTACGAAGTGATTTTGCGTCAATTTTGAAATTCGTCTAGACAATGTTATACGTTCTACATCATTTACATTCAACTGTGTAGACTTTTGCTGGAATGATTTTAACAAGGGGGCCGGGTTGAAATTCCGAGCTTTGAATGCGCCGCCAGTTTAAAATTCCTAATTTTAATGTTCCGAAATTACAAGGTTCGTCAAGATCATGTCAGTGAAAGTCTACACAGTTGACTGTAAATGATGCAGAACGTATAACATGGTCTAGACAAATTTCAAAATTGAAGTCAAATCACTTCTTAATGAATAAAAAAATCTTGAAATAATTCATTGATTGATTAAAAATTTTGAAACTTTTAAAACTTCCATAGCCGAATTTTTTTGACGGTGTTCAGATTTTCGAAGTTTTCGTGTTACGGGTAAAATGCTTTCGGAGTTTTGATATTTCGGGGCAGTATTCTTTCGGAGTTTTGCGCGTTCTGATCATTCAAAGTTCGGAATTTCATCCCGGCCCCGTTCAAATTTTCGGAGTTTTGGTCTTTCGAGTAAAATTCTTTCGGAGTTTTGATCTTTCGGGGTAGTATTCTTTCGGAGTTTTGATCTTTCGGGGTAGTATTCTTTCCGAGTTTTGAGCGTTCTAATTATTCAAAGTTCGGAATTTAAACCCGTCACGACTTCATTTCATAAAACTTAGTTTCGAGAAAAAGGCAAAAAAGGATGAATCGCAGTAGGTTAGTTCGCCGTAGCGTAGTTGGCGCCCTTTGCAAAAATCATTATAACCCGGTCAGTTTTTGGAATTTTTACAAAATCTTTGTTATATAGTTAAAATCGAGATTAAAAAAAATCGCACTTTAAAAATTTCACGTTTGCAAATCCCTCGATGTGAATTCCACAAGTTACAATCAAATTTATTGCTCGGAATATTCAAAACCCCCAAATTGAGAAGAAATATATTTTCGTTGATATTACCCAATCGCTCATTTTTTTGTACTTCCTCGACAGGCGAGGGCCGATCGATGAGATACGCAGCGCGATAGGTCACTCGATATTGCAGATCTGTTTGAGAATATCTCGTTTATCTCGTCATCGAATCCCTTCCGTTTCGCAGCTTCCATGTTCGAAAACTCGTAACGTCACACAACACACCCCACAATCACACGCTGAGTCCAGCCCCGATACATCCGCCCACTAAACTGTAAACAAATTAATCACACGGGGCTGCCTACGGCTCGGCCACAAATCAAATATCGCAATTATAGAGAACCGATCGAACACACCACCCGCGCGCGCGCTGGGCCCAACGGTTGCGTTATTCAGCGTCGAACCGCAATTTTCCGCATCCTGTACTGGCACTCTCGGTAAATTAGTTGGACACGACACTACGACGCCCGAGGCACTATTATAATTATTCCGAACGACCGAACACAACATCGGCCTGTATACAAGCATATTATACGAAAGTAGCGGTTAGACACGCTCTAAAATAAAATTACAGTCCGCGCAAACGTTTTCTTTGCACTGGAAATTACATGGCAACGGTGATATGCCGGGACCAAATTTCACCAACGTGAGATACGCTGAATAAGTTCCGAACCAGAGCTAGAGCTTCTATTTTATTTCTGCGATTTATCGTAATTATTCTTTGTAGTTTCAAACGTTTAATATATTAATTATTGTTGTCTAGATATAATAATAAACAGATTATCATTATATGTATCGAATTTACTCTAGATAGTGATGTATATATTATTATATTTAGATAATAATCTATTTATTATTATATCTATATGATAATCTATGCAGTATTGCATCTAGATAATGATCTATTCATAATTAAATCTAGATAATAATCTATGCGTTGTTGCGTCTAGATAATGATCTATACATTATTATATTTAAATAATATACCGATCAAACGAACTTACTTGTACGTGAAGTTCGATCGTTATTATATGAAAATGTCGCTCGAGATGATCACGTATACAGTGCTCTCTGCTGCTGGTTTTATTCACACGCTTTAGAGTGCTCAGCAACAAAAAAAAACGTAGGTGGCCCGTTGTTCCTAGCACCCGCCACCCAGCCTTGTTATTTTCCATTTTTTAGAGTTGTTCTTTGAGAAATTGTATGGGTTTCTTATTGGGTAGGGAGGGAGGTAATCATCTCGAGCGACATTTTCATATAATAACGATCGAACTTCACGTACAGGTATGTTTGTTTGATCGGTATATTATATGTCAAATGTCGCTCTTCGATGATTACGTATGCAGCTGTTTAGAGTTTACAATTTCTCATTGTTTTTAGTAAATTATTCGATTTTTCAGGGATGAACAAAACATTTATTAAGGCGGAAAAGTTATACAAACGTGCAGTTTTTGACTGTTTTTGGGATATATCACTTTTTTGAAAGTACTGAAACAGCGAAAATCTTATTATCTGCTACAATGGGGCGATTGTAGAATTTTGAAAACAGGACTGATTTGTTAGACCATCCTGCAGTCCGTTTGATCGTTTCGAAATCTACTCCTTTAGTTAGTGCTGCTGAAGTAGATGCATGTCTTATACTATAGGCCGAAAAAATATCGGTTTTGATACCTGCTTTTTCTAAAATTAGATTTGTCCACTGACTAATCGTCTGTGCTGAGATCTTTTTGTACGGTTTTCTTGTTGCAATAAACAAACTTTATTCTTTCCCTCTCAACTCTTTTGTACGGTCTAAATAAGTCAGTAATGCTGTGGCGACGCACAGTTTCGGTTTATCCCGTAAAAATGGTAATGTTAGAAGGGATTGTACCGCACCTGGCCGAGAGGTCTTCAATCTAGCAGGAACTTCTATTCTTATTTCTGACTCTAGTAACGATATATTATTTATATCTAGACTTGCTAGAGTATGTAATCTATGACCAGTGCATAGTGCTAGTAATACAACGCACTTTTCCGTTAAACGTGTTATGGACCCGAGTAGAAATATTGTCAGGCTGGCCTGATATTTGATCTGCGCCTGATCAGCTTGTAGTACGAAGGCCTTACTTAAGTTTGCCTTAATTTGCCTGATCAAGCTGGGGTCAGGCGGTGGTCGAGCAACCGGACTTACGGCTTACTTCAATTCGCCTGACCCGGCTAGCTTCAGGCGATGTCAAGCAACTGGACTTACGGCTTACTTCAATTCGCCTGATCCAGCTAATTTCAAGCAATCATCATGTAACTGGACTTCTACAGTTTGGCGCTAAAAACGTGCCTAACCTCATCTTGTCAAATGATACACAGACACGAGAGAAGCACGAGACATATTATTAATCACTTTATACATTTTTACATATAACGTGTACGGTGTGAATAAGATGGACAAACACAATCGGAAGAAGATTGCGCAACGACTGTGTCTGCGTGAATAGCGGGCTCTAAATAAGGGAAAAAACGAAGAAATAATACAGCAGCAGGTTAGTATAACAATTAATTTTTTTAAAGACTTACAATTCTTAAATCTATAAATATAAATTGTATTAAATCTGACTGTAAATTAACCATACGCCAAATTATATATGTGTTGGTTGAAATATTTATTATGATACATTTGACAGATCCAGAACAAATCCTCTCAGCGAGGAACAACTCGAAATTCCTGAGGATTGGCATGTGTTGGCGCCACCACTATGTAAGTAGATTTAAATTTGTTTTGTGTATCGCTTTTGTTTCTTTACTTGGTCCGTCTCCTTTGTCAGAGGAGAAGAGACAGCGTAGGCCAACCAAATAATGGTAAGCTGACAGCGTAGTTCAATCTGGTAAATGTTTTGCCATCGGTGCTGATTAGCCCGGACAGCGCAGGCTAACCGAATAATAATAAGTTAACTGCGCAGTTCAGTCAAGTGAAAGTAATTCCATCGGTGCAAGTTAGCCCATGAGAAATGCACTTCGGATGGACATTACATTCACTGAACTGACTACGCTGTCAACTTACCATTATTTGGTTGGCCTTCGCTGTACGGGCTCTCCTGCTTCGATTCTAATTTTCGTTAAAAAATGACCGCTCGCAGCTTTTGCAACAATTTTTTTTCTTCTTTAAAGTAGATAATTGGATGGTGAGAAAAAGGAAAAAAAAAATAGAGCTCAATTTTGTGCCACCCTAATAAAATAATGTGCATACCTTATATAGATATATATGTAGACATTGAATTCTAAGTGGGATGAACATTTTCGTATTTTTCAGTGGCTGTCATTTCGAAATATAGGGAACACGGAATAGAAGTTCTTTCGAAGCAAATTGGACAAGCTGTTGGAGCGGTATCAAGGTCTGATTAATTCAGCAAAAGACTGGGACAAGTTTCGAGCGTCGCGTAAAAAAACGAACAGAACGCCCAATATAACGTTTCCTAGAAACGTCTGGTCATAAAAACGTTGAGCTCGGTTTACTTTATTCACGAAGTTTCTTAAGTTTTGTTTGAAAAATATATTAGTTTATTTCGGGATGATAAGTGGAATATAATACGGTGATATATCTTAGTTTATTTCGAGTTTTTGTTCTATTACAAATACAAGAAAAATGATGTTTGTTTTCCATATAGATATATGTGAAAAATATATGTGATAAATTTTATATTAAGATTAAAAAATAAACAATCAGCGTTATTTATAACGTGGTACCTTTTTCTCTTTTGTGTATGCGTTGTATTTTTTATTTCAGGAAAAAATCGGTCATCCTGAGCCGTGAAAAATCATATGATTTTTCATTTTGATCAAGCCGTGAAAAATTAAGCCCTTATCAGGCCTTAATTTTTTACGCTGATCAGGCCTTGATCTTTTACACTGACCAAGCCTTGATTTTTTACCCTGATCAGGCCTTGATAGTTTACCCTGATCAGGCCTTGATTTTTTACCCTGATCAGACGGAAGTCAGGGATTGTGTTTCAAAAATGATCAGGGCTTGATAAAAAATTCTGATCAAGGCTGGAAAAAGAAGTCAGGATGCCTGATCAGGTGCTTATTGTAGCTGGAGCAAGATTTCTACTCGGGGATAAATCATCGGTCGCCCCCAAATCCTCGATAAAATCTAAAATCTTTCCTGTATCCCAGGTTTTTTCGTACTTTGGTTTAGGCGGCTTTATGTTAAATATTCCCTTTAAAAAACGACTAACTAAGGAGTCTTCGGTGGTCTCCTTCTTGTACAACAAATTAATTGCTGATCTTGCACAATTAAGTGTACTATAAGAAGCACCCCCGTGGAACCTCCTTGTCAGGAATTCCAAAATGTCACTGCTTGAGGCAGCATGCACGTCGCGGGACTCGTTCATACAGAAATTCCACCATTCCTTGATGTGTGAATTATACTGTTTCAATGTAGATTCGGTTATAGATGCTAAGAGGATCCTTGCAGCCTCCTCCGAAATATTTTGTTTTAAGAAGCCTTCCCTGATACACGTGCTGCCACCAGGGTAAGTTTGGTAGCTAGTGGATGGCTTATTGACCTACACGGAGAACACAAAAGATCCAATGAGGGTTTGAACTCTAGGGTGTTTCGTCTCGTCATCGATTGAAAGTTCGGGTACCATGGTTGGATAGGCCACTGTGGCACGACTAAAATACCCTCCGCCTGCTCGGGCTTAATTTTTTGAAGAGAACGCAAAATTAGGCAGAAGGGCGGAAAAGCGTAAAAGTACCAAGGGTTCCAGACTATAGTAAGGGCATCTACCGCGTACGAATCGGGGTCTTTGTGCCAAGTGCAGTATGTTTTGCATTTGGAATTTATTTTGGAAGCAAACAGGTCTATTTCAGGCATACCAAAGCTTCCCACTATTTGACGAAAGGCTGAGGAGGACAATTCCCACTCTATATCCACGTTATTAATTCTCGATTCGCGGTCTGCTTCAATGTTTTCCTTTGATGGTATATATGCCGCAACAATCCATAACTTTTGCGCTTCACACCACTGCCAGATTTGTTTTGATAACTTGTTAAATTTTTGGAACCGCGTTCCCCCCATCTTATTGACATGATGAATGGCTGTGGTATTGTCAACTCGTAGAAGGACCTCGCAATTAGTCAGATTGGCCGTAAACATTTTTAGAGCAAAAAGGATAGCTAATAATTCCAAGTAGTTGATAGATTCTTTCCTTTCGTTAAATGACCATAGACCCCCCGAAGATACTTCCTCGCAGGATGCTCCCCAACCGGTAAGGGATGCATTTGTAAAAATCACAGTGCTGTACTGTGCTCTTTTTATGGGGTTACAGGCATCCCTTAGCCTACTTCTCCACCAAAGGAGATGTCTCTGTGTATAATGGGGAATATACATAACACGGTCATAATCATAACCATTTAAGATTAATGCAAGCGTTTTTTGCTCTTTCCAAGTCTCTACAGCACAATAATGCAATTATTAATTGCCGCAATAATGCGGCAATTAAGGAGCCAATTAACTGCGCGAACTCCCTAATTTTACATTTCTCTGTTTTGAGGGAGGAACCAATCAAGTATTTTAATTTCGTTTTATTTTCCTCCGTTAATTCAACAGTGAACTTTTCCGTGTCAATATTAAAGCCCAAATTTCTGCATCGTTTTGACGGAGTTAAGGTACTTTTCTCAAAATTAATAATAAGTCCTAAACTTTGTAGGAGATTTATTGTTTGAGTGATATTTTCGAGACATGTTGCGTAGGTGTCACCTACACACAGAATGTCATCCATATAGATGCACGAGATGAATCCTTCTGACCGAAGTCGATATATTATAGGCTTCATTATTTTGGTGAAAACGTAGGGGGCAGTCGCTAATCCAAATGGGCGGCAGGTGAATTCATAAGTTTGGTTACAAAATTGGAATCTCAAGTATTTACAATGAGATTGATGGATCGGAATGAGGAAATAAACATCTTTCAAGTCTATTGAGGCTAGAAAAACTTGCTCCGACACAAATCTTACTGCAGTCCGGATGTCCTCCATTTTGAAATGTTCTTGGTAAATAAATTTATTGAGGCCTTTTAAGTTTAGAATAAATCTCTTTGAACCGTCCGGTTTGATGCAAGAAAAAAGATTGAGAGAAACTGCCCCTTACTGGGTTGACATTGGCTATCAGCCCCCTTTGGAATCAGCTTGTTTACAGCCTGTTTTATCTCGTTAATTTCGTTAATAGCTCGTTTTGGCTCTCGAGGTGATCTGGATTGGACTATCTGACCTATGAATGGTATTTTGTACCCTTTTACACACTGTATTATAAATGGATCGGTCGAGATCTCTGTCCAGGCTTGCAAATAATTTTTTGTGTTGCCTGCTGTCACCTCTACTGCTTTGTGCGAAAGGTTGGTCGCTGGTATGTCTGACTCCGTGATTGCTGCCGACCCTGGCCTCGACTCAATGAGCTCTGTGATTTCCCTCGAAAATTCGTCTTCGAAAAGCTCACGGTCCTGTCGCCCCCCTGATGCTGCTTCCCTTGGCGTGCAGGTATGGCCCTCCAGTTTAAAGTTCTTCTTGGAGCTGCCTTTTGCTGAATCGGTTTTGACTTTAACTCCTCTCCAACGTTGACCATAGCCTTCGCCGATTTTACTCTATTTGACAACTTTTCGCCATATAAAAAGGAATCTGTTTTTGATTCATCCAGAGCCGATCTGATTTCATTTTGAATTGTTGGGGAAATAAATGCTTTTCTCGCTGTGGAGAAATTCCGATGAAATTGGGCCGTCATTTTTATAGAGTCGCTCAACTTTTCAATTAAATCGTACTTGTCAATGTCCTCGTTCTCAGTCAAGAGTGTTTGAAGAATTAGTGATATTGACACAATTAGCGAGCCCGCGATTTTCTGATTGCTGATGAAATGCTCGTCTCTTTTGACTGCTTGTGCTCCTGAAGACGCTTTAAGTTCAGGATTAAGCTTAGGGGCTTCGATGAAGCAGGCCTCAATTTCACGAGGATATTTGGGTAAGAGAACGTCCTTGATATCATTTTCATGATCTGTTGTCAACCATTCGATTAGTAGTTCTTTGAGATCACATTGTAATTTAATTTTTTCGGTTTTCTTTTTTGCTGGTAACCCCAAAGCTCGAAGTACATCTTCCTCCAAGTTCGCTGGTGTCTCCGTTGTATTTTCTGCGACAGAGTCATTCCTTTCCGATTCGGTCGGTGGGTTATCGGCCAAACCTTTACTGGCGCCATTTTGGGCCTCATTTTCCTTTTCCGCGTCTTTGCTTTTGTCTAGAGCGAGAAAAACAAAGGAAAAGATTTCCAACCAATCTGGGTGACTGTCCTTGAGGATAAGTTCTACCAGAAAGGTGAGTGCGCCTATATATATATATATATATATATATATATATATATATATATATATATATATGTATATGTATATGTATATATGTATATATGTATATTTTTTCTTTACCTTCGTTGTACTCAGGTGACGCCTCCACTGAGCCGTTGCTTATGGCATCGCTCGTTGGGTTAGTCGGTGGAATTAGCCCTCTTCGTCGGTGGAATTATTCCCTCTTTGATGGAATTGGCCCTTTCCCATCTATTCAATAGTTTCTTAATTTTATGCTGAAGGTATTCTTGTTCCTCTTCTCTCGTGCGCTTCGTTTTCTTCATTTTTTCCATGATATTCGCTAAGATTTATAGAGCACTCGTAGCACGACGTGAGTTGTCCAACATACCAGAAAACAATGAAAAATAACAAGGCAGGGTGGCGGTTGCTAGGAACAACCCGAGTAGAAATTTCTTAGGGTTAGCCTGACCAGGATCAGGCCCCGATCGGGGTGTGATAGGGGTAACACCTATTACGGACATCCTGATCCGGCCCCGATCGGGCCGGAAGTATTTAGGCCCTACATCAGGCTATACTAAAATGGCCCTACTAAGGCCGTCCCTGATAAGATCCTACTAAGACTTTCCCCGATAGGGCCCTACCAAGGCTTGCCCTGATAGGCCCTACTACGGCCTTACTAAGGCTGTCCCTAATGTGGCCCTACTAAGGCTTTCCCCGATAGGGCCCTACTAAGGCTTGCCCTGATAGGCCCTACTATGGCTTTCCCTGATGAGGCCATAAATAGGCTTGCCCTATGCCTGCCTCAGCAGTCACTAGATGCACATAAACTCTCATTTTTCACATGGAAACTTCGATTTTACAGCATCGGAGCTTCGGAGTTTCGATGCATTCCTGAATTCTATTTAAAAAAAGGTGCTATAGACTGTCACGACAAAAAACGTTATGGAACTCGGATGCGTGTTAGAAGATTTCGGCAGCTTTGTAAGGCGAAGAGAGAAAGAGGAGCTATATATATATATAAGTATATTACGATACGTGTGACCTAAGTAGCCTATTATTGCACGGCGTGAAGTTAGCGCCCGAGTGCAGCGAGGGTGCTAACCGCCGTGCAATAACAGGTTACTCAAGTCACGAGTATCGTATACTATTTTATAGCACATAAACTCGCCTCGGACGCGGGGAGGGGGCGTAGAGGGGGGTTCGGGGGGGCGCAGCCCCCCCGAGGGATGAAATTATCATTTTTAAACTTGCGTTAAAATATCATATAATCTCAACGTTAACCGCAAGTCAAACACGGAAGAAAAAAAATTGAAAAACTGTCATACCAGAATAATAATTTCGATAATCCATGTACGTTTATTAAATAATGTACACAAAAGTAGGTGAAACAAGGGGAATAACTTTAATTTTTTCAACGCATGTAATTAAAACACCAATTTTACAAACTGTAACGATTTTTTTTAACCGCTTTTGTCGGTTTGCACCGTCTTATTGTCAGTCCCGCATGTTCGTGTGACATTGCAATTATTCAATGTTAGATTGCTGCTAGGGCCATTTATGGTTATATTACAGTTATTGAAAATATAATTCGGCCTAGGCGCCTCCTCTTCAGTTAAATTTTGAACAAATAAACCAATGTCCGGATGATAAAAATAAGCTCCTTTTGGCTGCTTTGGTTGGATCGTGTTCACCTTTGAAGTTGAAGGAGTAGAAAAGCCGGAACTCATACAATTTCCTATTTCTTTCAATGGAGATGTAGCAGCTCTCGAGGTTGAAGCGGCACTATCATCATTTGTGGCCCTTTTACCAACGTAAACCCCAGAAACTGATGGTTCTTGCTCTATACTAGCAATAACCCTTATGGTTCGTTTCGCTATCTCCATGCCATCAGTAATTTGCGCACAAATCCGTTTTTTATTTTTTATGGAGTCAGCAATGTACCCGAAAGCTACCGTCGCCGATTTCCAGCCTCCGTGTCGCTGCAAAGTTGTTATGTCGGCACCAGCGTCAACTAGGAGAGTTGCCGAAGTTCTCCGAAAACTGTGGCCTGTCAAATTCTGTGGATCGGGCAGATTTAAATATTCGGCGATGTCTCTTGGCATCGATCCGAATTTATTTATTCCCACGGGTTGTTGGAAGTATGTCCCTTTGGTGTACCGAAGAAAAAATCTATTAACGGAACAATTTTCCGGTCTGGCCGGTAAATATTTCCAGCAGAAGTGGAACAATTCATTCGTGATGGTAAAAGATCTTGGGACGTAGTTTTTCGTTTTCGGAACTTGAACGAGAAGGACATCGTCTTCCACTTTTTTAACGTCGTCGACGGTGATATTTACGAATTCTTCTCGTCGCAATGCCCCCGAAATCCCGAAGATAAGGGCTACCTGAACATCATTTTTAGCAATGAATAAATTGCATAACAACATAAATTTGAGGATGAATATTATTGAAGTTTAACTTACCTTTTCGCATAAATATAAATCATCAGGTGCTGCGTTTAAAAACTTTGAAATGTTTTCTTGTGAAAAAACTTGCGATTTTTTCGGCCGATATCCCAAAATATTTTTTTTTAAAAACGTCCTCAATTTGTTATAGCGACCAACATCAATACGATCGTAACTGCTGATTGTGCATTTTAACATCGAATATGTTGCCCATAAACTCGGTGGGGCGTACTTTTTCGATAATTGCGCAAAGTACGCTAAAAGTACATCTTCGCAAAAAGAATTCGACTTATTGTCTTTGCGCCATTTCTTGAATGCGTTATACGCTGCTGTATATAATGTTTTCGATTTACTGGGCAACAAATTTAGAGTCACCGATTTCGCTATTTCTTTTATAGCGTCTGGAACAATTTCGTTTATCTCATCTTCACTAAATTCACTTCCCGAACTGTCCATTTCTAAATGAAAGTTATAATTTCCATACAACAAACTATGGGTCAGCGTTTCGTTTTGATTTCGCTGTAATTTTTTCTACAACATGAAAATGTTTTTAGGAGAATCGCTAACCTATCCCTGTCTCGTTACTTGTCCGCTATGAATTTTCAAGCTTGAAATGACATTTAAAAGTATTTTCTTTTGTTTTTCATGCATCTGTGAAGTTAGGCGATCGATTTTCGTACGGTGTAAAAAAGGGCTACTTAGGTCACGGAAAAGCGTGCGTAAAGTGCGGGTTTAGGTCACACTGTGCTATAAATATATATATATATATATACCAGGTGTGTAAGTATGAAACCGGAATTTGCCCATAGGTGGCGCTAGATGTCGATGCATTTACCGACACATCACGTCAGCGGTGTCTTGTTATTGTATTGATATCCGACAAAGATTTCCAACTCACAATAACACGAGTTTCATTCAGTAGCATTAGTTTATTAGAGATAAACATGTCGAGTTTTGTGCCAACAAATTACGATTCGCGGACAGCACTACTTTTCTGTTTTCATCTGAAGAAAACCGCAGCCGAATCGCATCGAATGCTTGTGGAGGCGTTTGGTGAGCATGCTCTCGGTAAAACACAGTGTTTCGAGTGGTTCAAACGGTTCAAAAGTGGCGATTTTGACGTGAGGAACGAAGAACGTGGAAGACCACCGAAAAAGTTTGAAGACGCTGACCTGCAAGCCTTGTTGGACGAAGACGACGCTCAAACACAACAACAACTGGCGGATCAGTTAAAGATGACCCGAGAAGCCATCTCCCTTCGGTTGAAAGCCATGGGAAAGATACAAAAGGTGGGGAAATGGGTTCTACATGAACTCAACGAAAGACAGCAGGAAAACCGCAAAACATCATGCGAAATGCTGCTCGCCAGGTTCAAAAGAAAGTCATTTCTCCATCGAATTGTGACTGGCGATGAAAAGTGGATATATTTCGAGAATCCTAAGCGCAAAAAGTCATGGGTTACTCCGGGTGAACCATCAACATCGACGGCAAGACCAAACCGCTACGGACGAAAGACAATGCTGTGTGTTTGGTGGTATCAGAAGGGCGTAATCTACTACGAGCTGCTGAAACCTGGGAAAACTGTCAATACTCAACGCTACCGACAACAAATGACCGATTTGGATCGAGTTTTGCGTGAAAAACGACCAGAATACCAACAAAGACAACACAAGGTGATTTTGCTGCATGACAATGCACCAGCACACAAAGCAAAACAGGTCCAGGAAACGATAGAGTCGTTCCGTTGGGAGATTCTTCAGCACGCGCCTTACTCACCGGACCTTGCCCCATCCGATTACTACTTGTTTGCATCGATGGGACACGCACTTGCTGAGCAGCGCTTTACTTCTTACGAAGATGTACGAAAATGGCTCGATGACTGGTTTGCCTCAAAAGAGCAACAGTTCTTTTGGCGCGGAATCCACAAATTGCCAGAAAGATGGGAAAAATGTATAGATAGCGACGGACAATACTTTGAATAAGTTACTTTGTATCATATCATTATAATAAACGTGTTTTTTCTGTACAAAAATTCCGGTTTCATACTTACACACCTGGTATATAAGGTTAAGTTTCAAAAATCTATAGCATGTTATTCGATAAACCTCTTTAATTGTCACAATGATATTAACTAATTGATATACTTTATGTGATACAACAAATAATTATAGGAATTCATTTGATCCGTTATGCCATATCTGGGACCAAGATGTTACAAGCACTCGGTAGCATAGGGGCAGCGTGCCTAGCTTTGAGTAGGAAGGTACGAGGTCCGATTCCCATATAGGCGAAATATTTTCTTCAAACAAAAACGTTTCATTTTAGTTTTTTGAAATATTATATGCATTTCTTTCTGATCAGGCAACCAGATCAGGCCCATATGTGACACAACGTTACATTTCCTAGTAGGGCCCTTTCAGGGTGCCTTATTAGTGCCCTACCACGGCAGTCAGGCAACCTGATCGGACCCTGATCTGGGCCCCATCGAAATTTCTACGCGGGAACGGGCCACCTCCGTTTTTTTTGTTGCTGAGCACTCTAAAGCGTGTGAATAAAACCAGCAGCAGAGAGCGCTGTATACGTAATCATCGAATAGCGACATTTGACATATTATAGTTTATACATCATTGCATCTAGATAAAATCTTTTTATTGCCGAAAACGAAAAATGCATTTGCAAAATAGGCTCATTACATTAAGCCTCTCGAAAAAATGTCGCGTAACGCCGGACTCAATTTTAGCGAGCAACTTTTTCGCAGTTGCACAAATATCGCAATTGTAATATAAATCATGAGAATGTTTATTTAGGCTGCATAAAATATCTGCCCCCACATGAAGCATTTTGTCTCCTGCTTCTTTCAATGAACTTTCGCGTGTGGGGTTTTTATTGTTTGACAATATTCTTATAATTTTCACTGCCATTGCTGTCTTTTTTTTTACTTTTCATTAGATTGTGTTGTTAATATTCACAACAAATACAGGATTATTGTCGTTACAAAAAATTCCGAAGTCGTCGATGTCGAAGTTGTTGAAGAATGTGGAATCTGCGAAAGTCGATTATCAATCATGTTCGATTGTCACGGAGATTTTGGTGTTGCAGGCAAATCTCACACAATGCTGGGCACCCCGGAAGCTGGGCACACCCTGGGGGCAATTCCCTGCGCCATAGCTTGGCTGTTTCGTGGAATTTCCGAACAGAGACAACGAACCGGGGCGAGATTCAGCGTGAGGGTTAGTTGCGTCGAATTAACGACTGGCCAGCAACAGTTGAAGGATCTTCTCGCGGCCCACGCGAATGGTACGTGCAAGAATTCTCCCTATAATTCTAGACTCTCCGTCCGGACGGCTTAGCGATATTTGCGATCGAAATTTCGGATAAAAATACGCGTGACGTTCCGAAAATGACACATCTCCGACTAATTTGGAATTTCCTGTACCCATGTATTTTGGCCCGCTGATTACGAATATGATAGTGAAAATACCCGCAAATTTTATTTTCAACGTCAAAATTCTCAAAAACTGATTCTTTAAAAGTTTTTCTACTTTATTTCAATAAATGTTGATTTTAGAGAAAGATGTTTCTCACAACAGTTGTAGCCTATTCAAAGATTGATCTGTTATGTTCTATACAACAAAAATGGGATACTGCTCTAATAAGTACATTTTGCTGAACTTCATTAGTTTCGATATTATCTACTTACGCACTTTACCGCAAGAAGATTGGAGTTTGTTTACGTTTGTTTGTTATGTTGTGTGTTTGTTTGAGTTTGTTTGTAGTGTTGTGTGTTTGGATTTGTTTGGGTTTGTTTGTTGTGTTGTGTATTGTTTAGGTATGCGTATAGTATTAAAGATCAAACTGCAACCTTCCCGCGGTAAAGTGCGTAAGTAGATAATATCGAAACTAATGAAGTTTAGAAAAATGTATTTTTTGGAGCGTTATTCTATTTTTCTCGAAACAGATTGGTTTTAGAGAAAACTTGTACACAACACAAAAGATCAATCTTTTTATAGCCTACAACTTTTGTAGAAAAAATTTTTCTCTAAGATCAACATTTATCACAATAAAATAGAAAAACTATTAAAAACCCGTTTTTGCGAGTTTTGACCTTGAAAATAAAATTTGCAGGTATTGGCACAATGATATTCGTGATCAGCAATTAAAAATACACGGGTACACGAAATTCCAAATTAATCGGAGTATGTCCTTTTCGGATCTTTATCGGACCGGAAGTGGCAAAATTTGTCAAACTTTCAAATGTTTCTTCCGGCCTCGCAAATCTCGACGCAAAAAATCTCAGGCATAATTTGGCAATGCGACGATGCGAGTGTACTTGGAAATATTTTCGCGTTTTGTAACGAGTTCGTTCGAAGGCACGTTTTCCATGGCACTCGAGAAGCTTCGGGGCGTGTACGAGCGAATCGTTTCAGCGGCACTAGAGGGTGTGCGAGCTTTTCGTACAAGCCCGAGGCTTGTGGAGAGGACGGTGCGGCAAAGTGTACCAGCAGCTTCGAGACAATAAATGGTCCCGTGATGTGTAGCGGAAAGTTTCGTCGTCCGAGGAATATCTCTCGTTTCGTATGGAAGCTTAGCGCGAGTCTAAGCGAAGCGCTCGTACGAGTACGCCAGGGCCCGCACAGTGCTTCTCACAATTAATTTCGTGCCTCGAATAATATGGGCTCTGGCATAATCGTTTAGATTAATTAGAGCCAAGTGTGCGGACTAGTGCCGTGACTAGTCCTCGCGGGGAATATCGTCATTGTCATTGTATCACGAATTCGTACATCCTCCTCTCCTGCCGGCTTCTCCTCGCGTTCTCAACTTGCACAACTTTCGACGGACTCTTCAAAGACCCATCAACACCCCCCCCCCCTCCCCCTACCAACCGGAACACATTTAATTAAGAAATTTCAATTTGAGGCAATTATCCGTAAGTCTAGAAAAGTAGACGAAATTAATAGCATCGTTGGCCATTATTTTAATGACCTTTTTTTAATTCAACGTACGGCCTGAGAATCCAATTGGAGGCAAAGGAAACCGCGAGACCATTCAAAAAGATGGCAAAAGTGGCCGATTTTTTTTCGACTTTTACGCAATTCCAAATGTTTCGAATGGGAAATTTCGATTTTTAATAGAAACTGGGGATTTTGGGGGAAATAAATGGTAAATTCGTATTCAAGGGTTAAGATACAATGACAGGAACTCATTTTTAAAAATATTCAAAATCCAACGTTTTTCGCATGTCGGCCAAAAATATTCGTCTCCACTCAATCGCCGCTCATTTATTTCCTGTTTCGATTTGTAACTACGCTCTGCGCGCGTTTTATTCACATTTTTTTGTGTGCTTGATTTTCACACAAATTCGCTTTCAAAAACATTAATAACTTTATAACGTTACTGTGAATCCTCATTTTCACGGTACCAACGGTTAGTCCGATAATTAGTCGAACCGTACCTATTTGTTCAGCTCCGTGGTACATTCGCTTAGCAGATATGAATGATGTACTGAAAAATGTTTGGGAGTTTTCCATAAGCGTAATGTAATTAGCCCACAAAATACGTCGAGTTGCCGATTTTTTTTTCTAAAAAACAGTATTGTAGATCGTATTCAAATTGCACAGGATGATCAGCAAAGAGGTTATAAAGGCCCAGAAAAAATTTCAGCTCGGTGGTAACGTGTTGACCAACCCCATAACAACCTTTTAAAAAATTTACTTTTTGAGCATTGTAAATGTAGATCGCGCCTTAATTCGAAACAACCGCGAATGTGATCAACTAAAAACCGAAATAATTATATCCTTAAGCTCTTCGGTCAGTCTACGAGAAAGTCAAACCAGTGGGTAACCCCAATCGCAGATACTGATTCGTTCACGTCCAATGCCACAAATTTCACGGATCAGCGATCGAAATATTACGCTACGGCTGCGCCTCCCCTCGTTTTTATCGACGTTTACAACTCGGGGCTCTCGAAAAACTGCTCGTCCAACAACAATTTAACTCGAAGTCCCCGCTGGAGATGGAAAGCAGAACAGCGCGCATGAGGCTTTCCTCGCGGGAAATTCGAGAGAGCGCGTGGGGATCGTACGTGCAGGAATCTCGTGGGGTGAACTGAGAAGCGCAAGAAGTGGAGGACCGGTCTCCAAGTGGATACTTACGCGTCTATACGAGCAGCGAAGGATAAGCACACTTGAGCAATGTGCACGAGAGAGGGTCGATTTCCATTTCTAAAAATCATCCGATGGGCAATCCCCTCTGTTTTCCGGCTGCCGACTGTAACAATTTAGTGGCCGTTTGACCTCACGAGTAAATTTCTTCTCGGTCGTACCTTTTTTTCTCGATATTTCAAATATCTCGCAAACTAATTGAACTCGAGGTGCTCCACATCTATTTTTGGCATTCTAGGTCGTCACAGTTGATCTGTGAGACCAACGATTTTCTTTCGGTTGTAACTAATAAACAAACGCGTGGTTTTGGCTTCAATTGTAGAAAAATCGGATAAGGTTCCGAAAACCCCCCTCCGATGGAACTGAAATGTTGCACAAACCTTCGTTTTAATATTTTAAGACAACCGGTATATATTTTTTGGGTTTGGGTTTGTTTGGGTATTTTTGTTCGGACGAAACGAAGAGGGCGATAACATATATAGATATGAACGGAGACGTAGCTAATACAGATATAAAGTATCTGCGGGTAATAAGGCCTGTCGGATAATAAGGCCTAAGTAACGAAAATCGTATTTAAAATAACCACTCACGCTCAAGGGCACACCCACAGACGCCTATTGCACGAATATGTCGCTACAAGTTCGTGAAGGCGCGATAGCCCGCTCCCCGCCGCCAGTGTTGCATCATTTATCAGAAGACGCGGTCGCGCAGCACCAATAATAATAATCGGTCCGAATAAATCGTCAGCATTTATTGTAATATTACACTTATCTATCTAAAATCACAGTCTTTATCTTTATTAATTCAACCTTCGATAATCATAAATATTTCAATAACGTATCGTGGTCCAAATATTTTTTATTTTCTTTTTCTAACATACGTGGTCGACGGTTATTAAGGCCTACTAAATTTAACCATAGGCCTTATTATCCTCCTACTTCTTGTAACAAAGTTTGTTTGTTTTATAATGCATTTTACATTACTTTTAAGATGTTACGAATGGAAATAAGTAGTACGCATATTTATTACTAATTAATTGATCGTTATTTTTAGTGGCTCAATCCTGATGCCTCCAAAACGAGTGTTGTGATCAGAAAACGATCTGGTGTCAGCTGTCCGAGCAGTGCAAGAGGAACTTTGAGTTCATACGAAGCTGCAGAGGATTATTGATCTCAAACACCAAATATATTACGTATAGTTTGATTATTTAAGTATGTTAAAGCCGTAGGCCTTATTATCCTCCCATAGTAAAATAAGGCCTACTATCAAGGTTTTTAAAAATGTTTAATTTTGTTTTTGTTTATGGTAGAAATTATTATTTTTCGGTTATGTTTCAGAGAAACTGAAATTGAATAATGATTATAATTAAAATATGTCGATTAAAGTGGATATTTTTCATTTTATTTCAAATATTCCTTAGTTTGGCCTTATTGTCCGCAGGTACCTTAGTCGGCGCGCGTTGAAAAAAAACGTCAAAATCTCGAAAACAACTGCTAGTCGCCAAAAATCCTTTTAGGGATTGTCTTAAAATATTAAAAGGATGGTTTGTGCAAAATTTCAGCTCGATCAAGGGGGGGGGGGTCGTCGGAACCTTATCCGACAAATCAAAACGACAGACTCTGATCACTGAGAATAAAAATGGAGCAACGTTGAAACATTACTTGTTGGAAAGTTGCAACATTAATAACAAGACGCAAGAACTTACCGCGGAACTCTGCACAAACTGCACCGCAAGGTTATCAGCGCCTCGATGTGACGTTTTAGGGCCGAAAAGACCAACCTCATTGAGAGCACACCATTATCATCTTTTCGAAACGGTCCTCCCAGCGAATTCAAAATTAATTGACCGTCCCAAGAAACCAGTAGCACCGATATGCACAGCGTGAAATTGTAATACCGCAAAGTTGTTACACTTTCGTTATAGTTTAATTATAAAGTTTAATTACATGCAGTCTAGATTCTAATCAGTGACTATCGTCGGGGCCCGATCGTACTCATAAGAAAACTAATACGGAGCGAAAAGTTTTCCTCAGGAATACACGAAGTCGAACCGGAGAATTATACGGTTCGCTCCGTCGTCATTTCCGGAAGTTTGGTTGAGCGATACGACTCCTCCTTCTTCTTCCTGCCACGGTAAATCTTCTTCCCTGTTGGGATTCGGCTCTACGGTCGAGACTTCCATCACGGTTGTATATTTTCATTCGTTTCGACGTGCCAAAGGGAAAAGATGTCGTTGACCGGAAATAGATAACTTTTCGGCATCGAGGCAGCGTACACTTTATCAAACGAGCCACCAGGAAGAAAACCCTGACCGAAACTCGCTTTATCGTAGTGGATCATCGGACAGCGAAGTGGCTACTCGAATCTCGAGGATCTAAGCAACAGCCAGAAGACCTTCACTACACACTCGCTCAGGAAACACACGTAGGGGAAAGGTGTACGAGATGATCCCCCCTAAGGGAGAATGCTCGTAATTTCAAAGATATACAACATCCCAAATAGGGTTTTACAATCGGCACAGTAATGGCCCACGACCGGTTGCCAGAGAACAAACGATGGCGCGGTAATGGCTATACAAACGGGCCAGATCCGCACCATGCATGGTTGGTAATGGTAAACCATGAATGGCTGCTAAGACTTGGCCAACTATCATACGCCCATATTGGCCCAGCAACGGCTGCCGGATCTTCTGCCGGAAATGAAAAACAAAAAATTGACAAATTATGAATATAAAAATTCTAGTAGTATCTTTTTTGTTTTCTTATGCTTTACTTATGTCCATGTAAATAAAATAATTGCATTAAAAACGCTTTCTGAATTGTTCAAGTTTTTGCCTTTCATCGGGATCGAACCTGCGCCTTTCGTTCTAGTGTCGAGCGCCCTACCCACTTAGCCATTCTAACACTTACAGAATCCATCGTTTGTTCGTTCCTTACTTTTATGCCGATAATTTTATTCGTGACATTAAAGTTTACCGATAATTTTGTCGCTTCATTTAGGCTGTAAAAATAACTCGCTCGTTTTGGGTGAAGTTCCGAAAAGCATACTCCTCTGATCGAGCTGAAATTTTGCAATGAACTTCCTCTCATTATCCTAAGAGAAACCGTTAACGGATTTTTGACGACTAGCAATAGTTTTCGATATATCGCATTATAAAGTTTATTATTTCACGCCATACGAGTATATCTATATATCCGATAGACACCCCCCACTCCTCCGGCCGCGCTGCTTCCTGGCAAACAGTGCTCGCCCGTATGTGCATATCACTTGCCATGTGGGATGGTTTTGTTTGGGTTTATTTAATATAGTAGAAGTGCAGTACAATAAATAACTTTCAATATACGATATATCGAAAACTATTGCTAGTCGCCAATATCCTTTTAAAGGTTCTCTTCAAGTATTGAAAAGAAGGTTGGTGCAAATTTTCAGCTTCATCAGTGGGATATGCTTTTCAAAACCTTATCCCTTGTTTTTACGTGTTACAGTTTAACGACCTGCATTTGCAAAACACCCAAAAACAAACACATTATCGGTGCGATAGTATTGGCCCACGAATGGCTGGCATAGATCTGGCAAGCCGTTCATCTACCTACGATACCCCAATGCTGATCGCCACATTATCGGTGCGATAGTATTGGCCCACGAATGGCTGTCATAGATCTGGCAAGCCGTTCATCCGCCTACAGTACCCCAATGCTGGTCGACGAATCATTGGCCGATTATCAGCAAACCGTTTAATGGCTGAATGCTGGCATTTTTGTTACGACTGGCGATCCTATATGGGATAATTAAGATCTGGAAGCGTTTACTACTGGCATATTTATCTATCTTACGATTGGCATATTCGAAATATTCAACTTAATAGGGTTTCAATAAAAAGGTTTCCTTTGCTTCAAACCTCACATAAGAATCATCTTGTACTCCCCGGTGTTCAAGATGATCCCTCGGGTATGGACAAAACGATCCCCCGAATCATCGTGCCCCTATTTTGGGATTTTATTTTTATTTTGGAGAAATTCGGTAAATATAAATATAAGTTTGCTTCCGTTTACAACACCTTTAGGTATATTAATCATAGATATACAACATAAACTGAACTTACAAGTTAAATTACCTTTATACTATAAGTTTTATCTCACTCAACTTGAATTAAACTAAACCAGTCTTCAACAGCCAGTCATAAATCACTTAGGTATATCAATTATTATTTGCGAGAGCAATTATACATGAGTAGTGTAGTTTGAACATAAATAATCTATTTAACAAAAATAAAGTATTTTAATATAAATTATGTTGTGTTTATGTTATGTTATGTTTAATAGAAATGAATAGTAAATAGTTAAATAGTATAAAACTAATTTAAAAAGTTAAAGTTACTATAACAAATTAAATAGTATTAAACTATTTAACAAAAATAATCTATTTACCGAAAAACAAAAATCCCTAGGGAATCATCTTGCCCCAAACTGAACTTTTTCATTAATTGCACGGTATCATCATCTATAAGAATTCGACTTTTACCACACCAACAAAAACCCTAATTGAGCATATTATGAAGCCACAAACGCAATAATGATTGCAACTTTCAGTATACAATAAAAGTTACCTAAGCTTAAAGTCAACCTTGACTTAGATCAGCATCTCCCAGTTTTTATTTTTTTCCGTCAAAACAAGTGCGTCGCTCACACCGTCATCATGAATTGACTAACACGGGGGAAGCGGGTTTCTGGACGCTGTGGTTTACCAAAAAATATCACTAGATAACATTAATAGTTTTGTCGCTATTGAAAATGATCATCTTACCTCATGGGATCAACTCGTCCACCTTTCCCCTAGCTTCATTCCCCGCAGTTGCGAAGTTAACTTGTCAAGCTTATTCAAACTTGAGTTACGAATCGGCCAACATGTTTGATGTAATTGTCTCATCATTGCCGTTTTTCTGCAAATCACATGAGCCAAATTTGTTTGGAAATACGATTGAGGGGGAAGATACCTTTAGGCGAGGAAAAAGTTACTGATTTTCATGATTTTTTTTTTAAGAAAGATTTCTTCCCAATTTTTGAAACTTGGCGTATGTCTTATTACACCTTTTGGCTGTTACGTAGTATTTTTTTGTTTATCTTTAAAAACGGCGGGGTATGGCACGGTATTCTAAACCGGTTGCGACAGATGTTGTCGGATGGCGTGACACGTAGCGTCAGCGGGATTAAGCTAAAAAGAGCAACGAAGATGTTTCTTTCATTAAGGGGTCTTCCCACTTTAGACGCTTAAAAAAGGCTATTTACATGATTTTTTTGATAGGTTTATATTATAGATATTGATATAAAAGTTGTTACACTTAATAAATACACTTTCAAAAAACATAAAAAACATTTTTTTTTATGTATTCGTGTAAACCAAACAAACTTTAAACGCGTTTTTCTCGAAACAACGTTTTTCGACGCCTTGTTGAAAAAATGTTCGAAACTACTGAACCGATCCTTATTTAATTTCATCCGCGTATTCTTTACAACTATAGCTATAGCGCATATTAAGGGTTTAATTTTTTTGATAGTTACTATTTTTTAAACAAAAAACGGTGAAAAACACGTCTTTTTGTATTTTTTGTTTTTGTTTCTTTTTTTTTTCAAAAAAAAGTCCGCCATTTTTGCATATATCAAAAATCGTATGATATGCACTATAGCCATTAACATACTGAATCTAAATCTGAGATTTCATCAACACCGCAGACCTACAATTGTTATAGGAAATTTTTTTAACTATCATTTTCATCTATAAATAGTTACCTAAATAATTTTTTTTAAATGTATTTCGAAAGTGTATTTATTTAGTGTAACAGCTTGTGTATCAATATCTAGAATATAAACATTTGAAAAAAATGCATGAAACTAGCTTTTTATTTAGCGTCTAATGTGAGAAGACGCCCCAACACCATACGCATATACGTGTATTCAAAGAACAATAGCACTTATTGATTTTTTTTTTAGTCGTGTCTGAACCGACGCACGACCCCGTACTATGTTCGTCAAACGAACTGTAAGTATCCGTATAGTTTCGTATACAGCATTAAGAGGGAATGGTACCTCATCGCGGTCGGTATGGCAGATCGCGATAGTAGATACCCATGGATTTCCGAAACGGCTCTTCAGAATATCATGAAATTTGACCAGACAATGTCAAATTGATAAACGAACAGCTGTCTTTTCATTAGATTTCTTGAATCGAAGAAAAAAAACGTAGATTGTATTACCATGCTGAACTCGTGATGGAAATGATGAAAAATAAAAAGTTTGGCTAAAGCCACGACTTGGAAAAAAGTAGAGCCGTGTAGCCACGTTGAAAACACGTATTTTGGCACCTCAATCATTTCATTCCTCCGCATATTTCAGGAAATCCGTGGAAAGTTGTAAATAGTAGGTGATTGATGACGATTCCGAGGAAATCTCGCTCGACATTTGGGAACTGAGTTCCCGTGAATTCCGCCATGGCCGATTGGCGTGCACCAAGAATTTGACAGTTCAAATATGGCGATGTGCGAACTCGCTCTAAAATCTAATTGTTGCTTTTCGAAGCAGCAAAGTGTTAGAAACAAGTTTTGTGATGTATTACGTGCGACAATTTACGAAAAAAAAAAATGTATCGTGCCATTTACCGGGTGAACTGCGAGCGACGTGGAGGTATGTACGCATTTTACTCTTACTATTTTTCGGAGAATTATTTCGTGGAATTGCCTCTAGATGTATTTGTTCTTCCCGTCTTTTTATTTATTTATTTGTTTACGTTTTTTAACGGTAGTTCTACTCGCGAGAAAGTATGTGCGAAATCTCATAAATGAATGTGAGGTTAAGATATACTTTCTCCAGAGTACTGCTAGAAAGAAAACTTTGTGCAATAAATTTTAACTTTTTTCAGATTCTGCATGTCATTTTTGTTCATGCCATCGAACCTTACGATGATGATGGACAGAAAAAAAAGTGGATTCCATTGGCGAAGGACTGCGGAGGAACATCGAAGAACCACAGATGCAGTCATTCGGAGTTACGTCGAAGCCCAGCGCAACAAATTTCATAAGGTGAAGAATGTTGCGGTAATCCAAGGTAAGTGAAAACGTATTCTAGTACAAGAAAAGCCTGCAATGGCCCTGTGCATATGCACATGAGCATAGCTCTTGCAGCAAAGTAGAATTTGCTGCAAGAGACCATGCTTGCTCTCTGCGAAGCACAGTATCATGCACAATACAATGTACTTGTGCTTCGCAGCAGAATCCTCGCAGGCCCATTGCATACGGTTTGGTTTGTACAAAGCAACGGAGGCAATATCATCGCAGCGGTACTTATATCGCTTTGTCTTGCGAAGATTTTCCTTCCGATGCAGTATGCCTGCTATGGTCTTCCACAAATATGTACGTGCGAAAATCTTATTGTAAAGCATCACGCATGGCATAACGCATGAAACTGTTACGTGTATTCGTGCGCTATGCAATGTACTTGTGCTTCGCAGCAAGATATTGACAGGAACAGCGCAGAGAACGCTACGGTCCGCAAAGAGACACAATGTCTCCGCAAGCATCTTTGTGCTGGATTGTCGCAGGCATATTGCATCGAAAAGAAAATCTTCTCAGGCACGAAGGGCTGCGATTGAGCTTGCAATGATATTGTCTCCGTTGCTCTTTGCGGACCACAGTTTCTTGTCCAATATGCTTGCGAAGATTTTCCTCGAAGATGCTCCGGAAGATCTCGCTGTAAAGCCCATGTACATGGGCCATGCTCGATGGTCGCAGGCATATTGCACCGAAAAGAAAATCTTCGCAGGCACGAAGGGATAGAAATGAGCTTCAAATGATATTGCATCGATGACTCTTTGCGAACCACAGTTTTCTGTCTATAGTGCTTGCGAAGATGCATCTACGACCGCTCGCTCTCTCGCAGCTTGCTTTCTGTGAACCACAGTTACATAGCTTATGCAATGTACTTGTGCTTCGCAGCTAGATCTTCGTGGGCGCATTGCAGAGCAAGCTGTAGTTTGGAAGGAAAACATACACAAGATCTTCATCCACACGTGTGTGTAAGATCGTATGGTCTTGAAGTGTGCATCGTACAAATGCAACGAAATTTCGTTTTCTATTGTCCTTCCCTCATTTTCATGTTTTTCGGGTTTGATTTTGTAGAACTTATTGTTCTAAAATTAGAATATGAAAAAAATTGGAAAAAAATAAAAATGAGAAAATAAAAATACGAAAACAAATTTTCGTTGCGTTCCAAAAATGAAAACATCAAGACCATAAGATCATCGCAAGCGTATTGCACCAGAAGAAAGATCTTGGCAGGCACAAATGTGCCTGTAAAGATCGAAAAAGGGTTTTTTAAGGTAGTACGAGCGCGCAATCTTGATTTCTATAGATTTTGTTCAAATTTTAACCAGACATTATTCATATCATTATGCATGTTTGAGTGAAATTTCAGAAGAGTCGACTATTTAGATTGGAAGATAATAGGTTTTAAAATTGCAACTTTTAACACTGCAGGATCTGCATTCAAATTTAGATAGAATAATTTTCCGTAAAAAATATTTGTCCTCTATAATAAGAAGCCATATGGCAACCCCGCATCGTTCCACGTATCTAATGACGTGACTTTGCGAGGCATATTTAAAATAATACTGCAACACACATTTTTATTTGGAAGTAATTTTTAATCGAACAAAGTTTTTAATTAGTTATGAATGAACCAACACTTTTATTTGTTAATGAAGATAACATAAACAATATAGAATATTAATATTTATAATGCAAATATTTTTTATGACTTGTCTTCTTATTATAGGAGACAAATATTTTTTTACGGAAAATTATTCTGTCTAAATTTCAATACAGACCCTTCAGTGTTAAAAGTTGTAATTTTAAAACCCATTATCTCCCAATCTAAATAGTCGACTGTTCTGAAATTTCACTCAAACATGCATAATGATATGAACAATGTCTGGTTAAAATTTGAACAAAATCTATAGAAAACAAGATTGCGCGCTCGTGCTACCTTAAATGGATTTAGAAATTAAATGGATTTAGGGAACATGAAAAATCTACAGAAGGAAGACGACCAGTTTGCTGAAAATCCTTCGATTTTTTGAGTTTATTTCGAAACATGACCCAAATAAAATATTTTATCGGCATAATGTTTGTATGCAATATCCACACAAATATTCTAAAATGTTCATACAGATATTTCGCCGATAAAATATTTGATTTCGCCCGATAAACTAATATATTCTGCCCATAAAATATTTAATTTGGGCCATGTTTCGAAATAAGCTTAAAAAAATGAAGCAATTCCAGCCCTAAAATCTAAAGTTTTCGAAGAATTTTTGCAACTGGCCTTTTTTGTATATTTTTCATCTTTTCTCCTTTTTACAATAGTTTGTAATTTTCAATTACCATACGAAGGTACGAAAAATGATTGTGATTTTATCGCACGCAAGTAGTCCATACACCAAGGCATTTTCTTACGATTCAATTTTTCAAATAACGATTGGGACGAAAGAGTGCATTTCATAGGTAGACATTTTAAATAAAAGGTGTTCAATTTTGTTACTATACTAATAGAGCTATTAGTAAAGGGGATATAAGCGACGAAAATTAATCGCATTACCTCTCACTCAACGTTTCGTCCCTTTCACTCATCGTTCCGTCTTTTCCATAAAAACGTTCCTTGCTCATATCTTCATTACCAATGGAGGTAGCGAAAAAAATGAGACATTTTTTATTGTCAATCCAAAAAGAAACATCTTTAATTTCACACTTTTTTCTACAAAATGCACTTTTCGTCACAATCGTCATTATAACGATTAAATTGTTTATAACGGGAAAAAAACGATTCTAGAACAAAATAAATGTCCTATTCGTATTGCCCGTACCCGAAACCATAAAGGACCACTGAAGATATTGAGCAGACCTAAACGTTAATACGCAAATGGTATACGGAAAAAGTGGATTTAGGACGTTTTCTTCGCTTGCATTTATTTCGAAAGTATATCTTGCAATATGGCGCACGTCATATCTCAGATTCTAATTGTTCGAATTACTTTAAATTTGGATTAGACATATTTTATAACATATTCAATCGACTGACCAGATAAACGTTTAAAGTCGTTATTTTTTGTCGAAAATCGACCTTTTCTTTAAAAACAGTGGTATTTATGCAATTTTTTAAATTTCGAAAATGTATCCGGTGGGTCTGTAGGTTTACCATTGTACTAAAAGTATATTTTTCCATTTTTGACTTTAGATGAATCCACTTACCGGAATTATGTACGCGACCGAGCAGTGCGGAGCCTTGAGATTAAATAACAATGATTATGTTGTTTATATATGAGGTATTCCAAAGGTTTTCGAACGGCCTAAAAGTCTGACCTTCTTCAATCTTTTTTAAAATTGGTGATGTTTTTGTATCATATATTTTGAGTACGTGACATTTTTTTCAGATTTTTATCGGCTCGCTAAATCGGCTAACTCGGAGATAAGATTTTACACGTGATAAAATTTCAAATGATCGTATCGTAGTGATCTTCTCGTCGTACAAAAAAATGTCCTCTACAAAAAAAGATGCGTTCATCTATGAACTATTTTGAAAAAAATTCAAAATTTTCCAAGTACTACAACACTAAAAAAAAATCTTTCATTTAAAATTTTTTTTACCTCAATCACTAGGTTGATCATGCTAAAATTTACCCTGAACTTTCTTTTATTAGTGTAAAATAACATGTGTACGTTTCATTCTTGGCTGGGCTTGCGTTCAGTTAATATCGTCGTCTTAAATTTAAGGGGAAACTGTTTTTGTTGAATAACTCGGTGATTTACAATTTTCAAGTAGAAAAGGTAATGACTAAACTTGTAGGAAATCGTCTGCTTTAAAACTTTGGTCATTGCAGTTTTTTCTCTACCATCGATATTTTTCGAAGTAAACCTGAAAAAGCGACTATTGCATTATCTCGTTCATTTTGAAATTTAGGTCATAAACGAACATAAACAAACTTGTAGAGAATGAAATTCTCGACAATTTTGGTCTGTACCTTTTTTTTCCTAGAGTCATTATGTAACGGCGTATGCCAACGGTAAAAAAACGAGAAGCGTGAAAATATTATTTCGCGAACCATTCGCTCTTTTCTTTTACCGTTGGCGTACGACCTTAAATATTCATTCCAGGAAAAAAAAGGTAGGAACAAAAATTGTCTCAAATTTCATTATCTAAAAGTTTGTTCATGTTCGTTTATGCCCTAAAGTAAAAAATAAACGAGATAATGCAACAGCCGCTTTTTTCAGGATTAATTCGAAAACTATCGATGGTAGAGAAAAAAGTGTAATGACCAAAGTTATAAAGCGCTCGATTTCCTACAAGTTTAGTCATTACCATTTTTACTTAAAAATTGTAAATCGCCGAGTTATTCAACAACAATAATTTTCCATTAAATTTAAGACGATATTAACTGAACTCAAGCCCAGCCGAGAATGAAACTTACACATGTTGTTTTATACTAATAAAAGAAAATTCAGTGTAAATTTCAGCAAGATCAACCTAGTGATTGGGGTAAAAAAATTAAAAAATGAAGGATTTTTCGTTTTTTTAGAGTTGTAGTACTTGGTAAATTTTGGATTTTTTTTCAAAATAGTTCACAGAAAAACGCAACTTTTTTTGTAGAGGACATTTTTTTGTACGACGAGAAAATCACTACGATATAATTATTTGAAATATGTAATGTAAAACTAGATCGAACGGAAGCGCTAATATCTTCATATGAGCGCTGTCGTTCGCAGCGCGTCACCAGCAAAGACTCGCTGAGCGGTGCGAAGTTCTTCGCACCGACCGATCACAGGCGCAGTCGAGAAAAGAGTCCATTGTTTAAATGATTGATTGCAAATTTCGTCACTGCATTTTTCTGCCAGTCGCCGGCAAACACTCACGGTGTGCCATTATGTACGTTAATATTTGGCGACGCGCTATACTCGAGAAGAAAATGCAATTAATTAGTTAGATAATTGAATGTGTAATGTAAAACTATATCTAACGGAAGCGCTAATATCTTCATATGAGCGCAGTCGTTCGCAGCGCGTCACCAGCAAAGACTTGCTGAGCGGTGCGAAGCTCTTCGCACCTACCGATCACAAGCGTGGTCGAGAAAAGAGTTTATTGTTTAAATGATTGATTGCAAATTTCGTCACTGCATTTTTCTGTCAGCCGCCGGCCAACACACACGGTGTGTCATTATTTATGTCAATATTTGGCGACGCGCTATACTCGAGAAGAAAATGCAATTAATTATTTAAATAATTGAATGTGTAATGTAAAACTAGATCGAATGGAAGCGCTAATATCTTCATATGAACGCTGTCGTTCGCAGCGCGTGACCAGCAAAGACTTGCTGAGCGGTGCGAAGCTCTTTGCACCTACCGATCACAAGCGTGGTCGAGAAAAGAGTTTATTGTTTAAATGATTGATTGCGAATTTCGTCACTGCATTTTTCTGCTAGCCGCCGGCCAACACTCACGGTGTGTCATTATTTACGTCAATATTTGGCGACGCGCTATACTCGAGAAGCAAATGCAATTAATTATTTAGATAATTGAATGTGTAATGTAAAACTAGATCGAACGGAAGCGCTAATATTTTCATATGAGCGCTGTCGTTCGCAGCGCGTCACCAGCAAAGACTTGCTGAGCGGTGCGAAGCTCTTCGCACCTACCGATCACAAGCGTGGTCGAGAAAAGAGTTTATTGTTTAAATGATTGATTGCAAATTTCGTCACTGCATTTTTCTGTCAGCCGCCGGCCAACACACACGGTGTGTCATTATTTATGTCAATATTTGGCGACGCGCTATACTCGAGAAGCAAATGCAATTAATTATTTAGATAATTGAATGTGTAATGTAAAACTAGATCGAACGGAAGCGCTAATACCTTCATATGAGCGCAGTCGTTCGCAGCGCGTCACCAGCAAAGACTTGCTGAGCGGTGCGAAGCTCTTCGCACCTACCGATCACAAGCGTGGTCGAGAAAAGAGTTTATTGTTTAAATGATTGATTGCAAATTTCGTCACTGCATTTTTCTGCCAGCTACCGGCCAACACACACGGTGTGTCATTATTTACGTCAATATTTGGCGACGCGCTATACTCGAGAAGCAAATGCAATTAATTATTTAGATAATTGAATGTGTAATGTAAAACTAGATCGAACGGAAGCGCTAATACCTTCATATGAGCGCAGTCGTTCGCAGCGCGTCACCAGCAAAGACTTGCTGAGCGGTGCGAAGCTCTTCGCACCTACCGATCACAAGCGTGGTCGAGAAAAGAGTTTATTGTTTAAATGATTGATTGCAAATTTCGTCACTGCATTTTTCTGCCAGCTACCGGCCAACACACACGGTGTGTCATTATTTACGTCAATATTTGGCGACGCGCTATACTCGAGAAGCAAATGCAATTAATTATTTAGATAATTGAATGTGTAATGTAAAACTAGATCGAACGGAAGCGCTAATATCTTCATATGAGCGCAGTCGTTCGCAGCGCGTCACCAGCAAAGACTTGCTGAGCGGTGCGAAGCTCTTCGCACCTACCGATCACAAGCGTGGTCGAGAAAATAGTTTATTGTTTAAATGATTGATTGCAAATTTCATCACTGCATTTTTCTGCCAGCTACCGGCCAACACACACGGTGTGTCATTATTTACGTCAATATTTGGCGACGCGCTATACTCGAGAAGAAAATGCAATTAATTATGTAGATAATTGAATGTATAATGTAAAACTAGATCGAACGGAAGCGCTAATATTTTCATATGAGCGCTGTCGTTCGCAGCGCGTCACCAGCAAAGACTTGCTGCGCGGTGCGAAGCTCTTCGCACCTACCGATCACAAGCGTGGTCGAGAAAAGAGTTTATTGTTTAAATGATTGATTGCAAATTTCGTCACTGCATTTTTCTGCCAGCCGCCGGCGAACACTCACGGTGTGTCATTATTTACGTCAATATTTGGTGACAGGCTCCATTCGAGAAGAAAATGCCATCAATTATTTACATAATTGAATCTGTAGTATAAAACTAAATTGAGCGAGAGCGCTAATATCTTCATGTCAGCGCTGTCATTCGCAGTGCGGCACCGGCAAAGACTTGCTGAGCGGTGCGAAGATCTTCGCACCTACCGCTCACAAGCGTGGTCGAGATAAAAGTCCATTGTTTAATGATTGATTGCAAATATTGTCACTGCATTTTGCAGCGAGCCGCCGGCGAACACTCACGGTGTGTCATGATTTACGTCAATATTTGGCGACAGGCTCCATTCGAGAAGAAAATGCCATCAATTATTTACATAATTGAATCTGTAGTATGAAACTAGATCGAGCAAGAGCGGTAATATCTTCATATGAGCGCTGTCATTCGCAGTGCGTCACCAGCAAAGACTTGCTGAGCGGTGCGAAGATCTTTGCACCTACCGATCACAAGCATGGTCGAGATAAAAGTCCATTGTTTAAATGATTGATTGCAAATATTGTCACTGCATTTTGCAGCGAGCCGCCGGCGAACACTCACGGTGTGTCATGATTTACGTCAATATTTGACGACGGGCTCCGTTCGAGAAGATAATGCCATCAATTTTTTAGATGATTGAATCTGTAGTATAAAACTAGATGGAACGAGAGCGCTAATATCTTCATATGAGCGCTGTCGTTCGCAGTGCGTCACCAGCAAAGACTTGCTGAGCGGTGCGAAGCTCTTCGCACCTACCGTTCACAAGCGTGGTCGAGAACAACTGCAAAAACAATTGTTTAAATAATTTTTTTGCGAAATTTTTACTTTACTGTTGTTTTTTATAGCGCGTAAGCAGCAATCTTTATTTACTGAGAGGTATAGAATGTACCGTATCTAACGACCATACCCGTGATCGAGAATAAATGCAAAAATTATTGTTTAAAAAATTATTTTTAAGTAATTTTTACACCGTTGTTTTTTTGCAACTCGTAAGCAGCAATCTTTATGTGCTGAGAGGTACAGAAAGTACCGTATCTACCGATCATACCCGTCATCGAGATTTGATGCAAAACCAATTTTTTAAACAATTATTGATACGGTTTGTTTTTTCAACGCGTAAGCAGCAATTATAATTGCTGTGAGGTATAGAAAGTACCGTATCTACCGATCATACCCGTGATCGAGAATAAATGCAAAAATAATTGTTTAAATGATTATTTTTACGTAATTTTTACACCGTTGTTTTTTGCAGCGCGTAAGCAGCAATCATATTTGTTGAGAGGTTTAGAAAGTACCGTATCTACCGATCATACCCGTGATCGAGAAAATGCAAAAATAATTGTTCAAATAATTATTTTTGCGAAATTTTTGCACCGTTGTTTTCGCAGCGCGTAAGCAGCAATCTATATTTGCTGAGAGGTACAGAAAGTACCGTATCTACCGATCATACCCATGATCGAGAATAAATACAAAAATAATTGTTTAAATTATTATTTTTGCGAAATGTTTACACCGTCGTTTTTTGCAGCGCGTAAGCAGCAATCGATATTTGCTAAGAGGTACAGAAAGTATCGTATCTACCGATCATACCCGAGATCGAGAATAAATGCAAAAAAATATTTTTTTAAACGATTATTTTTGCGTAATTTTTACCATGGTTTTTTGCAGCGCGTAAGCAGCAATCATATTTGCTGAGAGGTACAGAAAGTACCGTATCTACCGATCATACCCATGATCGAGAATAAATGCAAAAGTAATTATTTGAACAATTATTTTTGCGTAATTTTTACCGCTGTTTCTTGCAGCGCGTAGGCAGCAATCATATTGCTGACTAAGAGGTATAGAACGTACCGTATCAACCGATCATACCCATGATCGAGAATAAATGCCAACGTAATTATTTAAACAATTATTTCTGCGTAGTTTTTACCGCTGTTTTTTGCAGCGCGTAAGAAGCAATCATATTGCTGACTAAGAGGTATAGAACATACCGTATCTACCGATCGTACCCGTGATCGAGAATAAGTACAAAAATAATTGTTTAAACGATTATTTTTGCGTTATTATTTCTGCGTAATTTTGACCGCTGTTTTTCGCAGCGCGTAAGCAGCAATCATGTTGCTGACTAAGAGGTATAAAACATACCGTATCAACCGATCATACCCATGATCGAGAATAAATGCAAAAGTAATTATTTAAGCAATTATTTCTGCGTAATTTTTACCGCTGTTTCTGGCAGCGCGTAAGCAGCAATCATATTGCTGACTAAGAGGTATAGAACATACCGTATCAACCGATCATACCCATGATCGAGAATAAATGCAAAAGTAATTATTTAAACAATTATTTCTGCGTAATTTTGACCGCTGTTTTTGCAGCGCGTAAGCAGCAATCATATTGCTGACTAAGAGGTATAGAACATACCGTATCAACCGATCATACCCATGATTGAGAATAAATGCAAAAGTAATTATTTAAACAATTATTTCTGCGTAATTTTTACAGCTGTTTTTGGCAGGGCGTAAGCAGCAATCATATTGCTGACTAAGAGGTATAGAACGTACCGTATCAACCGATCATACCCATGATCGAGAATAAATGCAAAAGTAATTATTTAAACAATTATTTCTGCGTACTTTGTACTGCTGTTTTTTGCAGCGCGTAAGCAGCAATCATATTGCTGACTAAGAGGTATAGAACATACCGTATCTACCGATCGTACCCGTGATCGAGAATAAGTACAAAAATAATTGTTTAAACGATTATTTTTGCGTTATTATTTCTGCGTAATTTTGACCGCTGTTTTTTGCAGCGCGTAAGCAGCAATCATATTGCTAACTAAGAGGTATATAATATACCGTATCAACCGATCATACCCATGATCGAGAATAAATGCAAAAGTAATTATTTAAACAATTGTTTCTGCGTAATTTTTACCGCTATTTTTTGCAGCGCGTAAGCAGCATTCATATTGCTGACTAAGAGGTATAGAACGTACCGCATCAACCGATCATACCCATGATCGAGAATAAATGCAAAAGTAATTATGTAAACAATTATTTCTGCGTACTTTGTACTGCTGTTTTTTGCAGCGCGTAAGCAGCAATCATCTTGCTGACTATGAGGTATAGAACATACCGTATCAACCGATCAGACCCATGATCGAGAATAAATGCAGAAGTAATTATTTAAACAATTATTTCTCCGTAATTTTGACCGCTGTTTTTTGCAGCGCGTAAGCAGCAATCATATTGCTGACTAAGAGGTATAGAACATACCGTATCAACCGATCATACCCATGATCGAGAATAAATGCAAAAGTAATTATTTAAACAATTATTTCTGCGTAGTTTTTACTGCTGTTTTTTGCAGCGCATAAGCAGCAATCATATTGCTGACTAAGAGGTAAGAACGTACCGTATTAACCGATCATACCCATGATCGAGAATAAATGCAAAAGTAATTATTTAAACAATTATTTCTGCGTACTTTGTACTGCTGTTTTTTGCAGCGCGTAACCAGCAATCATCTTGCTGACTAAGAGGTATAGAACATACCGTATCAACCGATCAGACCCATGATCGAGAATAAATGCAAAAGTAATTATTTAAACAATTATTTCTGCGTAATTTTGACCGCTGTTTTTTTCAGCGCGTAAGCAGCAATCATATTGCTGACTAAGAGGTATAGAACATACCGTATCAACCGATCATACCTATGATCGAGAATAAATGCAAAAGTAATTTATTAAACAATTATTTCTGCGTAATTTTTACCGCTGTTTTTTGCAGCGCGTAAGCAGCAATCTCATTGCTGACTAAGAGGTATAGAACGTACCGTATCAACCGATCATACCCATGATTGAGAATAAATGCAAAACCGATTGTTTAAACAATTATTTTTGTGTCATTTTTACCGTTGATTTATGCAGTGCGTAAGCAGCAATTATAATTGCTGAGAGGTATAGAAAGTACCGCACATTTGTTGATGTGATAATTGTTGAAAATAATTAATTTTCTACAATCATCTCGCTGCAGAAAAGCGCGAGCCACCAAAAAGTAGAACTCTAGCTGCGAAATTTCGAATTTCCTACGACGTCGGCGTTGACAAATAAGACGAAATCCTTTGTCAGCGCTGACCATGCATGAGTGTGTGGGTATATACGTGTATTTACCCACACGAAGTGTGTAGTCGATGTGAAGGGACAGCATGCGGGAAGACAATCTTCAACCGCGTGCGCCCGACAGCGAATACACACTGACCCACGCTCACACACGCGTTGCGTGCGTGAGTGTGGAGACACACAATGGATGCCTTGACGCAAGGCGCCCGACCCCGTCGCAGCGCGCGTTCGGAACGAACACGCGTTCGTGATGAATGCGCGCTGTGACATCTAGCGGTAGGGAGCTGTAGCTCGTGTGAGCTCTGCCCTACCGACTCGAGCCGGGGCTGCGTCGAACGTTTGTTTGGGTATCATTCCCTCTTAACGACAAACGCCCGTTAATTAGCCAAAGTATATATACCCATAATTGGATAAATTCCCCTGTGCGGAGCTTTATGCGATAACGGTCGAAAAAACTTGGTGGAACGTTAAGCTCCCGAAGAAGATCCGAAGTGACTGGTGACTTTGCAGCCCGCGCCCTCGCCACCTCCCACCGCGTTTTCTTCTTCTTCTTCGGTACGCTTTCGCTCAAAGCTTTCTCTCGGTCCCTTTCGCCCCGGTGACTATGCCATTTCGCGCCCTGATTCCGCGAAAGCGACAGAGCTCTAAAAACGACTCCCTTCTTACCCCCTCCCCCTCCAAACTCCGGCTAATTAAGGACCGGGAGTTTCAATTAATTTTCCAGCTTATTAAATAATTAACTCGGGTACCAAGAGAATCGTCGTTGCGGCGGAGCTTTTATCTCGCATCCTTGCTAGCGCCGCGAGTTTTGAGCGTTTTCCGTTTCCTTGAGTACCGCGAAAGTTCAACCCCTGTATACGATATTTGCAGAAGATACGCCAGTACTAGGGGTGGCTCCCTCCGCGTAAGCGTTACGAGTTAGGCGACACTTTGAGATGTCGGATTTGAGCAGTTTTCGAAGTTTCACACTCGCTCGCAAAAAACCTTTTTATTCATCGACCTTTTCGAATCTTCGACTCGGGCGTAATGGCCCTCAACTTTTTCGCTGCGTGCGATTTAAATTTTAACATTCGCGAATAGGAAAGACACTGTGTGCGGGAGATCTGACCATTTCAGCTTTTTTTAAAGGGTTTAAGAGTAAAAGTCGAAAAATCACTTTTCTCCAAAATCAATATATTTCGACAACTTCGAAATTTGCATCGTTGGAATGCAACGGAAGTCAATTCTTTTGACTAGGAAAAGTTGCGAGGTCGATCTCTCCGATATCGATGAAATTTGGCATGCTTGGAGAATGGGTAAAAATAGGGGACACGTACTTTTTTACATCTGCAGATCCCAATTTTTGTAGGTTGAAACGCTCCCTTGAAATTGAAGTATTTTTCGTTTTTCGTCGATAACGTTTTAACGGTACCAGATATGAAAATATTCCAAATTGCAACAATGTTTATTTTTCAGGTACTATACATTGGAGATGAGAACGGTAACGGTATCGACGAAAAACGAAAAACACCCCTATTTTCCAGGGTGCGTTTCACCCCTTAAAAATCGGGTTCCGCACATAGAAAAAAAAGTGTCGCTTATTTTTACCCATTCTACAAGCATACAAAATTTCATCGGAATCGAAGAGATCGACCTCGCAACCTTTCCTTGTGAGTGCTCAAAAGTTTTTCGGCCCATTTGAACTACGAAAATCACTCAAACGTTTTTACGTCATCTTATTAGAGAACTAGGACCGTAAGTTGCGAATAAAAGCATTTGTATGGTGAGAATAGTAGAGGAATAAAAAAAATTGAAAGGCGTCGTTGCATTCCAACGATGCAAACTTCAAACATCTTAAATTTGGACAGTATACCATCTTATAAATGTTCCATGAAAATTTTTAGATGATCGGATCAAAATTGACAGATTTATAGGCTGCTATGTTGACGCCCGTCGGAACGCTCGGAGCGTCGTTCGAAACTTTAACCCTTCCTTGACACACTTATATTTGGCCACGGCTTCGACACACTGGCTCAATTTGGGCCGGATAGAACTTCATCCACCTGCCCTTAACAACCTTTCGGTCGGTTTTTATTTTAAAAAACCGGGATACACTTTAAACATTTCTTAATATGTCTGCATAATGAAAATTCGGAAAGTATAAAATAGAATTATTGTAAAAAAAAATTTTAATGCGTTCAGTTTTAGGAAAGTGAGCATTTGATTTTAAATTCGTCCGGGTCAAGATGATCCAGTGTGTCAAAGAAGGGTTAAACGCTTCTTTCTCGAAGGTACGTTTTCAAAGTCAGCAAGCGAAATATCTCGAAAACTACTGCATCGTTCTTTCTGAAATGTTTAGGGCGTTTTCTAGATGTAAAAATATAGTATGTGATCGTTTTTTTTTCATGTCTACTTGTCAATTTGATGAACGAAAAATCCAATTTTTTTCCCAAATATCAAGACTCACTTTGAACACGCGCAATTTTTTAAATTTATTTTGATATTTCGGAAATTCTTTCGATTGATCATGAGATGAACTGTTGTACTAACAAAATTTGTTCGATTTTTTATTATTAGATAACCTAGTTCAGAAGAGCATTGCTCACTGCAAAAGATTTCCCGGACATCGGCTGTAAATCGATTATAATTAAATTGCCTTCACGTATGATACTAGCATATTTTTACACAAAAAAAATACTGAGTGATTTTCAGATAATATTTTTTATAAAACCTCATTTTTGTAGACATTTATCCTCACGATTTTCTAAATTGAAAATGTTAAAAATGAGCTGTTCCCAACTGTTACAACTAGACATAACCCCGTCAATATCCAGCAAGCCTTCGTCCTCCGACTCTAATAAGAAAGTTGAATAAAAAAAACTAACAGAAAGTTGTCTACGCTTATAAATCATTATCAAAAATAGTCACTCCGCACGTTAAAAAAATCGTCACTAAATACTTATTCAATGTCCCGCCAGCCATGAGTGAAAAATTTAAACAAACGAGCAACCCCTCATCCGGAAGTGTGGCAGAACAGAAGCGAAGAGAAGCGCGGAAGAGTCTGAGGTAATTGCAAAAAGCGATAAAACAGTCTCAATTGAGAAATGTAAAAAAAAGTTCGCCCACAAGGAAGAGTCGCCCAGAATGCGAAGAAAAAAAAGATTGGCGCGTGTACTCGGTATACAGTGCCGAGGAATAAATTAGAAATATTAAATTAAACGCCGTTCGAATTAAAAGCTCGGCGTCCAGGGCCGACATCGCGCACACCACCATTGACCCCCTCCGCCGTTATAAATAAAGTTAGCTGGTAAATGAGCATTCCCGAGCGTATTCGCGTTTCGAAGTGATTTATAAAATACGCGAAATTTTACGGTGAGCCGGAGCCCAACGGGGCAAGCATGGACATACATGAGGAACGTATATCATAAAGTACATATGTGGGTGGATAATAGCTATGGTGTGTAAATTACCATGTATAAGCGTGTCTACGTGTAGGGGAAAGTGGGGTACATGTCGCTATTTTCTAACGATTTTTTTGCAAAAAGGTTAAAAATACCAGAATAATGGAATCGAAAAAAATGTGCGGTTTGGCTCATTGTACCCCATGGGTGGGGTACAATGTATCATATAGGTGGGTATAATGTGTCAACTACTGCGAAACGTAGAGTACAATGAGGCGGTTGAAACTCTTAGATTTTTCTAACATAGATAACAGATTTTCACACATAACATTACGAACCCAAACAATCTCAGCATATCAGTATCGGTATAAAATCGGTAATATCACAGGAACGTCTTATTTTTACAAATCGCACGTCGTTGACAGCGGCCAGTGATACATTGCGCTTCTTCGGAGCGTCGTCACTTCTTTGTTTTCTCATTGGGAGTCGGGGCATTGTGCCCCACATCTCGGCGATACCTTGTGCCCCACTAGTTAAATATTTGATTATTGATTAAAATAACTATTAATTAAACTACGAATGGAAAAACACAAGTCATTGAGTTCATCATGAATAATAAAAAGATCGATGAGGACCGAAAACCCGAACCGCTACAGAAAGTTACGTTTTTTTTTTCACGTTTTTCCGGCGAGCGAAATATTTTTTTTCCAAGCCTCAGATCAATTTTTAATTTTCAGTAATTCTTTGTGAGCTGCTATCGACTTTGTTTTAGGCCTGACGAAACTAAATATAAATCGCGTTCCAAAACAAAAAATTTCGATATTTACGAGCTGCGAACCTCCGAGAAATCGCATCTAGCTTAGTGCCCCGTGATACATTGTGACCCGCTCTCCCCTATTTGTATGCACGTAAAGCGAAGCGTTCGGGACTAGCGCGGACGATTCTTTATCCGGGTAGCTGCTGAGAATTCATGCCTTGGTTCCTTATTACGATGGCTAGCTAGCTTTCTCGCGTGTCTCGTACACCTGTCAATGTTTAAGGGGTCTTCTCACGTTAGACGCTAAAAAAATGCTATTTTCATGATTTTTTGATAGATTTACATTATAGATATCGATATGTATTTCGAAAAAATATTTATTCAAGTCATTATTTATAAACGGAAATGGTAGTTAAAAAATGTCCAAAAAATTGTAGGTCTGCGCTGTTGATGAAATCTCGGAGATGGATCATCCGAAACAAAAAAATCAAACGGTTTTAGATTCAGTATGTTACTGGCTATAGCGCATATTATACGATTTTTGATATATGCAAAAATAACAAAATGGCGGGCATTTTTAGAAAAAACAAAAAAACGTGTTTTTTCACCATTTTTGGCCAAAAAATAGTACATATGATTTTTTTTAATCCTTGATATGCGCTATAGCTATAGTTGTAAAGATTATGTGGTTCAAATTTCATGCGGATGGGTTTGTTTGGGTTCGAAGATTTGGAAGATTTTATCAACAAGCCGTCGAAAAATGTTGTTTCGAGAAAAACGCGTTTAAGGGGTTAGGTCACAGTAACAGGTATAAAATCATGTGCGAATTTAACAATTTTTTTCGTATGAAAAAGTGATTCACTCATAAAATTAATTACACATCTATTTAGTATGAATATCAAGCTGTTAGAAAATATATATATATTTTTTTTTCGATGGACAAAATGGCCGACTTCTAATATTTTATTTTGTTATCTTTTTTTTAGGCGCTCCGGGGCGTGACATTTAGCATCCACAATTTTTTACCTAGAACAAAAAACAAAAATGCTCGTCAATCTACATTAAAATACCTAGAGAAGTACGTGCCCAATTTAAAAAAATATTGTTTTATTCCAAAGTTGTAGGTAATTTTACCTTAAGAAATGAGTTTTCAGTGAAAAATTTCGTTATAACTGCTTATAAACTGCTCATAAAATAAAAAGTTTTCGATTAATCAGAAATTCCGTACGTACTTCTCTGCGAAATGCAATTAGGAACAGAACTTTTAAATTTGAAGTACATCGAGTGAAAATAGTTGAAGTAATTTGTCACGTCAATTGGAAAAAAGCTGCTTCGAGAAGTTTCGAGTAGTCGGTCATTTTGTATATCGAAAAAGAAAATTCTAACAGCTTAATATTCAAACTAAATGAATGTGTAATTAATTTTATGAGAGAATCAGTTATTCATATGAAAAACCATTCTTAAATTCGCACATGATTGTATACCCATTACTGTGGCCTAAGGCCTTAAAGTTTGTTTCGGTTACATAAATACATCAAAAAAATTTGTATACATTTTAAAACTGTTTTTATTAAGTGTAACAACTTTTATATCAATATCTTTAATATAAACCTATTTTAAAAAATCATGAAAATAGCCGTTTTTTAGCATCTAAAGTGAGAAGGCCCCTTAACTCCGTCCATGGGAAGCGACTCGATTCCCACCCTCCTCCTCTGCCTTCCAACTCCTGTGTACCCTCCCTCCCGCTGCTCCATCATCCCTTTTATCCTGGAACGTATGAGCCAGTGCATCCTTTCAACCCCCTCAGCCGTGTGTATCAGTATATACGTGTCCTAGCACGTGAACTATAGGCCCCAGTAACTATATAGCTCCCAGACGGGGTGCGCTTATTACGCGCGAAAACGGAAATGTACGAGCGCATAAACCAGGCGAAATGTTCTTTAAGAGGGCACAAGGTGTAGACCGCTTTTCGAGCAGGATAGCAGTTCGAGCCGACCATGAAAGGGCCTTGGTGCGCCCGAGCCTGCTGGGAACGTTCGCCGGACACCGCGTGTAGCACTGCCCTCCAGGAATATACCCTAATTCGAATCCAGTCGCAGCTTTATCCCAGCTGGACTGGACACGCGGGGTGGAACAGATTTTCTTTACTGCTCTCTCTCTCTCTCTCTCTCAGCTGGGGGGAGGACTCGTGGCAAAAAAAGCACGAAACGGGCAAATATCACTCGGGGAAGGGCACGTTTGCCACGGGAATAAATGATGGAGATCCGAAGAGAAACAATCTCCGCCGTGTGCGGCCGAGTCGAGAACTTGGAGTGAATAATGCGCGGGGGAGGAAAAAAAGAGACGCCTCGTGCAGCAACGTTGCGAAAGCAACAAAACTGTTTCGGCATTCGAATCGCGTGAGAAGGCGATTTATCCACGATGCCAGGAACTTCTCCCTCGCCCCTTTTATCGCAGTTCCACGTGGGACCTTCGAAGGAGGGTTGCACGTCCTTGCGGTGCCGAGCCAGGATCGCGGAGCCGAAAAATTCGCGCTCGTCTACTCGGCGATGCAAATGTTTGCGCTTGCAGATTCGTCGGTAGGTTATCCAAGTGGGAGGAAAATGGACGCGGTGATTTCTTTGCGGGAAAACTCGGGAAACGATTTTAGATTCAAAAATGGCAAAATGGACACAATTTTCAGCTACGCTACTCGAGCACCACTATCCCAACGTCTCTAGATCCTACCGTATTCGTATAGAGATTTGATAGGGACGCCGAACGTAGGAAGTCCACACTGGAATTCAAGTGGGTTCCACCCTTGCGTTTGCCGAAACTTCTTCGAAAACAATTGGCCGAATGACAATTTCCCTAATACAATTTTCCGAAAGTATTATTTGCCGAATAAACAATTTCCCGAATACAGTTTATCGAACGGTCAATTTATCGTACACAATTTGCCGAATGCAGAATTTCTAGAATGCAATATCCCGAATGGATAGTTCGCCGAATGGACAATTTCCCGAATGGATGCATTTTTTTGGGGTTCGTTTGGGTTTGTTTGAATGAAATATAAATACAATTTCTTTTATATTAGAAAAAATAAAATTGTGTCAGAAAAAAAGAAACAAAACAAATTTAAAAAGGAGCCGGAACCCACCACGTCCACGTCGTTGATTCTGGGTTATGCTAAGTGTGGAGACGTATATTTCTGGCGCCTGCTAATATCGGAATCAATAACAGGAAAATTCTACAGTTCAAGGAAAATTCAACGCGAGAAAATAGGTTTCCCGAACAAATCGTCGAATATATTTGTTCGGGAAATGTTTCATTAGAGAAATTGTTCATTCGGGGAAACATTCATTCGAGAAATTGTCCATTCGAGCACTTGTTCATTCGGGAAATTGTCCATCCGGGGAACTGTCCATTCGGGATATTATGTTCCAGAAATTTTTTCACTTTGAAAATTGTTTCTTCGGTAAATTGTTGTCGGGCAATTGTTCTTTCGGAAAATTGTCATTTGGGCAATTGTTTTTTGAAAAACTTTCCGCAAAGCTCCAGTCTATTTCTCGATTGACGTCGTTTAAGCATTTTTCTATTCGAATTCTCAACCGGAATTTCTTGGATCTCCCATAAAAAATAATCCTTCGTGATCCCGTGCACAAATTCGTTGGGCAAGATGCACCCACATATCGTACATTGGATTCCAATGGGGAATCCCTATTAGAATCCAATGTACAAGCGTCATGATTTAGTATAGGGATCCAATGCGATGACCCATTGGATCCTCATCAGAAAGAAGGGACAAGTATGGGAATCCAATTCGATCCCTACGACAATTTCTGCACGGGGAGAGAAAATCTTCATATGCAGACAGGTCCTACCAGCGAAGTAAATGTGAGCTCGGAAAAATAATGACTTTGGCTGACTAAAACCTTCATTGGGACATGCCAATTGATATTAGTAAGACAGTATTGTTGCCTACCGTCTATTTTATTATAATACAGACCTTTTTGAAAACGTCTGTGAAAACCATTTAAAGATACTCATAAAATTGGCCGAATTATAGAAATTATAAGGAGAGCGCTTGACATGCGCAGTCGAGACGCAGCAAACTTTAAGGCCGTCTTTCTCAAAACTCTGTTTTTCAAATCGGCAACCACGATATCTAGATAACCAATTGGCCGATTGAGCGCATATTTTGGCATGCACCTTTAGTAGATTCTTCAACATTGGTAGCAGAATTGAGTCGAAATAATTTTCTTTTCATATATCACTCGTACAATGGTCAGGAAAATAGGAAAAATTGATAGTCAAAGCTTAACATGTCGTCATTTTGTAAACTTTTTTTGCCGAATCTGGTAGGTACCAAACATTACAACACTCATACAGATAAAAAAATTGTTCGGTTGTTTTTCACATCCATACATCGTCCACAGCGCTGGTCGCCAATTAGGGGCGTTTTCCGCGCACCGTTGTAAGTAAACCCACAAAAAACCATAATCCATTTTGTTGCACATATTCTTGAAAGGTCAATGGACATGTGTCAATAAATTCAAAAAACAAACTGAACACTTTAACACTTATTCCATCCTAAAAATCACCTCCAAAACAGTGCTCTAGACAACAATATTGCCTTAAATAATTATTTATCCGATGGAACTAACGAACACTGCGAATAATCAAACATTTTAGTCATTCATCTTAATATTTCGCTGGTCACCCGTGAGCGAACAATTCCATCGATGCAAGTGACTTTCTTCGTGTCTGGACCTTATCGAAGCCGCAGATTGAACGCAGGAAAGGGCGGAATGCACTTGGCCCAAAGTAGGTACTCTTGCTGTACTCTCGTGATGGCCAATCAGTGCAAACCTTCCTTACTCCAGATTGTAGAATTGCGGACTTTTGCGAGCCCACGCCATTATACCATTCGCAATATATTTCATTCGTATTCGGATCCCGCGCGATGTATCGTCCCTACCAAGGCGCCCAGAAATACCGCACGGGTTTATACAAACAGAGTAAAGGGGAAGGAGCTACAAGAAGATTCAGTTTTTATGTCGTTCGCAACCCAAACCCAAACTCGCGCTCTCCGTACGCGCATGGAGAGCTGGAGAAGTAAAAGAGGAGCATATACAGGCTTGAGAGCCAAGGTATACGGAATATCCGGACGACCGCACTGCACAGATGCTGGCAATATTGCTCGCTCCCCCACCGGTCTCTTTTATGGATATTGCACGCGGTAAAGGAACCACCGTGTACTTACTACCACTTTCAGGACAGTCGGCAGGGGACCTCCTTACGTTGAGATCTTCCGCTCCCAGCGAGAAGAAGCCCCGGAGCATTCCTGGATATACTTTCTCCATACAACCGGAAGCCATGTGGGATGCCATGTGCTGAAATATTATTATATTACCCGGGTCATCCTTGTCGCTCGTTGTCCCATACCTAGAGTCACCTCGTGCCGTCAGATAAACGCTGAACTACCGCCGTAGCATAGAATTCACGAAGAGCACTTCCAGCCATGGAAGACCATGAAAGTCAAATTTTTCGTTAACCCGCGCTCGAATTTATCGTGGACGACACTTGGGTAACGCGGTACCGGATGGAACTTGTAGAATCTGATACGTCCGGTGACAAACGCGGACAATGAAATTGGATTACTGCCAATGGAAAGGCTGCTGAGTTCATAAAGTAATTCAAGAGGCGTGCATTGTTGCGACGCAACGAAAGTTTTTCCGGCTATTTTAATGTCTTTCTTTGTATTAAAAAAACGATTTAACTGCAGATTATTGATCGACGATCTTGACAATGGCTCAGGGATTCATGGGGCAACATCTGCCGAAAGAAATAGATGCGATTTGAAAACATAAGTTTTCATTGCCTTCTAACGATGCAACCTTCAATGTCACGAAGAATGCAACGAAATGATTTATTTCTCATTTCTCAAATATTCCTCGACGGATTTGAGCTACTCAAATCATGCAAATATTTTTGAGGGTCCTTATTTAGCGGTTTACAACCTGAATCTGACAAATATGATTTTGGATAGATACAAAAAAAATATTTAAAAAGTAGTTGCGGTAACCAGTGCAGAAATTTGCTGGGGAATCCCCAGATCCTGCCACATCCCTATAGGGATTTGATACGCCGCACGTAGGGAGTCCACATTGGAATCCTGGTGGATTCCGTACTATCTCCTGATTGGCGTCGTTTGAGAACTTTCCCAAAAACAATATCGCTTCGTGATCCCGTGCTCAAATTTGTTGGGGAGTCCGAAGATGAACCTACATCTCCATAGAAATTTGTTAGGGACACCGCACATATAGGGAGCCCTCATTGGGATCCGGTTGGATTGTGCACTGTTCCCCGATGAACCCCGTTTGAGAATTCCCACCACGTTTCAATAGAACATATGTGTAAAGTCACGAGAAAAAACTCGGCCTGTTGAAACATAACCTGCACACTTTGTGACCATGTACGTGTGTGGTGACATTGCGTCAAAGTGCAGTAAAATAAATAACAACCGATAATTATAGTGTATTTTCAGTTATGTGATTGAAATCGAATTTTAAGATATACTTTTCGAAGCGATTTATGCGTTTTAAGATAAGATTTCTACTTTTTAAAGACCCACTTATTTTGTGTATGAATAATTCTCCCAAAATGATAATTTTGCATGTACCATGACTTGTTTAATAGATGCCATTAAACAAGTATACATTTGTATGTTTTTTTGGAATACAACAGTTTGAAACATTTCGAAATCTTCCTACGAAACAGATTTGGCAGAAAGATCGTCGTTAGCCTTTTTTTCTAAATTTTGAGTATGGAAATCATTCCTCTGGAGTGCAACTTTCCAGACTTCATACACCAGCAAGCTGAAGAGGTACTAAACGTTTAAAAACAAAAGAAAAAAACATTCTTTGAAATCATTAGACATTTATTTAATTCCTCCCTGAAACATACAAAAATAATGAGCACAGGTATCGCACAATAAATAACGAAATTTTGTAACCGTTTTTCTCAATCATTTCTCGGGAGAGCTATAAATCAATTCATATATTGTGTGACGGGTGACGCTAGCTGTTCATGCTTGCCAGAGCGAGATCAATATTCAAAGAAAAAGGAGAAGACGATATTAATCAATCAATACAAACTGGATAAGAAACATTTGGCATCATACCTCTGGCCCTGCCATTTCTTTCGATCATGATTAATTTCTCAAAACTGAAAAATCATTGTGATCCATACGGAGTTATATTTTATCGATTAGAACTGACAACAATTGCAGTTTTTTAATTAAAAAGAATGAAATATTTTGTTCATAAATTTTGTTGTCCTGCTAAGTAATAATTTCGGGAGAATCACCCATATCTATATATTTTGTTCAGAAAATTCAACTTATAGAATGCGACGAGATTCATCAAGAATCGTATCGGATTTTGTTCGATAATGTGGAAATCCTTTAGGATTCGAATTTGATCCACACATTCCAATAGGGATTCCAATGGGGAATCCCGATGAGAATCAAATGTACGAACGTGACGTTTAAGTATACACATCTAATGGCACATGACGTTATCCAATGATCCATTGGATCCCCATCAGGAAGTAGTGACAAGTATGGGAATCCAGTTGGATCCCTACGACACTTTCCGCACGGGAAGGTATACGGGGAATGCTCGACGTCTACCTTGGTTGGATTCAATAACGGCAAACATCGCTTTACCTACGGTTGCTCGTTAAAGTACTACGATAATTAAAGTATAATCAGCACTTGGCGATGCCTTATGAAATTCCGTCTAAATACCAGCCGACCATTCGTTCCGGCGAATGGAGAAGATCTTGGTAACGTTCCAAGCAAGCTGCGTGACACACGAGTATACCTGTGGAATACGAGATGCTTCGAAAATATTTCCTCGCAAACGAGAGATCCCCGGATAAAAGTGTACCATGTGGAGAAGTAGCGTGTGCCTCGGGGACCAGGAGACGGAACAATATTCACACACGGTTGAGTACTCACCCCAGATGTGTGTATACATCTACGTATGGGATGACGCGAAAGGTGCGAAAAGCCGCTTTTACGAGTTCGTCGCCTTCTGACTGCGCCATATCGATCCATTCTCAGTTCACCATAAAACGCAACGTACGATTTTCCGTCGCCACTTTCGTTTTACCTATGCGTCCCTTCGTATGTATCTGCTTCTTTCGTCCTTTCAATGTGTCCTACATGTCCGCTCTGCTTTTAGGATTACTCGTCTTCCTCTTCATTTTCTTCCAGCCTATCCTTTCGGAGGAGCGGACTAATTGTTTTAAGCTTCCGGAAACCGGCGGCCGTTTTTATCGCGTTTGGAAAAAGCGAAGATACCGTCCGGCTTCTGCGTTTTACCATGGCCCATACGTACACTCGCACTTATTTTTTTATCGCCGCGAACATGCAATATTCCCGCGGCATAGATAACGCTCAATGGTGCAAATAGTAGAAACGCGTAACCCAACGATCCTTGGCTCGTTTACGACAGTTTTGTATATTCCGCTGGCGAGCTGAATCATGAAAGATATGAGGGCCAACGTTGTCTCAATTTACCGCCGTGTCGTTGTACGCGTACATTCGTACTATCGCCCATATATTTCCTACCGCGCCGTCTACTCCGCATTTCATCTTTGTCCCGCGTTTCACGACTATGTCGAAAAGTGACGTCGAGGACGCGAGGAAAGTTATGCGAGGCTATCAAACCTCTCTCTGGAGCGCTGCAACGTTGGGATAAAGAATCAAAATTGCGCAGGGCCTTGCTCGCATCTTTCGGGGGCTCCGAATTGCCAGGAGCATGAAATTCCGTAGTAAAATTCGCACCGACCCCTTTGCTCACACCTTCCAATCTTTCGGGAACTTGAAACTATCGGGAGGATGAAATTTCCTGGTGAAATGTAAGTAAAACGTATGCAGAGGGTAGCGGTACTTCATCCATCACGATGAAGCATACCCAAGCTTTGAAAGCGTTCGTCGTACCTTCGTTTCTTCCTCCGGATACCGGAAATATGAAGTCGAGAAATGTCATTCCGGAAATGGCACACCGGAAGAGCTGTTGTCAGGATCCAATATGGAGTCCCGATTTCCTTGATTCCAGGTATCAGGACAGTAATTTCGGGAATGATGGACGTGGATGGTCGTGTATTTTATATTTTGCAGACTCGGAGCAGTCGCCGGCCGTCTATCTTAGGGACGATCCGTTGTTCGGTACACTTCAGTTGCAGCAGCACAGCGAGCTGAGGGCGCCCACTGCTGAGCGTGCAGCGTTCTATCTTGATGCTGCAGTTGCTGGACGTCAACGCGAAGACGGTGATGCCCACATGTTGTACACCCTTCACGTCTATCAGTACAGCGTCGCCGGCAAGGGTGGAGGTACGTATCAAAAACAGCAGTAGCAGCAGCAGCTTCACCGAACCGGCGTTTACTCACGATCACTCGTAAATTCGTGCAACGGTCAGCACACTCCCGCGAATGCATACGAAGCTTCCACGCGTACGAGGCAACGTCCTCGGATCTCCCTTTCTTTTCGCGAAAGCTCCACTTGACACAATTACGCCATTGTGACGTTATTGTTTCACTCCCATGCCCGCTACCCGCTCAATTACGGTTATAAGATGCATTGCAAGTTGCGATAGGTAAGAGTGAGTGACGATAAAAATATTTATCGCCCGTGGCACTTTTAGTGCCTTATAAAAGCCGGGGCTTTTTTCCCTCCAACGGTACTGCAGCTTAATAGCTCTTCCGCCCCGCGTAAATTTTACAGTCCGTTCGCCGTTGCCATCCCCGTAGATTCGGCGGATTATCCGATCGCGCGAGAAAAGGGAACCGAATGAACAAAAGTTGAACGAACGCGGTGAATTTACAGTTGCCGGTGGAAGGAGCAGGCTTCATCTGATGGATCTCGGGAATTCGGATCGTGGCAAAGCCTCGGGTGGTATACCCCTCTCGGGCTTGGGTAACATACTACTCGCGATATTCAACGGACAGAAGCATTTGCCCTACAAAGAGCACAAGTTGACCCAACTGTTGAAGGAGTGCCTGGGCTCGTTGACCTGTCACGCGGCGATGATCGCCCACGTTTCTCCCAACGCTCAACACTACACCGAGACACTGACAACCGTGCAACTGGCCTCGAGGATCCATCGGATGCGAAGACGAAAGATCAAATTCGTCGGTGGGGGGACGCAGGGAACGGGAAGTGGCGGTAGCTCCGGGGAGGAAGCTGCCGCGAGGCAAACGAGCGAGTGCGATCCGAGCTCGAGCGACCTGTCGGCCGATACCGTGATATACGTTGGTCCTGGTGCCGACGACGCCACGGACGGCGAACATCCACCGGTCTACCTGCCGAGCTTGAACTCCGGTGATCAACGTTGTGCAATGGGCCGTGTCCTGCGAGGTTCCGCGGCCGAAAGGCCCAGCAAAATACCCGAGGAACGTAGTCCCGCTCACAAAGCCACAAAAGTCGTCAAAGCCCTCACCCAGACGGCCTCAAAGCAAACGTCGCCTGCTCACAGCGTGACACCCAAAGCGAGTCCAGCGAGAAAAGCTTCGGCGAGCGGGAAAGCGTCCTCGAGTGCCAAAGTTTCGGATTCGCCAACGAGCAAGATGCCGGTCGTTGCCACTTCGGGTGGTTGTTCCGACGAGCAGTGGATAGACGGCCCGAGAATCTCAAAGTCGAAAGTTGCCGAGGCTAGGCACATGCTCAAGGAGGCCCACCACAAAAGAGAGACTTGGATAGACGGTCCTATGCAAGCAAGCGGGCCGCCATTGCTTCACACCCAGCAACTTTCTTCGGGCTATGGCTTCATGGACAATCACAAGAAGATCATGATAAGAAAGTGGGTAGAGAATCAATCGTCGCAGATTCAACGTGCCAAACACGCGTCCTCGAGAACGGATGCAAAAACTACCGGACAGTCATCTGGCATATTCAAGGAAATGACGAGCTTCAAGTGCAGCGACGACAACGAAGACGACACGTCGATGTCGACGGTGGACAGCGACAGCTTCAAGGCCACCGACATCGAAGATATCACGGAAAAATTAGGTGCTAAGTTGAATCTACTGAATGTCAAGTCCAACACGGATTCGGGCCTCGATCTTACCGCCAGTCCGGTGATGGAGGACAGCTTGGACAAAAGCAGAGTCGACACCCAATACGACGAGGACGATGACGAAGAGATTGTCGTTCCACCGCCGTTGCCTCTCATCGAACCACTCAGCAATGGCGTGAGTCGAGAAGTTTCCATGGAAAGTCTCAATCTGTCGCACAAGGACATCATGCTACCGTCCAGACACTCGCTCTCCTCCGAGGACGAGATACTCGAGATCGTCGAGGTCGAGGACCTCGAACCCGTACCCATGCAAGATTCTTGTCTTCAAGTCACCGAGGAAGACATCGCTCTTTGCATGGGAGAAAATCCGTTGCCGGAAAGCGATCAGGAGGAACATCCGCTCAGGATACTGAGCCAGGAAAATCTCACCGTCGTGTCCACCTTCACTGGTGAGTCTCGATGCTTGTGCTCCATTGTCCGAATTTCATTTCTACCTAACCGTCAATCGACCTAGGACACGTTCTCACCATCAACGTTTCATCAACGACCATTGTCTTGAATCTTGATTCTACGTTTTGAAACTATTCGTTTCAGACTCGATGTCAGTGATGTCGGACACGGATAGATACAGATCGCACTATCCGCCGTCCGTGACCGCTGGCGTCCTACCCCGGCCTTATTTCGACCACGAGGACTTCCTCGAGCAAGAGACCAGACACAAGTTCGACCAATTGGCACGTCTCCACGAGCTTTATCAGAGCAAACTTGCCCTCGCGAACGTCTCCAATTCTGCGACCTACCAGAGAGAGAACTCGTCTTCCGTGAGCGTCCGAGACACCCCATGTAAGATCAAACAAATTAAACTTTCAATCGATCGGCCGTACATTCAAGGACCAAGTTTTCGGTCGCACTTGATAACCCAGATTACCCTGTACGACGGACGACCGTCCCAATATTTGGTAGTTTGGATGTCTAACCATCATGGTACAGTCGTGCTGTATATTGAAATGGGAAAAAATTAAAAGAAGGCTAGTTTTTTGACAAGTGATTTTGTAGGTGCCGCGGGCGCTATATCCAAGTTTGCCTAAAAATCGTTTAATTTTTTATGAAGGGGGATGGGGTGGATTAATGTCAAACTACAACCCCCACGAGGTCGGCGCCGAGAGACAAAATGTTCAGAAAAATCCGGGCTTTATATTTGTCCACAGCGCCGAAGTCGTAGAAGTTCATTTTGGAAGTGAAAAAGTGGGGTGAAATTTTGAAAAATCAGTTTTAATTCGATAACTCTTCAGGAAAAATTCATACAATTTATGTTCAAATGGGAACGTTTTAGCCTTTGAAAAAACGCGCCGATCGAGTATATAATCATCCCTCTCCAATAATATCTTCACCCCCAAAAATGGTTGAAGTATCAAAAAAAAAATGTTTTTTTAATAACTCAAAAACAATCGATTTTTCGGGGATGGTTTAAATGCATGAAATGTAGAGAATAATTTTCTCCATATTTTCGTTTCTATGGACCACCCTTGAACTTTGCTTTTAGCAACCACTCTAGGAGGTTAAAAATTCAAAATGAAATTCTGAGAAAACTATTAACCGAAAATAAAGAGATACGAGTTTGGCGCTGTGGATAAAAATGTAGCTGAGGGTTCAAGCTACGAATTGTTGCATGGCGGCGAATTCGTGGGGTCGATAGTTTTCTCAGAATTTCATTTTGAATTTTCAACCCCCGGGAGGGGTTGGAAAATCAAAATTCAAGGGCGTTCCATAGAAACGAAAACATAGAGAAAATTATTCTCTACATTACGTATATTTCAACCATACACGAAACATCGATTGTTTTTTAGTTATTCAATAAACGACTTTTTTTGGATTTCAAAATTTTTTGGGGGGTGAAGATATTATCGGAGAGTGATGATCGCATACTCGATCGACGCGTCTTTTCAAGGGCTACAACGTTCCCATTTGAACAAAAGTGTACGAATTTTTCCTGAAGAGTATTGAATTAAAACTGATTTTCCAAAATTTCACCCCCAAAATGAACTTCCACGACTTCAGCGCTGTGGACAAAACTGAAGCCCGGATTTTTCTGAACATTTTGTCTCACGGCGCCGACCTTGTAGGAGCTGTAGTTTGGCATCAATCCACCCACATCCCCTTTTCATCCCCTAAAAAACCCTGCACTCCGATTTTTAGACAAACTTTCATTTAGTAACGGCAGCACCTACAGAATCACCTATCAAAAAACTGGCCTTCTTCTCATTTTTTGCGATTACGGGGTTTCTCAGCGACAGCACGACGGTACTATCAACTCGTTTTCGTAGTTTCATTCATTCCGTCGCAAAAATGACTTGGTTCGTTCTAAGCCTATATGCAAAATTTGGAATTGATCCAATCCGTTGTTGCTTGAGACTCCTTCAGCTGTTGATGACATCTTCGATACTATGAGATCTCAAAAAGACCTTTTAGCAATTGAAAGTTCCATGATCAAACCGCTAGTCCAAAACAGACTCGAAACTGTCAATTTGTTCATGATATCAAGCGTTTACGATGGAAACATTGGAGTTTCATTCAGTAATGAAGTTTGGTAAATCAAAACATTTTTAGCGGCCACAGTCTTCCGTCCACCTTCGCGCTGTCAGTCACTATCGTTGTCGGACGTGCTTTTCAACGATGCAGCGAGCAATCACGGCAGTATATACAGCGAGCCGGCGTACATCGCCGGGAAGAGCGACCAGGAGAAGATATGCGACAATTGCCGTCAGAGCATGTCACGTCCGGCAACAGCCTCGTACTGGTATCCAAGCAGTGTAGCTCATCTCGCTAGTCCACGCAGATATTGCGGCAAACTCGGCGAGTGTAATATTTCGAGTCTGAGACATCCGGATGGTGCGTCAAATCCCAATCTGAAGGAGGAAATCGAGAGGATACCCGGAAACGGTGCCTCGGGCTCCGATCCTGAGGAAGAATACATCGAGGCCAAGAAATTATTCACGACTGCCGAAAGATCGGAAAGAACGGTCACTGGAAAGTCCGATATCGAGGAAGATACTAAAATACCAGGTAACGTTTTTTTTCGTCTACATCGATTTGGGTTTTTTTTTAAATATTTTGGAGTTTTTCGGGAGTGCATTGAACGGCGGTTGAGGGCTTCGGCTACTGTGATGACCTGAAAATCAGGGTTATTAGAAAAATAATTTTGAAGGAATAAGTAGGATGATTGAAAAATCGGTTGGACATTTATTTCTATTTGCATTAACAAAGCCGTCTACCAAATTTCATTTTACAATATTAATAAGTATAGAAGTCATAAACAACCTCGTGAAGGACTTTTTAATGTGAGAGGGTCAATTGTTTACTTGATTTTAGGCACCCGGTTGATCTGAACAAAAAAAAAGATATTTTCTTAAAATGGAGAATATTGGTTAAGACTTGACCGAGCTTTGGAGTTATAATGTTTCAATTATTTGAAAAAAATGTTTGAATTTCTTTTTCGATTTTTCGAAGAAAAATGGCATTATTATTCCTAATGACTAATGAAATAAAAATGTCATGAAGAAAAACGTCGATTAAGCCTAAACTAGTCTTACACTAAATAAGTGTGCCATATTTCAAGTCAATCCGTCCATTAGATGTCGAGAAATCATGTACACCGTTTTGGAAAACACAGTTTCGAGAAAAACGCTTTTAGAGAGTTACGTGGGTTTCGAAGCCAAAAAAATCATATTTTCTTGATTAAAAAAATGTAATATATAAGTTATTTTATTCAAAATGTTAAGCACATAAAAAAGCAACATTTAAACAATATTTGAAAAAAAAATTCATCCAAAAATTTGGGAAATTCAGCTGGTGGGACCTGGTATCCGGAGACCCCTGAAAAAAAAGTTCTCGTGGTGGTCAGGATATCTCATGATAACTTTATCTGAAATTAAAAAACCAAATGTTTTCTGTTAGTAAATAAAGTATAGCCCGTGATTGAACAAAGGATTTTTTTTAATTGAAATTTGAATTTTTGGCAGAGTTGTATGCAAAATAGTTCAATTTTTGGTACAATTTACACTACGTATAGCCTTGTAAAATTAGTTGTAATCGAAAAAAAACCTTCCTGCGTCGCTCCCGCCCGGTCTTTCCCAACGGGGGGAATTTCCAAAGACTCTCTCTCTCTCTCTCTCTCTCTCTCTCTCTCTCTCTTAGACTTTTCTAAGTTTTCTCTCTCTTAAGTTTTAAGCCGATTGACTTAAAACTTTGGGAGAATATTCTAGAAATGTTGTACAATTAGATAATAAAATTTAAAGTAAATGATTTTTTTAAATTTTCAAACCCACGTGAGCCCTTAAAGTTTTACTAGCAGTTGTATCGTTGTAATCATGAGTTTACCTTCAATACGCGATTCCTGCATCATATGTTAGACCTTCCCCTCCAATTTCAGTTGCCTCACGCGACGAACAAGCGTTCGTCATTTTCACAGAAAAAATGTTTCTCAAGGGTAGTCAAATATAGGGGTAGTTGAACGTTGAGCGTTGTACATTTGATTGAATCTATACTCTGCTCGCAGCTACAGACAAAACAATTGTGTAGGGTCAAAGTGGGATCAGTGGCTCACTTTTTCAAAAGTCTATAGCTGCCTAACCGTTCACACAATCTCAATGAAATCTGGACTAAACGTGAGTTGTGTTCAATGGCTTCATTTTGTTCAAAGACACTGAACGGCCTAACCCAATAGATATTGAGATAATAACGTTTTTTTCTTTAATGGGATTTGATCCACTGTGTACTTGGGGGTGTAGACAATGAAACATGCCTAAATTTGAAGAAAATTTCCCTGATCCACTGTACACGTATAGGTAATGGAGTGTTTTTCTCTATACAATGGGGGTATTTTACAGTATACTATTGAAAAAATAATTTAAAAAAATAGTATATTATGAGATAAATCACAATCATTTATTGAATATTAATCAACAATGAGTACCTACCTAGTGAGGTAGTACCAATAGCTATCTAAATCACAACGCGAAAATATTCATATTGTGACTTACCTCTGTGTACCTCGAAAAATTGAGCCACCGTGTACCGACCCTGTCTTTTATTCTGAAGTGGGTACTGACAAGTTTCTCTTTTTGTTGGGTTAACAAACCCAATGCTCAATTCCACGCTATAGCTGTATATTGCGGGAGAACAATGACTTCGAACATAACTGCGACAGGTAAAGAAGAAAAAAACATACAAGCTCAGCTGGTTTTGGTGGCAACTTTTGACACCAAAAATAATACAAAATTACCTCTCAAAACCGAATTGCGCGGGAGCGACTCATAGACAGGTTCAAACCTATTGGCATCCGAGGGCGGTTCTAATGTGAAAAAGACGCACATATATACATGCCCATTTCTGAGAACGAAAAAGGTTCAGTGTACCCACTGTTGCCATTGTTTCCACTTTGATCCTACGCCGTTTTAACTAAACTGTTTTCTTTATTTTCTGTAGATTTTGATCAAATATACAACGCGGAAACGTACAAAACGTACAAAAATCAAACAAATATATATTCATCATATTCAATGTGTTTACAGCCACTGTTCCTCTGCAGCTGTCCATACCGTCCTCGGTTCCGTCCTCAGGCCGTATGCAACGAAAAATTCTTAGCCTCGGGTCGTCGCTTGTTCTCAATAGAGAAGGTTCCGATTCCGGGGCCGATTCGACCCCTCGAGCTGCCAAATTATCGCCCGCCACACTTTCCAGGCATCGAGCCGAAAGCTCGGGCTATGACAGCGTCGTCAGGGACAGCGAGACTAGCAGTATAGCGAGCGATTCGTCACGACAGACCGGCGCACTTCAGGAGCATCAAGGTAACGAGACGAATCTACATTTCTCACAACCCTGTTTTTTGAGGAAATTATTCCGGGGGGTCATCCCATGTGACAGCTATTTTGTTTGGCTTTTTGGGATTTTTTTTTACTAACTTAAAATACACTATCTTTGAATTTTACACACATTTATTAAGATTTTCACAGACCCTCGGAATTTTATCAAACGAAAAGAACGAGTTGAATCGACTTTATACCGTTCGGAAGACACTCATGTGTAGAAAAGAGTTGGTTGCCGAAATTTGACATACTTGTAGAATGAGTGAAAATAGGCGACACTTATTTTTTATATCTGCGGAACCCGATTTTTAAGGAGTGAAACGCACCCTCGAAAATAAGGGTGTTTTTTGTTTTTCGTCGATAACGTTATCGTTCTCATCTCCAATGTATAGTATACGAAAAAATAAACATTGTTGCAATTTGATTTTTTCATATCTCTTACCGTTAAAACGTTATCGACGAAAAACGAAAAACACCCCAATTTTCGAGGGGCCGTTTCAATCCTTACAAATCGGGTTCTGCAGATATAAAAAAATGCGTGTCGCCTATTTTTACCCATTCTACAAGTACGCCAAATTTCATCGAAATCGGAGCGGTCGACCTCGCAACCTTTTCTTATGAGATAAAAAAAATCAAACGGTACTTTAATTTGTAGACCTGAGGCTATCGCCGAAACTAGAGTAAAGTATAAATATCGAAAATGAAAATATTGTCACGGGTTTTGACGTTAAGTTCCAAGTTTCGTTATTATTTTTTCGACTCTTACAGCTTAAAAAAAAACTATGGCAGATATCAGAAATATTTTAGTTCAGGTGAAAACTATAGATGTGATGACTATACCATAAAAATTTGAGCGGAATCCGTTCAATAGTTTTTAAGATATCATGGAAGCTAATTTGAAAAATACGGTTTTGGGAAAAACGCATTCAACAGTTCAAGTACGATTTACATAAAGAAAATGTTGTCTCACCATTAGTCTGCCATGTCGGTCCATATATCACGCACACGTTTTTTGCAATTCGTGTAAACAATTTTTTTCGATCTTTTGGACCTGTCTCATGAGTTGACCGCCTTAAAAACGATCTTCTTCAATCGAAGCATTTTTTGTTCCATTTACTGCTCAATTTATTCGCTATCATTTGCCTCCCATGTTCTATGCACATATCCACGCTTATCTAAAAATATTTTAAAAAGTCGTTGGATTGTACGAGTGAACGATTGCCTAATTAACGTCGTTCTCGTGCTGCAGTGCCAAGGCGTTCCTGAGGCGGAACATTCTTTTCCACTTGACAGTTGGCTAATTAATTGGATTTTAATCAACACTAGCACCATTTTATCCGTATCCCGTAGTTGAAGACATCCACTTTATTTGCCTTTGTTCAGACACCTACATTTTCGATCCATCTTAATAACTCGTGATAAATCGTCACCTAAAGCCCCATTGACTTTCTGGATTTCCGGTTTTAAATTTGAAAAAATATGAAGAAGATAAAAAGTGAAAATCTCGAAGTTCGGGGGCGGGAATAGATTGCATAATTTCTCACGATCTTTCACCTTTCAATAACGGCTCATTAATCATGGCGTGAACCCGCGCTACCGAAGATCGTTGCTCAAACTTCCCTCGGTCGGTTAATTTTTCAAGTCCCATTTGACGCCGGAGAGGAGTTTGATTCGCGACTGCGAAAGAACAAAAGAATTCTTGATTCATTTGCGGATCTTCGGGGGGACAGTTTTCACGGCCTTTGCTCGAATATTTATATATTACAGACGTTTCCCGATTTATTTCTCAGGTGGTCGCGAATATTCGTACGTGTTTCAATTATTATTCTTCCACTGCACACAGCGAGAAAAAAGTTCAATCAAATCGACCAAATGTGTTAAATCCTTTTTCTTCCCTTCAATCTCAAACCCCTTAAATCTTTTCGAACTACATTATGAGCTCGAAGTTTGCATCGTGCAAATGCCACGGAAATTATTTTTTTGACTACTCAAACATCCATTCGCATATTTTGACTACGAAAATGCCTCAAACACTTTCCAAGATGCTTATCTATCATCATCGAAGCTCTGAAATCTAAATCTAATAAAAAAGTTTTGTACCATTCTAAAAATGAGGAAATACCCAAGGAGAACCTGAACAAACCCAAATGGAAAAACCCTAACCACTTTTTGAGATGCTCATTCAGAAATCTGCAATCTGAACCTGCAAAAAATATTTCATACAGTAAAAAAAAGAGAATAAAAAAATTAGGGAAAAAATAAGGGAATAAAGAAAATAAAAAAGTACTGTCGTTGCATTCCAACGATGCGAACTTCGGCATTATCCACAATTAGCTTTCCGCTCGGGCTTCTCCCGCGTGGACCTGTGTTGAACGTCCCTTAACGAAATATGTTTCTGAAATGTTTCATTAAGGAACACGCAAATAGTATTGAAGAGCATTAATACTAAATTTTAAGTAAATCTGACCACGTATTTCTTTTACCGTACAAACTTTGCTACCTCCTTTTCCCCTTAAGGATTGAATTTTCAAAAACGCTGGATTTTTATTAAATGTATCTAGGAGCAATTATACAAAGTTTCGAGTTAATTTGACCGGATTTTTTTTCCGTACACACTTTGCCATCTCCTTTCGTCTAAGGGCTGAATTTCGAAAAACGCTAAAATACGTATTTTATTAATTGTGTTGAAAAGCAACAATACTGACTTTCAAGTAAATCTTCTGACCAGATTTTCTATTTTCCAAACAAACTTTGCCATCCCCTTTCGCCCCTTAGGGGTTGAATTTCTAAAAACGCTGGAATACGCATTTTATTAATTATGTCAAGAAGCACGAATACCAAATTTCAAGTAAATCCGAACAAATGTAGAAAAATTTTCATATAAACTTTGCCACACCTTTTCACCCCTTACGGTTAAATTTCAAAATATCGCTTCTTAAATGGTGCCTATATAATAAAATCAGCATGCCCTCCAAAAGTCACGTTTCTACATTTAGCGGTTTAGGCTGGGCGATGATGAGTCAGTCAGGCAGTCAGTCATGACTTTGCCTCTTATTATATAACATAGATATAGATTACAAGGATTTTTTTCCACACAAACTTCATCATCCCTTTCCATCCCTTAAATGGGGTTGTTTCGAAAAATGCTCCAACACGTGTTTAATTATTTTCCTCAAAGATTATTTATACCGAGTTTCGAGTCAATTGGCCCAATAGAATGAAATGTTCCACACAAAACTTTAACAACCCCTTTTACCCCTTTAGAGGCAGAATATCACAAATTCCTTACTTAGTGGGTGTTTACACCATAAAAGAAAACTCCTGTCCAAATTTTACGTTTATATCTTCCGTAGTTTGGGCTGTGCGTTGATCTGTCAGTCAGTCAGGACATGTGCTTTTCGAGATATAGATTGGGGTAATTTAAAGGTACTCGATTGTGGTTCAATTGTTTCGCAGCTACTAAACCGCGGTTCAAATCCTCCACAATAATAAATAAATAATAAATTTCATTTAATTAAAAATCAGTTAAAAAACTTACCAAATGATAAATACTTCTGTATATTTTTAATTAAACACATTTTCCCTCTCGCTGAAAATTCTCTCGCCCTTTCTGCCTTCATTAGTCATACCGTCAGATTCGTTTTCTCCTCTCATCGTTATTCACAAAGCGAGAGCAATTCTCTCCAATGTTTTTAGCCAAGGGAGAACAAGATTTGAAGTAAAAATTAAAAAACGCTAAAAACATGCCCCCTTCCGATGATTCTTCTCAGGTGGTGCACTGGGCGTTCTAACATCGACGTTGTGCGGGTGTTTCAGCGGTGGTACGGCCGGTGGAAGGGTCAGGCCACCGGTTGCCACGGGCTCGTCGAATTCCCGCGGGGATTCTCGAATACACAGGCGAGGACGTGGAAATACTGGAGCGACGCGCACAACGGCGCTCGGAGCCCCGTGGCACGATGTCCAGGATACACAACCTGCGGCTGCGCCAGCTCCTTCTTAGAATCGAGTTACGAGAGGCCAAGAAAAGACTCATGGTCCCCGACGATCGTTGGAGTTACGAACGTGAGTCTGGACTTTTCTTTCCACTTTGGCCGAGGGGCGGAGTCATTAAGGGGGGGGGGGGGGGTATTTATGTCAGGCAGATTAAAAAATCTGCTAGTTAGAATCTTGTCAAGTTAACCCTTCCTTGACACACACTTGGTCACGGCTTCGACACACTGGCAAGAAAAGGTCGCGAGGTCGAACTTTCCGATTGCGATGAAATTTGGCATGTTTGTAGAATGGGTAAAAATAAGCGACACGTATTTTTTATATCTGCGAAACACGATTTTTAAGGGGTGAAACGCACCCTCGAAAATAGGGGTGTTTTCGTTTGAAATTTATTGTTGTCCGCATCGTTCTCATCTCCAATGTATAGTACACGAAAAAATAAACGTTGTTGCATGTTGGTTAATTATGCAGAAGTGGGGCACCACGCTAATTTTGGCGCGAACATTGTTTTTTGTACGAACGCCTTCCGTAGGTTACCACTAGTGAATTTGAGTCGGGGGAGACTGAGATTTTTTATTATTTCCATAAGTTATGGGGTTTTGAAATCGCGAAATACGCGATTTCAAAAACGTGCCCGACGTCATATATACACACTTGAACGCGTGAACACAACAATTATTGTGAAAATGTGAGAATGTGTTATTTCTCTGGCGTTATGGCGTGTTTACATACTTGACTGATTTGGTCCCTTACAAACTCGTGAGTTCGTTTGGGTTTGTTTGTTTCTTTGGGTTTATTGTTTTCAAAAATCACATTTTTGAAAACAATAATTTTGTTTTCAACAAATTTCAAAACCCCATAACTTATGGAAATAATAAAAAATCTCAGTCTCCCCCGACTCAAACTCACTAGTGGTGACCTACGGAAGACGTTCGTACCAACGAAAAAAATGTTGGCGCCAAAATTGGCGTGGTGCCTCACTTCTGCATAATTACCGCAACTTGAATTTTTTTCATATTTCGTACCGTTAAAATGTTATCGACGAAAAACGAAAGACACCCGTATTTTCGAGGGTGCGTTTCACCCCTTAAAAATTGGGTTCCGCAAATATAAAAAAAGTACGTGTCACCTATTTTTACCTATTCTACAAACATGCCAAATTTCGTCGAAATCGGAGAGTTCGACCTCGCGACCTTTCCTTTGGGTCAATTTGACCCAAATAGAACTTCATCCACCTGCCCTTAACAAACCTTCGGTAGGTTTTTATTGAAAAAAAATCCGAATACACTTTAAACATTTCTGCATTTCTAAATATGTCTGCGTAATTAAAATTCGGGAAGTATAAAGTTGAATTGTTATAAACATTATTGAAAACCTTCAGTTTTAGGAAAGTGAGCATTTTATTTCAAATTCGTCCGAGTCAAAATGACCCAGTGTGTCAAGGAAGAGTTAAGGCCGTATTTTAACGTGAACACCCATTTTCAAGGTGATGTTTGGGAATTAAGTTCGGAGAAAATGTTAAATTTACAGTGTTAGTATTTCACAGTTATATTTGTACATGTTTGAAGTAACACCTTACATTTTTTGAAAGCATTTTCTTATAAATTGTGCATGATGTTTATCATCGCCGTCTTCGTCGTCTGAAACAAACGATTTTTTCTATTCTATTATTTACGAATGTAGTTACAGTTCGGCCGTCGAACAAAAAAAATTTAGGAAAATTTTACGGCGTTTGAAAAAGATTACTCTGATTTTTACAGAAAAAACTTTCACTTCTCGCGGCCCGTAAAAAATAGTAATTATGAAGCAATCAAAAAGATGGAGGGCCGAACGATAGCCCAACATGTACTCTACATGTGTTCAAAATTGCAAGTCGATCGGCCGAGTAGTTTCGCAGGAAACTACACGCTCGATTTTGAAAATGTTGTTTTAAGAAAAACGCGTCATCATGTACAATTTCGAATGAAATACTTTGAAAAAAATATAAGAAATAACTTCAAACATGTTTCAATATAACTGTGAAATACTAACACTGTAGATGTAACCATTTCTCTAAATTTAATTCCCAAAAAATCGAACCTTGAAAATGGATGTTCATCCAAGAATTCGGCCTTAAAAACCAATTCTCCCTTTCTTTTCGAATCGAATTACTCTTCACTGACCGCAATAATTTTACTTGAAAGTACCCTTGGAATGTTATTTTCGCGAATTATTCCGGTTTTCTACCCCAAAAGGTTGAAACTTAAGGAATCATCACAGTGTAACAGGTCGAAAAATAACCGATTTTCGCGATTTTTTTCCGATGGTTAAAATGCGCTAATCAGTCTGATTTTTTATGTCAAATCTAATGAAGAACTCATGAAGAACATAAAATACATTTTTGATCGTTTGTTTTTTTAACCGTTGGAAAGATTTTCGAAAAACGGAGACCGCACGGTGTACACGGTTGTGGCCGTAAATATTATCTGAAACTATATTTGTAAACAGATTATTAATCAGTACAAAAGCCGCCATGTTTTTGAACGTTTTTTAAAAATGGAAACTTTTTTAAAAATCAAAATTGACAAAATGGCGGCGGTTTGAGAAAAAAATCGAATTTAACCTTTTTTTCGACAGTATTTCGTAAAAAAGAATGAATATTCCAAAGAGCTTTCATAGGAAGATAAAGAACGGTGTACACCGTTTTGAAAAACGACGTTTCCAGAAAAACGCGTTTAAAGTTTAGAGTGCGGAATTTCCATATTAAATTGTCTACTTACGTTTATGTTAGTATATGAACAGCATGTTTACGACCGTCTATACTATCGGAAAATGCACACAAAAAAAAACAAAAACGATTTTTTCAAAATTTTACACTGTGACGATCCCTTAACTTTGACATGCAACAATTGTTTGTCGGTGCACGAGAAAATATTGCCACCGCTCACGATAAATGAGTATTCACCATCGATAAATTAAATTCCTATTGTAAGATCATAAAACTCCTATCGAGGGAAACAAGGGATTAATCAAACGTTTGTATTGTCGAAACGAGCAGTTCACGTTGAGGACAGCATGGACTGGCGAGACCCTTCGTTTCTCGAGGCACTGGAATCCGAGACGTTTATACTGCAGAAGAGAGTCGAGGCGTGCAGAAGTCACGTATTACTGGTGACGTGTTTCGACTCTTGTCCACTTCAGAGAAAAAGACAGATCGAGCCACCGCCTGGCATCAGAATAACATAACGTAGACTCGGATCAGTTCGCTGGACGGCGTGCTGATCAATCACGGTCGCGAACCGTTCCAAATTTTATTGAAAATAAAATAAAAAACGAAGAAAAAAAATGCAAGAGGGTTAAAATAAAAAGGTTTGAACTCCTGTAAGGAGCCTTCTGAAGGAGAGATAAATCGCCAAAGGTGCGTCGAACGTGCTGAGAGCTTAAAATACGCGGATTATTCTCTCCAGCCGCGTCTCCATTGTCATTACTATCGTTGTTGATTCCATCGGTCCATTGATCACCAATCATCGTTATCGACTCGCCGTCATCAGCGAATCCTCATCCTGGTACTTAAAAGTAATCGAATAAAAACCAGTCGAGAGCTTGAAGGAATCAATTCGTTTGAGAAAAAAAAACACACACACACACGACTTCCAATAAAGACTGTTGGCCACTCGCCAAATTTTAGTATTTCGATGAACATCGTAGAGACGACTGATACGATAAATTAGCCCATCCGAGGAAAAAATAAACCTCGAGACACGGGCCGCTAGACGAGGGGGTGGAATTTGACTCCGTCGCGTGTAGCAAATTGTCCGTGTAACGTACCGGAAATAGAAGTGGAACGATAAAAGTAAGTGATCGCATATGCTCCACACGGGCCAATTTATGCTGCTAGTGCGGAAATATAGACAATTCGTAGAAGAAGAAGAAAGAATTCGAAAATACGGAGGGTACGAATTTTGAGATATTTTGCTTGACTTGGGCCATTTTTTGAGACGAAATGACACACGTTGAGAAATTTCGACGCCGCGAGTCTTTTGACGTAGGACGGTATTTAGCGACGAAACGTCACTACCTACCGCTAAATGCCAACCCCTGTTCGCATGTAGTACATACTCTGCGGGACGGAAAAATACACACGCTTTTTGTCGCAATCATCAAGTGTCGATATCTTTCGGAACTTTCCTCATTCATTTTTTCGCAGAACGTTTGAGTGTAAAAATGCGTGTCTTTGGGGTGGCTAGGAGCTACTTCTATTCGATTTGCGATCACCGAATTGCGCGGGACGTGGATCTGTAATTTTATTCCCTAAAGACTGGAGAATTGGGGGCACAAATTGGAGAGTCTTAGCCCCTTCCTCCGGCAATTAAACGTCGACTGTGAAAATTTCGAGGCATTCGGTCCAGCCGTTTTTGGGAAAAGTTCCGAAAACCGTGAATTTCTTAACCGGCAAATTTGTGTGTCATTTCGCGTTACAAGAGCCCCCAGCCGATCTCAGTTATCGTTAAGGATATCGACGTAAGGTCGTTGAGAATCTTACGGAAGTACAGTCATATTAAGGTAGAACGAGCGCACGCTCTTCATTTCTATAGATTTTGTTCAAATTTTAACCAGGCATTGTTCACATCACCATGCATGTTTGAGTGAAATATCAGAACAATCGACTATTTAAATTGGGACATAATGGGTTTTTAAATTGCAACTTTTAACACTGCAGGGCCTCCATTGAAATTTAGACAGAATAATTTTCCATAAAAAATGTTTGTCCTCTGTAACAAGAAGACATATGGCAACGGCGCATCGTTCCACGTATCCAATGACGTAAGTTTGCGCGGCGTATTCAAAATAATACTGCAACACAAATTTTTATTTCGAAGTAATTTTTTACCGAAAAAAGTTTTTAATTAGTTACGAATTAACCAACACTTTCATTTGTTAACGAAGACACAATATAAAATATTGTTATGAACAACGCAAATATTTTTTTAGGATAAAAGTTTTTTACTTTAGGAACACGATAATTTTATTTTTTTCTCGAATTATTGAACAATACTGTTCTGCGGTGTTGCCATATGTCTTCTTATAATAGGGGACAAATCTTTTTTACGGAGAATTATTCTGTCTTTACTAAACGTTTTTAGAAAAACTGAATAGTAAAGACAATCCAAACTTTTGTCACTCTTTCCCTACCTAGTTTGCTTTCCAAACATAATTTTTTTTTTCAATTTGTAAACACAATAGAATGGATCGACGAATTATGTGACCTGACTTTCGGTCAATGCAGCCCCTGCAGTGTTACAAAATGTTATTTTCAAACCCATTATCTCCCAATCTCAATAGTCGACTGTTCTGAAATGTCACACAAACATGCATGAATGATATGAACAATGTCTGGTTCAAATTTCAACAAAATCTACAAAAATCAAGAGCGCGTGCTCGTTCTACCTTAAGAGGCAATGATATAACTTCGAAAAAAAAGAGAAAGAGACTACTACGTTAATGGTCATTCAACTTTTTCTAGCTCGAGTGCACATTCGTCAACAACAAAGAATAACCTAATTGGCTCTTCGAACAGGAAAATACTATTTTTCCTACATTCTTTCACTTTTTGGATATGAATGTGCAACCGGAATTACAGTTGAAGAGATTCGGTGTAAGATTCAGACACAGATTGAAGAGATTGTCTTGAGATAAATGATTTGTTTCAATGGGAAATTCTATGAGACGCTATTAATTTGCTGAAAATAAAGTTTATTCGATAAAAGTATAAAATATTGTTTTAATGAGACAAATTTTGTTCGATATATATATATATACATGGTTTTAAATGGATCTTCCACAGTGATGATTTCGTAAGATCGTTGGTGATTTCTTTCCGAAACTTGTTGCATCGTTTTTTACGTTATTCGTGTAGTACAATTTGAGAGCCACGTGGCCCGAGAAGCGTCTCGATTTTCGATAAGGAAATACATCAGCCTCGAAACATTTGTACACACACACACACACACATATATATATATATATATATATATATATATATATATATATATATATATATATATATATATATAGAAAAATGAGACGTCGATAAAATTTTGCGAATTCTTCAAGTTGAAAGAATCCATTTGTTCTTTACGAGAATTTCGATGCGAGTCTCGATCGAATAAAAGTCCATTAAGAGTCTATTTGCAAAGACATAATTGCGAAAAATTATGGAGGAAAGGTATTTTTCTTTGTTTCCAAGCAGTTGAGAATAATTATTGTTAATTTTTCTTTCACCCCCCGGGATGGCGTGGATGAGCGAGCATTTTGTTGGCAAAAGTACCTCAAGTGATTTTTCATTCGGATCGTAGTCTCGCGAATGCGAAATGAACGTGAAGAAATAGGGGACGATGAGTGAGAGCCCGTAAAATCGGAATTTACATTGACGAACTGCCAAAAAAAAAAAAGAGAAAGAGAAAGGATGAGCAAAGCAAACGGAAAAAAAACCTGTCAAACGATTAACAATAAATTAAAGGAGAACCGCCGTTATTGATATATTATTAAATGCACGCACGTTCATTCGAGTAATATTATCGTAGCTTTAATCGTTAATCAGCAGTTACCGCACATCGTAGGGCTCTGTAATTCACTTTAGGAAGAGAGAAAAAAACGCAGTCACGAATGGAGCAACTTAGGCTCAAATTGGAAAGCGAATGTCCGAGGTTTCGATTGAGAATGCCAAAAAAACTCTTTTTATCACAATTTAAGGTTCGAAGAAAAAGAGAAACGTGTGAAAATAATTCGCTTTCCAATTTCATACTATTGAATAGATGATCAATCCAAACTCCTGTCTTTCTCGTTCAAACTGTAACTTCAGGATTTCCGTACGAGGCTGAATAGTGTATTTAAGCGAAAGTGAACTGAAAAATCGAATATGTCCGTCATGCGTATCTGCGAAAAAAAACGAATCGCCTGAGAGACTGATTTAACAACTGATGGACACGAATCGGAGGGAACGGACCGAGCAGTTTTGTTTTTTCAATTATCCATAACAGTTGACTATATTTTACACTATTCTCATTCAGTACGAAAAAATCTACTGACCGATTCGTGATATGAAATTTTCAATTGCATTCGAAAAATAGCCATTTGGGCTGAATCCTGTCAAACTTTTTAAAACATCATATAAAATCGTTGATAACTCAAGCAGAAATTGCGACAAAGCGCAGTTGAAATAATCAGATAATAGAATATAAATAGTCAATTTTTTTCACGCCATTGAAAAGTCGAATTGTATCTTCTATGAATCCTCAAAGATGCCTTCGAGACCAAAAGTTAATGTCGCGTCTTACTTCACAAGAAAAGACACTATATTCATTTTAATTAAAAAAAAAACTAGCAATTTTTTTCGGATTGGCAACAATTTCTCCTTTCCGCTCGAATCTCATTTACTTTTCCCTCGTTTATCTACATTTTAGGCTCGATCATTGTTTGGTACCAAGCCGTCTTTAAATCGCGGATACAAATCGATATTCATTGACAAACCGTCGGCAATATTAATTGTAAAAAGTCTAAAAATGTGCGCACTCGTCTCGCTCAACTTGTCAACCAGATTGTTAAATCCGTCTACGAAATTTACAGAACAATTTTCAGCCTGAATTTTGTGAAAAAACGTCCCAGAGGACAGTACCAAAATTTCCGATTAACACGCCAATAATTGTGACGAGGGACGTCGAGTATCGCTAATGAATTTACACACCCACACACACATACCCATACTTCGAATCCCCCGACAAGTCTGTTATCGTTTGTATTCTCATTGCCATACATTTTTAGCTGTGTTTGTTGAAGGAAAAAGGTCGAGGAAAGAGAAAAAGTGAAATGTAAATGATCGAGAATGTATGAATAAAAAAACAAAACGGTCGGATCGAATAGCGAATCCGGAAAGCGAGTCCGTCTGCCGTTTGAAGAAAAAAAAATACTTCTTCTAAATCCCACTACAACATCTTTGTATCATAGTACGTGTACCATATTTATATTTTATATGTACAAATTAGCTACGTAATTTCTTGTAATAAAGATCAATTTACAATGTGCGTCGATTTTATTGTTATTTCACTCCCTTCACGAACTTAAAGGACCGTTCCCGTGTAAAGTCAAAGTGGGAACAGTGGCAACAGTGGCAACAGTGGGTACACTGAATCTTTTCTGTTTCTCAGAAGTGGACATGTATATATGTGCATCTTTTTCACATTAGAACCGACCTCGGATGCCAATAGGTTGAAACCTATCTGTGAGTCACCCCCGCGCAATTCGGTTGTGAGAGGTGATTTTATATTATTTTTAGTGTCAAAAGTTAAAAAACCAGCTGAGTATGCGTTTTTTGCTTCTTTACGTATCACAGTTATGTTCGAAGTCATTGTTCTCCCGCAATATAAAGCTATATTGCGGTATTTGAGCATAGTGTTTGTTAACCTAAACAAAATAGAAACTTGTCAGTACCCGCTTTAGACAAAAAAAGAAGGTCGGTACACAATGGCTCAATTTTTCGAGTTACACAGAGGTAAGTCATAATATGAATATTTTTGCGTTGTGATTTAGATAGGTACTGGTACTACCTCATTAGGTAGGTACTCATTGTCGATTAACATTCAATAAATGATTGTGATTGATCTCATAATATGTTCTTTTTTTAAATTAATTTTTCAATAGTTTACTGTACCTCTCCATTGTATAGAAAAAAGCACTCCATTACCTACAAGTGCGCAGTGGATCAGGGTAATTTTCTTCAAATTTTGCTTGATTTTGAAATTTTGTTTGACTGTGACATTATGAATGTTTCACTGTGTACACCCCAAAGTACACAGTGGATCAAAACCCATTTTTTAAAAATGGTTATTATCTCAATATCTATTGTGTTTAGGCCGTTCAGTGTCTTTTAACAAAATGAAGCCATTGAGCAGACATCACGCTTCGACAAGGTTTCATTGAGTTTGTGTGAACGGTTAGATAGCTATAGACGTCTGAAAAAAAATGAGCCACTGATCCCACTCTGACCCTAAACTTTTTTTATTGTTTTTTTTGTTTGCATTATCCGAAAATATGGACTTTCATAAACATGCTGATAAATTTTGGTCGCGAAATTTCAATTATTTCGGTCGCCTTTCTGAGAAAAAGGGATTCGAACAGCTGCGTGAGACTTGGCGCGGAACGTGCGCCTTTTATCGAAACGTAGTTTTTCAAAACGGTGAAAGATTTTAAACGAAGAGTTTTCAAGCTATCCGTCTCAATTTTTTGCCACATAATTCTTGGCGCCATTGCTTAACGTCGTATTTTTATTTGAAGATTTCACATTTTTTTTCAACGAAAAACTGTCGAAAAAATATCCAATTTGACACTTGATTTTGAAATGGGCGACGTTCGGCTAATTTCCATCGAAAAAAAATCTCCCATACGTCTCTACGATTTTTTATACTAATAAATAATCTTTTGGCTTTTTTATTTCAGATATTCAGATATTTCTTTCAAATATAGTTAGATAATATACAGGGTGTCCAATAGGAAGTTGCTAAAACTAAATAAGTGTGTCTTCCTTCCATGAATTCAATAGGGGTCCCTTTTTCTAATGCGCATACCTGAGGCCCCGCAGTTTTATTCCAGCCGTGGTTGAAGCAAGTACACGCGCGTCAAAATGAGTGAGCTCACCACGGAAAAAAAGTATATGTCATTGAGTGCTTCTTCTCGAGGGGAAAAATTTATAGTAATGCGTATAGAGGGTTTCGTACTAAGTTTGGAACTCATAGAGTTGCCAGCGAAAACACTCTGAAAAGGTAAGAATTTAATATTTATTCATATTCATCTATCACACGGCTTGTGTTTCAATTTAATTAAACTGCATTGAAGTAATTTTACGTTAATTTTTGTAGGATAATCGATAACTTCGTGAAGTATGGTACACTCCAGGACCGTAGACACGAGTTGCCAGGTCCATCTGTTACGGTGACTACACCAGAGAAGATCAACGAAGTTGAGAATTATTTAAAAAAAAATCCAAATGATTCTATTCGGAAAGCTGCTTAAGCATTAAAAATAACCAAATCATCATTTGTTTCATCCGTATAAAATAAGCACTCATCAATTGTTAACTGAACATGCCATGACGAAACGCATCGAATTTTGTAACACTATTACGGGAATGTTTGAAGCCGAAGAACTTAATGAGAAATTGATTATTTATTCCGATGAAGCACATTTTTGGATGAATGGGTACATAAACAAGCAAAATTACCGGTTTTGGGGAACGGAAAATCCCAACATATCGCTAGCGAAGTCCCTTCATCCACAGAAAGTAACGGCATGGGCAGCGATTTCAGTAAAAGGAATTTATTTGCAATTCTTGGAATCTACGGTAACAGGAGAGAGTTACAAACAGCTTTTGGAAATGAAATTCTTCCCTTATGCAAAAAAGAGGGGACTGGTTAAAAATGTTTACTTCATGCAAGATGGAGCGACGCCGCACCAGACTCATGAGGTGTTTGAAGCTATTCATCGCGTATATGGGACGCGAGTAATCGGTCTGGGTACACTAAATTTGCTCAAGGCGGACTAGAATGGCCTCCGTACTCACCGGACCGGAACCCTTGTGATTTTTTCTTGTGGGGTTACATTAAAGATCATTGTTACGCTAAAAACCCCAGCACAGTAGAAGAACTGATCGCGGCCATCCAGGAAGTGGTTCGCGGCATTACGAACGATATGTTGGACACAGTTTTTCACAGTTTTCAAAAGAGAATTGATTTTTGTGCACAATCTAACGGTTCACACTTCGAAAATATCTATCATTAATCACGGTACTTTTTCGTTATTTTTATAAGATGTAATAAATTGACATAAAAAATATTTGACTGGGTTTTATTTATGTGCGTTTAAAACTGCAGAGTTTCCTCTATTTAAAGCAATTTGGCTTTTCTGATTCTGTGCACATGTTTTAAAATGACAGTCGATTAGTTTCAGCAACTTCCTATTGGACACCCTGTATTTTTGGTGGAGTAGGACTTTCCACCGCCAGGCGCAATTTTTTTTGGCATTATCTTTTAGTAGCCAAAAAAATTATGTAAAAAATGAATCTAAAACATTAAAAAATATTTTTATGTACAACAGAAGTCATTTGAATAAACAAAGAAAACGAATTATTCATCGAATTTTATTAAAATTTAAAAAATCATGAAAATCAGCTATTTTCAAGCTGGCTTAGAGAAAGGAGGTCCAAAAAAGCGTTTTATTCAGGAATTTTTTTAGATCGGAAAAAAGCGAGCCCATTACATATTGAGGTATCTTTTCACGTATATTTAAAATGTATATAAAAAAATTCCACGTGAAAAAAAAGGACTGCAGGTTGATGAGCGTATTCCATGTGCGTCTTGCCACCGCAGTCCCCAATCGGCGGGAAAGATGTAGCTCGTAATTCTAATTACGACTGAACCAAATAAATTAATAAAATTTTCAATTTTAATATATTTTGCTTCTGGGTGAATTAAGAAAAAGCAGAAAAAATCGAGAAATTATAACGTTTGTCAGGTTTGAAAAAAAAATGTGTTTAAAAAAACACTTTAACGTGCTATAAAAATGATTTAAAAAGACTTTTTCAACGACTCTTCTAATTCACTTTGAAGAGATTTTCATACTGAAGAAAATAAACTTTGGTTTGATTCAATAGGTCGTTTAGTTTTTTTGTTATCACGCCCGCCAATTAGATAAAATCGTGAAAATGAAAACTGGAGAAAACGCGCTGCAAAGTTTTCAATAGGAGGAAACATCAATATCAAATATCAATCGCTTCTCTGCTTTTGGCATTGTATCTTCGGAAATATTTCCAATTGGCCTCTGTAACTTTGTAAATATATTCTTGGATAGTTTATCCATAGCAATTAAAAAAAAAACGATTTTTCGGACCTCCTAAATTCAGGCTCCGCCCTTAATGATTTTGAGGTCCTGGGGCACCGAGGAAGGGGGAGGCCCCTAATTAAACTCCAAACGAGATGAACATTATTTGTATAGTGCTTAAGTATTTCAACACAAGAAGACACGACCCTTTCAAACAACATATATTGGAAGTTGAGGAAGGAGATGTTGCCCGTCATAAGCTAAATTTCATTACAATAATAAAGTTTTTTTCATGTGAATAAAATCATTTTTTAATGTGTAATGATATACTTTATAGTGCAATATAGTGTAATTTTATAGTATACACTACACATGAGTTGAACTTTGCAATTTAAAGGTTTTTCTCTTTTCATTACACAATTTTAAGGCCATGTGCCACATGCCACCGACCGCATCGAAATTTTGAAATGGGAATTCTCCCGAACGGATCAACCAATTGGAATGAAATTTGTTGTGTGCATGCAGAGCGCTTGCTCCAAGAGCATGATTCGCGAAATTTTCCAAAATTTCGAAAAAAAATTTGCAGTTTGTGGTTACCATGCGAAAAACTGTGAATTATTGACCATTGCATCGCATTGTCGTCAATTTAGCGCGAATCATGCTCTCGACAGTGAAAAAGCACACATTTTGAGCTTTGTTTCACCTGTTTTAATGAACAAATGGCGGAGAAAAAGCATTTTGAAATTTTTACATAAATGTAGCAAATATGTACCAACAAAGCTCAAAATATCAGGTATCGGAGCGAGCGTTCAGTTCATCCGTTTTCTCACTGGCGGCGCGCAGCTCACTTCGACTGTTTTGACCGACCGCGCTCGCCTCCTACCGGAACAATTTATTTTTTGACAGGTCGAAAGCCGGAGCTATAACCTCGCACATTCGTTCGAATTATATTTCATACGATGTGTGTAATAGAGTGTGATGTAGAATGTGAATAGTGGAAATAGTGTTAGAGTGCAGTTTATTTTCGTCGTGCTTTGGTGAGTTTTTTTTTGCTGTGAACAACGCCTCAGGACGCCGGCACACCACCGACAAGAAATCCCGACAACGAAATAATCAACGAGAAAACCGCCGCGGCCGATTCACGAAGAAGATCGAGGAACATTGATCGAGGAAAACACCAGAAGTCAAGGTACGTACGTGCTATAACCTCATAAACTCAATTTACGTACTTTGTAATTTGCCACGATCTTCCCTCGCATTGCTTTCCCGCTCGCCGATGTGTCAAATAGCCAACGGCTTCGATGCAAGAAACCCAAGTTCATTTGCTCTTCGCAGAAATACCTCGGTATTTATTTGTGAAAAATCGCAGATCGCATATTTTTCATTTCCTGAGCAGTGTGCGACCAAAATGAGGCACGAAATTCAACTCCCTTTGCTTAAGAACGCTAAACTATCACGTCTCAAACACGGATGATTTGTGGACCTGTGACGATTGCTCGATAGCTTCACCCTGAGCACCATACTAATACTGGTACCGATACTGTACGCACACACGTGGTAGGTACGGTACCTGGGCTATCATGTAGGAACCAGAACTAATCTAGCGTCGAATTTACCATCTAGATGGACCATTCGATTTATCCACGGCAGCAAGTACGTACTGCCGAGTCACAATATACAGTCCCGGTGTCGCCAGGATATCACCGCTGTCTCCAATCTCTCCGAGAGTACCAGCAAGGCTGACCGCAAGGAACAATATTTTGCCATGGATCGCACCACCAATCTGTGCAAGGCCTTTCACTTACGTATGTACGTTTCAAAACGAAGGGCGAGGACGCTAGAGCCTTGCATCTTCTTCAACAGAATTGAATGGTCAACGGTTGAACATGTTGAGGTAGAACAAGCATGCGCTCTTGATTTTTATAGATTTTGTTCAAATTTTAACCAGACATTGTTCGTATGATTATGCATGTTTCAGTGAAATTTCAGAACATTCGACTATTTAGATTCAGAGATAATGGGTTTTAAAATTGCAACTTTTAACACTGCAGGGTCTGCATTGAAATTTAGACAGAGTAATTTTCCGTAACAAATATTTGTCCTCTATAAAAAGACACAAGGCAATAACATAAGCAATATGAAATATTAATGTTTATAACGCAAATATTTCTTTTTACGTTAAAAGTTTCTAACTTTAGGAACACGATAATTATCTTTTTTCTCGACATATTGACCAATACTGTTCTACGGTGTTGCATAATGTCTTCTTATTATAGGGGACAAATATTTTTTACCGAGAGTTATTCTGATGTTACTGAACGTCTTTAGCAAAACTGAATAGTAAAGACAATCCAAACTTTTTTCACTCGTTCCCTAACTAGTTTGCTATTTAATCATAATTTTTCCTCAAAATGAATAACCCAAAAGAATGGTACGCCGAATTATGTGACCTGATTTTCGGCCAATGCAGACCCTGCAGTGTTAAAAGTTGCTATTGAAAAATCCATTATCTCCCAATCTAAATAGTCAACTGTTCTGAATTTTCACTCAAACTTGCATGATGATATGAACAATGTCTGGTTAAAATTTGAACAAAATCGATAGAAATCAAGAGTGCACGCTCTTTTTATCATAAGGGCTTACACCACTGTAAACGTCAAAACTTGAGTGATATTTTGCCATTTTTTTTGTAGGACAAATAAGAGACTATTAATATTCAAGGATGTTATTATTCATATCTTCGAGTGATCAAAATGAAATGTATATTAAAAAATTATGCCAAAAGGTGAGGCTGGAGCTATTCTGGAGAGGCATGTTGCATTTGAGACGCTCTGCGGCACGCAGTATAGCTGACTCAAATTCGATTTTACAAGGGGACAGTACGGCAGTCGGATTTTTGTAATTTTTCGTACTCATGGTACGTGAAGTTCAGAGCTCGAATATTAATATCCCAAAGCAGTTCGACGCCATATTCAGAAATTTTCGAGAAAATTGACTTTGAAGTTTTCGAGCGCACTCTTATCCCACAAAGATGCAACGATATTCGAACCGGGCTCGTGGCGTACCCGGTAGCGCTCGAGTCTAGTAATCGCGGGGTCGCTGGTTCCAGTCTCACTTCGATTTTTTTTTCATTTTTTTTTAATTCGCATACCTCCGTCATTTAAATATCCCGATAAATTTTTGTTGTATATAATCACATATTATTATATATAATTAATATAATATATCTATATATGTTTATATATGGACAAAATCCATATATAGTTATTTATGTACAAAATTCATTATAGTTATACATAATTATATATTTTCTCATATATGATCATATATTATTTATATATAACAATAGGTGATTATTTATAAAAAAATAAATAAATAATCCCGGGATAAAAATCATAAAATCTATGCTAATTCACATATATGTAATTATAATTGTCAATGATAAATGCAAGTCTTATTTTTGATTATCTCTTGCTTGAAATTGCGAATAGGCGACGTAAAAATATCCAGTAATAATATTTACATAAACTCCCTTGTAGATTAATAGGAATATAAATAGAAGAATAAATGTTGAAATATGTGAGTTATATTCACATATTTCAACATTTCAACATTCAACATTTCAACATGAGTTATATTCACATATTTCAACATTTATTCTTCTATTTATATTCCTATTAATCTACAAGGGAGTTTATGTAAATATTATTACTGGATATTTTTACGTCGCCTATTCGCAATTTCAAGCAAGAGATAATCAAAAATAAGACTTGCATTTATCATTGACAATTATAATTACATATATGTGAATTAGCATAGATTTTATGAATTTTATCCCGGGATTATTTATTTATTTTTTTATAAATAATCACCTATTGTTATATATAAATAGTATATGATCATATATGAGAAAATATATAATTATGTATAACTATAATGAATTTTGTACATAAATAACTATATATGGATTTTGTCCATATATAAACATATATAGATATATTATATTAATTATATATAATAATATGTGATTATATACAACAAAAATTTATCGGGATATTTAAATGACGGAAGTATGCGAATTAAAAAAAAAATAAAAAAAAAAAAAATTTCGAAGTGAGCCTCGAACCAGCGACCCCGCGATTACTAGACTCGAGCGCTACCAGGTACACCACGAGCCCGGTTCGAATATTGTTGCATCTTTGTGGGATAAGAGTGCGCTCGAAAACTTCAAAGTCAATTTACTCGAAAATTTCTGAATATGGCGTCGAACTGCTTTGGGATATTAGAGCTCTGAACTTCACGTACCATGAGTACGAAAAATCACAAAAATCCGACTGCCGTACTGTCCCCTTGTTAGAATAAAATAAATAAATTTCTATTAATTTACACGAGTATAGCTAGAGAAATACGTAGAGGATGGTGAAAATATTAATTTTTGTGTAATTGGGGAGCATTAAACCAAAAACTTAATTTTCGACAGAAAAAAAGGACAATAATTTGGTAATAACTAATGTTATAACTAACTCATAGAAAATCCCGTACGTATTTCTCTTTGGAATGTTATTTTAAACATGTACTCAAAATTGGGAGTCAAAATAATGAAAATTTTTTAAGTTACGCTGCGTGCCATTTTGAAAAATTGTGTTTTGAGAAAAACCAGCGTAACGCAGAGTTTCTTCTCCATTCCCTGGTGGACTATGGACAAAATATTTTCGATGAAACGTTTCGAGGAGAATAAGCCACTGTCCGGGCTGAATCTCCGTCGTCTGATGACATCAGCACCGTACCCATACCTTCGTGAGGCGAGCGGTGGACAAAGTGTATATGAATCGTGGTCGAGGTATTTGTTTAAATTTATTAAAACGGACGGTAAGATGTCACCACCTTTCCACAGGGCAAGTCTTTAGCAACTCGGAAAGCCTGAAGTTGAATTGTTGTAAAAAATTATTGAAAACTTGCAATTTTGGGTAAGTCAGCATTTTATTTCAAATTCGTTCAGGTCAAAATGACGCAGTGTGTCAAGGAAGGAGAACACCACCGTCACTGCCCATTTTCGACCGTTTTTTGAAGATTTTTTTTAAAGAAACCAATAAAATACATGGTCAAAAGAACTTTTAGGCTTTACCAGGTATATATTGAAGTATGTAAAAAGAGTTTATTTGTCAAAAGAATAGAAAATCGCGGTGCACGAGTTGCTATAGCACTACTGGTTTTCAGTCAACCCTCTCCATACTGTTGAAGTTTGCATCGTTGGAACGCAACGAAAGCTCTTGCTTACATTTTATTTTTTATATTTTTATTGTTATGGAAAAACTTTTTTTTTAAGATTTATATTGTAGATCGCTAAATAAACATCTTAAAAAATGGTTAGAAGATTTTTGTGAGCAAAGTTTGCCAAAATAAATTAAAGGAATTCACGAATATTAATTTTCGTTGCGTTCCAACGACACAAACTTCAACCTCATACTCTCTCTGCGGAACGCAGTACAACTATCGTTAATTTAATCCTGGAACTAAGAGCGAAATATTTTCGTTAATTATGTTAGTTTTAGAAGTCAAATACGGGGAAAAATTTCAAAATAATTTTTTTTAAATCGTAACGAGGCAAAAAAGTTCGTGTTTTCGACCATAATTTTGATATACTACTCCAAAAAATTAAAGGTACAGAAAATTTCTTCTTTTTTTGGAGTGTTTTTTGAAGCGCTGTATCTATGTGAAAAATGGTCGCATCGAGATAAAAAAAAAGCCTTCGAAGCTTCAAGTTTTTAGTTTCACGATTTTTTGGCAACTTTTTTGCGAGCTGCGGTTTTCGCGCTATCATAAGAATAGCGGAGGAAAATAATTGCCAAATTTATTATTATTTTTTTTCAAGGGCTCACGGGCTAGTTAATTTTTTTTCCACGTAACTCAATGTATAGGTCAGTTGGCTTGTTGATTCAGCTTTAATTTGGTTTTTTGTGTCTCTACGTCAATTTTTTGCTGAGATATCCGACTTTAAATGAAACAAGATCCTTTTGTCTTTGATAATCAATATCTCAGCAACCAATGATTGCAACGGGAATTAAAGGGCAGCTTTGAAAACTTGAATAAATTTCCTACCAGCCCCTTTCGTTGATCTTTCAGAAAAACATTTTTTCACTCTCAACATTAATTTGAAAAAAGGACAAAAAGTGACTTTTTATAGTTTGTCAGTAAATCTACTACTACTTTACAAATATTGATGGAAACACTAATGTTGCCGCGTTTTTTTTCGAGCGTAATGTAGCCCCAATAGCCCTGTTAATTTTCAAATTGATTCATCGAACTGTTTTTCCGGACTGATTGATCAATGTTTTACAGAACAATGAAAGGCACAAGTGTATTGTTTCTAAACATCGTGTAATCATCATCAAAATGGAAAGACCAATTTTCTTCGACGTTTTCACAAATTTGCACTAGTCTCTTGTTAAATTTAAGAAAAAGAAATTCATAAAATTTCAATTTTTTAAAAATATTTCTTTTAACTTTGTATAACATTTCAGGAAACAATACTGACTCATTTTTTACCCGATTCGGCCTTTGCGCACTATATTTTCACTCATGTTTAATTTCATTCATTAAAAGTTGATAACCCCAAACCGTATTCAATAGTCGATCTGAGAACATTTATGCGATTAACTCTTGATATTTTCTACGAAGGTTATTAGGGTTCCAGAAAACAGTTTTTTTTTTCAAACTAGGCATGAAGAAAAATTGAAAAACGTTACAGTTTACAAAAACTTTAGGTTAATTTATTTACCTAAACGTACAAAACAATTACCAAAAAATATTAGTTAAAAAAATGTTAATTGGTTTTTTCTTGAAAAAAAGATCAGTTTTGGAAGAAAAATTTTTTTGTAACCCTAATAACCTTCGCAGAAAATATCGAGAATTAATTTCATACAAGTTCTCAGATCGACTAGTGAATACAGCTTGGGGGTTTCAACTTTTAATTAATGCAATTAAAGATGAGTGAAATTATGGTGCGCAAAGGTCGAATCGTGTAAAAATGAGTCAGTATTGTTTCCTGAAATGTTTGACAAATTTGAAGAAAAAAAATTGAAATTTGTCGAATTTTTTTTCTAGACTTTAACAAGCAACTAGGTCAAAGTTGTGAAAAAAGTTGAAGAAAATTGGTTTTTTTCATTCTGATGATGATTACACGATGTTTAAGAACAATACACTTCTTCCTTTGTTTTGTAAAACTTTGATGAATCGAACCGAAAAAATGGTTCGATGGATCAAATTGAAAATTTACAGGGCTATTGGGGGTACATTAAGCAGAAAAACAACCGGGCAACATCAGTCTTTCCATCAATACTTAAAGGATTGTACATTTACTATAATATATAAAGTAGTAGTACAGTTACTGAAAAGCCATTAAAAAGCCATTTTTTGGTCCTTTTTCAAATTAATATTAATGGTGAAAAAATGTTTTTTTTTTCTGAAAAACAACGGAAGGGTCGTGTTGGAAATTTATTTAAGTTTTCAAAGCTGCCCGTGCAATCATTGGTTGCTGAGATAACGGTGATCGAAGACAAAAGGATCTTTTTACATTCAAAGTCGGATATCTCAGCAAGAAATTGTCGTGGAGAGACAAAAAAAAACCAAATAGAAGCTGAATGAACAAGCTAACTGACCTATATATGTATTTAACTGAAATAACATTCTCGAGCGCGTGGACCCTTGAATAATAACCCAAAAAATTTGGAAATAAATTTTCTCTCGCTATTTTTTATTATTGCGCGATTACAGTAGCTCACAAATTTGTTTTGACGACAGATCTCGAAACTAGAATCTTGAAGGTTCATAATGCTTTTTCTCATCTCGATGCGACCATTTCTCACATTGATACAGCGCTTAAAAAAACACTTTGAAAAATTGAAGAAATTGGATTGGTCGAGGGGACGAAAATTGTTCAAGTTCTGCTGCGTCCCGATTTCCAAAACGTGGTTTGGAGAAAAACGCGTGTGAAGTTAACGGTTAGGCGATATACCTGAAGAAGTTTTGTTTCCGTAATCTAATGCCACCTTTTGGTCGAAAATAAAACTATTTTTAGTCGGTGAGTTTATCCCCATAGATAATAGGCTTACAAGAGTTGAGAATTGCGACTACCGGAATGGCATCGCCGAAGACGCTTTTCAGCGCCGGAGACACTCGTATAAAAATAGCTCGAAAACCACTTTAAAACTTTTTTTTCGGCTATAAACGAATATTCATCATATTTTTGGAGGTTATAAGGATTTTTTCAGTGTTTCCAAAAAAAAAGATTTTTCGAAAATTTTCCACCGGTGTCCTCCTTTAAACATATCGCGATCGTAAAATTTCACCGCTCTTCTGTGGGGCGAGACTCCTGCGATCGTCATTGCTAGAAAATTCGATCCTTGGAGGAACCTGCCGAAGATAAATCCCGGCAGAGAGAAAAAAATTCTAAACGTATTTATTTTAACAATAATTATAATATTTCACCACTCTTTCGAAAAGTGAGACTCGGTCGATCTCGTTCGCTCGCGAATTTGGTCGGCCGAGGCCAACCTGCCGAAGATAAGCCATGGCAGAGAAAAAAATGGCGAACGCAATTGTTTAAACAAAGAGCATTGTAAATGTTTTTAAGTTTCCAAGGATTTTTGAAAAGTGCTTCCAACAAAACGATTTTTCGAAAATTTTACACCGATGACCTCTAAACAATTTGCGATTGTAAAATTTTACCGCTCTTCTGTAGAGCGAGACTTCTCCGATCGTCATTGCTATAAAATTCGATCTTTGGAGAAACCTGCCGAAGTGAATTCCGGCAGAGAGAAAAAATGCTAAACGATTTTTTTTAGCATAATTAGAAATAATTTACTAATAATAAAATGTTACCACTCTTTCGCAGAGTGAGACGCGGTCGATCTCGTTCGCTCGCGAATTTGGTCGGCCGCAGACAACCTGCCGAAGATAAGCCATGGCAGAGAAAAAAATGCCGATCGCAATTGTTCAAACAAAGAGCATTGTAACATTTTTTAAGTTTCCAAGGATTTTTGAAAAGTGCTTCCAACAAAACGATTTTTCGAAAATTTTACACCGATGACCTCTAAACAATTTGCGATTGTAAAATTTTACCGCTCTTCTGTAGAGCGAGACTTCTCCGATCGTCATTGCTATAAAATTCGATCTTTGGAGAAACCTGCCGAAGATGAATTCCGGCAGAGAGAAAAAATGCTAAACGATTTTTTTTTAGCATAATTAGAAATAATTTAGTAATAATAAAATGTTACCACTCTTTCGCAGAGTGAGACCCGGTCGATCTCGTTCGCTCGCGAATTTGGTCGACCGCAGACAACCTGCCGAAGATAAGCCATGGCAGAGAAAAAAATGCCGATCGTAATTGTTTAAACAAAGAGCATTGTAAAATTTTACAACTCTTTTGTAGAGTGAGTCTCGAGCGATCTCGGTCGTGACTCGAGATATTAGCAGAGATAGAATTTGTCGATGATGAGCGACATCGAGATGCCAAATAGTCTTTGAGCTTATTTGTTTAAATTAATTAAAAAAGAATGGGAAAATGAGCACCCTTCCACCATACGAGTCTCTAGCAAACCCCGTTTGCTAGAAAGTTCAACCATAAAGACATTTCCACCGATGATCGCCGTCGACAAAAAAATCGATTCGAGGGCATTTGTTTAAACAATGCGCGATCGCAAAATTTCACCGCTCTTCCATAGAGCGAGGCTAGCGATCTTGATTGTTCAAGAAGCTGACCAGCAAAAATGCTGCCAAATATGAATCCTGGCAGAGATAAAAATGCTGAATGCATTTGTTTAAATAATGAGCATTGTAAAATTTTACCACTCTTTTGTAGAGTGAGTTTCGAGCAATTTCGGTCGCTCGAAATTTTGGCAGAGATCGATATCGTTAACGATAAGCGGCATCGATGTTACAAATTGTGCTCGAGCTTATTTGTTTAAATGATATAAATAAGTATGGGAAAATGCCTGAGTCTTTTGGTTGTGGCCATCGTCGAAAAAAAATCGATTCGATGGCTGCATATACAAAGTAAAATGCAACAAAGTTTCACCCCGCTCTCCTGCCGAGCGAGCGCATGCTTCCAATACAAGCGTACCATAGTCGCTACGCATAGTTGTATGAATTGTGTGATACACACATAGACGTAAGGTGCTTGCGTACGACCGAACGGCGTGCGAGAATGTATTCGTTCTTTCTCCACGCGGTCGCCGCGGCGTAGCAAACACACACACACACACACGCGCGCGCTCAGCGATCGCCGTCTATTTGGCTTCGACTCTTCGTCTCAGTGCGAAGCATCGAGACCGAATTCGCGATCGCTGCGCTGTCCGTCGGTAGCGACTCGTAGCTAAAAACTACGAGATCTGCGCTACCGACGTAATGAGAGGCCGCGTCGAAATTTTCTGGCGTGTGGCACATGGCCTTAAGGTAAACTATTTTTAGATAAATCACATACACCGGTCGGTGTAAGCGTCTGGCGTTAAGCAATAAAACTTTCGTAGGCGTTTTTTAGAAGTTGTAACAACAATATGAGTAAACAAATATTTCTTTATTCGGGATACACCGCCAAATTTCAAGAAACAAATGGTTATTGCAGTTTACCTGATATTTAAAAAATCATAATCCGTGGAATGTATTCTTTTATAGAGAACTCATTATGTTTGGTATTTTTGATTATTTTTTACAGAAATATGCTTTAAAATGTTATTCAACGAAAGTGCGACGATTTTTTTTTCTTTCTCAGATCTCTCGAGTGATTTTTTTCACTAAGTGATGCATACTATTCGTCAGAAAATTTTACCAAAAAAATTGCATTGTGGAGGCCCCGGAGCTTTAGCTCCTGTTACCCTCCTCTAAATCCGGCCCGGACTCCCTCTCATATTCGCATAAATAAATCACCAACGACAATTGCGCAAGACTCTCTAGAAAAATACCTAAATACGATTTACAATTTTTCAAAATCGGCTGCCCCAATTTTTCTTTTGCATAAAAATATCTAAAACCCACGTTTAGAACTAATGACTGCTGATATTTTTCTCTGTAAAACTCGTAAAAAATAAGAATTCTAAAACGAGGTCAATGCAAAAATAAATATATCAAAAATGAAAACATTTATTCCCTGTTGATCGAGAAAATGTTGGGCAACAAAAGTTCACGAGTAAATAAAAAAATAAAAGCCGGTGACCAAAAATGACTCAAACACGATTTCTTAGTGACAACTCCTGATATTCCTCTCTGTAGAAACGCACTTAAAAAATAAGAATTAAAGACGAAGTTGATGCAAAAATAAATAAATCAAAAATGAAAACTCTTGTTCACTGTTCTTCGCGAAAATGTTGAACAGCCAAAATTCATGAGTAAATAAAACAATAAAAGCTCGTCACGAGAGAAAATTGACCGTCCTAGCATAATTTTCCGCTGATTGGAATTCCACTGGCAATTGTTCGACGACGATAACGCAATGTTCTCCGTGATCCCGACACGTGTATGAGGAAAGGAGCCTGTGAATGTAGGTCCACCTCCGTTCGTCTGACGCTCTTCGTTTCACAATATTACCGGGACCGTCGGAATGATGACCGGCCGGCCCCCAAGTCCAACGAGAGTGAGAAACTCGCGGTGCAATTACTGAGTCGTAAACCCTACGCAGCTGGTTTGTCGCATCACAGCCAGCGCGGTGCCGCAATATGCGAGCGAGCGCCGCAGACGGTCATTCCAAAAGAATAAATGTCCGGAGGAGTTCAAAAGATGCGATATTCTTGTTATCAAAGTAACTCGAGCTATTTAAATGGTAATATTGAAACATGAACCATCTTGCGAAAATATCCACTGACAGCTGCATTCGCAAAAACATTTATCGAAATTTTCTTTTTTTTTTCTTGCAAGGCTTAAGGGGCTATACCAGTGTAACACTTTTAAAAAAGCGATTTTTTCTTGCCTTTTTTGACAGTTTATACTTTCAAGAATATCATTATCATTTATAGCAATATCATTTTATCTAGCAAAAATCGATAGTTAAATCGTTTAACGCTTTTTTCTCGCAAATTTGAAAAATGAGATTTTTCAAATTTGCTGACATTGTAACTCAAAGACCAATTATCCGATTGACTTGAAATTTAAACTGAGTACTCTTGAATATATTTACTCTACAATGGCGTAGGATATTTTTGATTGGATGAAAAATGACGATTTGGCATTGAAAAAACGGCCATTTTACAGGCAAGAAAACATACATTTTTTCATAATTACGCCATTTTGGTAGATTTCGATATTTTTCGAAAATCCTATGTCATTGTACAGGAAATACCTTCCAATTTAACGACATTTTTTTCCTTTTTCGGTTCCAGCTACTCAATCGGCCGGAATCATGTCAGCAGTGAAGGAAGTTTTTTTTACGCCTCCGAAGGCAGCGCATAAGTCGCTTCGATCTCAATATTTTTCTATGAAAAAATTATGTAATATAGGTCAAATATAGCCAAATCTATTCTTTATTTTCCGAAACATTCAATTGAGTACCTTTCTTCCAAAAAATTCACGAAAATCACCCAAATTTTCAGCCTTCACACTGGTATCGCCCCTTAAAGTGATAAATGTTTATATTAACTCATTAACGATTGGTATCAAATTTAAATACGCACGGATGCACACACATTTATGTGTGATCATACAAATTTTGCCGGCAGCAAGAATTTTTGGTAATTCTTTAGATAAGTGACTTTTCCGAAAAAAGAAACTAATTTTTTTGTCCGTCTTTTCTCATCTATTGGATTATAAATCATGATATTCAGTCGGAAGAAGCTTAAGCCTCCTCATAAAAAGTTATGGCATTTTGAAGTTCGCGGAAACACGTGATAAAATTGGGCATTTTTGAAAATTTCGACACCTATATTGGGGTTGTTTGGCTTGAGAGGTTGTATACAGTCAGGAGGCCCAAAAAGATCAATTTTTCAAGAATTTTCCTTGAAAAGACCTTTAAATTTGTTAACGTAAAAATGTGCACAAATATTATGGTAACTTTGAACTGTATTTTAAGATTTTTTATTTGTGAAAATCATTATTTTGAAAGCCGCTATAGCTGATCTCCGGGAGCACCTCTAAAAAGAGGCCTTTTGCGGTGAGCATGATATATCTGGACTAGATCATCTAAAATGAAACAACCAAAAATATTTTGTTAATATAATGGATTATCTTGTAATTGATCGAAGGAATAAGCAAAATAATAATTTTTGACAAAAATGTACGCCTTAAATTATTTATAAATTGGAAAGTATTTATCGGTGAGAAAAAACCTTCGATTAATTACTAAACAATATACTTGAAAAGATTATGTTAAAATTTGAGACTGATCGGTTCAGTAGTTTCCGAGAAATCTTGCTCACCGACTTTAAAAACACAGTTTTAAGAAAAACGCGTTTAAAGTTTCAAAAGCACTTTCGAACGCTCTGACAGGTCATTACAAATGTGCGTGTAACTTCGAGAATATTCGCCAGATTGACAAGAAATTTTCTGCGTGCGGACTTAAATATATGTAGATTACGATTTTTTTAAATCGAATTTTCGAAAATTTTAACCGTCTATAACCCCTTAAAGTATGGGTAAAGGTTATGAGGTTTTGAAGTACGCGGAAACACGTGATAAAATAGGGCATCTTTGAACATTTCGGCGCCTATGGTGGGTTTGTTTGGGTTTGTTTGGAGACAACAATTTTTTCGGTAAAGTCACTTATCTAAAGAATTACCGATTTTTTTGTACATAAAACACAAGTCAAAAAAAAATTATTAGTAACAATTGTGCATATTTGTCAAGTGGCTATTGGTGATACCTATACCAACCTATATTGTGAGTTACGACACAGGGTCTAGAAATGAATTTTAGTTTTATAGGGAATGTCGTTAGCAGTTCATTGAAGAATTTTTAATTTTTTTTTTCATTATTTGCTGTTATAACATAATTCAGTGATATATCAACGGTAGCAAAGAGAAGACGAGCTTGTTCAAACTACCCTAATACATTTTTTTATACATCCGGAGAGTACGTAATTTAAAAATTAAGAAAACCTATTACAGATTTCGTGCTAAGTGCTTTTTTGTTTTTTTTTTCTTCTGATTTGGGGATAGAAATAAAGAATCGAGATAAATTCGCACATGATCTTGGCTCCTCCAGTGAAGGGCAAGGAAAACGCTTCCACCAAGTCATAAATATCATAGAAGATGGGTATCATGGAAAATGGCACACGCACACATAATGGCTGGTTACGTTTGGAGTTTGATGCGCGACTGCTTCGGCAAGTCTCAAGAAAATCTCGAGAAAGAAGCTTCCTTAGTGTAATTATATTTAATAAAACTTCAATTTTATCCATTAAATTAAATTTGATTTGAAAAGTTGTATATTTCCGTGTTCTCGCATAGAATATCAATATTGAGTTTTTAAATAGGATCAGTAAAAAGACAACATTTAGAAAATATACAGTTTTGCGGCACGAAATCGGCTGTTGAGCTATGTAATTATTGTAATTGGTGTACATATATATGTACATACAGGGTGTCCTGTTATGAATGGATAATCGTGCAATTATCGATAGGTCAGATCATGTCCTACTGTATGCTGGAATTTCTGTTTAGAAAAAGTCCCGCGGTTTTCGAGATTTTGGGCTTTATGTTATTTATTGAAAAAATCATCTGCTTTTGGTTTTTCGCTCGTCATTCCTACAAATGATGTGAATCGACAATAACTAAGCAACTTTTTTTAAGTAATTGGCACGATATGCGTAGTACATTTTTTTACACCGTAGGCTATCAAAATCAGATGTTCGAATTGGTTTTTATGAAAATTCCGCAGATCTTTTTTCATGAAGTTTCCTTAACATTTGAGGTTAAAAAGAAGACTTTTCCAGATAAAAAAAATAACCAAGAGTATTTTTTTTTAAACCAGGTCAAAAAAAGTTGTCATTTGTAGAAATGGATTGCGAAAAACCAAAAGGAAATGATTTTTATCTCGGAAACCGTGGGACTTTTACTGAACTGAAATTCCATTATATATTAGGACATGATCTGGCCTATCGACAGTTGCAGAATTATTCATTTATAACAGGACACCCTGACACGCTATATACAGGGTGTCCCATTTTAATCTTACACCTGAATTTTCTCGAAAAATATTGCTCGGACGAAATATTGTGTGGAACAAAACTTCTAGGGATTAAAGGGGGACGTTTGAAAAAAATTTATTTGAGGAGCCAAAATTCAAAATAGTGGCGTTACAAAAGCTGACATGTTTTTTTCAAACGGAAACATAACTTTTTTTATTGCCAAAAAATTTGTCAGCTGAAAACTAAAAACATTTGTTGAAAAAATTTTTTGATAAAGTTCATAGTTTTCAAGTGAGAACATCATTTTCAATTATTTCAGATGTATCCAGGATTTGTGTGTGTGTGTGTGTGTGTGTGTGTGTGTGTGTGTGTGTGTGTGTGTGTGTGTGTGTGTGTGTGTGTGTGTGTGTTTTTCTACCCATCGTGATCAAAGTTTGTCAAGGATTTAAAGAAACACGTTTTTGGGCCTGAAAATGGCACAAACGCTATTAAAATGGAAAAAAACTATTTTTCATCGATTTTCCTCCAAAATTTTCTCATGAAATATCGTCCAAATTTGAAAACAAAAAAAAAACAAAAAAAAAACAAAATTTTCAACAGTGTTCCACACGCACGCACATGCACACACACACACACACACACACACAAATCCTGGATACATCTGAAATAATTGAAAATGATGTTCTCACTTGAAAACTATGAACTTGATCAAAAAATTTTTTCAACAAAAGTTTTTAGTTTTCAGCTGACAAATTTTTTGGCAATAAAAAAAGTTATGTTTCCGTTTGAAAAAAACATGTCAGCCTTTGTAACGCCGCCATTTTGAATTTTGGCTCCTCAAATAAATTTTTTTCAAACGTCCCCCTTCAATCCCTAGAAGTTTTGTTCCACACAATAGTTCGTCCGAGCAATATTTTTTGCGAGAAAATTCAGGTGTAAGATTAAAATGGGACACCCTGTATATATATGTTTATATATAGCGGGTGTAATTGAATGCTCTGCACAACAAATTCAAATACATTATTCGGATATTCTTATTGTGAATACAATCACGATTTTCCGGTTTACACGAGTATTTTGGTGAAAAATCATTTCAAGGTGTGTTCAAGCCCTGTGTTCCATTTTGGTTTGTGTGTTTCAAAGATATGAATTGAGTGATATTTCTTCACAAAATTCGCAAAAACTAAAAGTGCCATCACGATCAGTACAAATTGATTTAATGCAAAAGTGGGCCGATGCATGTTTAGTGATTCATTTCGAAGAAATTGGCGTTCAATTGGATTCATTGGCAATGGTCGAATCGTATTACGTATATATATATTTATATACATATATATATATATAGAGAGAGAGATAATAGAGCGCTAATAGATAAAAACCGCGTGGTTCTTCGTTCGACGATATAGTTGTAATGAATACGTCATCGCTCCAATATTGGCCCGTAGATTTGTAAATGTGAGGAAAGGGCAACGGAGGGATGAGTGGTAGTGGAGCGAGGGTGGGGGAGGGGCTAAGTTAAAACAGCTCGAAAAGCCTGCAGAGCGTAAGTATAGTGTCTCGGTGAGGGAGAGAACCCGATTATAAGCGAGTAGTGGTCCGCGGGACAAGTCAGAAAGCATCGAGGGTGGGGCAAATGCTCGTTCGCTCTCTTGAAAGCCGATACACACAACGATACCGTACTGCCATAAGCCTTGACGTCGTCGTCTTTGGCCACTCGAATTTATCACCAGCCGCGAGGCGCTCACTTTCGTATACCCCCTGAAGCCTCCGGGAGCTCAAAAATACAAAATCCAAAGGAAACGAAGAAGCAAAAATACACGATTAGGGATTTTGTGTGAAGCCGAGTGCGAGTCGTTTTCGTCGTTGTTCACGTCGACGAGATCAGTCGCGTTTGGGCATCAACTCCGTCAGGATGGTTCGTGGCGCGAGTACAAAGTTCCTCGTGTCGTTACAAATAATCGCGTATTTGACGAGCTGTGCGTTCGCCCTATCGCGTGAAAATTTGTATCCCTATGCTCTACCGGGCGCATCGAGCCTGCAAATCGATCGTGATGGCCGACTCTTGTCCGGTCGCGCAGACCTTAAAACTCCCATCGTTTTCTACGACCGGAACTACACCTACATCTGGGTAAGTAACGTGGATTTTCTTTCTTTTCTTCGTTTTTCCATTTTTTCTCCTCGCGCTTTCCTCGAAGGTTCTCGAGAATTCGAAAAATAATCGGAGAGGAAAAATGTATAAGCCTTCGATGTGTAGGCTTTTGATCGGATATTATCCGGCGACAATGACGCCGATCAATATCCCGATATCGTTTATCTCACTTTTTTTGCCTCTCCATACTCGAGGTCCAATAAGTCCGAGTGGAGAAAAGCCCATTCCGAACGGCGGTAATTTTACGCCATGGCAAGCCAACGATGCAAAATTCAAATTATATATTGGAATTGTGGCCAATTGCTTTTTTTGTCAATTTGAGGAGGAAAAAAATCGTGATCAATAGGCGCCGGATCGAGCAATTTATATATGTGCAAACAGGACTTGCATGGAAATCGTTAATTCGAGAAAGGAAAGTGCTCGACTTTGGTAAGCCGAAGGAAATATAGTACGGGAATGCTTCTCGCGGAAAATTTTTAATGAGCCGCCGTTCACACAAGATCGACGATATTTTAAGAGATGCTGACGAATACGAGTACCGTAAGGCCTTTGATGAACCGCATACGACCATTCTAGATAATGACGGGTCAGATATCACACACACGAATGCGATGGAAATGGAAATTTCATCGGGCAAATCGAACCAGTCTACATATACATGTACATGCAGGGTGTTCTGTTATGAATGGACAATCCTGCAACTGTCGATAGGTCAGATGCTGGAATTTCAGTTTAGTAAAAGTACCACGTTTTTCGAGATTTTGAGCTTAATGTTATTTAAAAAAAAAATCATCTGCTTTTTGTTTTTCGGATGGCTTTTCACCAAATGATATGAATCGTCAATAACTAAGCAACTTTTTAAAGTAATTGGCACGATATGCGTAGTACGTTTTTTTTACACCGCAGGCTTTCAAAGTCAGATGTTCGGATTGGTTTGTATTAAAATTCTGCATAAGATATTTTTTTATAAAGTGTCCTTAACATTTAAGGTTAAAAAGAAGACTTTTCTACATAAAACAAATAACCAAGAGTGTTTTTAAAAAACCGGGTCAAAAATAGTTATCATTTGTAAAAATGGCATGCGAAAAACCAAAAGCAGATTATTTTTTTCTCGAAAACCGTGGAACTTTTACTAAACTGAAATTCCAGCATACAGCGGGACATGATCTGACCTATCGACAGTGGCAGAATTATCCATTTATAACAGGACACCCTGTGTATATATATACGAATATGTAATGAGTGTTGGCAAATACGCGGGAGGGTTGTCATCTCGTTTCTGCGCGATTACAACGTCAACCGGAGCAAGCTGTGAGCCACGAATTCCTCTTTTCCGAAAGTTCACTCGGTCGTTCACTCAACCCTACGACGACGTATATTTCGAGCTTTTTTCGCTCACCCTTTCGAGACAAATAAAATACCGAGCGAGAAAAAGAATGAATTCGTTTATTGGAGTTAATAAGTTCGTCCGTGTATGATCTCACAAGAGGGTACGATGATAATACGAAGCCGCGCGGACATATTTGGTCATCCTCCTTAATTCGCGACCGCGTGGACTAATTTGTCGTCATCTGGTGTGTGGCATGACACGAATTCGTTTGTAGGGATGGCAAAACTGCACCGGTGTGGAGCGAAACATACACACACACTTGTGTCATACGTGCAGTGGCAATTGCACTTAAACTGCAGTTTCGTTGTGCCCACACACACCCTCGGGATCCCTCGATTTCGTCAACGAGATTCGATTCTTATCGAACAATCAAAATGATGTTCTTCTATTTTCCTGCGGTTGAGGCGGGGCACACGGAACAAAATTATTAATTTTTGTTACCAGAATCACTGTCAATCTACTGTCAACACGTAACATATATTTTGCCAGGTTTTTTTAAGGGGGGGATTATGAGTTTTGCTGCAATTCTTGTGACATGTACACTAAAGAGGCAGTCTTGTGTGGCCAATATTATTCTACAAACATTCCATAGGGGCCTAGTGCATCCGACTATATATTCTCCTTAAGTACAGTCATCTTAAAGGTCACCTGAAGAGCATGTTTTTTTGAATATTTGATTAGCATTGGACGTACTCAGGTTTGGAAATATTTATTTTTTAATAAAACAAATGTTCCTTTTGAAAAGAAATTACACGAGAAGTACCATTTTATTTTCTCGTCCCAATAAGCGATCCATTTCTTCGAGGGAGCTGAAAGACTCGGAACTTACTGTCGTCATTTGTCTCGGAAAAACATTGCACAAATAGACGCCGCCTATACTACGAATTTAAATACAAGTTCATTGATAATGAGCGAAGGTCAGCGATTAATTTACAAATCATTGTTTTCCACGCAAATTTCGTATTTTTTTTTATCGACGTGACTGTTCTTCATAAAGGCTGCATTGCCGTCGATTGTGAATTAGTGCCTTCACCACGTTGTGCCGAATGCTCATCCTATGCTCACAAACTAATGACCCGCGCGCAAACTGTAAAATTCCCTGTCGCGGGCGCGCCAAACAAAAAACCTTTGCAATGTCTTTTTGAAGGGTAACAAAAATAGGAAAACAGGAAAAAAACGGTAACGTCGAAATAATCCTTTAAATGTGAGTTTTTCCTTATCTCCACCCAATCGGGGTAATCTTATTTATTTACCATGACCAAGCAGTAATTTCGCTCATTAACTTTTGTCGATTTTGAATAATTTTCCCTATTCCGTTTTTTATGTTTGCTCCATTTCTCAGTAATTCTTCAGATGAATTTTCCGGGTGACTTTTCCGAAGTGACTGTTCCGAAAAATGAGTCTAAATTTTTTTGCTATTTTCTCATTTATTGGGTTATAAATTATGATATTCAGTCGGGAGAAGCTGAAATTTTTTATTAACAATTTTGTAGCAGCAGAAAATAGTTGAAAATAATTTTGCATTTTTCAAAAACTCCTGTATTAAAACCCGGAGGGATTTGGAGGTGGGGGGATTTATGAAAAAGCCTTTCCAAACACGATGCTGAAGAGAAATTGCGGCACCACCCCCCCCCCCCCCCCCCCCTATTAAAAGTTATGGGGTTTTGAAGTTTGTGAAAATACAAAAGTATCACAACAAACCCAAACACCCGAACTTTTGAAGACAATATTATTTACAAAATATATAATATATAATTTATAATAATATAATGATAGTAATGTATAGAATATATGTATATATATATATATATATATATATATATATATATATATATATATAGACAAGAATAGAAGATCGAGATCGGAGTTGATGTAATGTCGGCGTGTTTATGTTTGTTTGGGTTCCAAACAATCTTCAAAACTCCATAACTTTTTATGGGAGTGGTGAATTTCAGCTTTCCTCGACTGACTATCAGCATGTATAACACAATAAATGAGAAAATAGCAAAACAATTATTTTAGGCTCATTTTTCGGAAAAGTTACTTATCTAAAAATTACTCGTTTCTCTATCTACATAGTGAAAAGGAAAAACACCCGACATCAAACGGCACAATCAAACAATTGATATCTTTGCCATGAGGAGTGAATTCCCATTTACCGATTGGCAATTTACGTTTACATGCGATAGAACCGAAAGAATTTTTCCCGCGGAAATGGTGATCGATAATCGACCCGAATTTGCGCGACCCTGCAATATTTTTCTCCCGACACACAACGCTCTTCGTACTCCTCAGCGCACGCGATTTTTCAGAATATAAACGATGTTTACGGAACCAGCTGAAACTCTTGTAAATTATTACATTCCGCGGTACAGGAAGATGCCGGACATCACGTGTGTGCATATACGTGTGCCGGTATTAGCTTTTGCCGGTGAACTAGACGGAACATCCCCCTTGATTTACAACTGCACCACGCAAATGGAGCAACGCCTTTTCCACTTTACCCAGCGACGAATGTGAGAGAAAAGCGTTGCGTGGGACGTAAAATGTACAGTAGGAAACGCAACGTCACCCGAAAGTGCCTGTACATTGGCAAATTTGAGAAAAAATACAATTGTTCCAAAAAAAAAAACGTATTAAAAGAGAAAAGCAATCATACGAGGCGCTAAATTTCCAAGCCGGAAATGTAACCTCGCTCGAAAAAGCTTTCACGTAGGAAAATTTCATGAAACAAAATCATGGTAACGTTCTTCATTCTCAAAATGAATAAGGCATACATTGAAACAACGATTCGAGGCAATCAAAAACAATGCAAGGCTATCAATATCTGAATATTACCGTCGTTGAGACTCCTCCTTCGTAAATGTAACCTTTTTTTTATGCATTTAATTCAAAAGACACCAATATTTGGGTAAGCCTCGTGGGTTCTCGGACTACAAAAGCATTTAATTTTTTTAGCGTAAGGTAAACGCCCAATCAAGTTCTTCATATATGACGTGATCGGCCGGAAGTATGTACGATGATGGCGGATAAGTGCCAAGATTGAGGGGTCTTCTTACTTTAGACGCTAAAAAAAGGCTATTTTAATGAATTTTTTTGATAGATTTATATTATGGACATTGATACAAAAGTGGTTACACTTAATAAATACACTTTCGAAATAGATTTAAAAAAAATGTATATATTTATGTAACCCAAACAAACTTTAAACGGGTTTTTCTCGAAACAACGTTTCTCGACGCCTTGTTGATAAAATCTTCGAAAATACTAAACTTATACTTATAAAATATTAACCACATATTCTTTACAACTATAGTTATAGCGCATAGCAAGGATTTTTTTGAATTTTGATATTTACAATCTTTTTGCCAAAAACGGTGAAAAAACACGTTTTTTTGTCTTTTTTTCGAAAAATGTCCGTCATTTTGTTATTTTTGCATATTTAAATAATCGTATGATATGCGCTATGTTCATTAACATACTGAATTTAAAACCGTTTGATTTTTTTGTTTCGGACGATCCATCTCCAAGATTTCATCAACAGCGCAGACCTACAATATTTTTAGGACAATTTTTAAACTTCCATTTTCTTCTATAAATAGTGACTTAAATAAATAAAAAATTTGTTAAATGTATTTCGAAAGTGTATTTATTAAGTGTAACAACGTTTATATCAATATACATAATATAAACCTATCAAAAAAATGTATGAAAATAGCCATTTTTAGCCTCTAAAGTGAGAAGATCCCTTAAGAATGAGCAGGGATAAACCGGAATTCAGAATAAAAGTATTCGTGATAACGCATTGTTTGATGCTCGTTTAAATTCGTACGCACACACACACACACACACACACACGCGCGCGCGCGCAAACACACACACACACACACACACACACACACACACACACACACACACACACACATATATATATATATATATTCATATTTATGTTTAAAATAGTAACACTACACTCCTTGATGGCCTAATGTCAACAAACTCGTATACACCTCCATTCACAAAGCCTAAAGGCCAATTAGACGTCGCTGCTTTCCCACATTAATTGTCATCCAGATATAGCATCCCTGCGTGTCTTTGCTCCGAGCTCCGAAAAGGTTACGAGATTAGCCTCGAAATCATTGGTGATCCAGAGCCGAGTCTGCGGGCGGGTAATTATCGTATGAAAACGATTGCCGGATCATTGTCTGTTGACGTTGCTCGTACGTTCATCCGAGCAGATAATGCATTATGATATAAGAACTGCAATGTATATTTTTGTATATGAAAATTCTGGATAGTCCGTCCACTTGCGGTGGCGAATTTCAATTGTGTTGTCAAATACCAACTGGCAATATTTCGGAGCACTCTAGACTAAAATTCAGTACCGAGAGGATTAAAAATATTTTTTCCTAAGTTATTTGGCAATGTTTCGTCAATGCATAATGAACAAAGGTAATTCATTTTGAATATGGACCCAATTTTTACTCGATTTTGAATCTAAATGATTGAGTATCCAGCAATTTGCATCTCATATTTCGGTTAGTTTGGGTTTGTTTGCTAGTAGTGAAACATTTCACTCGGTTGCCTGTTCGCAGCCGCATCACAAATATTCGTATTTTTTAATGCAAATTTGTTTCGTCACAATACGCAAAATACGTCAACATCCCACGATCTGCAGAATTAAAAATAAGAATACTTTCAGTAAGACTGTTTATCAATTTCTCACGATCTTAATATCGAGAATACTGCAAAGAAGTTCTTCTCTTTCGAAAACGTGCGCTCTTTTTCGCAGAGTAATGACGATTGAACTTTTGCGAACAATTTGGAGATAATTCAATCTTTCGGGGAAGTTGCCAACGATCAATTTTTGGGATTGAAGTTTGCCCAACAAATTGTGCGAGTAGAGTCATGCTACATGGACGACAAATTTCATGGTCATGTCGGTGAGCAAGAATTTGATAGTTGTCGGTATGATGCAAGGCCATTAGATATGGCATGCAAAGTCTCCTGGAACACCATGATCCATACGGCTTGACTCAACGGAATGGATTACTGCATACATGCCACATGTACCTACGAGTTATATGGAAAAAAGGAAAACCGTCCAGTTTAGACGAGGCACTGCCTACACTACAATCATCTCCATTCCGAGCTATCGCGCTGACGATTCTCTTCATCAAAATGATTGCACCCGATTACACGATTGCGTTAACGCTTTTATTGTCCACGCTCTGGGGCACGAGTGGGTCTGGTCAAACGCATATTCGAATGATGTGATGGTTATACATAATATATGCATATATATATGCATACTTACAAATGGCATATTCCACGTCATTTCACCTAGCCCGTGGCCGCGAACATTTTTTATTTTCGTGATTTTTCAAAATTATACCCCATGAAAGGAGGATTCACACCAATTTTTAGATTTCTATCTCTTCTCTTTTAGGAGTTATTATTTTACAAAAAATGTCGATTTCGGCAATTTTGGAAACGTTTAAACGCAGATAACTCCGAAACTAATAGAGATGTCGACAAATGTCTGTATATAACTTTTTTCATTTTGAAGCATACTTTCGTTCAAAATATGAAAAAAATTATAAATTATCAATGTCAAGGTTTTTTGCTTCTAAAGTGAAAACTATTTTTGTTAAGGATGATTGCCTTTCTAAATTTTTTTCAAAAAATTCTCCAGAATAGAGTGACCCATTTTATGATTTTGAAGACGAGTGTCATCGTGGGCCCATTTTTCCTTCTATTTTTTTTTCGAATTAATCATATTTTTTTTAGAAGATTTTTATCATATTAATCCCCAATAATGCTATTAATGATTTTGTGATTTCCAATTCGGCTTCGACAGGCCTGAAACGTTTTATTTTTTATTTATGCTGAATCGAACAAAAAAAAATGTAATAAAAAATTATATTTAAAAAAAAGTGTTGAATGATGTTATTCATAACAATGTTATTCATGAAGAGAACCATAATTGTTTCCCTGACAAATATCGATGTTATTATAAAAACATGCGAATCAAACTCGCAGAAATGGATTTTTACCGCTTCTAAGCTAAAAAAGTTCAGCACATGTAGCTATCTGATTCAAAGAGGTGCATTATTTTCGAAAGTAGAGTACGGTCTCCGTTGCATCGCAAAAATTTTGTTAAGAAGAGTTTGTATCGGCTGCATCATTTTGATAATCCGCGAGTATTTAATTGTCCACAATGGGGTGAGACAGCAATCATGATGCACAGAAAAGGGGATCAAAATATAAGCTGTGTAAGGCCACCGCGTTCCCGTAGAATATTGACATCATTGGATGCCACTCCAATCAGCTGATCGCGTGTTGACATCTCGTTTTTTTGTATTGCAGATAGGTGACAGGTCGAAACTAATTTTAGAAATAGAAGAATTTAATGAATTCAGGTTTAAACTGAGAAAATCTTGATTAAAGAAAACGATACGTGTTTCCCTATACCTTTCCCAGTATGTAATTATTTTCATAGGAAAAGCAATCAGTTGCATATCTATGTTCGAATAATTGAGGCTCGTGATCTCGAGCTCGTGATTATACATGTATATACATTGTGTGTGCGTGTGTCTCATCGAAAGTCGAGTTGTGACCCATGACCCCGACACGATAGCCCCCTCGGAGATATGGAAATACGGGTCTCGATGTTTCAAGAGTGCCAAAAGAAACGTGAAAGTAACGCGCAGTCTCGTCTACCATGCCGGCTGAATATCTACGACTTTCTGGCTTTTTTTAATCGAACACATTTTCAATTTCAACGCATTCTATCTTAGGGAAGAGAGACTAGCGCAAAGGACCGTGACGAGGGTCGGCAAAAACGCGTTTATTTGTTTTTTGTGTTCCTTTTATTCTTTTTTTGTTTTTTAATCGAACGATTGGATTTATATGACTTGATGGCATTTTCAATCAAATTAACTCATTTCCATAATTTCATGGCGTTTTGCAATCAAACAAATGTATTTCTACGGTTTACTGTTTTCTGCAGTCTATCGAGTTTATTACTATGATTTGGTGGATTTTTTTTTTCAATCGAGCAACTTTCCAATTTCAACGCGAAAGCTTTTTATTTTGGGGAAGAAAGGCTCGAGGGAAAATTGGAGTATCCTATTTTCCCTCTTTCCCTGGTTAGTTAGAGTTCCCTATTTATCCTTTGTTTTTTATATCTCTGATTTACTCGCAGTGTTCACATCCTCTTCCCTTCGTTTTTTTTCTTCAATTTTCGGACTTTCTCGCTCGAGTTAACTCGTTATTTGATACACGAAATTGACTAATTGAAAGGAAATTTCTTACTTTCGAAATTCACTTTTCAGAATTGGCCATTATGGAAATATACCCGACACGTTTCGAACAATTAAATGTTTTACGGGAAACGTAGAGGGCTACGTGCAAAAGACTCGTCGACATTGTAAGAAGCGTTGATCAATTCGTGTCAATTCAAGGGGGCGTCGTAAGTAGGCCGGCCAGTAATTATTCGAGGTACACGATCCTCGATTATGTCTGTATACATATATATTCAGTACCCCGATGCCTATGATAATGCTGAGGAGCCGAGATTAGAGTTCTCTGAAATTCTAAAACGCAGCCCATAACATTAACCTCTCGCGTTAACAATGCTGGTCAAAATTCCAAGTGCCGCGGGAAAGGAATTTCGACCGGAGCGAAACGAAAAAACGGCTACATCAACTCCGGTTCTTCGAAATAATTTCGTCGTTTTTTTCTCGGCCCAACTTTGTATGATAAGAAATGGAAATGAAAAACAGTCGAGGAATAAAAAGCGGAAGCGTTGCGGGATTTTCGGAAAATACTTATAAAAAAGCAGGGTCTTGCTTAAGGCGGGAGCCTGAATAAGAAGGTCCGGAAAATCGTTTTTTTTTAATTGCTTAAATCGATAGATAAACTATCCAAGAATATATTTACAAAGTTACAGAGGCCAATTGTAAATATTTTTAAAGATACAAGGCCAAAAGCAGAAGAGCGATTGATTTTGATATTGATATTTCCTCCTATTGAAAACTTTGAAGCGCGTTTTCTCCAGTTACGATTTTCACGATTTTTCCAAATTGGCGGGCGTGATAGCAAAAAAACTAAACGACCAATTGAATTAAACCAAAGTTTATTTTATTCAGTATGAAAATATCTATTTTATAATATAATATCTTCTATATAATGTAGAAGAAAATATAATATCGAAAATATAATTTCTTCTAAGTAAATTTAAAAAATCGTTGTGAAAGTCTTTTTAAATTATTTTTATAGCATGTTAAAGTTTTTTTAACACGTTTAGTTCTTCAAACCTGAGAAAAGTTACAATTTCACAATTTTTTCTGCTTTTTCTTAATTCACCCAGAAAAAAATATCGGAAAATTGAAATTTTTTTGGTTTATTTGGTTCAGTCAAGAATTACGAGCTGCATCTTTCGCGCCGATTGGAAACGGCAGTGGCAAGACGCACATGGAATAGGCTGATAAATCTGCAGTCATTTATTGTTTCACGTTGAACTTTTTTTTACATTTCAAATATACATGAAAAGGTACCTCAATGTTTACTGCGCTCACTTGTTTTTTCCCTTCCCGAATTCCCGAAACAACGCTTTTTTGGACCTTCTAATTCAGGCTCCCGCCTTAGAGCGGGCACAGGGAATATCTCATCGATAGTATTTTTCTTCAAGAACCTTCGAGATGCTCCACTGAGAAATTGTAAACCCACGAAATTTATATTCACTTTTTAAAATACCGCGCTAACCCTTTCGGCAATTTATACAAATAATTTAAGCCTAATAATCGATCGGGACCGCTCGTTAGTCAGGTCACCTAAAAATTCAATACATCAGCAGTAGTGATGAAGTCCAGTTATAAGCGAAGTCTATTGCAGTAAATTTTCATTGATTCTAGCAATTTTAATGCCGTCCTAAAAGTAGGTATAAACTCAATGTACAGGATGAATCATCGTGTCCAAAAACAGAAAATGTACAAAAGTCTCCTGACCCCGCCATGTTCCACATCGAAAGCAGGCTGTCACTGAGGAATTCTCCCCATTAAGACGAATGAAATAACGTCTGTGATGCGCGGGGCAAATGTCAACACCACGAGACGAACTCGTATGCTAAAGGGTTTAGAATAATTGAAACGCGTGAAAGAACGCAGGGTCAATTGACCGCCTACCATGCGACTTAACGGGATCACCGAGGAAGGCGCTCATGTGGCCCGTGAACGTAAATCCCACAACAATTGTTTTATACGACAAATCAATGATGAATAATCTCGCTGGAGGAAAAAAAAACCTATTTGCATTTTTACAGAAGACTGAAATTATTTTATCATTGCTCCGAATGGCTGCCTTGACAACAATTCACAATTGTTGTCGAGATACTTGCAAATCATTTCGAGTCCAATTGATTTTTATTATCGCTGCGGCTAGCCGTCCGGTTACCGAACGAATAAGCATATGTTATTCGTCCGGATGTACACGCTGTACAACGCCCCAAACAATCAAACCCAAACAAATAAACCTAAACAAACAATCCTAAACAAACAAACCCAAACAAACCATCCTAAACAAACAAACCCAAACAAACACACCTAAACAAACCCAACCAACCCAAACCAAACCAAACCCGAACAAAATTATAAACATTTTATTCCAACGAATACGTGTAAATTATTCGTCTGGATAGTTTGTTTAACAATTTAACATATTCTATCCGGACGATTCTATATATGTTATTCGTTCGAATACTAGCTGACACGAATAACAATAACATGTACTTCTACTGGAAATACGGCGTGAACTGAGCCGCTATCCGGACGAATAACATTCGCTTATTTCTCCGATATCCGGAGTCGGAGACACACCGTTTTATTATTTATCTAATTATTTAATTATATTTATGTATCCCTCGTTTACTGTATTCGTATGTTGTGATTCTTTATATGATTTATTAATATTTAATTATTCACCGTTTTCACGTGTAGATTTTGTATTCGCGTGCAAGTTATTCAACGGGTATGACATTTCTATGCATATGAATTTGTTGAAACGAAGAAATGATCGCTAGCACGACTGTATATGAATAGTATTCATACGATACTCGTTTGCGCATTGGGTGAATGACTTCTCGGCATCAACATTAATTTACGCACTATCCAGTGCTGCTGCAATGAGTCTATGTGTACTCGTAACATAGGTGACGACAATAATGCGATGATAGTATTCGTCATCACTTCGGGAATAATTGAAGCGTGTGCTTCTCATCACGATGTGAAAATCATTACATCACTCTTATCTCCGACGAATGTATATAGACGAACACGTGCCGCGTTATATTTCATTCAATCACCGTATCTCCTCTCAATCTCAATTGTCCATTAGCCGGGCGAAGAAAAAAAAACGTTGAATAGCTAAAACGTCAATTTTTATTGACATTGCGAAGGTAGAAACCTGACGAAGACAACGTCAGAAAAGCCTCGGCACGTGAGAAAAAGTTTATACATTTCTGGAACCAGTCAACACGGAAGATGCCATGAAATACTTTGTTAAAACTTGAACCATTAGTTGGAACAATGTTCACTAAGCTATCCACTTTGTATTTAAAACTCCGGCCCTATTTCAATTTTGGATGCATCGGAAAACCTGAAATATACACTACCGACGAAAAGTTTCCGGACAAAAAATCAAAAAAGTTTCGTAACGATTTTGTATGCCATTTCGCCGATAGTTGACATAAATGAATTCAATAAACGGCATTTTGAAGGGGAGGGATTCACCTTCATTCCGTGGTTTTTAAAACATTTTTACTTTTTTTTACGACTCGTACTTTTTTTTCGAAAGCGACAATTATTCGCCTTTTTTTGCTCCTTTTCTGGGGGGCCCCGTTTACAAACAATTTATTTCAATGCATTTATTTGACCGGAATCGTAAAGGGGGAAGCTCAAGCTTCAATTTTGCTTTTTTTTCAAAGCTTCGCACGATTTTTTTTCTAAAGATATTTTTTTTTTTTTTTCACGGACATTTTGAAATATAACGTATAACGCGAAAATGACAAGGATTCCAGGGAAATCTCAAGATAGTAAAAAGTTGAATTGGTTTTCTTTAAGTTCGCGACAATTTTTTCAGATTTTTTTTCGAATTTTTTTCTAACCTGGTTTTGGTAAAAAATCAGATGGTTCAATTATCATAGCTCGAAAGCTAAGGGGTTTGTGGTAAAATTTTGAGAGGGAAAAATTCTAGTTTTCTATTTTCAACGCAATAGAATTATCTCAGATGTTTTTCCACATTTTTCCCGCGTTAAAAGTGTATAATTTTCGTCACGTCAATCGTTGATTTCAACCGATTCTATTGCGTTTCAGAAATAAAAAATGTTCCTTTCCTTTCTTGAAATTTTACCACAAACCCCTTAGTTCTCGAACTACGGTAATTAAATCATCTGATTTTTTATTGAAAAGAGGTGAAGAAAAAGTTGAAAAAATCTGAAAATATTCTCGCGAACTCAACGAAAACCGATTCACATTTTTTACTACCTTGAGGTTTACCTTAAATCCTTGTCGTTTACGCGTTATTTTTCAAATTGTCTCTTTTTTAAATCAAAATATCTTTAGAAAAAAAAATCGTACGAAGCTTTGAGAATGCAAAGAAATGCATTTTGAACAAATTATCTGTAAACGGGGTCCACCAGAAAAGGAACAAAAAAAGGCGAAAAATGGTCGTTTTTTTTCAAAAAACACATTATGAAGGACATTTCTCCCCTTCAAAATGACGTTTATTAAATTCATTAATGTCAACTATCGGCGAAATGGCATGAAAAATCGTTCCGAAACGTTTTGAATTTTTGTCCGGAAACATTTCGCCGGCAGTGTATTTGGCAAACCTCGGCTCATAAATTCCACTTTTCTAGAATGGAAATATTTCTTGTGTAGTATTTCCAACGCGGTATTGCAAATTATCATATAATTATAAATATACGTGTCCATTGTGTATATTGCAATCAATCATATAATAATCCATACATCATTAAATGATGTAACGGTAACACGCGTTTTGACCAGACGACAAAATATCCTCGACAAAATATCCGACGACACAATATCCGCAGGACAAAATATCCTCATGACAAAATATCCGCAAGACAAAATATCCGCAAGACAAAATATCTGCCGATATTGTATATAGTTTAAAGTGTACAGCCATGCCGTTGAAATTTATTCCATGTCAAATGTACAGTCATGCCGTTGAACTTTATTCCATGTCAAGTGTACAGTCATACCGTTTAAATTTATTGCATTATAAAAAGGAGGAAAATTATTAATATGTGACGTATATGTTTGGGTTTGTTTGGGTTCGTTTGTTTGGGTTCAATGAAGAAATTCGTATTATGCCCCTACCCCACTATCTCACACACCCCACAAAAGTGTTTTATCCTCATTCCAAAATATCCGCAAGACAAAATATCTGCCGATATTATATACAGTTTAAAGCGTACAGTCGTGCCGTTGAAATTTTGTCCATGTCAAGTGTACAGTCATGCCGTTGAAATTTATTCCATCACAAAAAGGAGGAAAATTATTAATATGTGACGGATATGTTTGGGTTTGTTTGGTTTGGTTTGTTTGTTGGGGTTTGTTTGTTTGGGTGCAATGAAGAAATTCATATTATGCCCCCACCCCACTATCTCACACACCCCACAAAGGTGTTTTGCGCGCGACCCCGTTGATGTGGTAGACGAAATTTAGGATTTTGTCTCGCGGATGTTTTGTCATAAGAATATTTTGTCTTTCGGATACTTTGTCTTTCGGGTATTTTGTCGCGGATATTTTGTCGTCGGGTCAGATGTGACGTAGCCGATATAAGAAAACGCCACCATAGAACTGGAAATAAAAAGAATAAACAATTGACCATTGTGTTTCGGAAAACATGTTGTCAGGTCTACAGGGACGATGCCCGTGTAGGCTATCGATTAAACCGCCACAAGCTTCATGAAAATCAATGAAGCCTCGTGACTCGACGTTACCGAAATTCTATTTAGCAATTTCAAGCATGAGATCGCTTTTTGAGCGTATTTCCTTTTTGGTTTGGTTGATGTAGGTCAATGAATTTGGGACAGTGTCACTTGGAGAACAGGTGCCCTGGTTCTTGAACATTGCTTTTCCACTGGACAATGCGGTGATAGCGCCACTGTACACGCACGTGGACACACGTGGTTCCGGAACTGTTTACTACGGAGAGACTGACATGCCCGAAATTCTTTCGAAAGCTAGTGGCATGGTGAGAACTGCTTTCACGGATGCCATGGACTTTATACCCAGCCACGTTTTTCTCGCCACATGGGTGGACGTTGGTTATCACAGCAAGAAGAACGACAAGGTATGTAGAGAACAAAATCCGGGTGGTTGACATTCTTTTCGTTCACCTACTGGCAGCCGGCCAGATTTTTTCAAACCATCTCTCAGACCTCAGACTGTCACTTTATACTCGTGGGCTTGATGTCTTCCTCTCTTTCTTTCTATCTTCCGCTTTCACTCTGCCGTTTTCGCTCTCGTTTTCGCCGTTTCTTGGGGGTCCATCGTTTATCACCCCCGAGCCGTTTGCACTCCGTAGGTCAACACGTACCAAGTGGCCATTTCTTCAAACGGCACGAACTCTTACGTCGAGTTTCTCTATCCTGAGGGTGGTATACAATGGATACAGAGCGAGTCACCTCCAAACAGCCTTCCGGACGCCAGGGCTCAAGCAGGGTTCATGTACGGGGGTAGATTGTACACCCTCAAGGGCTCGGGCAGTGACCAGATTCGAAACATCGAAAAGTAAGACATTCGTTAAGCAATGGGATACATTATTGGAAATGTAGTGTCTCCCGGTTGGGAGCGAGACTGTCCTTTCGTTGACAACCAAACAGTTCTCGTTGCAATCATGCCGATCCTAAATATCCTAAAGTTACCCTAGATCAAGATCGTATGGGGTGATCCCCACAAGGTTCTTGATTCACCTTCAATCGAAATTGAACTCGAGAAGTTTGTATGAAACAGACTCAGAGCTGAGTATCGTGGATTGGGGGTACTTTGATCAATTTTGAAATGAAAATAGATATATTTCTTCAAATAATATAGCAAAAAAAATAATTTGATACGAACATCAACTTTTATTAGTCTTTTTATCTTCCAAATTACAATTTAAACTATTTAAAAATAAATGAAAAAAATAAATAATTAGTCGTGATCAAAGTTGTACTGAGATTGGGGTTACTTTAATACTGCCCTTCTTCTTAATGAGAATCGGAAGTAACCCCACAAAGGAGCACGTTTCCTAAAGAATTAAAAAAACGGTCACCGGGATGTCAAGTTACAACGATTTTTATTGTTTTGGGGTTACTTTGATCGAACAAATATTACACCTTTACTTGTCAAAATCAACTTTATTGATAAACAAATGGTATTTTGTATTTATTTATGCGAAAACGCATCCATAAACTTCGAAAAATAAAAATAAAAACTAGCAGAAACAAGTTACAATCCTTATGTCTACCTAAGTATCTAAATCACAAAACGAGATCACATTGGTTTTATTAGGAACATGTTTGACTTAAACTAGGTCACGTACCAAATCACACTACTTGTAAGACAAAAAATATCAAATTGTTTTCTGATATTTTTTATCTTACAATTAGTGTGATTTGGTACAGAATTGCAGAACTGTCGGTTAAGAAATGTTCCTACCGAACACATTAGGAACATTTCTTAACCTACAATTGAAACCGACAATTTTAAAAATTATTAAAAAACGAACATCCCTGAGAATACTCCGAGACTAGCGATAAAGATAATGAGTGGGGTGAATTTGATCAATGATCAATGTTACCCCGTCGAAGTGATCAAAGACACCCCATCGAAAGAACTGTCGCCCAAAAAATATGTTTTGAGGTTATGCCACAGAACAAGGCATAATGGTGTATTTTAATGAACATCTGATAATGTGATTATTACAAAAAACATGTCATTGCAACACTCAACTTGTTATTTTTAAAGTTATTCGAGCATAAAGAATAGTTTAAACACATTACTTACGTTTTTCATATTTTTACGGTCACTTAAACCCGTTCGTTCGTGTTGCGCATGAGTGATGACATAAAGAGACATTCAGGGTTGCCAACCGTAAAAAAACTTTCGGTCGCGTTCAGGAACTTCGTAATTTGAATTTAAAAACAAAACAAAGTTTTTATCACAGTAACCCCATGAATCAAAGTAACCCGAATCCACGGTATATAACGAAAGATTTAAATATCAGGATTTTTCGGTAATGTTTCTGGCGTTTTATCATTTGATCCTGGACTTTTAAGACGATAAGACGGAGACACGCTGAGAAACCGATACGCAGACGTCTCTTGATTTGGTAGTCCGTCGGTTCTAAGTAGACTTAGAAATGCTATGTGGGAGTGAGCAGCACACTTGCACTTTTGTAACAATTATCAGGAATTACCTATGCTATATCTATCAGAACTTTTCTCAGTTATTTTTTCATAGAATGCAATGGATCAAGTGTCAAAATGTGGGTTTCTAGTATGGCCAGGGGCTACTTCTCTTCGATTTGCGATTAGCTCAATTGAAAGATCATTTTCTAACTTCTGCTGAATACAGTTCTTTTGCGGTAAGCGAGTCTATAATGTTTTTCAAAATTTCGTTTAGCGAAAAGATGTGGTTCCTTCGCCCGGCAATTAGACATCGACTGTGAAAATTTCACGTCATTCGGTTCAGTCGTTTTTGGGAAAAGTTTCGAAATCCTTTCATGGATACTTCTACCATCAAATCCGTATGTCATTTCCCGTTAACCCAATCCTCACACTTATCCAATCCAGTAAAAATATGAATACGTCTTTTCCGGGGTTCTACGATCGAGGGACTATGAAGACCAGTAACCGATACATCCGTCGGTATTGCAAATGAAATCGGTAATGTAAATTCTTCAGATGGTCGAACGTCAACAGACCTGGTCAATGGGTGTTCAAGTTGGGACCTATAGCCGATGGCGAAAACATCAAGGAACCCGACAACATCGAAGGTATAGCGTGACAAAAAGAAATTAAACCTTCGATAATTCCTGAAAATTGGCTCGTAAAATTCTGCCAATCCTTACCGTCTCACCCCAACGCATTTGTACTTATTCCAAATTTTAACCTACCAAAATTGATGACGACGTGTGTAACGCGTGCGCGTCAAGTCGTTAACGAATTTTTCACAGACTCGAGTTCGCAGAACCGCGCGACATGCTCGTCCGGTGCTACGAGCTGTCACAGCAAGGCGAATTGCGTCGATTACGAGGTCGGATATTGTTGCCAATGCAAAGCCGGATACTTTGGGAATGGAAAATCTTGCCAGCCAAACGGTAAGAGTACATCTACTTCACAGATTACACTTAGACCAAAGTCGTGCACCCATCGAAGCATTCCAATTCTACTATTTTTTGTCATTCAGCAATGTCAGCCGGTAAAGACCGACTGACGTTGGTGAAAAAAAAATCACGGCGATCAATCACTGTTCCACTCACAGGATGCAAAACTGAAGAAGAAAAATAATATTTTTCTCTTGCGTCGAAAAAAAACCATAAAGTATTCGAGCAAATGTTCGTGCGTTTTTTTCCCAATTCGACGAGCTGGTACGGCCCCCAATGGAGTAAAAGCTCCGGCAATTTGCGGAATGCTCGATTTTCAGATGCGGCTGGCGAGGGAGAGGGGGAAAGTGTGAGAGAGAAAATATGTATAAAGTGAAGGCACGTGGCAGACCGTCGTGGTGGTCCCAGACAGATTGTTGAGTTATACGAGCCATTAGAGCACAACAAGTAGTTTCAGTCGGTGTTAAAGCCAACATATACGAATTCCCTCTGATCTATTCATAGAGTGCCACCGGAACATGCGAGAGAGAAAGGAGCTCTTATGACTTCGCCGAGCTTTAACTATGAGAGAAGTCCCCCCCCCCTCTCTCTCTCTCTCTCTCTCTCTCTTCTTCGCTCTCAGTAAAGGAGATGGAGGCAGAGCTGCGAAATGGTATGTTGTAAAGCGCTTTCACGAGGGAAAGTAGGCCCACCTCTTTGCACACACTTTTATCATCGACGAATTCCCCCTTTTTCCTTTTATATATATATATATGGGTGTGTGTGTGTGTGTGCGCGTGTGTGTGTGTGCGCGTGCGTGCGGGTGTGCGTGCGTGCGTGCGTGCGTGCGTGCGTGCGTGCGTGCGTGCGTGCGTGCGTGCGTGTGTGTGTGTGTGTGTGTGTGTGTGTGTGTGTGTGTGTGTGTGTGTGTGTGTGTGTGTGTGTGTGCGAGTGTGCGTGTGCGTGTGCGTGTGCGTGTGCGTGTGCGTGTGCGTGTGCGTGTGCGTGTGCGTGTGCGTGTGCGTGTGCGTGTGCGTGTGCGTGTGCGTGTGCGTGTGCGTGTGCGTGTGCGTGTGCGTGTGCGTGTGCGTGTGCGTGTGCGTGTGCGTGTGCGTGTGTGTGTGTGTGTGTGTGTGTGTGTGTGTGTGTGTGTGTGTGTGTGTGTGTGTGTGTGTGTGTGTGTGTGTGTGTGTGTGTGTGTGTGTGTGTGTGTGTGTGTGTGTGTGTGTGTGTGTGTGTGTGTGTGTGTGTGTGTGTGTGTGTGTGTGTGTGTGTGTGTGTGTGTGAAGGTATATATTCGCGTACTTCGCACAGAGTCAAAGACTGAGGAACAGCCCATTAAAAGTACAAAGCAATTCGCCTAGACTAGAAACTCATTTCGCATTCTCATCACTCCGAGCTTATTTTCTCACTGTCACGTGTTTTTTCTATTTTTTCCACATTTATTTATAACCCCAACGGTGGTCCAGTGTATCGCGGCGAAAAGGGAATACCAATACAAAATTGCACCTACAGATGTTATGACGAACTGACAATGAGGTATCTGGTAATCAAACTGTTGGTCGTATCAATTTTAGCTTGTTCGAACTAATTTCTTCAGTAGACTGATAAAAGCAACGAATGAAGTATTGGAATTTAAATATTGATACCATTATATTGTAAATTCTATTAATGATATGTTAGTTACATGAAGTTTTATTTTTCTACAATCATTTATTGGAATAAAAACGATATTATCGTGGATGATGAATCGAATCCGACAAATTCCTCGACTCGATGATTTTCGCGCAAGGCCGATCGATCGGAGATCGATATGAGTAACGATTTTACGGGGATAGTACGATATCCGGGGAGCCAAGTTTTGACCGTTGATTCTTGATATTTGAACCAAAATGATGAGAATTTCGAGAATAAAAAATTTGATGCTTCGGTTTTCTTAAGGAATTATGAGCGCTTTTAGCGGTAATTGGAAATACGCCAAAATACGATAAAATGATTTTATCACAAATAATGGAAATTGACCAGGCGAGCTTTAAAAACTATTTCTTGATTTGGGTTTGTTTGTGCTTTTTGAGTAGTATCATATAAATACCACTAAACGTAGTATTGATATGATTTTTAACATAAATTCCGAGATTACAATGTTTTATATATTTATATTTTTTGTTCATTTATAACAATAAAAATTGTTCCGCATAATTACTACATCAAATTACTAATCGATATATTTTACATAAACTTGGAGCCTTACAAGTTCGAAGAGAGATGAACCGTATACTTTTAATCCCTCTTCGGACTCCTAGCGATTGGAAGTACTACTTCACTCTCTGTCTAGTCGCACCTCAAAGCGAGGAAAATATGGTAGTGGTATTTGAAATACATTTTTGGCTTCTGAGACACTGTTGAAACTATATATTTCCAAGTTACCTTGCCTGATGTTCCTTAAAATTTTCAAATTCGAAAAAATCGCCATTTTCGGTAACTAACGAAAAATTCTAATTTGAACGCAAAATAAGCGAAGTATTAACTTTTACCACTCTTCATATTTTGTTTACTTTGAGCCGATAACCCTAAATTCGCCGTCAAATCTTGGCGCCCCGGGTATCGTACTCTTGCCGATTTTACTATAACGGAGAGAAGGATTCTCGTCTTTATCGTCCATTTCGCCTTTGCGTTATCGGCAGATTCGCCGCTGCGAGTGATCGGCTCAATAGGCGGCAACCTGAACGGCCAGGAACTTCCGGCGAAGGATCTTCAGTGTTACGTTCAGACCAAGGACGGAAGAACTTACACGGCGATTTCCCGGGTCCCCCATGCAATTGGACCGAGCTTCCAGTTACTCAGTACAATTGGCGAGGTGATCGGTTGGCTCTTCGCGAAACCGATCGGCAACACGAAAAACGGATATCAGCTCACCGGTAAGTGAAGCGGAACGAACAAAAAAAACGGACTGGCTCAACACCTGAACGATAATGATACATTTCAAGTTGAAAAAGCCCCTGCCTATTTTAACACAAGCACAATAAAAATAATTTCGGTGGCTGTTGGAATTTAACCAGACAGATATTTGGTTTACGGAAGTCGGTCAGTTGCGGGCTAAGAAAGTGATCGAATTGAAAATGATTGACTTTGCAAGCCACAAATTTCGTGTAATGACACTTGAATTAACAAGTTGTTAATTATTCTATAAACGCACTCAGTAAAAAAAAGCAATAACGTGGGCATGTCAATTGAGAACTTTAAAATACTTCTGCAACGGCACTTAATAAAAATAGCCATAAGTCAGACGATTTCCCACAATTCCATGTCTCGCAGTCACCCAAAGCAAGACTCAAAGAATTATTCCCCGTGCAGAAGTTGTCGTAGGGGTCCAATTGGATTCCCATACTTGTCCCTACTTCCTGATGGAGATCCAATTGTTCATCGCAATTGATCCCCATACTAAAACGTCATGCTTGCACATGGGATTCTATTCGGAAATCCTCATTGAAATCCAATGTACGAATCCATGGTCACTTTAATTAAGGGCTTTGGCCACTCTAGAGACCGAAAAAATAGGCTTTTTGGGATTTTTTTTCAGAAAAACTACCCAATAAATCGGGATTTATTTTAAAATGGCGGCTGTGCAGCGTTTATCTCAAAACTGCATTTTTAAGTTGGCCGGAAACATAACTCACATTATATGACGATTTTTAAGGCAAATTTTTCACTTTCCAAAAATTTTCCTAAAAAATCCTCAGATAATTGTTAATAACAAATAAACCATGCAATATTACAACAAAATCCTACGCACTTCTATAGACAATGTATTTTTCAAGATATATTCAACGTTTAAAGTGAATCGGTTGAAAATTGTCTGAGTTATGTTTCCGGCAAACTTAAAAAATGCAGTTTAGAGATAAACGCCGCACAGCCGCCATTTTGAAATTATTCGCTTCAAAAAAGTTATTGCATACAGTCACTGATATATGTGATAAACACCCTTTTTTGCAAACTCGATTTATTTGGTAGATTTTTTTTTTAAATCCCCAAAAAACCTAATTTTTCGGCCTCTAGAGTGGCCGAATCCCTTAAGAAGATTGAGATTGTTGAAACAATGGCCGCAAAAAACGGTGGGCATCAAAAGTTTCGTCTTTGATAGACGACCTTACCTTAAAGCGGAATATACATTCACACCCATCAAACAATCGATTTTTATTTCTTTCTTCAAACGATAGTTCTATATATGTAGAGTATTTTCTCAAACTTATAAAGCGAAATTCGAAAAACTTCAAACGTTACAGCCCGTTAACGCTGTGCTTCACCGCTCGGATTCGGAGCGGGCGTAAACTTCAAAGACGTTTTTCTCAAAATTGCATTTACGAAATTGGCGTGCAGGATTACTAAAAAAATATTAAGCCGATTGAGTTAAAACTTGGTAGAAATATTGATAATGTTGTTACCTTCTACTTGACGAGAATTGTTTATGTAAAATTAGAAAAAGAAAACCACTTTTTAAATCCAAATTTTACTGAAATTTTGCGTGAAATGTTGATTTTTGTTGTAAATGCATGCCATTCTCTCAAATGCGCATTTTCTTCATTTTGATTACTGTCAAATAGAAACTATACATGTTCTAAGTGAACAAATTTTTGAATTTTTGCAAATCAAAGCCTACGGAAAGCTGGACTGCACGCCAATTCGCAACTCCTGCGGCAACCTTGCTGTAACACTCTGCTACAGCTTCGTCATTTTAACAATAAATGAATTTAAAACAATTGTTATGTATACTTAAATATACTATTAAAGTATACATATAGTTTGATAGATGTAGAATAATAATTTCTTAGTTAAAAAAATTCCTTAAAATTGCTTAATCTTTTCTCGTCTAAATGTATATACCGCCTTAATGCAGGTGTAAGCCGCGGAAGAGAAGGCCCTTTCTGATTCCACACTCGTGGATAAATAGGTTGACACTTCGGAACTATTTAATATGGGTAAAAATATGTTAAGGCTGTTAAACGCAGTAAAAAACAAGTAAAAGTTACTTGATGTAGACCGAGCGGGCGCTCCCGATTTCTACAGATTTTCTTCAAATTTTAACCAGACATTGTTCATATCATTATGCATGTTTGAGTAAAATTTCAGAACAGTCGACTATTTAGATTGGGAGATAATGGGTTTTAAAATTGCAACTTTTAACACTGCAGGTTCTGCATTAAAATTTACACAGAATAATTTTCCGTAAAAAATGTTTGTCCCCTATATTAAGAAGACATATGGCTATACCGCATCGTTCCACGTTTCCAATGACGTAAGTTTGGGCGGCATATTTAAAATAATACTGCAACACCAATTTCTATTTGGAAGTAATTTTCGAACAAATTAATCGAACAAAGGTTTTAATTAATTATGAATCAAGCAACACTTTCATTTGTTAATGAAGATAACATAAACAATATAAAATATTGATATTTATAACGCAAATATTTTTTTATGATAAAAGTTTTTAACTTTAGGAACACGATAATTTTTTTTCTCGAAATATTGAACAATACTGTTCTGCGGTGTTGCCATGTGTCTTCTCATTATAGGGGACAAATATTTTTACGGAAAATTATTCTGTCTTCACTGAACGTTTTTAGCGAAACTGAACAGTAAAGGCAATCCAAACTTTTTTCACTCTTTCCCTAACTAGTTTGCTATCTAAACATAATTTGTTTTCAAAATTGAAAAACCCAATAGAATGGTACGACGAAGTATGTGACCTGGCTTTCGGTCAATGCAGACCATGCAGTGTTAAAAGTTTAACTTTTAAAACCCACCAACTCCCAATCTAAATAGTCGAATGTTCTGTAACTCAAACATGCATAACGATATAAACAATGGCTGATTAAAATTTGAACAAAACCTATAGAAATCACGTGCGCGCGCTCGTTCTACCTTAAATGGAAATAATAAAAATTGTGATATTTCAATTTTTTCATCTCTGATATCGAAACATCGGTATTATCCGAGGCCAATATCAGTTTTTCAATATCGCATTTTTCGTCCGATATTCCGGTTTTTCGACATGATCGAAAACCGGTGTCCATGCTCTAGCATCATCGCGAAAAAAATCGAATAGCAACGTGTTTTTGAATTATCACAAAATTGATTTGAAAAAAAGACGCTGTCTCGATTCGATCTCGTTAAAATCACGAACTCATAAAAAAAAAACATTTGGAACTGATTCAGGTGGATTGCTGAATCATACTGTCGAGCTAGTGTTCGGTACGACGGGCGATCAAGTCACCATAAGGAGTACCTATCTCGGCCTCGACGTGTTCGGACAATTGAAAATGTCAGCGGAAGTCCAGGGTTCTCTGCCCGATCTGAGCGACGATGCGAGGGTCGATCATATCGATCACGACGAGTTGTACACGAGAGGACAGCCGGGTATGATTCGTTCGCACAGCACGCGATCGTACAAGCTCGTCGGCGTCACCGGGGTCGATTATCCGTTCACCCAAGATCAAACCATCGCTTATCAGGATTGTCCCTACGAGATGGAAAGTATAGAAGACACGACTAGGCTTAAGTTTTCTCGACGCACAACTATGTACGAGTCCACCGAGGGTATCATTAGATTCGCAATGAATACGAAAATCGCACCCCTCGAGGAGGAGGATCCTTGCATTCAAGGACGTGCGACCTGTGGCGATCATAGCTCGTGCGTCGTCGACGGCGATGCCTTCAAGTGTGTTTGCAATCCTGGGTAAGTTTACCTATGCAATTGTTAAGTATTGTTGAATATTTATATCGCGAGCCTTATTGTTCTCGAACCTGTTGAAGAGCAAAGAAATTCTTCCAAGTTGCCTTCGAACCTTTTAGGGGGCGTACACCAATTACGTAACGCCAGATCCCCCAATCCCCCCCCCCCCGAATTGTAACACCTGGCCGGACCTCCTCCCTCTATTCCGTTACATAACGGATGCTTGTCGTCAATAATTGCGATTTTTTCATAGACATAACTAATTATGAAAGGATCGGGTTTATACTCATTTTGTTAAGTATATATTCACCTAGTTTTATACCAATTATTATGGAAAAAATGTTCAAAATGAACCGAGATATATGCTTTGATTAGACGACGAAAAAAAATTCTCTTCATTGTCCCATCGATATGTTCATGAAAGGTTATCGGTAAATAAAAAGTCAACAATTTATCGATATCTATACAAATGAAGCTATCGTTATGCGTAGCCGTTTTTTATTTTGTTTTTTTTTTTACAAAATACCGACAGACTGAACATTTTTTTTCGAGTTTCAAGACCCTTGTCTTGTATTCAAGCAGTCTTTAACAATAGTAATTATCAAAATTAAAAAAATCGGTTACGTACAACCTTAGTCACTGCGATTACAGAAATGTCAAAAAAAATTGAAAACCTGTTGATCAGTTTTTGAGTATTCGTTGCAACAAGGTCGAAAAAAAGTAGTTTCGAAAAACCGCGTCCAAAGTTTTCCTTCCGTTTTTCTTGATATGAAGTTATGTTTTTTTTCTAGAATATTGATACTTACATTAAAGTATCTAGTCGCAGGCGATATGACGGTTCTTCATCTTCATCATATTTCACAAAATAATACGAGCCTGCACTTCATCTATTGTGAACGATGCCACGCCTGTAGGGACTGAGGGCACTAACCGGTCGTGCTATCTGTTCTCACTAAAGTGACTGTAACTCCGTCAATTTTCGGACTTGTGAATAAAAATGTTGCCAACATTTTTTTAAATATATGTACTTTCAAGAACTATAAAAAACAAAAAAAATTGTTTTCAAGTTTTGCTTGGGGAAAGTGGGAAAGTTACTCTGCAAGTTTTTGCGCAGTGACTTTCCCCCTTAACTGATATTTCGTATGGAAAGCTGTCAACTTTCCGCGGTAAAATTGCGCGCGAGTTTTTAATTCAAAACTTGAACATGCACAAATTTTGCTATTTCTGGCAGTTCTAAAATCGTGACGTCACCTTTTCTTGGGGACAAATCTTGCCCCCTCCCCACCCCCCGTACGTAGACCGTAACGCCTGGCCGGACCCCCCCCCCTCCGAATTGTGTCACGTAACTTGCGTACGCCCCCTTATTGGTCGATCCTATTCATGAAACACAAGTGGGGTGGTGATCTACCTCAGTCACGAGATTGACCATAGGACAGATGATACGAGACTTTGAGGGTTTGACTTTATTCGATTATTCGTAAGGTAGTTGGCCCACTAATCGTCAGCTTAAGCAGATCGCTCGACTTTGCCAATTCATATAGCTTAACTTGGAAAGTGAGTAGATGTTATTTTGAGTCATTCTTAATCAGTTTTTTTAAACCACGAAGAACGTCGTTGTGACATTTTTGTGCCTGGTACAGTTTTCGCGAAAATATTTCGCAAAGGTTATAAAACGCTATTGAACGGATCATCCAAATGCCGCCATGACGATTCGTCTGGTAATCGCCATGTGAACGTCCCACTAATCGTCACATGCATTCAAACTGCTTTAACTAGTCGTGCAAAGGTCCATAGGCCTTTGTTGACTCGATTGTGTCTGCATATAGGACTGCAGAACAATTTTTAGTCACTCACCAGGAACGTCCCTCAGTTCTCGTCCTTCGATTTGTCGAAACTTATATATGTTACGAAGCATTGAAAACTAAGCGACACGTTTTTTTATCGGCGGAAAAACGGTTTTAAGGGGGGAACACCTGGGGGATGTTCCTTGTCAGTAGCAAACATTTTGCTTTTTATTAAAACATTTGTTAAACAGCTTAACACGTCAATTTCTTTTATATACAACTTTGATAATTAAATAAATGAAACTAATTATGGGTATTACGTCAGAATTGAAATTTTCGTTCCTTTTCATCAATTATAAACAACTATTTTACCTCAAAATAATTTTCAATACTTTTTCGATCGAGTGGTGTTCACCTGTGTTCGAGACGTAACCAGTTATCGACAACGTTTATTTATGTATATTATTTTCGAATGGCGAATACGTGTATGACGATAAGTTGACGTGTATGACGATTACTGGTCCGTGGATTCTTCAGACAATGCTAATTACAGACCCAACATTTCTTTTTTGATGTCCTGTAAATTAAAAGTCGATTCATAAGATTTTTTGCCAACGTTGTCCCAGCTATCGACGGCGTGGCGATTGATCGGCACAGTGCTCACATTGCTGAACCAGTAATCGTCATATACGAAAACTCAGTGAAATTAGCATAAAACTATAAATTTCTGTCCCGAATGCAGCACTAAGATGTTTATTCATAAATTGAAAACAAACTTACCTCATGCAAATCCCCAGGCATTATTAAATCGCCGAAAATGAAGAATTCGGCTGAAATCGCAGATTGACGCCGTAGCTGAATTGATTTGATTATTCTTTAATACGTAATCTTACGAGTGTGACAATGTAATACAACATGGTAAATACCGCCTGAACGCTAATATATCACAGATCTGCACGAATGACTGACTCTTATCTTAAAATACTTATTTAAGGGGTCTTCTCACTCTAGACGCTAAAAAAGGCTATTTGCATGCATTTTTTTGATAGTTTTACAGTATAGATATTGATATAAAAGTTGTTACACTTAATGAATACGCTTTTAAAATACTTAAAAATAATTTTTTTATTTACTCAAGTCACTATTTACAGACGAAAATGGTAGTTAAACAAGTGTCCTAAAAAATTGTAGATCTGCGCTGTTGATGAAATCTCGGAGATGAATCATCCGAAACAAAAAATCATACGGTTTTAGATTCAGTATGTTAATGGCTATAGCAAAGATCATACGATTTTTGATATATGCAAAAATAACAGAACGGCGGACATTTTTCGAAAAAAAAAACAAAAAAACGTGTTTTTTCACCGTTTTGGCAAAAAATAGTAAATATCAAAATTAAAAAAAAATCCTTGACATGCGCTATAGCTGTAGTTGTAAATAAAATGTGGTTAACATTTCATAAGGATCGGTTCAGTAGTTTCGAAGATTTTATCAACAATTCATCGAAAAACGTTGTTTCGAGAAAAACGTGTTTGAAGTTTGTTTGGGTTACATAAACACATAAAAAAAATATTTAAAAAAGTATTTATGTAAAAAAATATTGTTTTTTATTTCGAATCATTTCGACATGTGATTTATTAAGTGTAACAACTTTTATATCAACATCTACAATACAAACCTATCAAACAAATGCATGAAAATAGCATTTTTTAGCGTCTAAAGTGAGAAGACCCCTTAATGTGTAAACATGACGATCACTGGGCCTACCACCTTACTACAGGGTGTCCCAAAATTCACGCAAGAAGTCATTTTGATATAAAACACAGATTTTTAATTAAAAATTGTACATTTTTTAATGATTAATAAAGTATACAATATAGGGTTATGTATGGAATGGCATATCGGTTAACTGGCCACCACGGCCACGACTTGCATGAAGATGCAAATCTTTCGTGAGAATACGATGTAGAGAGCTTCTCGAAATGTCCAATTCTTGACTACAGTGCCTAATTGATGTTCCTGGACTGTCAGCAACACTCTCACGACCTGCTTCGATGTTTTGTATTGAACGACTTGTTGAAGGACGGCTAGAATGTATATTCAAGTCTCCCTGAATTGTTTAATTAATCTCTTCACAGTTGATGTAGTTAAATCACCGACGATATTTTGCCCGAAAATAGCGATCTGTAGCGTGCAAACCTTCATTATTTTAAAAATATTGCTCAACAATGAAAACGCGTTCTTCTTTCGTGTAGCGCTCCATGTTTAAGGACCCTGCACTGTTATTAGAAATCAATTTAATTATTTTCCATTTTTAATAACCCTGAACTGGTATAAAAAATCAATTAAAAATCAATCAAAAAGTTATTAAAAAATTATTAAAAGTCAGCTGTCTTTTTTTTCGTTAGCAACACTTTACCGCACAAACGGCGCAAGATTTAAATCTTGCGTAAATTTTGGGACACCCTTCATCCATTTATCAGTTTCAATCAGGGACAAGTTTATCAATTTTTTATTGTATTAATTTGCAAAATCCTACTGCAGCCTTTTTAAGCTACTTATTGTCGATGAATATCGTATCATTTTATTTATCCGCAAGCTTTTACCTGCAGGATATTTCGTCTTTATAAATTCGTAAAACTCCTCAGCCGGCAACACAAAGTGCGCCAAATTTTTTGTTCTCGGATAATCGATGACTTCAAACGCGAAAGACGAAAACGCCAAACTTCGACGAATTATTGCGATTTACCTCCTCCCTAAAGTTGAATATTCAAGAAAATAAAAACCATTCAGAATTTAGAACCTGAAATAAATCAGATACCTAAACTTGTAAAAAGTTCGGTACTAACGTTGCTTCCGCTGCTCTCTCGCAATAATAAGATACTGAGAAAACTGTCTTACCGACGGTAGTTTGCTAGCTTTATTCTATAGACGACGGTAGTATTGGTATTTGCTAAACGTAAATTACCTACAGTACAAAACAGTTTCTTTACCAGTAAATGAACATTTACCGGTAAATTGATAATATACACGTATTTCAATCGAACGCCAATTATCATGTATATTGTTAAACATACTTTTATTCTCTTGGAAACTGTTATTTTATTTATTTATATATTATTTCTATAATAAAAAGATTTTCACGTATACTTGGAAATACTTCATAAAACAAAACATTTACTTGCAACTGAGTAATAAATACATAATCTCATTTATCTCTCAGTATATAAAAAATAATTTGTATGCATTTTATTATCATTAACTCTAATAACGATTTATTGTTATTAAGCTAATGCAGCATTTGTTTTGTATTTATTTACATGTACTTTTCCCCTTCTACGTACACATACTGTAGCAAAAAAAGCCATTCTCTTGGAACTTAATAATATACACAAAAACTAATTTAACGCCAACAATTTTAAATATTTAATATATTTTCATACTACGAAAGATTCTATATTATTGATTGATATATTTGCCCGTTTGTATTTTTATTTTATTGCATTGATTTATATATTTACCTTTATGTGGAAATTAGTTTCCAATATCTTTACGAGGAAGACAGCACGGCGAACTGCGTCGATATAAACGAATGCACCGCGGGTGTTCACATGTGCTCACCGGATGCTCAGTGCGTTAACAACGAGGGTAGCCACAGTTGTCACTGCAGGCCCGGCTTCACCGGCGATGGGCGAACATGCGACAGTGAGCAAACCTAAAAATCTTATCTACCGACTTTTCAATGTGTACCGTCCACCGATACAAAACCATGCACTTACCATACGAGTCGTTCGAAAGGCTTTCAAGTCGTGTCCAAAACGCGTTACAGGATTGGCAACGTGCGAGGATACCCGCTGCGAATCCTACGAACAGTGCGACATGGTAAACGACCAGCCGGTATGTTCGTGCATGCCGGGATTTATAAATACCCAGAGGGGGTGTCAGCCCGCTCAAGGCAAGTCGAGATAGATGAAATTTTCGACATTTACGTCCAACGGAAGGACCAAAAATCGGCACTCCCCTAATCAAAAGTAATTATGTCGTAGGTCCTGGAGAGGTCGCCTGCGATCTTGCTAACAATTGTTCGCCGTATGCAGCTTGCGTTTACGACAGCGATCGGCAGGGACACACTTGCGTCTGTCATCCAGGATACGTGGGTAAGTAATGCTGATGTTACGAATTCGAATGACAATTATTCATTTCTGAACGGTGTTTATGAACGGAGATTTTTTTCAATCAATTAAGGCGGGAGCCTGAATTAGAAGGTGCAAAAAAGAATTTTTTCGGGAATGTTTTTAGATTGGAAAAAACAAGTGAGCCCAATAAACATTGAGGTATATTTTCATGTACATTTGAAATGTATAAAAAAAATGTCAACATGAAACAATAAATGACTGCAGATTGATCAGCCTATTCCATGTGCGTCTTGCCACTGCAGTCCCCAATCGGCGGGAAAGATGCAGCTCGTAATTCTTGACGGAAACAAAAAACCAATAAAAATTTCAAATGTCATATATTTTTCTTCTGGTTGCATTGAGAAAAAGCTGAAAAAATCGTGAAATTATAATCTTTCTCAGGTTTGAAAAAAAATGTGTTGAAAAAAACACTTTAAAGGGCTATACCAGTGTGAACGCTGAAAATTTTGGTGATTTGTGATTTGAAAATTTGGTGATTTTGTGGAAGAAAAGTACTCAATTAAATATTTCAGAAAATTAAGAATATATTTAGCTATATTTGATCTATATTACATAATTTTTTCATAGAAAAATATTGAGATCCAAGCGACTTATGCGCTGCCATCGGAGGCGCAAAAAAGTTCCTCCACTGCTAACATGATTCCGGCCGATTGAGTAGCTAAAACCGAAAAAGCAAAAAATGTCGTTAAACTGGAAGGTATTTCCTGTACAATGACGTAGGATTTTCGAAAAATATCAAAATCTAACAAAATTGCGTGGTTATGAAAAAAGTCTGTTTTCTTGCCTATAAAATGGTCGTTTTTTCAATGCCAAATCGTCAATTTTAATCCAATCAAAAATATCCTACGTCATTGTGGAGTGCATATATTCAAGAGTACTCCGTTCAAATTTCAAGTCAATCGGATAATAGCTCTTTGAGTTACAATGTCAGCAAATTTGAAAAATCTGATTTCGAGAATAAAGCGCTTAAAGATTGCTCGTAGCCATTTTATACTTACGAGCGGTTGCTCTTTAGGAGGCTGCCATTCGGGGAGTATTAGAGATACGGCCTCGAAATTTTTACAGAATATTCTTGAAAGTATAAACTGTCGAAAAAGGCAGAAAATCGATTTTTTAAAAGTGTCACACTTAACGTGCTATACAAATTATTTAAAAAGACTTTCCCAACGACTTTTTTAATTCACTTAGAAGAGATTTTCATACTGAAGGAAATAAACTTTGGTTTGATTCAATAGGTCGTTTCGTTTTTTGCTATCGCGCCCGCCAATTTGGAAAAATCGCGAAAATGAAAACTGGAGAAAACTTTGTAACTTGTAACCTCTGTAACTTTGTAAATATATTTTTGGATAGTTTATCTATCGATTGAAGCAATAAAAAAAAAAGATTTTTCGGATCTTCTAATTCAGGCTCCGGCCTTAAGGGGCTACATCTACCTAGAAGCCCGAGAAAATGGCCAAATTCCGATTTTTTTTCTGGGAAATAGTTGATGAAAAAGAAACCCATTTTTTAAACACAAAGGTACATATGTTGAGAGCCTTAAAAAAATTATCAGAAAATACAGAAAAACCTGGCCGCCAGCAGATGATGAAATTTTTTCGCGACATTTGGTGGTGGTTGCTCTCCAGCTCAAATGGTCCATGCAAAATATAAAAACCGAACGAGTTATTTAAGATAATAATAAATACGAGTCGTTGACGATCGTCGATTTTTTATATCATCTTTTTTAACCAAGTAGTGACGAATTGAAACTCGACCATACAAAATCTATGAAAAAAGTCATCATTTCTTCGTAGCTATTCAAAAATGAAAATCGATTTTAATCAAGTGAGATCGTCAATGACCTTTAAATGTTTCTCATCGTATCTCCTATAAATTTGGAAACAATCCATAAAGTGGTTCTCGAGATATCATGTCCACCGGCTTTGAAAACAGTGTTCCGAGAAAAACGCATTTAACGTTTGAAGTATGGTGCTGTACCGCTCACCCGGCCGACTGTTAGAAGCTGTAGCTCATTCAATTTTAGGAATATTTCAATGAAATTTTCGAGGAACACAGCTGAAACGTGCTACTATGGAAAACAAAGGTTTTTGGAAAATGCAATTTTATAACCCACCTAGGTAGATGTAGCCCGTTAAGAATTAGGTTTGTTGTAGAAACGAAATTTTGTAGTATATTTTATTGTTCGAATAACTTATTGCTCATACAAATTGTTATTCATGTGAAATTCTTATCAATCAATATTTATACGAGACTGGGTTTGCTTGGGTTTGTCATCCAGCATACGTTGGTGAAAAAATATAAAGGTGCGAAATTAAATATTAATTGTTAAAATTGTAACGATGTCTATAGACAAGGATATTTGGATTTACGTAAAATTGTTCTCTTTGTATAAAAGAAAATAGATCGTAAATTTATATAAATTATTATGTATATACATTTCATTGGTAATTAAATAAAAACTTTTAAATACAAAAAAAAAACGAAAACTACTAAAACAATGTTAGATACGAACATTACAAACAAAAAAATTGAAAACAAAAGTAAAAAAAACAGAGTTAACAACCGCAATGTCGTCGATTCGTGAAACTAGTTTCGGCAGAGAGCGGGTTATGGAACCATTAAAAATATTATTCTCAATTTTTTTTATGGATAATAGTTTGCCATAAATGGTTTACTAAATTTTGATCATTTCAAATTTTGATCATAATGTATCCGAGCTTCAGATCTTTATAGCCTGGGCTCAATTCTTGACGACAAACATCTAGAGATACAAATTTTCGTCGAAATCAAACAATTTTAATATTTGCATCCGCTATTTTGAATTTTTTAAATCTGATTTTACATTTGAATTCGGCCACCTCAGAAACCCTGAGAGACTTGCTTTCGTCGAAATCAAACTATTTTTCAAATTTGCATCCATCATCTTCGATCCGCCATTTTTGTCGTGAAAATCTGATTTCAGATTCGAATTCTGCGACCTCGAAAACCATAGATAACTACTAATTTCAATCAAATTAAAACTATGTTTAAATTCTCGCTATTTTGAATTTAAAAAATCTGATTTCAAATTTAGATTCAGCGACCTCAAAAACTATGATTTACCAAATAACGGTCAAATCCGTACAATGAAAACATGTTTTTTTAACGCCCACACATGTGTCACAACGCAAAAGTGGCCCGACTTCTTTCTGCCCATTTGTGTGTCACTCAGAGTCGAAGGGTTGAGCCTCGTCCTCAGTCCTGCGTCAAAGTATTTCTTGAAACAAAAATGTCCTATCTCCTCGAAAAAAAAGTTCTGCTCATCACAAAGACAAAATTGTTTTTTTTTTCTTAAACAGGCGATGGTTACACTTGCTATTCGGAAACGGAGTCAACTACCCAGGATAGCGGATCACCGAGGCCTCGTTGCAACAACGAGATGTGCTGGTGTCCCCGTAGCTGGGAGTATCGGGACGATATGTGCGTCCCGGCCGAGTACACCGGAAGTAGCACCACCGAGGCCACATCCCATGCGAGTAAGTACCCCCATTCGAACCACGCTCGTAAATGTCAAATTTTCTGCGATCCTATAGCCGGAGAATAACTGTTAGAACATCGAAAATCGAGAGACGGAGAGACGTAAAAGATTGCACAGCGCAAAGCTCAGCTCAGTATTTTTCATTGTTACGATCGAATGTGATAACTCGTAAATGTGATTCAATTGTCAATAATATTTCTACAACACAATCGCACGAAATAATTGCAAGGAGCAAGAAAAGTCGAGGAAAAAAACCGATTTATCTCGTTACGTTCACTTATCATGCACGGTTTTACTCGTAAACAGCAAACACGACGAATCTTCCACAATGCAGTGACGAATTTTGCTGTCCCGATGCTCACGTCTTCGATGCAACGATAAACGATTGCGTGCCACTCTCAGGAAACACTTACGAAACGACTATTTCCACAGGCGGTAAGCCGAACTCGACTTTTCTGCTAGCCAAAAATCTCACGATAACATTTGCAATAATATTATGGAGGTTGGAGTGGTAGCCAAAACTTGAGATAAAAAAAATTAATATTGTCCAGACTTTACCGAATCTTTACGAATTTTTGAAACTTTTTTCACCGCAAAATACTAGAGATAAAAAATAGTTTAATGTATGTCATTTAACGTATGGTTAACTGGGGAAGATATTCACACTACGGGTGATATAATTTTTGTTGTATTTAGCACCAAGAAAAACGATTTCTGACAACACATTAACGCAAACTAATCCTTCGTAAACATATAGAAAAAAAACCATCTTGCCCATCGTGAACCATATACAGGGTGTCCCAGAACTGAATGCGTTTCCTGAAATGGGGGGTTGAGGGTAAAATTCTGAGTCGATTGTATAAGCATGTTTCGGTTTCAGATCAACCCCTGAATTATTATTAATTTTTAAAGGCGGGCGTACCCGATTGGCCCGACTTTAAAAATTAATAATAATTCAGGGGTTGATCTGAGACCTAAACATGCTTATATCAATCAACTCAGAATTTTACCCCCAACCCCCTCATTTCAGGAAACGCATTCCGTTCTGGGACACGCTGTATATTCAATATTGAACCGTCAAGGTTTGATAAACGACTACGAATCTTGGCTGGAATGAAGAGCATTGGTACCGACCTCAATGTCCGCGAAGTTGCCGTATTTCGGCAACACTTAATATTAATTAATGGTAATAATGAATAATCCCATGACATAAATATAAATAGGCATCACTACAAATGACTCAAAATTTAGTTTTGAGTTTTATAAAACATTCACTGACGCAGTTTTTGTTATAATAGTCATCGATGATGTTATACTTTTTCAAGCTGGTAGTAACCCAAAAGTTTTTCTTATTCACATAATGAAAATATTAAATGGCATAATTTACCTGTTTGATTATATACTTGATGAAAAATTGGCATCTACAGAATAAATCTATACCTCGCATGCATTTTCTGAGGTTAATTGAAAAAAAAATACACCGTTATTTGACTCAACTGGACCGCTCCAACCTCCTTAAACGGGCATGTACTCTCGTTGCTCGAAGCACATTTTCCAACTTTAGATTTATATGTGCATTCGTGCATAATTCTTCGGAAAATTGACACATTCACAATCGTCGTATTTATGGCCTCATATTTTTCTGTAACTTCAAAATATGCTTACGAAAATACTATTGTACACAAACGTGCAATTTTTCGCCGATTTTCACGCAATTTTATTAAAAACAAAAGGTATTAACCGTCGAGACTGCGAACTCCCGGCATTTGTACCTATTTTTGTAAACGCTCGTGGGCATTTTCTTGTTTCGTTGTAAACGTCGAGACGAAAGGTTCCGAGCCTGGCAATCAGTGTCCTAATAGCATACGCTTATCTTCGATAGCTTGCAACGAGGTATCGTTGTGTCATCCGTATGCTCAATGCGTTTACATAACGAGTACAGGCGATTACGAATGTCATTGTAATTCGGGATACGAGGGCGATGGAATTGACTGCGTCAAATCAGGTGCGTTGTTGCATTTTTCTCAAAAAAATTTGCACAAACACACATACACACACACACACACACATGTGGATATGTGCGAAGAGACCAGAAATGATTTTTCACCAAAATATTTCAGTGAAAAATCTTTTCAAGGTCACGATATAATAGGTCGTTGGATTCGTCTAAATATCGGCTACAACGGTTTAATTAAAAAAAACATGTTCCCATTCGAAAAACCAGCGATGACCTTGAGAATACAAAACTATGACCTTGACAAAAATGAATTTTCCACCACTATAGCAGCCCTTCCAAATCAATTAAATTACCTCCTGACATTTTTTTCGTCATTCTAAAGGCAACGGAGATATTTGGGGTGGTCAAGTTAAATGGTCCACCCTGTATATAACATATACCAGATCCCATTTTAATGTTATACCTGATTTAGGTCGAATAATACTACTTCGATCGAGTATTGAGTATAATAAAACTTTCAGCGTTCAAAAGGGGACGTTTAAAGAAAAAAATATTTTTGGTCCAAAATTCAAAACGGCAACATTAAGATGGCAAACATGTTTAAAAACATGGAAACATGACCTTTTGACCAAAAAATTTGTCAGTCCAAAACATCATTTTTAGGTTGGAACACCATTTTTTGCCATTTTAGCGCTATCCAAGATGTACAACCAAGAGGTGATGTGTAGATGTGCGTGTGTCTGTGGGTGTGCATTTCTTTGGGTTCGTTTGATAACTCAAACGAACATGTATGGTTTGAAACATGAATGGTGGAATATTTGAACACTTTTACGAAGGGTTCAGAGTACGATCATGGCGCAGGTTTGGTGTCTAAAAATACAGTTATTGAACAAACCCAAACAAAATCACATACACGCAAACTTACACTTAGGATGTTAAGGACTTTACCTCCTCGTGGTACATCCTGCATAGAGCTAAAACAGCACATAATGGTGTTCTAACCTAAAAATTATGGAGTTTATAAAAAAACGTCCTACAAAAGTTGTTAGTTTTGGCCTGACAATTTTTTGGTGAAAAAAGTCATGTTTCTATTCTAAATAAACATGTCTGTCATCTTAACGATCAGAGCAGTATTTTTCAAGTTAAATCAGGTGTAAAATTAAAATGGGACACCCGGTATATATATGTATAATATGGAGAAAATAGAGATCAAAGTGGTTCTCGTGCTGAAGAAGTGTGAAACAATTTTCCTCGGAGCAAATACTAAAATATAGAGACGTTTGAACGTTGAACTCGAATTGCGCTGCTACATATGAAAGAACTCTTGTTGGACAAAACGATGGGAAATTTCCCTCCGATTGCAAATATCATGGAGTTTTTCCCGAAGGTCAAAATTCTGCTGGCTAAACACGAAAAACGTTTTTTTCATAAACATTGGACCATTTTTAATATAAACTGAGGGTTCGGAGGAAAATAAATGGTGAATTCGTATTCAGGGAGTCAAAATCGCTCGATAGGGACTTATAAAAAAAAGTGTTAATTCAAAATTAGTTCGCCTCTCGGCCAAAGTGTCTTTACTTAATGCTGCTTATTTATTTCCATTTTTTATTTCAAACTCAAGTCGGCGTTAATTCTTTTCGTAATCTGTTGTGCTTTGAAATGCCGTTTTATTCATTGAACTTCAATGACTTGTCGATTTCTGGTAGAATTTCAACGCCGGACCATCAATTTTCGCCAATTTGTCTGTGCCCTTTGCCTGTTTTGCGGTCATTTCCGGATTTTGGCGAATTTGGAAAAACGCTTGAAAATATTTTTTTCGTCTTTTGCACCATTCCAAATGTCAATCCGATGGGAATTTTTCTCCGATTATGAATATCACGAATTTTTCCCCGAAAGCTCAAAATTACGCCGGCTAAACGCGAAAAGCATGTTTGCATACACGTTTAACGAATTTTAAGATAAATCGAGGGTTCGGGCAGAAATTTTGGGAGAATTTGTTATTCAGGGGATCAAAATACATCGATAAGGTCTTGTAAAGAAAATATTAAAAATCCAAATTTTGTAAAAATACGTGATAAATAGCCAACTTTGACTCGAAATATCTCGAATTAAAAACAATAAAGCTCCTTGACAGTTCACAACCAGATAGCCATTACAATTCTCGTTAGCCCGAATAAAATTTTCATAAATGATATCAATATCTGCATCCGCGCGGAAACTACCTTAATAACGTTGCCTCAAGATTGTGCCCCATCTCTCGACATATACACACTACTCTTTGTCACGTGACGGAGGATTTTTGGAGAAGGCCAGCATTACGGTACGTTGGAGTAACCACACGAACGACTCTCCCGTCGTTTTTTTCTTTGCAAACAGAGGTGTCGTGTCTGGAAGTGGACATATGCGATCCTAACGCATCATGCCGTCCCGAAGAGACCGGTGCGAAGTGCGTTTGCGATTCGGGATACGAGGGAGACGGAACTGTCTGCAGTCCTATCGGTGCTTCTAACTTTTCCTATACTACGATCATTCTTCGATGTTTATACGTAATTTATTGGTTGCAAAAGGCGATCCGAAAACACCCCGCAATAATTATCGAACGAGGCACGCACTGTGCTCGCGAATAGATCGATACGAAAATTGCACGAAAATATCGATTTAAGGGGAGAGATACCTGTAGGGGAGGAAGAAATTGCTGATTTTCGGAATTTTTTTAAAGGAAATATTTCACCATTTTCGAGACTTAGTTGCATCGCATGCGCCCCACGTTTTTCGTTTTAAATCTTACAAGTATTTTCATAGCTATAAATAATTCACAATCACAAATTTTCAGGACAATCTGTATGGAGGTAGGAATTTGTATTGGGTTATAAATCTGCATGGGGCTAGGAGAAATTATTTTATACATTTGAGTCCGTTTTAAAAACGTGGCTCAAGAATTTTTTATTTAAATAATTTTATTAATCTTTAAAAATGGCGGAGGTATGGCACGGTCTTCTAAACGGGTTGCGGTGGATGTTGGTCAGACGGCGTGACACGTAGCGTCGCCGGGATCAATCTGAAAAAAAACAAACGAAAATGTTTATTCTATTAACACTTATACGCAGAATATGAACCACGAAAAAGTGAGAAATGTTAAAAATCGATGAAATGGTACGCTTTGAAACAGAAAGATCGAATTTTCAGAAAAAAATGGCTACATGTTGCAATAAAAAAATACTTATTTTTTAATTTCCATAAAAATTTGAGGTCATGTTTTAGACAATTAGGTTAAAAAGAGTTATACCAAATTTCATCAAAATCGGTCGATTAGTTTTTCATCTTTACGTCAAGCCAGTTTTGAAAATCGAATTTAGAAGGCCGTACCATACCTCCGCCATTTTTAAAGATAAAATAAATAAAAAATATACCATGTCACAGCCAAAAGTAGTTATAAAACATACCCTAGCAAGGAACATCACTTTGGTGTCCTCCTCCGATTTTGATGAAACTTGTTTATGTGGAAGAGTATAAAAAACTAAGAGACACGTTTTTGTGGATGCTTTCCGTTTTTCGTCGGTAACATTTTAACGGTACGAGATATAAAAAAATTCACATTGCAACAATGTTAATTTTTTTGTGTGCTTTACATTAGAAATAAGAACGATAACGTTATCGACGAAAAACGAAAAACGCCCCTATTTTCGAGGGTGCCTTTCATCCCTTACAACCGTTTTTCCGCCGATAAAAAAACACGTGTCTCTTAGTTTTTGATACTCTTCCACATAAAAAAGTTTCAACAAAATCGGAGGAGGACACCAAAGTGATGTTCCAGTAAGTCTCAAAGATGGTAGAAAATCTGTCCTAAAAAAATCATGAAAATCAGCACATTTTTTCCTCGCCAAAAGGCATCTCCCTCCTTAATGGCGAGACTGTTTTCCCCAACGTGTCAACCGCTACGATATTCTTGACCACCATAATGAAATTGTCATGCGATTCTGTATCATTGAAAGCGACACGTTTATTCAAATTCCCGTTTCGAAGATATTCGAAATTTTGTGCATTTTTTTTCTATTTTTCTCTTCTATAATATTGACAATTGCGATATCAAAAAAAAAAACATTGAATTTTCGTCTCATGTGGTTGTGTGGACCGCCAAAATGGTAACTTTTCATACAAGCTTTCCTCTCATTCGTGTCTTCAAGTTTGAGGTGAACAAAATAATGTCAACTCCTCCCTCACACGGTACGATTTTTTATCGTTTAGACGGATGCAGGGACGAAACTGATTGTGACGAGAACGAGCGCTGCTCGTACAATCCATCGAGAGCGCGTTACGAATGTGCTTGCAATCCAGGTTACGGCATGGTCGACAGCCGTTGCGTCGTGTCCGATTGTTCCGTAAATCCCTCCCAGTGCCACGTGAATGGGCAATGCGTGAGATCCGGTGGCGAGGTATACAAGTGCGTCTGCATGGCCGGTTTCCACGGAGACGGAATGCGACAGTGCACTGCCGACAATATCGGCTGCAACGTTCTCAACAATTGCGGCATCAACGCAATTTGCGCCTACAACCAAACGTCGGCCAACTATGCTTGTCTCTGCGAACCGGTAAGTCGCCCTTCAACATCGCACGGAAATCACAACAATCGTGTATGGATAAAATAAAGTATAATTGAGAATTTAAAAAAAGAGCACCAAATTTACCGAATGGAAGACTGAGCTCTCACGATTTTGACCGTTATATGCGATTAAGGTAGGACACCCTTAAACTCGCCCTTAAGAGTGCCCTCCCTTAAAGCCACCCTTAAATAAATTCCGAAAAAAACGGTCGAAAATTGGCATTTACAGAACTGCCCATTTTCGACCGTCTTTTCGGATTTTTTTTAAAAGAAAGGAACAAAATACATGGTCAAAAGCACTTTTTGGCTTTATTAGGTATATATTGAAATAGATCAAAATAAAATGTATTAAAAATGTAAAAAGAAAATAAGAAAATGACTTGTCGTAAATTCAATCCTGGAACTAAGAGTAAAATATTTTCGTTACCTGTATTAGTTTAAGCAGTCAAGTACGGGGGGAAATTAAAAACGATGAAAAGAAAAAAATAGAGACTAGTTTGGAAAAAAAATCGTTTTTCGACCATAATTTTCATATGAAAAGTGAAATATGTTTTACAATTTTCAATTAATCGAAAAAAACGCTCGTACTTAACTGTTAAAGCAATCTAAGAAGCAGCAGTTAAAATGCTAACAAGGGGACAGTACGGCAGTCGGATTTTTGTAATTTTTCGTACTCATGGTACGTGAAGTTCAGAGCTCGAATATTAATATCCCAAAGCAGTTCGACGCCATATTCAGAAATTTTCGAGAAAATTGACTTTGAAGTTTTCGAGCGCACTCTTATCCCACAAAGATGCAACGATATTCGAACCGGGCTCGTGGCGTACCCGGTAGCGCTCGAGTCTAGTAATCGCGGGGTCGCTGGTTCGAGTCTCACTTCGAATTTTTTTTTTTTTTTTTTTTCAATTCGCATACCTCCGTCATTTAAATATCCCGATAAATTTGATGAGTTATATTCACATATTTCAACATTTATTCTTCTATTTATATTCCTATTAATCTACAAGGGAGTTTATGTAAATATTATTAATGGATATTTTTACGTCGCCTATTCGCAATTTCAAGCAAGAGATAATCAAAAATAAGACTTGCATTTATCATTGACAATTATAATTACATATATGTGAATTAGCATAGATTTTATGATTTTTATCCCGGGATTATTTATTTATTTTTTTCTAAATAATCACCTATTGTTATATATAAATAATATATGATCATATATGAGAAAATATATAATTATGTATAACTATAATGAATTTTGTACATAAATAACTATATATGGATTTTGTCCATATATAAACATATATAGATATATTATATTAATTATATATAATAATATGTGATTATATACAACAAAAATTTATCGGGATATTTAAATGACGGAGGTATGCGAATTAAAAAAAAATGAAAAAAAAAAAAAAAAAAAAAAAATCGAAGTGAGACTCGAACCAGCGACCCCGCGATTACTAGACTCGAGCGCTACCGGGTACGTCACGAGCCCGGTTCGAATATCTTTGCATCTTTGTGGGATAAGAGTGCGCTCGAAAACTTCAAAGTCAATTTTCTCGAAAATTTCTGAATATGGCATCGAACTGCTTTGGGATATTAATATTCGAGCTCTGAACTTCACGTACCATGAGTACGAAAAATTACAAAAATCCGACTGCCGTACTGTCCCCTTGTAAGTCGATTGAACGAAAATTGTTCGAGTTCTGCTGCGTGCCTATTTCAAAAACATGGTTTCGAGAAATACGTGTTTGAAGTCAACGGTTTTATAGACGCTTGAGCTGATGATTTTTTTTCAGTAATCTAAGGCCACCTATCGGTAGAACATAAACCTTATTTTAGTCGGTAACTTTTTCTCCAAAGATTATAGGCTTATAATAGTCGAGACTTGCGTCTATACCAGCGTGGCATAGCCGAAGGCGCTTTTCAGCACTCGGAGACACCCCTCAAAAACAGCTCGACTGCCACTTTAAAACTGTGTTTTCAGCTATAAACGAATATGCATCATGTTTTTGAAGGTTCAAAAGGTTTTAAAAGTGTTTCCAAAAAAAACGATTTTTTGAAAATTGTACAGTGGTGTCCTCTCTTAAGGAGTTTCGGGACAGTTGACGATATGTTACCATTTGATTCACATTTTTACAGTAAATTCGTTGTCATATACGTAATGCACTCTCTACATTTTTAATCGATCGCCTGCACCGTTTATGTAAAATTTACAATTGAAGAAACATATTTTAACATAGGGCAATTATAAACTAATAGTCATAATGTAAAGGGAGACGAAATTGCCATAATGTACTGAGTGATTTGACCATTGTTCATAAAATTTTCAACATTTTCACACGTGCGTAGAACTAACATTTAGCGATGAGCCTCCCTGTGTTAAAAAGTGTTTCTTTAATTGCAAACTTGATAAAAACGATGTCGACGATTGATTCATAATTTAGAGGGTGCATTGCGTATATGACAAAGAATTCACTGTATAAATTGAAATCAAATGGTAACATGTCGTCAAGTGTCCCGAAACTCCTTAAATGAAAATAAAACACGTTTCTGTATGCACTGTAATTAATTTTGGTCATTGACTGTTTTAAGAAGAAGTTATTTATGGACAACTTTTTTTAACATTCAGCCACGGCTTGAATTGCTTGCAGTTACACAACTTACCATTTGTTACGTACCGAAGATATTTGCTTGATTTTGTTTGTAGTTTTTGTATATATATATATTAGGGTGATTCGTTTCAGGGTAACTTTTTTTTCTGACCCATCGTGCCCGAAAACCTTTACTTGGTACCCAAAAACGATGTTTCGTGAAAGGGGGGTGTTGTCAAAAAATATTTAGAGGTCGCGAATCAAAATTGAAGGTTTCCCATTTGATTAACATTGAAAAAAATGTTTTTCTCATTATTAGTGTTACCATTCTGCGAATTTTGATATCGCGATATTTTCCAAGTGGGTTCGTATAGGAAATATGATACTCCACAATAAAGTTCATTGAGCCGAGCCATGTCCGTAAATTCAACCGTTTCAGCGGTATCGTTATTTCAAGTGAATATTGTATGAAAATATGTATTCAAACGACTGTAACGCCTAAGCTATTAGATATATCGAAAAACAATCAAATGAGAACTATGTAGAGAAAGTAATTTGCTACAAAAAAGTCTCATAAGCCGAGCCCGTAAATTCAACTCTTTCTCAGCTATAGGTGGATGAAGTAAAATAAATAGATTTGTTTTTGTTAAAAAAAAAATCTATTTATTTTACTTCATCCACCTATAGCTGAGAAAGAGTTGAATTTTCGGGCTCGGCTTATAAAACTTTTTTGTAGAAAATTACTTTCTCTACAAAGTTCTCATCTGAATTTTTTTCGATATATCTAATAGCTTAGGCGTTACAGCCGTTTGAATAGATATTTTGCACAGTATTCACTTGAAATAATGATGCCGCTGAAACGGTTGAATTTACGGCCATGGCTCAATGAATTTTATTGTGGAGTATCATATTTCCTATGAGAACCCACTTGGAAAATATCGCGATATCAAAATTCGCGGAATGGTAACACTAATAATGAGAAAAACATTTTTTTCAATGTTAATCAAATGGGAAACCTTCAATTTTGATTCGCGACCTCTAAATATTTTTTGACAACACCCCCCTTTCACGAAAGTTCGTTTTTGGGTACCAACTAAAGGTTTTCGGGCACGATGGGTCAAAAAAAAAGTTGCCCTGAAATGAATCACCCTAATATATATATATATATATATATATATATATATATATATATATATATATATATATATATATATATATATATATATATATATATATATATATATATATATATATATATATATATATATATATATATATATATATATATATATATATATATATATATATATATATATATATTGATTACATGTATATAGACATGGCATTTTTTGTCGATAATAATTAACCCTTTATATCACCGTGTGACAGTTCTGTAAGAAACTATTAAAGTTCTCACAAAATCCCATATCGACATTTAATCCTTTTTCAAATCAATGTCACACGACTGCTACAAACCGTTCTATGGTTTTTAGTGCAATTCATGCAAACTAGATGGCGTTAGTTGGATCAAAGTTTGTTGAAAGTTCACTTATCGCGAGATTGCAGAAATTGAATTCGCTGGCGTATCACAGACGTTGGCTGAAAAATGTGGCATGACTTTGGTGCTACAACAAGCAAAACAACTGCTTCAAAGTATTCCATACATCACGGGAATGTTACGACATAATGTAACATGTCTGGCACACTCCTTTTATTGCTTTATAACTAGCCCCTTGATTGAATTTTAAAAAATAATTTTCGATACGTGTTTTTTTTTAATAAAACTTGCTATAAAGTCAACTATTTTTAATTCTCCTGTTGCTGAGTCATGAAGGGTTTATACCCCTTACATCTTCAAACAATATTATCATGTAAAAAAAACCATACCAACTTTGAACTCCCTAACTTTGCTAGCCTGTGGTAGCTCTTGGGAACTTTTTCCTTATTTAATTTACTCAGATAATTTGCACTTTACTTTCAAATTTCAATGACTTTCAACGACTAATTAATAATAGAAAACTCCGGTTGAAATTTCTCAAACAGTCTTCTGTACGACTTTAAATATTTTGTTCTCATTTCAATTTGATTATTTCCAAACAAATCAGTTTCTTTAATATATACCACTCTTCATTTTCAAAACGAATATCTGCATTTTCCGAATCGTTATAATTTGCTTAAAAATAATGGTAGCAACATCATTTAGTCTCAGTTTTGTAAAGCTGCGTGTGCTTTAAGAATCTTCCGCCGGATTTCGCGAATATCAATTAAAATTTCCGCCCAAATGAGATGGAGAAAGAAATTATCGAGTGCTACGCGAGCTCAAAGTCGTCATCAATTTTTTTTATACCTAATAATGTTTTCTGAAGGTGTACGAATTGCAAAAAAATAGTTTCTTTTCGGCACTCTCATACATACATACATATATATAGTGTGGGGGAAAAGTATGGAAAACCCTGTATATTTCGGAGGGTTGGTTGAAAAAATAAACATTCAAGGTAAGGTCTTGGGTAATTTTCAACAAGGAATCCAATGGTGACCTTCAATTTGACCTTGAACCTCATCTTCAAGGTTATTTCAAGGTCAACTTTGTTTTTGTTCAATGGGAACGCCTATTTTTGACATTGGCAATCGAAAGAGCGGAAAATTTTACGTTCAAATATGTACTTTGGTCATTGGTCAGGTGTGACCTTGACGGTCAGCTCAACGTCATTTGAACTTAAGAAAGGGCTGGGACAATAAGCGAAGCATTCACCGTAACCGACTTAAAAAAATGTGATTGAACTTTGCTCTGGCCGGAAATTTATTCAATCGTAATTAATTTGTTTACTGTAGTAAACGAATTGCCTGTCGATTGACAAATTAATGTTATGAAATAAAAAAATGGTTCTCAATGAAATAGCTGCTGCTTTAATGCTTGATTTATGAAAAATTACTAACAAGTAAACCTACCCAAGTAAAACCCACCGAATTAAATAAAACTTGGCATACGAGTAGAATATCGGGGTTTGTGGGTTTGGGATTTGGGGTTTGTGGGTCTAGGGTTCGGGTTCGTGGGTTAGCGGTTTGGGGTTTGGGGTTTGTGGGTTTAGGGTTTGTTGGGTTTGAGGTTTGTGGGTAATTATAAAGGTCATTTTGAAGATCAAATGTATCAACCTTTTTTAACGTAATATTTGCCGCTCTTTCGATTGCCGATGTAAAAAATAGTGGGTTCCCCGTGAAGGTGAGGTGCAAGGTCAAATTGAAGGTCACCATTGGATTCCTCGTTAAAAATTGCTCCAAGAATGATCATGACCTGAGTACATATTTGAACGTAAAATTCTCCGCTCTTTCGATTGCCGATGTCAAAGATAGGAATTTCATTTAAAAAACAAAGTTGACCTTGAAATAACCTTGAAGATGCCGTTCAAGGTCAAATTGAAGGTCGCCGTTGGATTCCTCGTTGAAAATTACCTAAGAGCTCACCGTAAATATTTATTTTTTTAACCAACCCTCCGAAATTTCCAGGAGTTTCCATACTTTTTCCCCACCCTGTATATATATATATATATATATATATATATATATATATATATATATATATATATGGGTCATTCCATGTCAAATCGACAAATTTTTTACCTGACCCCCTTTGATTTCGCTGAAAATTTTCTATCTTTTTCTACCCCCCGAAAGTTATTTTTCAGAATTTTTTCAAATTTTTTTTCCCGACTCAAAAAAAGTTATGAATTTTTGAAAAAAACCGGTCTTTTATTTTTAAATTGCCAGAACTTTTTCAAAAATTGACCGTTTGGGAACTTTTTTTTTTCAAAATTTTTGTTTTTAAATGTAGTTTTCGAAAAAAAATATGAAAAAATTTTCAGAATCCCAGATATATGAAATATTTTAGTTTTTTTGAAAAAACCGTAATTTTCTCAAAGTCCGACCGTTTTTTTTTTTTTTTATTTTGCTCTAAAAATACTTCAACTAATTCTGCAATGATCCCCGTTAATCAAAAGATGTGACGACAATCGCTTCTAATTTTTTTTCTTGATTATAAAAAAATTTTTGTTGAATTTTTGCTGATTTTATATAACTTTGTTATGAAATTTTTTTTATTTCCTCGTGAAACCTCAAAAGTTAAAAAATAAAATTTTATTGGAGAATTTCAAGTGATTATCGTCCAAGAAATTGTTATTTAAAAAAAAAAATAATTTTTTTCTCTCATTGACGTTATTTTGTCATGTTTCAGTACCAAAATGACGTTAAGTTGTCATATTTCAGTACCAAAAAAAAACGTCCATAAGAGTAAAAAAATAACGTCAATGAGAGAAAAAAATTATTTTTTTTTTTTAAATAACAATTTCTTGGACGATAATCACTTGAAATTCTCCAATAAAATTTTATTTTTTAACTTTTGAGGTTTCACGAGGAAATAAAAAAAATTTCATAACAAAGTTATGTAAAATCAGCAAAAATTCAACAAAAATTTTTTTATAATCAAGAAAAAAAATTAGAAGCGATTGTCGTCACATCTTTTGATTAACGGGGATCATTGCAGAATTAGTTGAAGTATTTTTAGAGCAAAATAAAAAAAAAAAAAAAACGGTCGGACTTTGAGAAAATTACGGTTTTTTCAAAAAAACTAAAATATTTCATATATCTGGGATTCTGAAAATTTTTTCATATTTTTTTTCGAAAACTACATTTAAAAACAAAAATTTTGAAAAAAAAAAGTTCCCAAACGGTCAATTTTTGAAAAAGTTCTGGCAATTTAAAAATAAAAGAGCGGTTTTTTTCAAAAATTCATAACTTTTTTTGAGTCGGGAAAAAAAATTTGAAAAAATTCTGAAAAATAACTTTCGGGGGGTAGAAAAAGATAGAAAATTTTCAGCGAAATCAAAGGGGGTCAGGTAAAAAATTTGTCGATTTGACATGGAATGACCCATATATATATATATATATATATATATATATATATATATATATATATATATATATAATTTTTATTCCGAATAATTAGGAATGATCAACGTTATTGCAGTGCATTAATAACCTCTTCTGTTCAAGGGTTCCTATGGTGACGGTTACAATTGCATTCCCTACACCTCGTGCATACAAGATCCCGATCTTTGCTCGGAGGACGCGAGCTGCGTACCAACCAGAGATCAGCAATATGCCTGCATTTGCAACGAAGGCTTTATCGGCGACGGCACGGTTTGCCGATCGAGACCGAGACACGAATCGAATTTCCTCCTCGTCAATCAGGGAATGGCCACCCACAGGATTCCATTTTTCCCGACTGTCGTAAATACCGGCGCGCCCATCAATATTGCTTACAGTCAAATGGCAATTGGACTTGACATCGATTGCCTCAATGGAAAAGCTTATTCGAGTGACATTGCTGGTACTATACATATACATACTTACATATGCGGGATATTCCACTCCATTTCACCTAACCCGTGGCCCCGACCATTTTTTATTTTCCTGATTTTTTTGTTTGTAAAATTGTACCCTATGAAAGAAGTATTCACACCAATTTTTAGATTTTCATCTCTTCTCTTGCAGGAATTATAATTTTTCAAAAAATGTCGATTTCGGAAGTTTTGAAAATGTTTAAACGCTGATAACTTCGGAATTAATTGAGATATCGATAAAAGTCGCGATATAACTTTTTTCATTTTGAAGCATACTTTCGTTAAAAAATATGTAAAATTTATCAATTACCAATGTCAACGTTTTTGTTTGCTTCTAAAGTGAAAACTATTTTTTTAAAGATGATTGCCTTTTTTACTTGTTTCAAAAAATTCTCTAAAATAGAGTCAATAGAGACCCATTCTATGATTTTTAAAGACCAGCCTCATCGTGGGCCCATTTTTTTACTATTTTTTCGAAATAATCATATTTTGTAGAAGATTTTTATCATTTTAATCTCCAATAATGCTATTAATGAATTTGTCATTTCCAATTCGGCTTCGACAGGTTTATTTTTAATTTTTGCTGAATTTAACGTGAAAAAATAGTCTTTATTCAAAATTATTTTTTTCGTTAAATTGAGCACAAATTTAAAAAAAACCGTTTCAGGCCTGTCGAAGTCGAATTGGAAATGACGAAATCATTAATAGCATTATTTGAGATTAAAATGATAAAAATCTTACCAAAAAAAATTAGTAATTCGAAAAAAAATAGAAAGAAAAATGGGCCCACGATGAGACTAGTCTTAAAAATCATAGAATGGGTCACTCTATTTGAGAGAATTTTTTAAATGAAATAAAAAACGGCAGTCATGTTTAAAAAAAAAAGTTTTCACTTTAAAAGCGAAAAAAAACCTTGACATTGGTAATTGATCATTTTTTCATATTATATATATTTATTAAATCATATAATAATTTGTATTGGAGAGAATTGTAGTGAGAATGACCCTTGTGGTTTTTTGGCCTTTTCCCTCCCGAATATAAATTATTATATGATTTTCGAGTGACAAGAATCGGTAAAAAAAGTACTCACCTATTCACCTGCCACAATTCCGTTTATTTGAGTTATGATTTTTGTTTTCGCCAGTTTTAATTGCTTGAATTTGTATAGGAAACAGAATAACGAGCATGCATTACAATGGTACAAACGTGGAAACTTTCGTGAGCGACGTAAGCAGCGCCGAAGGTCTCTCGATTGATTGGGTATCGAGAAATATATTCTGGACTGATTCGGGCAAGGCGACAGTCGAGGTCGCCAATATAGAGACGAAAAAACGCAAAGTTCTCGTGTCGAATGGTCTCGTGAATCCACGAGGAATCGCCGTTCATCCCTACCGAGGGTATGCAACTTTTTTTTACGCCACTCCTGAAAAGTAGCAACAATTTTAACACTTGCAACGCGGAAAAAAACAGTGACTGTTCCTTCCGTAAATTTCGTTCAATAGCGGTGAAGATTTTTGCCACCTTACAAAGGAAAATCTGGCAAATTGCTTTCTGAAAAATAATGAAGCGTAGTTAAAAAATCTTTTGACGATAACATTGTTTGCCTATTTACGCATTGGCTGATTAATTATTATTATTCCAATGCCGCAAGGTGTTTAAAAGCACATGTGACTATAACATGGCTCGTCTGTTGACTGCAGAAAAATATTCTGGTCCGACTGGAATCGGCTGGCCCCGAAATTGGAATGGTCGAACGAGGATGGCTCGGGACGAGACATTTTTCTGCGCGATGATATCGTCAAGTTGCCAAATTCGTTGGCGATCGATTGGGCGACCGACGAATTGTGCTGGGCCGATGCTGGAACGTTCACGATAAGTAAGATTCTTACTCTAACAAACAACCAACTCGGTCGACAGGATTTATTAAAATTCATAGCTAGTGAAAAGAACTGTAGTGACTGTTTATGAAATTTCGCGATGCTTCACCGTTTCTAACTTCAGCTATTTTAATATCGAGGTTCACAACTTTTCACATATCGCGATAAATATTTTTTTAAACCACACAACAGAGATTATTATTATCCAGATGAGGTAAAAAAAGAAACAAAGTTACCCTTTTTCCGGAATATGATTACAAAAAAGATGAAATTTGAAGCAGGGTCAGAATGACAATCAGTTCACCCCTCAACGTACAATGTCCCTAGATTCTACCAAATGTTACGCGGGAAACTTTTTCCCGCTATTGCAGCACGGGAGCTGCATACGTGCAACTCATCGAATGAATGTACTATTTCAGGCTGCACGCCGATCGACACGAGACAAATACACGTCGTTGCCAAGGAACTTTCCTATCCGTTCGGCCTCGCCATCTCGCAAACTCACTACTATTGGACCGACTGGAAAACGTAAATGATTTTTCGAACGAAGCCCTTTACAAACAAATCCCTTGCCCTTTTTACAATTCAAAACGTTGCGAACGTGCAACGACGATCTTCAATACGAAGAAATATTCAATTCGATTCCAATTGCAGGCACAAGATCGAAGTCGCGACAAAGAGCACCGGCGAGAGGCACAAGGAGATAAATATACCGCCAGGTGGCAGCGGGAAATTGTACGGCATCGTAGCCGTGCCGGAATATTGCCCCAGAGGTATGCACAATTTTCTAGACCTGCACTGAAAAATATTACGTCAGGATGAAACTCAATAAAATGCCATCTGTCGATCTATGCCAAAACAAAAACTATTCAACACCGTCGGAATTGCACTACAATGAAAGGATTTATTTGATCAGGAATTAATGAATGATTCATTAAGGGGCTGCATCTACCTAGGGACCCAAAAAAATTGCCAAACTCTAAAGTTTTTTTCTGGATAAAGGTTTCTGAAAAAATGCATTTTTCTAAACACAAAAGTACATATATTGAAAGCCTTTATATAAGAACCACCAAAAATACGGAAAAACAATAAAAACATGGCCACGGGGGACGATGAAAAAAAAATTCGCGACTTTTGACGGTGGACACTGTCCAGCTTAAACGGTCCATCTGAAATCGTAAACCCGACGGGTTATTCAAGTTAACAATAAATACGAGTCGTTGACGATCGTTGATTCCTAAAAACCTTTTTTTTTGACAACGTTGCGACGAATTGAACCTCGAGCATACAAAATCTATTTAAAAAGTCGTCATTTTTACGTAACTATTGAAAAATGAAGATCGATTTTTAAACAGTGAGATCGTCAACGATCTTCAAATGTTTCTCACCGTAAATTTGGAAATAATCCATCAAGTGGTTCTCGAAATATCATGTCCACCGACATTGAAAACAGTGTTTCGAGAAAAACGCGTTGAAAGTTTTAAGTATGGTGCAGCTACCGTGCGTCCGGCCAACTGTTAGGAGCTTTAGCTCATTCAATTTTAGGAATATTTCAATTAAATTTTCAGGGAATATTGCTAAAAAGTGATACCATCGAATAAAAATATATCTGGAAAATGCAATTTTTTCACTCACCTAGGTAGAGGTAGCCCGTTAATTAAATCTGTAAATTCACAAGGATAATTGCTGATTGGAGGACGAGGAGGTATGAGAACTGGATTGTATGAGGGAATAACTGATTAATGAAGGAACTTTGAATGCTTGCAGTATCGAATGTATGCCAGTACGAGAACGGTCGATGCCACAAGGATCAATTGTGCTTGCCTGATGGACTCGGTGGAAGAACATGTGCCTGTGCCGACGACAGCACGGGCCCGTGCACCGAATCGAGAAATCACGAGTCGGTCTCGTAGTCATCGTCACGTCATTCAAAATCGGGCATTCTGACACGTATTTTCTTCTTGTGTCTCTTCTCTCTCTCTCTCTCTCTCTCTCTCTCTCTCTCTCTCTCTCTCTCTCTCTCTCTCTCTCTCTCTCTCTCTCTCTCTCTCTCTCTCTCTCTCTCTCTCTCTCTCTCTCTCTCTCTCTCTCTCTCTCCCTCTCTCTCTCTCTTTTCTTTCTGAGAGAAAAAACGTCCTACATGGCACAGCATGAAATGCTTGAAAAAGAAAGAAGATTCTCATCAGACATTTTTTATTGTCAGCAAAGGAAGGAATATATTCATACCGAACATCACCGATATCAACTAGATCGAGTGTAACTTATAACATTATATAATACGTATCTTATTATTTTTTTAATGATTACATTGTCACGATTGATCCGAGTGGGCACGAAAATAATTTCCTGTCCGATCACCTTTTATTACGAACATATTTTTTCTTTTTGTACGCGATTCACGTAACGTCGACCATGATCAAGTTGTCGCAGTCGTCACGACGAATCAACGTTTGTCCATTAATTAGTAATAAAAAAGACATCCAACGCGTAACGGAAATTCTGCCATGTGGAGATCAATTTGTTTTTACCTGTGCACTAATTATTTTGCTTCTCGAGGGGATTACCGTTCAATTAAAAAAAAAACCTTTTGTTTCAAATATAGTTCCAAGTGTGGTTCCCAGGAAAAATGAAATTTTATAGAGATTCGAGACATTTTTACTTTTTCATAGACTACGAGTGATCGCATAAAGATTTTCGTCAGAAATTTTACTACACGGTTTACAAAATGTGCACAAGCATCGTAAATTTTTTTTTTGGAATATACTAATAGAGTTTGAATAATTAAAAAATGTTATACATTGCAATAACAAAAAATGGGATGTTTAAAAAATATTTTGATGTTACAAATTTTTTTCGCAATTGTCGAGGCATTTGAAAAAAGTGGGCTCGGTGAAATTCTGAAAATAACGGGACCTCGAAAGCGTTGAAGATAAAAAAAACCGTACAATAATTATTGAACTAGTAATAAACATATATATATATTTGTGACATTACAGTTTGCTGCATCACAGTTATTTCCATCGACCATTCCGTACTTGATAGTCGTACAGTGATGTTCAAAAGTTTCGGGAGGTGCGCCCAGAAAAATGAACACTGAAGATTACTAAACTCTTTTTAACACCACCGTACCGAAAGGAATTCGTCACTTTTCACTCGGTCTTTTAGGTACAACGCCGCGATCTTCCAGTTCTTGCAGCATTTTCATTTTTTGTATTTTGCCACTGGCTGTCCTCGGAAAATCGTCGACGAATTCGATGTAACGTGGTATCTTGAAATGAGAAATTTTGCCTTTACCGAATGCTCGGAGCTCGTTCTTCGTAAGCTTCGAATTCTCACTGAGACGAACGCACGCGCAAATCTCTTCGCCGTAGACGTCGTCGTGAACACCGAAAGCTTGAGCCTCTCGTACTTCCGGATGAGTCTCCAAAAAGCACTCAATTTCCTTGGCAGAAAAAAAAACAAGGAATCGTCAGGAATTGCTCAGATGTTATATTTAAAATTAAGGGGTCTTCTCACTTTAGAGGCTAAAAAGGCTATTTTCATGAATTTTTTTGATAGATTTATATTATAGATACTGATATAAAAGTTGTTACACTTAATAAATGAACTTTCGAAATACATTTAATACAAAATTTAATGTATTTATGTAACCCAAACAAACTTTAAACGCGTTTTTCTCCAAACAACGTTTTTGGACAGCTTGTTGATAAAATCTTCGAAATTACTGAACCGATTGAGAAGAGTATGTGGCTTCCGGATGGAGGCCGTGTTGAGGATCAGCGTTGTGCCGACGTTTCGCAAACGTTACAGTCTGCATCATCAGGGCTGAGAGCTCCGATACTGAAGCTCTCGTGTCTCAGGTATTCCTTATATAGTTGCAGTCATCGTTCCAGATCGCTGCACCAGCCAATCAGATGTTTTAATTGATCAGCTTTAATTGATCAATTAAAAAAATTGACCAGCTGATCAATTGAAGCATCTGATTGGCTGGTGCAGCGATCTGGAACGATGACTGCAACTATATAAGGAATACCTGAGACACGAGAGCTTCAGTATCGGAGCTCTCAGCCCTGATGATGCAGACTGTAACGTTTGCGAAACGTCGGCACAACGCTGATCCTCAACACGGCCTCCATCCGGAAGCCACATACTCTTCTCATTACATAAAGAGCCGTGAAAGCCTTAAAACTACTGAACCGATTCTTGTGAAATTTTAACTACACATTCTTTACACCTATAGCTATAGCGCATATGAAGAATTTCTTTAAATGTTGATATTTACTCATTTTTTACCAAAAACGGTGAAAAAACACTTTTTTCTCTAAAAATATCCGCCATTTTGTTATTTTTGCATATATACAAAATCGTGAGATATGCGCTCTAGCCATTAACGTACTGAATTTAAAACCGTTTGAATTTTTTGTTTCGGATGATCCATCTCCGAGATTTCATCAACAGCGCAGACCTACAATTTTTTTAGGATTTTTTTAATTGCCATTTTCGTCTATAAATAGTGAATTAAATATTTAACATTTACTTTAGGTATTTCGAAAGTGTTTTTATTAAGTGTAACAACTTTTATATCAATATCTATGATAGGTGCGCAACTAAGTTTCCGGGTTTTTTTGACCAATAAAAAAATCGGAAATTTCAAGACAAATACAAAAAATGGTTCATTCGAAGTATTGTCCCTCGCTATTTACACATTTTTGCCATCTCTCTGGCAACACATAAATACCGCGACGAAAAAAAGAGGCGTCTTTGGACTGAAACAATTGGTCCAACCAATATTGTACTGCATCGTAATTCGCCAAGTGTAGCCCACCCAAGCCATGCGCCATCGACCGGAACAAGTGATAGTCTGAAGGGGCCAGGTCTGGCGAATACGGCGGGTCCGGTAGCAGATCCCATTTCGCTGTTTTTATGGTGTTCTGGACGATGGAACTGCGATGGCACAGAGCGTTGTCGTGCTGGAATATCACACGTTCGTATGTCGTGTCCCATTCTGGCCGTCTTTCGAGCAATGAGTGGTTCAAATTGATTAGTTGTTGTCGGTAGCGATGCCCATTAGCAGTTTCGCCCGGTTTCAGCAGCTCATAGTACACGATTCCTTTCTGGTTCCACCAAACGCAGAGCATTGTCTTTTTTCTGAAGCGATTTGGCCGTGCCATCGATGTTGACACTTCGCCAAGTGAAAGCCACGATTTTCTGCGTTTGGGATTCACGAAATATATCCATTTTTCATCGCCAGTAACAATTCGATGCAGAAAACTCTTTCTGTTCTGCCGCAAAAGCAAAATTTCGGATGTGGCTCTTCGATTTTCCATTTGTATCTTAGTCAACTCATGCGGCACCCACTTTCCTTCATTATGAATTTTTCCCATGGCGTGCAAACGTTTCGAAATACATTGCCGAGTCACATGTAATGCCTCGGAAAGTTAATCTTCTGTTTGAGTGTCATCTTCATCCAATAACGCTTGCAGATCGGCGTCCACAAATGTTTGCGGTCTTCCCGAGCACTCCTTGTTCCCAGTCTCAAAATCGCCACTTCTGAACCGCTTGAACCAATCTTCACACATTGTTTTTGATGGTATATGTTCGCCGTAGGCCTCCTTAAGTAACCGACGTGCTTCAGCTACTGTTTTTTTAGGTTGAAGCAGAAAAGCAATGCTTCCCGCAAATGCTGTTTATATGGCACAAACTTTGACATTTTCGAGGTTAGAAAAAAGGTAGTTGTGTTGCGATAGTTGTTTATATTACGACTGGGTATTCTTAACAGATGTCTAAGCTATAAAGACACCCAACATCAGACCTGTATGCCGACTACATGTGTTGCTAGCGTCATCCATGTGTGAAACTCGGGAACTTAGTTGCGCACCTAGTATAAACCTACCAAAAAAATTCACGAAAATAGCCTTTTTAGCGCGTCTAAGGTGAGAAGGCCCCTTAAAAAGTTTTCGCGGGCATGCCACGTTTGACCGAATTTATTCAAATTGGTGGGCGATGAAAAGAACTGTAATGTCTGTAATCAGACATTTCGTCACTTGGTAAAATTTGGAGTTTGACCGTTTTTGACTTAAGATATTTGACGTAAAAAATTCAGCACGATATCGGAAATTTCCAACATTTTTTACAATTGTCTATTTTTTTTTATTACCAAACGATTTTGCATTTTTACTTGATCATGCACGACCAAATAAGAATTTCAATTTGTCTCTGGGGTTATCAATGCAATTTACTTTGGAGTGCATATTATTATAAATGCTTTGTCTCGACGTTTGCGGAAAAATCAAGCTGCGCAAAAAAGAAACAATGGAAATGTTGAGTCGGTTGCATACTTTTGGAAAAATGTTTTCGCCTCCACGGATTATTATATCTTTGAGTCTCCCGACGATTTGTCCATATCCATTGGGTTGTAAGATAAATTGATCTCCAGTTTTTAACCAGCCGTCGTCCGTCATTGCCTTCCTCGTGTTCTCTTCGTCGGCCCAATACTTCATCATCGTAGAGTAGCCCCTGACCCATAATTCTCCCGGTGTGCCAAAGGGGACCGGAGATCCACTTTCATCGACGACCTTCGGCGAGCATTTTTTTTAAATTGTAAATGAAAAAATAATGTATCAAAAAAATTGCTCCATCACTGGAGAAACGTTAACAGATTTGTAGGATTAACACGCAGATGCAAGATTTATCCAGCTCTGCAATAAATTGCGTAAGAAAGTTGTAACATTTTTTTCTAGGTTCACAATATTATTTATGAAACTTAAAATGAGAATAATAAATATATGCAACATCGATTGCTACGACTTTTGAAAAATATTGTTTATCTCAACACTGTTTTAATATTGTAAAATATATTTTCTTACCCTCGTCAGAAGCAAAGATACCACAGCTGAAAATTGCCGAAATTATATTTACCATTACTTCCACATGACCCGCGAGATGACCCACTGTGTTCTCAGTCAATTCGGGACTTTCATTTCGCAATGATTGAAACGTGACGGCGGTCGTTTCCGTCAGCCCGTAAATATTCTGCGATACGGTTAAAAACATTTTAATTCAGGATCATTCAGGCTCAAACTATTGATTGTATTTTCGTTCATAAAAAATAAAATACCCTAGTGAAAGATACTCTCATCACTTAGACGCTTCCGATAAATTTCATTCGCACGTTTATTCAAAAAAATCTCTTTCGAAGCATCGTCCAACCGTTTTCAAATTTATCGACGATAAATAAAAATTGTCAAATCCGTAAGATCGAACGATGATGAATTCTTGACAATTTAACATGGAGAACTAATCTATGTGACATAAACTATTTCAACCAATTTCATTTTTAACACGAAATTGATCAACTTCAAATGAATGCTAATTGTTTTCCGTGTTTATAATAGATCCTTTGAATTTAAATAAAAGAAAAAAGGTCGTTTGGCAGTCCAGTGAGGAGGAAAACATTACTACTCATCTTGGCATACTGCAAAAAGATTAAGAAAGACTCAATCGTTCGGAATCTCATTTACAAGCGAGTGATCGACCGAAGTCCGGCGGGAAAGGAAATTTCTATATTCAAAGAGAAAGAGAGAAAATTGGAGAGGCTGCTGGCAAAATATGTCTATACATATATATATATACAGGGTGGATATGCACATGAGCCCTGCCGACCTCTCGAAGGGTATATGTCTCCCGAGATATGTGCATAGATAGGGATGAATGGCCCCGAAGTCATCGACCTCTCTCCTCGTTCGAGGGTTCACCTATGTACCTAGTTCTATATAGAGAAGTCACGAGAAAGTTTGTAGCGTCCGTTTGTTCGTCGTTAGGACGTTAATTTATTCGATTAACATACTCGTAATTAATGCGGAACGTTGAACGATAGGCGAACCTGGGGAGTTTACGACGCCTCATTTCCTACGAAGGAATACGAATTTATTTGGTTCGAGTGTATTTTATCAGAATAAAAGAAAATTAATTTGGTCTGGAAAGAAAACAAATCTGTATATACACACACACACACACACACATATGTATATACAGGGTGTCCCTCTTATCTCTGCCACCCGAAATAACTCGGTAATTATCGACGTCACAAAAAAATGTTCCAGACAAAAGTTGTACGGTGTGAAGGGGGCCATCAAATATGACCAACTTTTTTTATTTCGGTGGAGGTGCTGACTAACAGTGAAGTTCACCTCCACTTTTTGAAATGGAATGGTACATTTTTTTGCAACTATCTTATGGGGCATCTTAAGCCGCATAAAAAACATTAGGGGTCAAAGTCGTTCAAGGTCATTTCGAACACCTATTAAAATGAAATACAAATCGAAATATCTCGGATCATTGCCAAATATTTGGTAGTGATCCGAGATATTTAGATTTGTATCATCGATACTGACCTTGATTGACCTTGAACGACTTTGACCCCCGAATGTGTTTTATGCGGCTTGAGGTGCTCCACATGATGGTTGAAAAAAATGTAGCATTCCACTTTAAAAAGTGGAGGTAACCTTCACTGTGCGTCAGCGCCTTAACTGAAATAAAAAAAATTGGTCGCATTTGACGGTCCCCTTCACACCGTACAACTTTTGTCAGGAACATTTTTTTATGACGTCGATAATTACCAAGTTATTTCGGCTGACAGAGTTAAGAGGGACACTCTGTGTTTATATATATATATATATATATGTATGTATGTGTGTGCGTGCGTGTGTGTGTGTGTGTGTGTGTGTGTGTGTGTGTGTGTGTGTGTGTGTGTGTGTGTGTGTGTGTGTGTGTGTGTGTGTGTGCGTGCGTGCGTGCGTGTGTGCGTGCGTGCGTGCGTGTGTGTGTGTGTGTGTGTGTGTGTGTGTGTGTGTGTGTGTGTGTGTGTGTGTGTGTGTGTGTGTGTGTGTGTGTGTGTGTGTGTGTGTGTGTGTGTGTGTGTGTGTGTGTGTGTGTGTGTGTGTGTGTGTGTGTGTGTGTGTGTGTGTGTGTGTGTGTGTGTGTAGTCTCATGCAAAATGAATTAACGTTAGGTGCACAAAGACAAGAAGCACATAGTTTTACATGTTCTCCAGCTATAAAAGCGCATCTCCATCTTATCCAATATGTAGAAATGGCCATGCGAATAAGAAGTTCAAATTGTTCCGTTCTCGTATCCAAATTGATACAATACTGAGAAATTAATGTGTACGAATTTGATCGAAGAATAGTAAATTTTATTTCAATGAAACTCAATTTTTACTTTACTCTGCGTGATTCCAGCTGTGTCAGATAAATAAATAAATAAATAATATTTGTTTTTTGCCTTTATCTAAACAGGGATGAATTAAAATAAACCGTGCTCTTTGAGCTTTGTCGAACTATTTCGACGGTAATTCTTCAAAAAACTACGCTTTGGCAATTACCGTTTTTCGAATGTCTTACTTGAATTCCATCGCAACGAAGTTCGTTCTTAATCCTTCTCACAATTTCCGGTGAAATTGTAGCTCCGCCGGTAATACCCGAACGAAGTGTATTAATCGGTGCTTGCATCTTCTGACGAGCGTCCATTAAATTGATCTACAAACGATATCCGAATTTTTGTAGTATGCAAAATTATTTTGGAAAAAAATACCGATTCTGTACTCCTCAAAACTCTTACCCACATCGTCGGAGTTCCATAAGCCACCGTGCACTTTTCTCTCATAATGGCCTCGATGGTAAGTATCGGATTGTACGAGGGTGCTTCGAGAACGATCGTCGTGCCTGCCTGAATACTACCGAATTCACCCATTACCATACCAAAGGCATGAAAGAACGGCACGTTCATACAAAGTTTGTGATGTTCGGCCATCAGCCCGTGTCGGTGTGCACCCTATTTTTAGATAGTACACTTTATCAGTTAACTCGTACTCGTAGGCCTCGAAGGATTTTATTTGCATTCCATCCTTAAGGCGGGAGCCTGAATTAGAAGGTCCAAAAAATCGTTTTATTTGTATTGCTTAAATCGATAGATAAACTATCCAAGAATATATTTACTAAGTTACAGAAGCCGATTGTAAATATTTTCGAAGATACAAGGCCCAAAGCAGAGAAGCGATTGATATTTGATATTGATATTTCCTCCAATTGAAAACTTTGAAGCGCGTTTTCTCCAGATTTCATTTTCACGATTTTTCTAGATTGGCGGGCGCGATAGCAAAAAAAAATAAATGACTTATTGAATCAAACCAAAGTTTATTTTCTTCAGTTTGAAAATCCCTTCTAAGTGAGTTAAAAAAGTCTTTTTAAATAATTTTTATAGCACGTTAACCCTTTAACGGCTACGCCTATTTCTCGCTCGGTTCGAATTATTATTCTAATTCAATAAAAAATCTTCAAAGCCTAGTTCGTCCAGTCAAGCTTCCTTTACACAATTCTATCAAAAAATATTTCTACAATGTCCATTTACTTATATTTTGACAAAAAAACGGGCAGCAGATCGAATTCTGGGGCAGGCGTCGTAAATTTTCACGACGACATTGTTGCCTTATTAACATAATTCATATGTTTACGTTTGAATTTCACGCTATCTCGGCATTTGTAGCTGCATCTGGCATATATTAATGGAACTATGAAGTAGCTTGTCCGCTATAGCGTCCTTACGCTTTTACCGACGGGGTCAAAGTGAACGTAGCAAATTTGCTACGATGGCAGCTAAAGGGTTAAAGTGTTTTCTCTAACACGTTTTTTTCAAAACTAAGAAAAGTTATAAATTCACGATTTTTTCAGCGTTTTCTTAATTCACCCAAAAGAAAAATATATGACAATTGAAAATTTTATTGGTTTATTTGGTTCAGTCAAGAATTACGAGCTGCATCTTTTCCGCCGATTGGGGACTGCAGTGGCAAGACGCACACGGAATAGGCTGATAAATCCGCATTCATTTATTGTTTCATGTTGAACTTTTTTTCTACATTTCAAATATACATGAAAAGATACCTCATGTTTACTGGGCTCGATTCTTTGTTCGCCTCTGAAAAAAATCCGAAAAACACGCTTTTTTGGACCTTCTAATTCAGGCTTCCGCCTTAATGTAACTCAAGCATATTTTAAGCGGCGGTAAATAACAACCGACTGTATTAAGATTCCGTTAATAAAATAATCTTTGGTGGCCAAATTAATTACTAGCCTTTTTTAACTGTTAGAATTTATTTGTCAAAGCCCTAGAAATATTTGGATCAATAATAGTATCCTCAAAATTTGGCAGCCGTCGAAAGACTATTTTACTCACCAAAATCTTTCTTATACTTTAGTAAATAGATTGTATATTTCAAAGGAAAAAAAAACTCATTTGTACACCGAGTGATAGATGCATCGCATTAAAATAGTAATTCTGTTGCGTATCAACTTTTTTAGGTAATCCTATCGCTTCATACTACTCATACCACTGATCATACTTGAGACTTATACAATTTATGTTTTTAACATATGCAAAAAAAAAATTTTAATAACTAAATTTTTCCATGTGTAAACTGTTTAATGAATGTTCACATTTAATCAGAAAATGAAAAAATAGTTACTCCAACGATTCGCGCAGTATTTCTAGGTTTGATATTTGGCAACATTGGTTCTATCTCCGTTTCTTTTGACTCAACCAGGTGAGTTTAAACTCCTTGCTTTCAAATGTCAATCTGTTAAAACAATGTCTGGTGCGGGAAACATAAAGCATTGTATTCGGGCCACGACTGGCAAAAAGCGTGGAAAATTTGTGTCGGCGACATACGTCGGTTAAAAATGACATATGTGTGGAAATTCGAATGAGTGAGATGAGGTTAGGGCTACAGTCAGCTGTTGCTTTGCTGTGACGTCTCTTTATCGTAGCAAAAAGTAATAAATCCAATACTGAAAGTTCAAATTTAACTTGATATTACAAAAAAAATTACGTCAATAAGCTTAATTTTTTCTGCGAGCATTGGATTACTATAAGTGGTAAGTATGTAAATCCGATTATTTTTAAGAATCTGACGGATTCCCACTATTATAAACACTTTTATAGCGACCGGAAATTGGGTTTTTGCATGTCGTCTGGGAATTCCTTCACAAAAATAGGCAATTTTAATTTTTTTTCTCTGTAATTAGGTCGATTACCGATCCTGAAATTTTACAGAGACGATTATTAATATATTTAGAAAAGCACGTAAAAAAAATGAAAATCCTATGTATTGAAGCTTGGCGAAAGGATTACCTTAAACCGTGTTGATAATAATAAAATCATTGTTTTGGACCAATGACGATAATTGACGAAATATCATTACAGCTTTGAAAAGTATCGTTTCCTGCATTTCTAGAAAACTGCTATCCTTCAAGTGAAACACGGATGATGATTTCTTCCTTGAAGTCGAGCAAGGACTTCGCTGGAGAAATCAATCAATTATTTTCGTGCGCGCCACACCCTCGATTAGTCCGAACTCATTAATCAATCGCATTCAGCTTTTGTTCGTTGCTTTCCAGGATTTACATTGTTAGATAAGCATTTAAACAATTATGAAATGCACTTTCTGTGAAATTGTAGTTGTGAGTGAACTCCAGTCGGTTCGAAGCTACGACGCGATTATTTTGCAGGGGATGTCAACCCTATCATTTAAGGCCGTCCTCTAGTTTCTCGGGTCGAAAAAATCGATTTTTTTTTCATAAATCACATCTACAACATGTGTAGAAAATGTGTGCCAAAGGATTTTTTCGATATTCGAAGTGGTTCACAAGTTACGGCCCTGGAACGGAGCAGGTATACTTTCAAACGCGTTTTTCTCGAAACACCATTTTTCGAAACGGTGACCACGATATTTCAGAAACTACTGCACCGATCTTGTTCAAATTTATACAGCATCTTTATATGCTATAAGCCAGCGATCGAACTAGGATTATCATGATTGCTTCGATAGTTTTTTTTTGTACGAGCGAAAAACTTAAGAAAAAATGAGTAAAAAATAGAATGTAATTTTCAAAAGTGTGTAAAAAAAAGTCAATTTTTGTAATTTAGAATTCACTCTAGTTCAATCGCTAGTCTTAAATATGAAGATTAAAATGCCGTTTGGTTTTTTGATTTCAGATAAGCAGAACAGCCGCAATCTTGGTCACCGTCAAGCACCTCTTTTACTTGATGTCTTCCTGTCGGCCACTATAACTTTTATTCTATTATATATTTTGACTTCAAAAAATTTGTAAAGCTTATTTAAATGTTAATAAAGATGAACCGATGTGTTGGTCTAGTGGTTAGAGTGCTTGCCTCTGGAATCAACACATCGGGAGGTCGCGGGTTCGAATCACCGTCTCGTAGTTTCGGAGAGAAATAAAAACACAGGCGTGACGTAGCTCCAGTTCTACACGGATGTCGCACACACGGACCGGTACGTGTGTGTGTCGGGTGTGTATGGCTGTAGCCTGTGAGCTATTTCTCGACGAAACGCGACTAGCTCCGAGGCTGGGAAGCGAACCCGTGACCGGCTGTATTGGTATAGGTTTTCCGCAGTTTCCCTATACCCATGACAGAAAATGTCATGGTGAATGCGATACAGAGGGGGAAGTCGGCTGCGGCCGCAAGGTGGGGATAGATCAGGGATGTGGATTGGAGAAAATGGTGGGAAATGTAAAAAGGGGAAATCCCTGTACATGGAAGCTACAAATGGCGAAGCGTTCGCCGTAGCAGATACAATAAAAAAAAATGTTAATAAAGATTATGCAAAAACAATGAGATTGATTATTTCGATGCTTTACCCGTAAAAAATTATTGAAAAAGCCGTAAAAAAACAGCGGAGAAACTAGAGGACCGTGTTAAGGGGTCTTCTCACTTTAGACGCTACAAAAAGTCTATTTTCATTAATTTTTTGATAGGTTTTTATTATCGATATTAATATAAAAGTTATTACACTTAATAAACACACTTCCGAAATGCATTACATTTTTTTAAATTTATTCACGTCACTATTTATAGACGAAAATGGTAGTTAAAATAATTTCCTAAAAAAATTGTAGGTCTGCGCTGTTGATGAAATCTCAGAGATGAATCATCCGGAACAAAAAAATCAAACGGTTTTAGATTAAGCATGTTAATGGCTATAGCGCATATCATACGATTTTTTTATGCAAAAATAACATAATGGCGGACATTTTTCCTAAAAACAAAAAAAAACATGTTTTTTACAGTTTTTGGCAAAAAATAATAGTAAATTTAAACATTTTAAAAAATCCTTGATATGCGCTATAGCTATAGTTGTAAAGAATATGTGGTTAAAATTTCATAAGGATCGGTTCAGTAGTATCGAATATTTTATCAACAAGCCGTCGACAAACGTTGTTTCGAGAAAAACGCGTTCAAAGTCTGTTTGGGTTACATAAAGACATTTAAAAAAAAATTACATATTTCGAAACTGTATTTATTAAGTGTACGTCCTTTATATCAATATCTATAACATAAACCTATCAAAAAAATAATAAAAATAGCCCCTCTTTTTAGCGTCTAAAGTGAGAAAACCCCTAAATCCATCGCCTGACTCTCATACGTGAATTTCAATCATGCGAAATTTCTCTCTGATCCTACGAAAACAATATTACAAGTTATACCATCTCAATGTTCTCATATAATAAATGTAAAAATGAACGATAAACAAAAAAATTTGGTTTTTGTTCCTTTTGCTGCTTCATATTCCATTTTTTTTTCGTTTCGCATTCTCGTGTACGCGATGAAATAAATAAATATATCAATCGGTTCTCACCTGTCTGCTATTGTTTACTAAAGATCTGTGTGAGAGAAGGGTGGCTTTCGGTCTTCCCGTACTTCCCGAAGTGAATTGAATATTGCAACCGCTGAAGGGCGATATCTCATTCTGCATTGCACCAATGGCCTGCACTTCGGTCTTGTTTGCCAGGGATTCGACATCGACGAGGCGACGCGTACCACTGCGAAAGAAAGAGCGAGAACACGTTTTATACTTGCATCGATTTTTTTTCCAACGTTTCAACCCAACTGGCGCAGCAACATTTAACTACGTGAGAACCGACTTTCGCGTTTAGCCATTAGCCTAATTGCACCGGGAGAATGGCCATTAAATACCGCAAGGCGGTCAATCAGTTCAATCGGAAGTTCGGGACACTCCTATATACAGCTCTGCGGTAGATCGATATTTAAGCCCGAGAAAAAGCAATACCGTGAAAGAGGATTCAGTCGGAAGAAGAAATGTTTCTACATACATGTATATAGATTTTAATAGAGAAACTGTTGGAAATCATTTCTGCAACATAAACTACACGTTGAGGATTTATAAAGCTATGAATCCCGAACAGACAATGAAATTGATTTGTCTAAACTTTTAAACTATTCAATACAATTTTTCATGTAATTCTAGGAAAAAATATATTGCGAGATGACATTTTTTTTTCGGAAATTCAATACTAGCAATGCATTTTGTGACTCGAACATTCAAATAATATTTTTTTTTAGGAATGCCATTTGATGTGCCAAAACCCGTTAAAAAACATACTTTACATCAGTGTTAACAAAATTCTCCAATCAAATCTTTATCCCCTACATTTATTTATATTCATTAGTGTACTTAGATCGAGTTGCTTTTGTTTCTTTTAAAAGAGGTGCGGCGGCGTCTTGACGCCAATTAATGAAAAAGAAAATATTTACCCCACTAACGAACAAGCCGACACTAAGATCGTTTTTGAACTTTGAATCGACGCCACGCGAAAACGCGTCGACGAATCGAAAATCTGATGACATGTGACAAGTGTAATGTGATTTTTCATTGTCGTTTGGTTTAGGTTATTCTTCCATCCATCCACTTAATCCCGAGATCTCATAATTTTCGGCCGAATTTCCGAGCGATTTTTCTACGTCAAAAATGATTTTAGAAACCCGGTTTAGTTGAATCGGATAAAGTCAATCCGTTATGTCGTAAACATAGTACATAAGTCCTTTTTTCGCGTTTAAGTCCCACGTTTAAGACTAGTCTTGCGCAGCTCGACTGCTGGCTGATATCTTGCCTGCTATATACAGGGTGTTTGGCGCATGGACCGACACAATTCTTTGGGGGATTGGGGGGATCATTCGCTAATTTTGTCACCCTTAGAGCATATGTCCTAAGTGTCAGGGCAATTGAGATGTGATTTTTTTTCGTTTTTTTTAATTACCTGAAAGTTCCTGAAATTAACCTAAAATTTGTGGTGGTAATAGCACAAAACAACTTTTGTTGTATTTTGAAATGTATGTTTATTATAACTAAACCATTATCCGATAAAACTGATTTTTAAAAAATTACTCTTGAGTTTCCAAAGTCTTACAATTGTGTAAATGGATGCAAAATTTCAACTTCTAAATTAATTATAAAAAAACTTATTCTCTTTACTTTTACCACAGCTACTTTTACACGCAGCGTGAGACCTAGCGCGGACGGTGCGCTTTTTCTCGAAATGTCGTTTTTTAAGTCAGTGTACACTCTCAAAGGAAGAGTTTTCAAGCTATCCGTTTCAAATTTTGACACAACATCCGTCGCGCTATTCTTTATCTTGCTATGGAAACTTTTGTTCATCCTCATGTTTGTTTTTTAACGGAAAACTGTCGCAAAAATAGGCTAAATACGATACTTTTTTCAAACTGCCGCCATTTCGTCGATTTTTATTTTAAAAAACCTCCATAGCAAGATAGCGGCTTTCATACTCATTAATAATCTTTTTACAAATGTAGTTTCAGATTATATTTACGGCCGCAACAGTGTACACGGTGAGGACTTTTTTCGATATTTAAAATACGCTAATCAGTCTGACGTTTTCATGTCAAATCAAAGAACTTACGAAGAACAGAAAATAAATGTTTAAACATTGACTTTTGTTTTTTTAACGGTTGAGAAGGTCTTCGAAAAAAAGAGTCCTCATGGTGTACACGGGCGTGGCCGTGAATATTATCTGGGACAAAATTTGTAGAAAGATTAGTAATCAGTATGAAAGCCGCTATCTGGCTATGGAAGATTTTAAAAATCGAAATTGACAAAATTGCGGCGTTTTGAAAAGAAGTATCGAATTTAGCCTACTTTTTCAACAGTTTGTCGATAAAAAAATATGAAGATTTTAAAAAAAGAGCCTCCATCGCAAACTAAAGAATGACGGGAAGAATGTTGTATCAAAATTTGAGACGGATAGCTTGAAAAATCTTCTTTTGAGAGTGTACACAGTCTTGAAAAACGACATTTCGAGAAAAACGCGTTTAAAGTTTCTTCATCGAATCTCATTCATCGAATCACTTTGTCTAAGGCAGACTGTTGCGACCGAAATTATTCGAATATCGCCCCAAAAATTCAACAGCGTGTTTATAACCGTCTATACTATCAGATAATGCAAAAAAATGATTTTTCGAAAATGTTACACTGTGATGATCCCTTAAGAAGTTCGCATTGCATTTATCAAAGTTACTTTAAATTCCAAACATTCATTTCAAAGTTTCCAAAACCATTTTGAAAATTCACGAATTCGTCTTGAATTCGTAAAATTCATTATGAATTTTACATAATTTTAAGATAAGGTCCTAGCACTAAAAGAAAAAATAACATAATCTACGAATTTGTATACAGTTGTGACAAGATCCCGACAAGCACGTGTGCCACCCCCCCCCCCCCCGTTCGCGGCAGCGAGCTTTGAAACCTTTCCTCTATTTTGTCCGTCCTATCGGAAACGATGTGTGTTGGCTAATTTTTCATTCTTGCTAACGTGTACAAGTGATAAACGAACGAAGATCGTATTTTTATATTCCTGGGACGTCTTCCCTTATATACCCGAGTCAAAATTTTCGAGTCGCGTTCAACCCGCGAAATGAAGGCCTCCCCGAGACAAAATGTATAACCTCTTCTGAACACTCGCAGGACCTAGTTTCTTTGTAATGTACGAGCCGCCAGCCTCCGTTAAACCTACGAAACCCCATTTGTCGAGTTCAGTGCCATGAAGAGGCCTCCATTTGGTCCAGTTTAGCCTCTGTTAGTCCTTTCAAACTTTCTTTCGACCCCCAGTTTCAGTGAAACGTGCAGAACACAGGCCTCCTTAAGGTAGTACGTACATGAACCTCCTCATTAGAAAAAAAAATTATTTTTTTGTATGCTGTAGTAGAGATATAAAAAATGACGTCCGCGAAAACTCTGCAGGCCTTACTGGCTAAATACAATGGTAATTAATTCACGAAATCAATGCATTTAACCCGCACCATATAGGGAATCCGTGCGGATCGAACTTTGGAATGGAATAATAATAGATCCCCGTTAGATCAGAGCTATACCAAAAGCGACGAATAACAAGAAGACTGTCGCGGTCACGTATGTTCGTAAAAAATATAGGTTACGGGACATTTCGAGCAGATATCATCGATTCAATCGACTAATTTTTGCATTCGCTAGCCGCGTCTGCCATCTCTCTTGTTACAATATGCACATTACACATACACTACAACACACGATTACACATACGGTAAACAAACACATGCTTGACATGTATCGAAAGAAAATTGCCACGGATATTGCCAGAATTATGAAATGGCAGCCTGTGACAACTCAAGTCAAATCTGATTGCGATTTTACTTCACTTACCAAACTATAATACAAACAGTTTTCACATGCACTTCTCAAATAATTATTTTCTGTATCATGTTTATTATTATACCCAAATACATTATATTTTGCTTTTTTCAGATTCGATAATTTATAGATTTTCTGTTGACTAGTCAATCCGCTAGTACTACCTTAACAGGCATTCAATCTCGCCTCCGTTGCCCGGACCCAATCTAACCTGCTTTGAGCCCGAATTCGATATCTCCTCCATCAACACTCCTGAAGCGCTAAAAAAGCGGCAAAGTAGCGTACTGCGTAACGTGTATGTAAGTGTATGTTGATTCGTAGGGTGGTAGGCGCTCTACACGCTCGAGCGCGTTCCGGAAGGCAGCCTTGTGCTTCTCGCATGAGTGTGTCGTGTTTGGTATCCTATTTTACCGTTGATATTTTATCTGGATTTTTTAACGATGGCAGAGAAGAAAACGAAGAATGATACGCCGAAGATGACTTAAGTCAAAGGACTATATGCCCTCGTAGTATATTAAAAAACGTTGAACCCCTTGAAATTTCGAAGGATTAATAAAAAAAAAAAATATTTAAGATCAGATCTTAGGTAATTTTCAACGAGGAATCCAATCGTGACCTTCAATTTGACCTTGAAATTTATCTTCGAGGTTATTTCAAGGTCCACCTTGTTTTTTTTAATGGGATCTCCTATTTGTAATATCGGCAATCGAAAGAGCGGGAAATTGTTCGTTCAAATATGTGCTCAGGTAATTAATCAGGTCTGACCTTGAAGGTCAGCTGAAGGTCATTTGAACTTAAAAAAGGTCTGGGCTGGGTTAATGGGACGGTCCAGTATTTTCTCAGGTCAAGATCATTCTCGGAGCAATTTTCAACGAGGAATCCAATGGTGACCTCCAATTTGACTTGAACCTCATCTTTAACGGGAAACCACTATTTTTGACATTGGCAATCGAAAGAGCGCGCAATTTTGCGTTAAAAAATGTTGATACGTTTGATCTTCACTATGACCTTTATGATTACCCACAAACCCCAAATCCAACAAACACTAAACCCACAAACCCCAAACCCACAAGCCCAAAAACCCCAAATCCCAAACCCACAAAGCTCTTACCCAACAAACCCCAATATTCTACTCGTATGCCAAGTTTTATTTAATTCAGTCGGTTTCACTGGGGTAGATGTACTTGTTAGTAATTTTTCATGAATCAAGCGTTGAAGCAGCAGCTATATTATTTTAGAAAATATAATTTCATAAAATAAGTTTGTCAACCGACAGGCAATTCGTTTACTATGTTAAAAATAATAATTACGATTGAATAAATTTCCGGCCAGAAAAAACTTCAATGAAATTTTTTTTAAATGTCTCTGCTACGGCGAACGCTTCGCTTATTGTCCCGTTACCCCAACCCAGACCTTTCTTAATTTCAAATTACCTTCAGCTGACCTTCAAGGTCACACTGGACCAATTACCTGAGTACATAGTTGAACGTAAAATTTCCCGCTCTTTGGATTGCTGATGTCAAAAATAGTGGTTTCCATTTTTTTAAGTTGACCTTGAAATAACCTTGAAGATGAGGTTCAAGGTCAAATTGAAGGACACCATTGGCTTCTTCGTTGAAAATTACCTAAGACCTCAGTATTCGAGTTTTTCGGGTACCCGTGATCGGACGGGTATACTCGAACTTTATCGAGTACCCGAGTTTTTCGAGTACTCGCCTCACATCGGGTACTCGATAAGTCGTGTTGCTGGAATAAAATTTCGTTTCATAGTATAGATAGCGCCACGGGAACGTACCAAAACGGACGAAATAGACTCTAGCTTTATGTTCTCTACCCTTTGCCGATAGGTTGGAGTTCATAAGAAATAAAAATAATTTATTTAATAATTTTAGTATTTTTGTTATGTATATATTTACAATTTTTTTCCGGCAAACTTCTTTTAAGACACTCGCATTTCAGGAAATATCGAGATATTTGAATGCCGAAAAACTGAATAAAAGCAAGATTCTTCGTCGGATTTTCATTAATTCTGTCTAGTGCTAACTGGTAATTTCGGCGATTCATTCTTCTTAATTTAATTTTTTGTCATTTTTTAATTTTTTTCCAGGTAAAACTTGTTCTTCAAACGCTTATATCTCTAAAACTAATCAAGATATTTTCCATTTAAAAATGTCAAATGGAAGCTACATTCTTCTCGCTTCGAATAAACGCAAGGCGTTGAATCTTTTTCTTTTTGGGTTTTTTCTCCATTTAAAACCCACCATAGAAAATTCAAAACTTTAAGGTGTTCGCCGGAACAGAAGATATTTATTGTACATTTTTTCCTTTCGCACACTTTTAGTGATGCCAAAACGCAACTTTCTCGCGCTATTACGATACGATCCGCCAAAGGTGACCGTTTTTCACTCCACCCTACAGACACACACACACACATACTCGCAAGTACGTACACAGGCACACGGGATAGATAAGTGAGACGAAAAAAGATTTTTTACAGTTTTATCATTTATTCGTTTTATCGCATTCTTCGAGTTTTCGTTTTCTCCCATTATTTGGTCGATACACCTAAATATAAAATAAAAATAAATATAAATAATAGATACGGATCTCCGAGTCGTTTACGAATATTCGAAGTTTGAGAGTACTCGACGTTTACGAGTACCAAAAATTTGAGAGTACCCGATTACCAAATTCGGGTACCCGATAATGTCGGGTAATGCAAAAACGTAACCCGTCGGGTGAGTAAACTATGGCACAGTAGTTTCGGCGTCCGAGTGAGAGTAGGCGCGGGTTCGTAGCGACGTTCGCGCAAGTGGATTAAAATCCATTGATTTTTGTTCAATTGAAATTGAAATTGAAATTGCAAGTCCGAACTTTCAATTTCGAATGTTCAAATTTCAATTTTGAACCTTATTCGGTCGCCCAAATAAAGTATTAAATAATAACAAAAAAAGTGTTACACAATATTGTCCACTGTTTACTCGAAAGATCTAAAGATCAAAAGATCTTTCGAGTAAACTATGGATAACATTGTTTAACATTTTTTATTTTTTATTTGATACCTTATTTGGGCGACCAGACAACGATCAAAACTCAAACTTCAAAATTCAAAATTGAAAGTTAAAATCCACCTACCGGAATGTGGATTTGAATCCGCGCCGACGCTCGCTTGGATGCCGAAACTATGGTGCCATTGTTTACTCATCGTTGGACTTTACTTGTGGATATCTCGGCCAATTTTTGTCGCACAACATTAAAAAAAAAGCGTTCTGCTTGGAAAGGTACACTCTATATGCTCACGAACGGAAAACTAGTAGTTAAGATACACCCTGTATATATATATGGGTTTTAAATGGAGAAAAAACCCAAAAAGACCAAGATACAACGCCTTGCGTTTATTCGAAGCGAGAAGAATGTAGCTTCCATTTGACATTATAAAATTGAAAATATCTTAATTAGTTTCAGAGATACAAGCGTTTGAAAAACAAGTTTTACCCAAAAAAAATAAACAATGACAAAAAATTAAATTAAGAAGAATGAATCGCCGAAATTACCAGTTAGCACTGAACAGAATTAATGAAAATTCGACGAAGAATCTTTCTTTTATTCAGTTTTTCGACATTCAAATATCTCGATATTTCCCGAAATGCGAGTGTCTTAAAAGAAGTTTGCCGGAAACAAATTGTACAAATATACATAACAAAAATACTAAAATTATTAAATAAATTATTTGTATTTCTTATGAACTCCAATATATCGGCGAAGGGTAGAGAACATAAAGCTGGAGTCTATTTCGTCCGTTTTGGTACGTTTCCGTAGCGCTATCTATACTATGAAACGAAATTATGTTCCGGCAACACGACTTGTCGAGTACGCCCATGTAGGGTGATCGGTAGTGGCCAACGATTGGCCGATGCTCGACGCCGAGCTTGCCAACATTGGCACTCGAGCTTGACCCGATCATCGACCGAGCTTCGGATGATAAGAGCGGCCCGATATTCGCAATCAATATTGGCCCTAGAACGGCATATGAGAATCGGCCGAGCATCGCATAGGAGTTCATTCGAGAATCGGCCAACAACAAGTCCCCGTCAAGATTGCCATCATTGGCACTCGAGCTTGGCCCGATTATCGACCGAGTCTTGGCGGATAATTGTGACCCGATATAGATCACCAAGATTGGTCCTGCACTGCCAAGAAAAAAACTAATTATTTTTGTATTGTAATTCGTCATTACCTGGTCTTTCGAAACGATTAGTTCGAAGAAAATATTTCACCTATATGGGACTCGAACCTTGAACCTACCTACTCATAGTCAAGCACGCTGCCCCTATGCTACCGAGTGCTCGTAACATTTGAATGGCAGATGTGCCATAAGAGACCAAATGGATTCTCATCATTATTTGTATCACATATACTATATCAATTAGTTAATATCATTGTGATAATTAGAGAGTGTTATCGAATGACATGTTATAGAATTTCTAAACCTAACCTATATATATATATATATATATATATATATAATTACTCTCTCTCCACCCTCTCTATCCCCACAACCCTTTAATATGTGTGTTGCTATAAAGACAGACCATTAGTTCATTAATTCAAGTTTAATTAGAATAAATAAATATATTTAAAATGAATAATTCCAATAATGGAATGCACTAGGAAAAATTTGATTTCACGAAAAATCTAGTTAATCAAATAAAAAATAAATAAATAGACGCGGTTAGTTAATATTAATAGAATTTTTCTGTCAGTGATGGTTCATAAAAATCGGTAGAGTATCGCGTATGAGCTCGTTCGAGAATCGGCCAACACTGAGTGCATTGATTTAGTAGTATATTTGTTAAGTATAATGTCCAATGGACTCGCAAAAAGTATTTATCTCATCTCTCAATGACTTCGACGCGAAACAATGAATCGTGAATATACGAATTGCGGTTCGATCATGCGTTACTCGGCCGAACATTGGCCTCGTACGGGCAAAAAACATGATTGGCGAGTCTATACTTCGCCAAACATCGATCTCGTATCGATAAGCCAATGATTAGAGAGCCTATATTTGGGCGAACATTGGCCTCGTATCGGAAAACCGATGATTGGCCAGTCTATACTTCGGCAAACATCGGCCTCGGATCGACAAGCCAATTATTAGCGAGTCTATGTTTGGCCGAACATTGGCCGCGTATCGGCAAACCAATGTTTGGCGAGTCTATACTTCGCCAAACATCGGCCTCGTATCGACAAGCCAATGATTAGCGAGTCTATATTTGGTCGAACATTGGCCCCGTTTCGGCAAACCAATGTTGGCTAGTCAATACTCAGCCGAGCATTGGGGTACAATTGGGTAATCGATCATCGCCCCGCCAACATTGGTCCAAGTATTGGCCGTTACGGTTCGATTGGCGAAACCTACATGGGACCCGATGTGAGACGAGTACTCAAAAAACTCGGGTACTCGATACAGTTCGAATATACCCGTCCGATCACGGGTACCCGAAAAAATTCAGGTACCCGAAAAAATTCAGGTACCCGAAAAAATTCGTGTACCCGAAAAACTCGGGTATCCGATCGGATCATAGTCTAATTACCCAACCCGACCCGACCCGACCAATTCTACTACCCGCACACCCCTAATATATACGTTCTGTCCACATATAAAGATTTCAATGAATGATATCACTGTCAGTTAAAAATCTTCCAAACATCAAATTGAATTTCTTCGTCTTTGCGTGGGGAATGGTTATCGGTATTCATGTTTGCAGCATTTACCTTATTCCAACTTCACCGAAGAGAGCTAATTTTTGGCGGGGTCGTTTTCGAAAATCGTGTATTCGGGATAACCGCAAGGGATTGGTCGCCGGATGCGTTTAAGTGTTAAGCAAAAAGAAAGTAAGAAGGGAGATTTCTTATGTAACCGTGTGACCGAGTGGCCTTCGTAGGTGGCTTGACACAATTGTCACGACAAGTGCTTAACCCGGTTCGCGTGGACGAATGAAAGGCTCGAGAATAAGTGTAGTACGTATACGACGATGTTGCGGTCGCGCACGCGATATTCATGAATCAGCATAGTCCGCGCGAGCCCTCGTACATAATAAGGGTTGATACTGTTATGTGAGTAAGGCGAGGGCCCGGCGTCGCAGACAGCTTCCGGGATTATAAAAATTTTAATTAAAAAAAATCACGATGATACGTATGAAGAATAAGATAGTAATATCTCACGCGACGTGATCTTGGGAGTAGATAACGACGTGTTGCAAACTCGGACACGGTTCCTTCGCACGTATCAACATGTCCGCGTAATTCTGGGTCTTGAAAGTCTTCGGTGCCACGACAGCTCGGACATTGACTTTTTGTAGGCAATAATTGAGCTCAGACTGCTGAAAGGCAGGATTCAGTGCTACCATGATGAGACCGGCCCGGGTAATTCCTATGAAGCTGACGAACCACTCAATTTCATTTGGTCCCCACAAACCCACGCGATCGCCAGCCTCCAGACCCAGCTTCAAAAGGCCAGCTGCAAGTTTGTCCGCTCTGCGAAGAACTTCTTCATACGTCATTCTTACACCCTGATGGCAGGATATCACGCAGTCGCGATTCGGCCATTTTTCGACCGCGGACTCGAACATTTGCCCAGCGGTCATGTCCACCAGTGGAATTTTTCCCTCTTGACGGAGATACGACAGGCCTTCCGAAATACCCGGAGTATTTGCTGGCGTTGTCACAATACCATTTTTCTTATTATCCCAGGAAAGCTCCACAGTCGATGATTCTTCGATAAATGAACCAAAAGAACACAATATTCATTAAAAATATGGAGGAACAAATGTTCGTACAGTGATGAGCGAAGAAACAATCATTTTACCGGATGGATGGTTGGATGGATGGGAAGATAGATGGATGAATAGATGGATGGATGGATGGATAGATGAATAGATAGATTGATGGATAGATGAATGGATAGATAGATGGATATTCACATGTACCTGTTTTTTATTACCTGAAATGTCTGATTACATTTTCAATGTCATGAGATAGTTGAACTTTCTGTAATTTCTGTAGATTTTTTGTTCTTAAACTTGATTGAGACTACCATTTGTTTGTCTGTTCGGTACAAATGTTGTAATCGATTTTAAACTAACTTTCGAATGAGCTAGAGAGACTTAAAACTATGAAAATAGCTCAGATCTGAATGACAGACAAATAAACAGACAGACAAATCTGTCACAAAGAGAGAGAAAGAGAGAAAAAAATTGTGAAAAAAATAAAAAATATAGTTTAGTGACAGAATGATTTTCTTTTTCAATAATTGATAATAATAGTATTAACAGTGAATAGTGCATTAGTGACAATTTCTACGATGGTCAAGGAGACAGCCCCCCAACGCAAGTGACGCCTAGAGAAGGAGAAACAAAATATCACACACACAAGACTAAAAAGCAGAAAATAAAATTATTTAAATAAAAAAAGATTTTTTAAACCACGTTTTTAAAACGGTCTTGAAACCGATGTGTTGGTCTAGTGGTTAGCGTGCTTGCCTCTGGAATCAACACATCTGGAGGTCGCGGGTTCGAATCACTGTCTCGTAGTTTCGGAGACAAATAAAAACACAGGCGTGACGTAGCTCCAGTTCTACACGCGTGTCGCGCACACAGACCGGTACGTGTGTGTGTCGTGCGAGTGTCACTGTAGCCTGTGAGTTATTTCTCGACGAAACGCGACTAGCTCCGAGACTGTGAAGCGAACTCGGGACCGGCTGTATTGGCATAGGTTTTCCGCAGTTTCCCTATACCCAAAAGCAGAAATGCATGGTGAATGCGATACAGAGGGGGAAGTCGGCTGCGGCCGCAAGGTGGGGATATATGGAAATTGGAATATGGGGTTATGTATCAAGGGGGAGGATCCCTGTACAGATGGAAGTGTAAAAAAAAATTAAAAAAAAATAAATAAATAAATAAAACGGTCTTGAAAGTGTAAAATAATTTCTCTTAGCCCCTTACAGATTTATAACCCAATACAGATTCCTAATCCCATACAGATTGTCCTGAAAATTTGTGATTGTGAACTTTGAATAGCTATGAAAATACTTTCAAGATGTAAAACGAAAAACATGGGGCGCATGCAATAGATAATTAATGCATGAATAGTTCACGTAAGTCACTAACAATTTTATTTTACTGGAAATGATATGAACTGTTGTGTGAGTTTTCTCAACGACAGCCACTCCCTACTCTCCATCTATTGCATGCGCCTAACTTTTTCCGTTTTCAATCTTACAAGTATTTTCATAGCTATTAAAAATTCACAATGCCAAAATTTTCGGGACCATCTGTATGGGGTTAGAAATCTGTATTGGGTCATAAACTATATGGGGCTAGGATAAATTGTTTTATACTTTTAAGTCTGTTTTAAAAACGTGGTTTAAAAATTCTTTACTTATTTAAATAGATTTTTTAATCGAATGTTGATAACTTCCGAAAACTTCCTTCAATATCGTCGACGACTTACGCAGACTCGATGTTGACAAATATTTTGAAGATTCATTGAAAGTGGGATCTCTGCAAATTGGGGATAGAAGACCACGTCGCGAAATCCCCGACAGGCCGAACTTTCGCGAAAATCCAAACATTTCACATGTAACTTCTGTGAACTTTTCCTTCTTGAAGTTTCGAGGAAAAACCGTTTGTATTGTTACACTAGACTGGGGAATCCAGCGCGCTGTCTCTCCGAGCTGAACCGGCCGCGAGCACCGAACTTATGTCCCGAGGGCACAGCACTGCTTGACTCCCACATACTCAGAGCAATCAACCATTCAGTGTGGGTGACAGGGGCACGATAAGAACAGACGGCTGCGATGTACAATGTGCAATCTTATCTTCGAATATATGGTGTACAACGAAAGCCATACATTCAAATCTTCGAATATTACCCAACAATTACGTCATATGACCGATCTAATACAAAGCGTTGTCCGATATTTGTTCGTGTTAAAAAACATTCCTAATCGATCGCAATCCAGACATGTATTTCGTAAGTGACAAATATAGTAAAAATGAACGAACCTCCAATCTTTATAACAATTCCAGTAATCTCTAAAGCGAAATGATTTTGCAACTAGCGATTTACATTTGCCGCGTTATTGCGATACATATTTGAGGCTAGAGCCCGCAACGCGATATTTTCGTGCTTTTTTTTTAATCGTTTGGGATATCGTCGGTCGTCAATGTCGTCACGTGGCCTTTCTACGGAGGGATCGCAAAGTTCTGCCCGAATTATCCCGTGATTTATAAGGCGGTCAACGCTGCTGTAACGACGTCCATGAGTAGTTACAGACGGTAGCGAGACTCTACTGCTTCCGTATCTACTGCAATGCGACCGAGAGATACACAGGACTATTCTGTGCGCCGTACCGAGAAAGACTGAACGCAAAATTTATTGTCGTGGAAATCGTGCCATATATATGTTTATTACGTACGCTAACGAGAATGCAAAAAATATAGGCGATATTAGTATACATACAGGGCTACTGGTTATTCGTCACGATCTCGTGGAAGGGCTCTGGGACATGTTTTCCGCTATCAAATAACCCAGTTATCCTTTATTCAATAGTGAGCCATTTTCGAGATATTATTATTTTTTTACTGAGGGATGAGCAACTTGAAAAATTAATTAAAAAACTTTAAAACTAATTAAAAATTAATTAAAAACACAGTAACAAAGAATTATCATCAGTAGAATGGAAATAATTATTAGACTCGCAGGTTTTTGAACCCCTAATTCAAAAATATTTGTAGATTATTTTTATTTTATCGGTGATAATTACTTGTTACTGTGTCGTAAAACTACAAATAATAAAAAAAGTTTAATTCCATACAACAGTTTTTTAAATAGAATTTTTAAAGTTGCCTACCCCTCATTTCAAAAATAAATACTATTTCGAAAATGGGTCACTTTTGTGTATAGCGTTACTGGGTTATTTGATAGCGGAAAACCTGTCCGTTCCACGGGATCGTGACCAATGACCAGCAGCCCTATATACACACACACACACACACACACACAGAAATATGTATCGTAATGTATATTAGTATGATTAAAAATAATATTTGTACGGGCGTGTGTATTTCCTTAAATTTATGTATACCTGTGCATTCGGTCACTCATTTCTGTATATTGAAATTGGATAGAATATATAAATTAGATAAAGTTAGCATTAGAAATCCGGGTTAAATGTATAGCTAACAGAGGGAAAAAAGCGACAGTGAGAAAATAATGGCATAACAACGATACGTGAAAATGAATGAAAAAAAAAATTCAAATCTGTAACTCCCCAAACCTTTACGTATCAACATGCAATCAAGCACGCGTGTGATTCCGTACGTTCTTCTTCCTCCGAAATTGCAAATAATTTCCGTAAAACGTTACACGCCTTTACATCGATTCAAGTCGAATTTCCGGAAGTATAACAGAAAAGTCTCATTTCTCTAACAACTAAAATCTTGTCTAAAAAATACGAAAATGCGACGGAAATGTGTGATTTTTCTAATTCCATGCGTTTCTCTTCCCCCCAACTGTAGGCCGGAAAATTGCAAATAATTTTTATGAAACGGTACACACGTCTACATCGATTCGTGTCAAATTCAAGGAAATGTGACGGGAAACTCTCGTTTTTTTTTTCTAAATGAATAAAAACTTTTTAAAAAATACGAAAATGCGACGGAAAAGTGTGATTTTTCTAGTTCCCTGCGGTCCTCTTCCTCCCAACTGCAGGCCGGAAAAAGCTAACTAATTTTCATGAATCGCTACACATGTTTACATCGATTGGAGTCGAATTTTTGGAAATGTGATGGAAAAGGGTTAGTATTCTAAAAATGTTAAACTTTTCTATTGAAAAGCAGATATGGGACGGAAGAGTGTTGTTTTTCTGAAAATTTAAAATAATGGATCGAATTTTATCTCGCTAGAAAGTATACTCGTGAGGCAGAACAATTACAATACACAAACGTTGAAAAAATTGAATGTTCAAGTTACACCGCGTTTATTCGACGAGCGTTTCACCTCGCCACCATCGTTCGGCGCACGTGGTCCCGATATGTTACGCGCGATGATCGCGAGACATCGGTGTATATGTACTCGAAATCTTACCCCGGTGAGTGTCCTTGCTGAGTTGCACACGATCGCGAGATCGTGATCCGATCGACTCGATGTTAACCTTACTTCTCGCAGTGAAGTTTGCCTTGACCAAAATCTCGCTATCTATTTATAGACAAACTACACCTAGAACTTGTGTTACTCGCGTCTGTGCGATCATCAAGTTCCAATGATGCGGAACGACGAAGACCGTATGTGTAATTGTGATTAATCGCGCGAGACTATAGTCTCGTGCAATATCACAATAATGTGCCATCACTACGAGGCTTGAATGGACTCCAAAAGAATTGACAAAGGCCGTCCTTCACGTTCCTGTATACCTTTCGTTACTTTTACCCTGACAAATTGAGAAGTCAATTACAAATTGACTAAGAATTACATACGAAGAAAAATTTCTACTTTTTCGGATGCATCTCGTTCTCTGAAGTTTATCGAGACGTAGAAGAATTTTTTTTTTACTGTATTTCGAATTAACAGTACCAAAAATTGAACACGAGGCATCGAAAATCGAAACATGGAATGCACGCAAATTGAAATATTGAACGAATACTTCGGGACGGAAATGGTAGTTAAAAAAATGTCCTAAAAAATTGAGATGGATAATCTGAAACAAAAAAATCAAACGGTTTTAGATTTAGTATGTTAATGGCTATAGCGCATATTACATTCCGACCTCCGAATAAGAAACCCGTCGATAAGAAACTTTACCCAGTTTCTCACTCGAGCGCTTCCCCCACTCCGACTCGAACTCCGAGCTCGAGAATTTTGTGCGCGGAACCTCTGGTTAAGAAACCAACCTTGGAGAGATTATTCGGGCAAAATAGAGTGAACGTTGTAGTGTAAATTGATGTGTGCATGCGTGCGTGAGTATGTGTGTGTGCGTGCGTGAATGTAACGAATAATCTACAACTTTATTTTTAAAAAATTGTATTCATTAAAAAGATACATATATGTGTTGACTTCATATAAAATGTATTACAGTCTGATCTCTTACGCTTCTTTACAGTTTCGGTCACTTTATGACAGTTAATAGTAATTCAGATACAGTAGTACACAATAATATTCAATAGTATGTATACTAATGTGAAACAAAAATTCGCTAAATAATTGTCCAGGCGCAGTCGAAAACGTTTTTGCATGGGCGATGTGAATACTAAGTTGCACCCCGTTCGAGCGAGTTTCTTGTTGAGAGGATCGCATGCGGAAAAAAGTGAGAGAGACAGACAGAGGTAGTCAGCGCGCCTGGTGGGGTATGCGATATATAAGAAAAACTCTTCCCCTTGGGGGCTATTGGTTTCTTATTCGGAGGTCGAACTGTATGATTTTTTATATATGCCAAAATAACAAAATGTCGGACATTTTTCGAAAAAACAAAAAAAAACAATTTTACCACCGTTTCTGGAAAAAGAAAAGTTAATATCAAAATTAAAAAAAATCTTTGACGTGTGTCATGGCTATACTTGTAAAGAAAATGTGGTTAAAATTTCATAAAAATCGGTTCAGTAGGTTCGAACATTTTATCAACAAGCCGTCGAAAAACTTTGTTTCGAAAAAAACGCGTATTAAGTTTTTTTAAATGAAAAATCGTAAAAAAATCTTCCCTGTTCTTAATCAGCGATGCCTGCACCATAGAGTATGCCTTCTACTTCTTCAGTGTTCATTTTCATCTGGAATAGCGTTTCTGCGTTTTGTTATGGCATCTCTTGAGGCACCGGAGCTGCGGCGGTTCGCTACACGTATACGCTCACGATCATGTTTAGCGACGTACTGTGCGGCGATCGGACTGAGTTTGACGCCCATCAACCTGGACGTTTCAATGAAGAATTTTGTTGCGAAGACTTTTTATCTATTGTAACAAAGATGTTGCCGTTTCAAAGTTTCAAACTCGACTGCTGTTGAATGCGCAGTATACCGGCGTTTTCACTTACTTTTCTCTCCAAAAATGCACGTGTGAAGGTTAAATTCGAAGAATAAAGGACCATAAATGAATAAAGAGGGAATGATACCCAAGCAAACTTTGGCCGCAGCCCTGGCTTGAGTGGGTAGGGCAGCGCTCGCACGAACTACTGCTCCCTACCGCTAGGTGTCACAGCGCGCGTTCATCCCGAACGCAAGCTGCGACGGGGTCGCCGGCCACCTTGCGTCTAGGCATAACAATGTATGCCTCGACGCAACTTGTGTGTGCGCGTTTGTCTGGATGCGTTCGCTACGTCGGGCGCGCGCGGTTGAAGATTATTTTCTTCCCGTATGCTGTCCCTTCACAGCGAGTACACACTTCATGTAGGTATACACACGTATATGCCCACACGCTGACCTACGGTCGATGTAGACAAAGAATTTTGTTTCCTTGGTCAACGCCGACTTCGCACGAGATAGTCGAGAATCTCAATTTCGCCGAGATAATTGTTAACCCTAGAATGGTCACCTTATTTTTTTTACCTGTTATGGTAACCTGGGGTGATATACCACCCCAATTTTGAAAAATTCATATCTCCGGTAAAATTTCACGAAAACGGTTCAACTTGGGCTCATTCTTTTCGTTTTTTTAATGCAGAATCACCGTACGGCGATTCCGCTAGAAATAGGAAAAGTTAGTAAAAAATGAGGTGAAAGGGTGAAAAACATGAAAATTTCGTAAAAATGACTTTTTTGATTGCATTTGTAATATCTCCGTTGATTTTTAACGAAATTGAATAAATCCAACGGCATTATAAAGTGAAAATATACAGTTTTGAGACAGGATAGTTAATTTTACTCGATTTTCGAAAAAATCTATTTATTCCAGAAATCGAAGTCTGGGAATTTAAAAGAAGTCGAAATATTGATTTTTCGCGCCAGAATTGGTGTAACAACGCCAAATTATGTACAAACCGAATGAAATCAACTGAATTTTTAGGAGGAAAGATAAATCTAAAAGATGTGTATTTTTTTATACATTTATTTTGCTGTATGCAAATGAAAGATCGCTTACATAACCATTATACATCTCGTTGTTCACAAATTTCACACAAAACGTGCCTATGTTTTTCACACATGGGTGCCTTACATCGGTGACATCTCGAACTAAACTTTTTATCAGTCGTTCTCGGGCAAAGGGCACATCTCCCTGCTTTAGCCGTTTCTGTCGGGGGTTTGGGAAGCGCGGGTTCTTTCAAAATTTCTTCAATGCACCATATGATGTTTCTTGGCATGGTAGTCACGACGATCCTCCGCTTTAAATGCGTTACTGTAAGAGACTCGACCAAACTTTTCACAAAATCCCTTCTGATCAGTGCTTCGTTTTGGCTATTGAAGTTATACATGACCGGCGAGTTTATTCCCGCTTGGTCCAGCATACCTGCGAAAACTGTCATGGGCCATCTCCTGATTTTTCTGGCTGTCGTGTGTTCGTGACACAACTGATCAAATGTGTCTGTGCCATCTTTTGTCAAGTTATAAAACGTGATCATCTTCGGCTTACCAGTGCTTTCGTCAATTTCCTGCAATCGGTGGAATATCGACAGGACAAGAACCACCTTATTCTTTTTTGGAGTGAAGGAAACTAAAGCTTTTGTTCCGTCGAAAGCAAATTTTGAAGATCCTGGTTGACCAGAATTTTTGAAAGATCTCTGAGAGTATCTCTGTTTTATTCTTCCTGAGTGTCCCAACCATTGTGATATTATGCTCTGAATTGTAGCCCGAAGACATTGTTTACATCTATGGGTGGAAGCAAACAACGCGAATATAACAATTATATGATGATGTGTATACTACACATATAGAAACCACACCATACTCACCCAAAAAGTCCCCTTTGTTGTAATTAGAAAATTGGTATCTTGACGAAAATGTAACGCGAATGGTAACCTGGGGTGGAAATCCACCCCACTCTCACTTTCAATGCTGCCTGCTCTGAGAGACGCGAGCAACTAACGGTGCCAGCCGGCTCTGGAGACTCTTCGAGCATGAAATTGAATTATGGTTGGAGTCACGAGTCGTAAACGTGAGGAAAGGAGAAAGGGCGCAAGATTTAAACCCGCCCGGGGTGGTTTTTCACTCCAGGTTATCATTCTAGGGTTGGATAATTATTATTTTTTTAACAATTAACACATTAACAAATGTGCGGTACTTTCTGTACCTCTCAGCAAATATGATTGCTGCTTAAATTATTGTTAAGATTTTTTTTTTGCATTTGTTCTCGATCTCGGGTATGATCGGTAGATACGATACTTTCTGTACCTCTCAGCAAATATGATTGCTGCTTAAATTATTGTTAAGATTTTTTTTGCATTTGTTCTCGATCTCGGGTATGATCGGTAGATACGATACTTTTTGTACCTCTCAGCAAATATCATTGCTGTTTACGCGTTACAAAAAACAACGGTAAAAATTACGCAAAATAATTATTTAAACAATTATTTTTGCATTTATTCTCGATCACGAGTATGATGGGTAGATATGGTACTTTCTGTACCTCTCAGCAAATATGATCGCTGCTTATGAGCTACAAAAAACAACGGTGTAAAAATTACGCAAAAATAATTATTAAAAAAATGATTTTTGCATTTATTCTCGATCACGGGTATGATCGGTAGATATGGTACTTTCTGTACCTCTCAACAAATGTAGATTGCTGCTTACGCGCTGCAAAAAACGACGGTAAAAATTACGCAAAAATAATGATTTAAACAATTATTTTTGCATTTATTCTCGATCACAGGTATGATCGGTAGATACGGTACTTTCTGTAGTTACCTCTCAGCAAATATGATTGCTGCTTACGCGCTGCAAAAAACAATGGTGTAAAAATTACGCAAAATAATTGTTAAAAAATGATTTTTGCATTTATTTTCGATCACGGGTATGATCGGTATGAATGGAACCCGTCGCCAAATGTGTCGTAAATCATGACACACCGTAAGTGGTCGCTGGCGGCTCGCTGCAAATGCAGTGTCAATATTTGCTATCAGTTATTTAAACAATGGACTTTTTTCGCGACCACATTTGTGATCGGTAGGTGCGTAGTGCTTCGCACCGCTCAGCAAATATTTGCCGGTGACGCACTGCGAATGACAGCGCTCATATGAAGGTATTAGCGCTCTCGTTCGATCTAGGTTTTTACTACAAATTCAATTATCTAAATAATTTATTGCATTTTCTTTTCGAATGGAGCCCGTCGCCAAATATTGACGTAAACCATGACCACCGTAAGGAGTCACCGGCGGTGCGCTACAGAGTGCAGTGATAATGTTTGCTATCAATTATTTAAACAATAGACTTTTTTCTCGACCACAATTGTGATCGATAGGTCCGAAGTGCTTCGCACCGCTCAGCAAATCTTTGCTGGTGACGCACTGCGAACGACAGCGCTGATATAAAGATTGTAATATCTAAATAATTGATTGCATTTTGTTTGCGAACATAGCCCGTCGCCAAATATTGACGTAATTCACGACACACCGTAAGTGGTTGGTGGCGGCTCCACTTGCAAAATGCAGTGACAATATTTGCTATCAATCATTTAAACAATGGACTTTTTCTAGACCACATTTGTTATCGGTCGGCAAAGATTTTTGTACCTCTCAGCAAGTGTTCGCTGCTGATGCACAGCCTAAAGCAACATCTTCAACCTGAACATGTGTTTTGGGCCCGTAGCCGAGCGTTTATTAACAGTACCAACGGTAATACACGACCACACGACATTCTATCTATCTATTCCATTGGAATAGAGACAGAGAGACAGAGAGAGGGGGGAAGAGAGAGAGAGAGAGAGAGAGAGAGAGAGAGAGAGCAGATGTTTATTTCGTGCTGCGGAGCGACAGCTCCCTAGTAGCACCGTGCAAAATCATTACATCAGGCCTAGGACATTGAATGCGCATATAATGATCTTCATATAATGATCATCTTAAATTATAACTAGTTATAAAAGTTTAAAGATAAGAACTAAACTAATCTAAAACTGTAACTATAACTATTACTATAACCATAAATGTGTCATTCATACAATTTCCACAACAATTCTATTCTCATAGCGCGCTTGAACATTTGCTGGCTACGTCGTGTCCTTATGTCGTACGCTATTGAATTCCACAGATAACACGCAGATGTGACAAACGATTTTAAATAATAATTGGTGCGACATGTCGGTATAACAAAGTCCACACTTCTCTGTGGTCGACGCAGTTGCCTCGCACGCATACACTCAGGTCGTGTAAAACGCTGTAACAAGTACACCGGTTGTTCATGTTCACATAATGTACAAATAAAGGTTGCCAATATGAGTTTACGGTGCTCCACAACCTTGAGCCATGCCATTTTACGGAAAAAGGTGTGATGGATTGATCACGCCTTACTCCAAATATAAATCGTACACTAACATTTAATGCTCGCTGGAGCACTACATTGAGTTCGTCAGTAATGTCTGTAAATAAAATGCAGCAGTAGTCAAGATGCGGCAATACAAGAGCTGCCACTAGCATTTTTCGTACGTGCAGCGTTAGCTGACCACGGCACAGACTAAGTTGATACGTTGTTGCTCTAATTTTTGCCGTGATTTTCACAATATGTTCATACCACGAAAGTGTACGCTCAATACGTACGCCTAGACATGTGACAGACTCAGACTGCCAGATATCGAGCAGAACCTAGTATCATCGCAAGGGTTTTGGAGCCATTTAATTTCAAACCTGACTTCAATGTCCACTCATGGATCGCCGCAATGACGCGATTTACTCTGGCAATTCCACTTCCAATTTCCGATGGATAGCAATGCATGTATATTTCTAGGTCATCAGCATACATACTATACTGACATTCGTTTCTGACGGATTGGAGTTGGCTGATGTAGATCGCACAAAGGAGCGGTCCAAGCACAGAACCTTGGAGCACTTCCGAACGCACACAACCCCATTTTGATTTAGCACCCCGACTATCGTAGACAGCCTGGTAACGTCCGTCTAAATATGCACGGAACCACGCTACAGAACTTCGAGAGAATCGCAGATCCATAAGTTTTCTGAGCAGTAGATCGTGGGGAACGCAGTCAAAGGCTTTTGAGAAGTCGAATAAGATAAAGGTTATTATCATCCGTTTATCAATTGCGAGTCGCACATCATCCACTATACGCAACAACGCGGATTGCGTGCTATGGTGTACTCTAAATGCCGATTCAAATGGGTCATGCAAGCTATACTCTGTCATGTGGTGGAGCACTTGGTTAGTCACAATACGCTCCAAGATCTTCGAAAAATTGCAGAGTAATGAAATAGGCCGATAATCGTCAACAGTCAATGGCGATCTTTTTTTTGAATAGGGCATACCAAAGCCATTTCCATTCTGACGGGAACTGTGAATAAATCAGCGCATGATTGATAAGGTGGGGAACTGGGCAACAGATAGCAGGCCATATAATACGCAGCATTTTCATTGATATTCCAGCAACTCCAGTAGCATTCGCCTTGATTCTCTGAATTATCTTCTCAAGGACTTTCGGAGTCACATGAGCGAAAAAAAATAAATCATCGCTATAGCCAGGCAGTCCTAGGCCGCTTCTTTCCGAATTTTGCATTTCCGGATTTCTCATTGTACCTGTTGCCAGGAACCTGTCATTCAGGTCATCCAGGGGAAGTGTCGTCTGCAACTTCGAACCACTGCTAGGGAATGGACCAAGCCTCCGGTTCGCTCGCACACACCCGCACTCCAAGGCGGCACGCTACCGTGCTTACATTAAATTTTCGTTTAACAAGTCGGTAATGAGATTTCCAAACGCTTCTCTGCCGAGGTTTAAGCTGCCACGCGGGATAGCATTGCACAGGAATGCAACGGACACTGAGAAGGAGTGCCTCTGATACTCGGTTCGAAAATGTGGAACTACCAGTACTTCTTGTGAGGCTCTCAGTTCCATACCCTCCCTAGGCCTTTTTAGCGTCAACAAGAAGCTCAGATAGGATAGTCTGCCGGTGTGAAGAACTTCGTATGCTGCGCGTAACATGAGGTACTTCCGCCTTCCGTCCAGCCGCAGCCATACAATTCTATCTGAAAATGGAGTAATATGCTCATTCCACGGGACAGAGAGAGAGAGAGAGAGAGAGAGAGAGAGAGAGATTTGATTTGATTTTTATTTTTATGCCCTAGCACGCTATGGGGCAAAGTATAATCATAGGCAAAATGTATGCCTATGCAAAGGATAAACAATAATTGATACAAAAACTTGGGTTACAAACTAAAACTTAAAGTAAAAATAAGAACTATGTAACAAAATAAAGAATAAACATATAAAAAAACTTAACTTGGTAAACAAAAACGATGGTTAGCGTGTAGCGCCCGAATTTCGCAGCGGCCTTAAGACGGAATGACACCTCATCGCGGTCGATATTGAGGTGCCAAAATACGTGTTTTTAAGGTAACTACACGGCTCTTCTCCTCTCTAAGTCGTGGCTTTAGCCAGACTTTTATTTTTCATAATTTCCATCACGAATTCAGCATGGTAATACAATCTACTTTTTTTTCTTCGATTCAAGATATTTAATGAGAAGGGAGCCGTTCGTCTATCAATTTGACATTGTCTGGATAAATTTCGTGAGATTCTGAAGGCCCGTTAAGGAAATCTGTGAGTATCTACTCTCATGATCTGCCATACCGACCGCAATGAGGTACCATTCCCTCTTCTAGAGGGAAGTTAACTAGTATGTTCCTATGTTTTCACAGAAATAATATTGAAAATTTTCGAAATCCGTGTAACATTGAGTGAAAGCCGTAAAGTACCAATTTTACGTTGGACAAAAAAAGTACGCACTCGCCAAAAAGAGCTGATATACTATCGTATTCATACCTGATACTTTATGTATCCACCTTCTGTTTCAATGACAGCTTGTCAACGTCGCGGCATACTTTCTGCAAGTTTGTTGATGTGCTGCTCGTCTATATCATTCCACGCTTTGTGAAAAGGGCACTGGCGTAGCCACCATTTTTCTCGTTTTTCGTGTTAATATTAATGTCAAACTCTTGCAATACGTTACAAAATAACCAACTAATTTTTCATGATTTTTCTATCCAGTAACCAGTCTCTGAACTTACTTTCAATAGGTACTCAATTGAATAAGTCTTAGCTTTATATTTTTTTCTGCAAATCGGCCCACCATTTTTTATTGTTGGAATTTTTACTTTAACGATGTCATTATCTATGTTGAGCAGTAACATATGAGAGAATCATTCCTGAACATTGCGTTTATAAGCCACGTTTTTATTCGGCTTGTGGCAGAAAAAGTCCTCTCACAGCCGGCGGAGCTCACTGGGAGCACTATTACTGCTTGAAAACGTTTGTAAAAGTTGAAGCAGTACTGCTTTGTAATATGCTTTTTAAAATTTCCAGCATTTTTTAAATCATTTTTTAATAAAAGTATGTTTTTCATTACCATCGCTTCAGCTTCTAAGGCTGACGTATCAATTATTAAGATTTTGAAATAATCATTTATAAAATCCTCTCCGCTGTTCATAAGCTATTTTTAAAATACGTCAACTGCATGAGCTAACGGTACATTCTCAAATCAGCGTTTTAGATTGTCAATGATATTATCTATTACTCGGTAGTAAATGTCGATCTTCCAGTATTCTCTCGGTTCTGTATTGGCCAGTAAATCTAATATATTTCTTTTGCTCACAATCAACTAAATTATGAAGTTTACTATTTATTGAATTTACATAATGAAATAGCTTCTTTTCATACAAGTTACGAAATTATGACAAAGAAAATAGTTGAAGTTTGATAAAATTATTTCTTTGTATTTGCTTGGGTAAAACAAATAAAATTAATCGATTATTTGAATTTGATGATGTTGGATCGATTTTTTCTGAAGGGCACCGGGATTACTGGGTCGACGGGGCATGCCCTCGTGCCCCCTCCTGGCTACGCCAATAGATAAGGCCAAAAAAGTTTTTTTTTATTCGTCACTTCGCCCTCGTCAACTTTTCGATCCAAAGTCGACCACAGATTTTCTAATGATTAAAGGGGCTATACCAGTGTAAACGCCGAAAATTTGGGTGTTTTTCGGGATTTTTTTGGAAGAAAAGTACTCAATTAAATATTTCGGAAAATTAAGAATATATTTGGCTATTTTCGACATATATTACATAATTTTTTCATAGAAAAATATTGAGATCGAAGCGACTTATGCGCTGCCTTCGGAGGCGCACAAAAAAAGTTCCTCCACTGCTGACATGAATCCGGCCGATTGAGTAGCTGAAACCGGAAAAGGAAAAAATTTCGTTAAACTGGAAGGTATTTCCTGTAGAATGACGTAGGATTTTCGAAAAATATCATAATCTAACAAAATGGCGTAGTTATGAAACAAAGTCTCTTTTCTTGCCTATAAAATGGTCGTTTTTTTCAATGCCAAATCGTCAATTTTTATCCAATCAAAAATATCCTCCGTCATTGCAGAGTAAATATATTCAAGAGTGCTCAGTTCAAATTTCAAGTCAATCGGATAATTGCTCTTTGAGTTACAATGTCAGCAAATTTCAAAAATCTCATTTCGAGAAAAACGCTTTTAAGGAGGTACGGTGATGACCATGCTAGTAAACTTAGAGTCTACTTCACGCCGCAATACCGCCACGTTTTAGATATATGTATATGGCCTATTTTTCGAGAAATATTTTTTAAGTATTGAATTTAGAGCTTCCTATTGTTTTTATAATATGGAAACAACCTTAATAATCTACTATTCGACTTCAGTAGTACGCCATATCGTTGACGTTTAGCATCGTCGCATTTTCGGTGGCTGTCATCGGTTCCACGCGCCCGGCTTTTTATTTTTTGTAGCCGGTTAACATGGAGAATGAAAATACTGTAGAAGTTTATCAAAAGAGTAGGGGGATTGTACCTGAAGTCCAGTTTAGAGACAAATGTAAATTCTGACGGACAAGAATTAGAAAATGAAAAGATAATATAGCGATTGCATATTACGATTTGCAGGTATAAAAAGGAACGTTTATTTTATATGACGGTTCTCTCATGCTGAATTTATATATAGATGCGTTGTATAGGTTCATGTCGCCAAAAAAATTGAGATGCCTCTGTTGTACGTAAAATAACTTCAAGTAAATATCGACGAAAGGCCCTTTATAATCCATTAAAAAATGCACGGCTTCGCACAATCATATTTTTAATTCGCGTTGAAAATATCCGATAGACGAATCAAATTTGCGCGGGTATCCGGCGTTGCCACACGTCGAGCAAGATGGCTGCTGTTACGCCACGAGAAGTCTCGCTCTCCGAAAACTTCGGTTTTTGCGACTTTACTTATAAATTTATTGCTTATTTCTGCGGCGAGCTTTCCAATTCAAGGTACCTTATCGATCACAAAGATTCAACAAACGCAACCATCAGTTTTTTTTCGTATTTCTTGGCTCCAAGTAGCACAAAAAAACGATATATGAGAAGACAGGCACATTTTGTCGTCTACGTGTGACTAATTCACCAACTTCAACAATTAATAACTCGGAAAGTGTACGGTAAATCTCGTGGAAACTCCGCAGACGCATGGACGAAGGTCTCGACAATGCTATAAAAAAAAATCGGGCTTTTATTTTGAACTCGCTCCAATCACCGTAGCTCCTTAAAGATTTAACCATCGACTTTTGCAAGATAAAATGATATTGATATAAATTATATTAATGATAATGATATTCTTGAAAGTATAATCTGTCGAAAAAGGCAAAAAAATCGATTTTTTGAAAGTGTCACACTGGTATAGCCCCTTAAATCTAGCAATTGCAGTGGCCAGTCTAAAACTTTAATCCGCGACGAAGGAAAAAAGCCACTGTTTTGCGAGCCGTATGTTTCGGGTCATTGTCTTGTTGAAAAATAAAGTCATCCTGTAGACCAACCTTCATCAGAGATTCCTCAACAATTTCATTCACAATATTAATATAAATTCCTGCTCTCATTGTACCGTTGATTTCAAGTACATTTCCCGTTCCTGACCACACAAAACAGCCCCAAACTAATACGCCGCCTTTTCCGAATTTAACGGTTTTCTGTACATTTTTTCGCGACGCCGTTCTCCGGACTTCAACCACACGCGTGGTCATTGCTTACGACCGGAAAGATAAAATTTGCTCTCATCACTCCGGATAACTTTTTGCCAAAATCCTACGGGCTTATCAACATATTTTTTTGCGAATTCTAGGCACTTCATTTTATTTTTCTTCCGAAAGTGCAACATTCCGTGAAACTATTTTTAGTCCTGTGTCTCGCAGTTTTCTCAGGATCTCTGGATTTTTTTGTTACCCTGATCATCGATAAGTTCGTCGTACTTTTTCTTCCACGTCCATCCTGATTCGTTACTACTCCAAGCTTAGTGAACTTCTCACATATTTTCCTCGCTGCATCATCACTCATTTAATATTTTATTCCTACCCAAATAGGGTTTTACAATCGGTACAGTACAGGCCCACGACTAGTTGCCAATGAAAAATCGATGGCGCGGTAATGGCTATGTAAACGGGCCAGATACGCACCATGCATGGTTGTTAATGGTAAACCATGAATGGCTGCTAAGACTTGGCCAAATATCATACGCCCATATTGGCCCAGCAACGGCTGCCGGATCTTCGGCCGGAAATGAAAAACAAAAAATTACAAATTATGAATATAAAAATCGAATAGTATTTTTTTAAATTTTCTTGTGCTTTACTTATGTCCATGGACACAGAATAATTGCATTACAAAAGCTTTCTGCATTGTTCAAGTTTTTACATATCATCGGGATCGAACCTACGTCTTTCGTTCTAGTGTTGAGCGCCCTACCCACTTAGCCATCCTAACACTGACAGAATCCATCGTTTGTTCGTTCCCTATTTTTATGCCGATAGTTTTATTCGTGATATTAAAGTTTACCGACAATTTTTTTGGTCCATTTAGGCTGTAAAATAACTCGCTCGTTTTGGGTGAAGTTCCGAAAAAAAACTTCCTCTCATTATCCTAAGAGAAAACCTTAACGGATTTTTGACGACTAGCAATAGTTTTCGATATATCGCATTGTAAAGTTTATTATTACACGCCATACGAATAGATCTATATATCCGATACATACCCCCCACTCCTCCGGCCTCGCTGTTTCTTGGCAAACAGTGCTCGCCCGTACGTGCATATCACTTGCCATGTGGGATGGGTTTGTTTGGGTTTATTTAATATAGCAGAAGCGCAGTACAATAAATAACTTTCAATATACGATATATCGTAAACTATTGCTAATCGCCAATATCCTTTTGAAGGTTCTCTTAAAATATTGAAAAGAAGGTCTGTGCAAAATTTCAGCTTCATCAGTGGGATATGCTTTTCGAAACCTTATCCCTTGTTTTTACGTATTACAGTTGACCGACCTGCATTTGCAAAACGCCCAAGAATATACCATCAATGGCTGGAATAGATCTGGCAAGCCGTTCATCCACCTACAGTACCTCAATGCTGGTCGACGAATTATTGGCCGATTGTATTTCACGCCTCTTCCTCGAGATCATAGATGTAGTACCCCCCACTTCCCACACGATCGTCACAAATTTTAAAGTTAGAGAAAAAAAAACACGACGTCCCTCTTGACCGTTGCTATGTCCGTCAAGTCTGACCCGCGTCCCTCTTGAACCTTCATTCTTTCGCTTTGTGCACGTATCCTCACACGCAGTTTGACCAAGTACATCAATAATTTTGATTATGGGCAAGAAAGAAAAGAAAAGGAGCTCTTATGAAGAAGAAGACGAAGGAAGTCGACGGATAAGGCGGAAGATTCGACGTTTGGAGAAAGAATTGGACCGAAAAAATAGAAATCAGCGTACGTAGACCAAAATTTTCGTTTGACGAAAAAAGAAGGCGCTATCGGTCCACTTCACTTTTTTTTTAAGTTTACGTGGCCGGGTACCGAAACAACGCACAGCTGAAAACACGCAAACGATTTTATCGTTGTGCGTCGTCTTTCTGGCTCTTACCAGAATGTACGTCTTTCGTTTTACGAAAGAAAACGCGAGAAGCGGGCAAGGATAGAGTTTGACTCAAAAACGCGTGTCATTGATTGACACGGTTAGATTTCCGGTTCGAGATAGACTGGAAATATCAACGAACAACAAATATTTTACAGGTAAGCACTTGACATCTCAGAATTCGTTGACGTTGCGGAGTTCGTACGCCAGATCGCGGTCTCCTGCGTCAACTCGAGATTGGACGAGTCGTTCAAAAACTAGGAGGCCTACACGGAACTATCAATCAGATCGAACTGAAATCCGACGTTCGTCAACTCGATCTAGTTCGAGACACTCACGATCTAGAAGTCGCTTAACCGAGATATTTTTCGAGGATGAGCTAGCCCGTGGCTCGTCACATCAGAGGTTCTCGCAAAGCCCCGTGCCAAAAAATTTGGGAGGGCCGATTTCAGAGTCCGAGGCTCAACGCGCAGAAAGTGTTGTGCATACCGAAACAACACCAGTTGCAGTCACTCCTACACGGCAGGAAGTGACCATGGCGAAGCAAGCGGATGAACCGTCACCAGAAATTCCGGAGCACGAAATGGAGCTGCAACAGGACGTTTTGGAGGTTATTGGATCACGCCTCGAGTCAGAAACGAAAATCGGTGCAGCAATCCACAAAGATGTAGCTCTCCGTTGGTCTGAAATCGTAAAAAAAGGGCTCCCAGCAGAGGAAGTTAAAACAATACTCGAAAAATATCCAGCCCCGGAGAATTGCAGCTGTATCGCAGTTCCAAAATTGAACGCGGAAATTACTGCTGCAGTTCAGGAAAGTACGTTAAAAAGAGACAAACGTATTGTTGAAAAGCAAGAACGGGTTGCGGCGTGTCTTGCAGCGTTGGGTGAGGCCTTGACAATGGCCCTTAAAATCGAGGGTCCAGAAAAGATAAAATTACTCGAAAAACTGACTGATGGGAGTCGACTTCTCGCCTCAATTCACCGTGAAGAGTCTCTAGCAAGAAAAGGTCTTATTCTGTCTAACTTAAACTCGTCATTGAAGACAACATTGACAAACACAATGGTCGACGAATGGTTATTCGGAACAGATTTGGACGAAAAATTGAAGATGGCAAAAAATTTAGAAAAAACATTGAACGAGCTCAAGCCATCAGCTAAACCGGCACAACAGTCGATCACCCAGAAAAACGCAAAAAACTGGAAGGGCCCGTCTCGACAACCTTTATACAAGAATCGATTCACGTTGTCAGGCGGGCGTCGACAGTACAACAACAACCGCAACCGAGAAAACGGCAGCAGCAGCCAGTACAACAACGCAGATTCGAAGAAGTCATTGAATTCCCGAGGATCGTCCCGAATCCACAGGAAACGCCGTTAAGCGAGGCAGCAAACGTAGGCAAACCAGCAGGCCGTTTATCCTTATTCGTGGGTGCTTGGTCAAAAGTGACCAATGATCCGGTAATTTTAGAATGGGTGCGAGGGTACAAAATACCATTTTCATCGTACCCATTTCAAGCTCGCCCTCCGGTAGAGCCCACATGGACCGATCAGGAGCACTGGCTAATTAGTAGTCAGATTAGAAAGCTAATCGCTAAAGGCGCCATTGAAAAATGTTCTAGTTCTAATGATCAATTTGTGTCAAATATCTTCTTAGTTCCGAAGCCAGATAAGACGTATCGTTTGATACTAAATCTTAAAAAACTTAACGAATTCATTACCGCAGAACATTTCAAAATTGAAGACTGGAAAGTAGCAAAAAGATTGATAAGATCGCAAGATTTTATGGCTACATTAGATCTGAAAGATGCCTATTATCTCGTTTCCATAGAAAAACAAAATAGAAAATTTTTGAGATTTTCTCATAAGGGCCAAGTTATATGAGTTCACATGTTTACCTTTCGGGCTAAACGTTGCCCCTCATGTTTTTACTAAACTATTGAAACCGGTAGCCGCATATTTAAGAAAGAGGGGCCTAGCTTCTGTTTTCTATCTTGATGACATTCTTATTATCGGTAGATCGTACGGGAGCTGCCTTTATAATATTCAAGAAACAGCGGCTCTGTTGCAAGAGCTCGGTTTTATTATTAACAAAGACAAAAGTCTCATGGTACCTACACAACGTTGCAAATACTTGGGTTTGATTTTTGACTCCACCAAAATGACGATTGAATTACCAAAGATAAAGTGAAAAGGACTCTCGAATTGCTGCATAAATTCGACAAATTAAAACATTGCACAATAAGAGAATTTGCAAGTCTAGTCGGTACCCTTGTTTCTCTGTGTCCAGCCATAAAGTACGGGATGATTTATGTGAGAGGTTTTGAAAAAGAAAGAACTTTGGCGCTCGAAGTCAACGGCTTTAATTTCGATGCAAAGATGTACTTGTCAAATAATCTGACTGACGACTTTGCATGGTGGAAAAAGAATATTGTTTCCGCTTGGGCACCGATGACCGAGCCAGTTTTCGAGCTTGAAATTTTTTCCGACGCATCGCGTACAGACTGGGGAATTTTTTGCAAAAATTGTAAAAATCACGGTTTTTGGAGCAAAAACGATTCATCGCTACACATAAACGAATTAGAGTTAAAAGCAGCTTTTTTCGGGTTAAAATATTTTGCAAAAGATATACAACATAGTAACGTTTTATTACGCATAGATAATACGACCGCAATTGCATACATAAACCGAATGAGAGACAGTCAATACGAGAGACTCAGCACCCTGACCAAAGAAATTTGGCAATGGTGTGAGAGAAGAGATATATGGATTTCAGCGTCGTATATCCGATCTTGTGAAAACGTCGAAGCCGATCGAGAATCACGGAGATTACAACCCGAGAGTGAATTTGAACTCTCCAATAAGGCATTTCAAATAATAGTAAAAGCCGTTGGCAAGCCAGAAATTGATTTATTCGCGTCATGGGCAAATAAAAAATGCAGAAATTATGTCTCGTGGCGTAGAGATCCTGAATCAATGGCAATCGATGCTTTCACGATCGAATGGAGCCGTTGGTTTTTCTACGCGTTTCCTCCTTTTTCTGTTATTTTGAGAATGCTCAAAAAGATCGAGAGTGAAAAATCTTGCGGGATAATAGTCGTACCTTACTGGGAAGCCCAACCGCGGTTTCCCTTATTCCTATCTTTGCTTGATGCGGAACCAATTATTTTCAAGCCAAATGTTGAATTAATTCAATCTTCCTGCAGAAAGGCACATCCGTTGTGGCGCCACCTTACGCTGGTAGCCGCGAGATTATCCGGGAGGCGTTTATCAGGAGGGGAATTCCTGTGGAATCAGTGGATATTTCCATAGCATCCTTATCGGAATCGTCGCTTCGTCAGTATGATTCCGGTTTCAAAAAATGGTGGATCTTTTGTACTGCGAAGAAACTCGATCCGTTTAGCTTCTCCGGAAAAGACGTTTTATTGTTTCTCACGAAGGAATTCGAAAGAGGAGTTTCATATAGTTCACTAAATTGCTACAGATCCGCGATTTCGCTAATTAAAGGACCTGAGTTGGGAAAAAATGATAAAATGCAACGGTTTTTTAAGGGCGTAGCAAAGCTGAGACCGTCAGCTCCCAGATATGATTCGACCTGGGACCCTAAAATTGTCCTTAAATATTTATCGGCGTTTTATCCAAATGAAGAAATCAGTTTAGAAAATTTAACCTTAAAACTAGTGACCTTATTGGCACTTTCTACGGGACATCGAATGCAGACTCTGTCTTTTATTGATACCAGAAATATTTATCAAGCAACTAAAGACGTTTTAGAAATAAAAATTCCCGATCCAATTAAAACCTCAGGTCCCGGGAAAATACAACCTACTCTACGCTTACCGTTGTTTACTGAGGATAAACCGATCTGCGTGGCCTCAGTGCTATTAACGTATATAGAAAAAACGAAAGATTTACGAGGTTCAGAGGTAAAACTGTTTATCTCTTTTAAAAAACCATACAAAGTCGTCGGCGCGCAGACCCTGAGCCGGTGGATAAAATTAGTATTGGCTAAAAGTGGCATCGATACAAACGTATTTTCGGCGTACAGTACACGCCATGCGGCAACGTCAGCAGCAAAACGGCAGGGCGTAAATATTGACGTTATTAGAAAAACGGCCGGTTGGTCAAAAGAATCAGAGACATTTGCACGGTTTTACGATCGTTCTGTTCCCACGGAAAACTGCAAATTTGCAGAAGCTGTATTTAAGGTGTAGGAAAATTGTTAAGCCTTCGAATAAAAGATGATCGTTCATTACGAGGTTGTCTGTATTTTTATGGATATCGGGATGAAATAAAAAAAAAAGACAACAGCTGTAACATAAACATATCTGCCGTAACTGTCTTTAAACAACTACATCTATGATCTCGAGGAAGAGGCGTGAAATACAATAAATGATTAAACGAACCTTGGTGAGGTTCAATCATGATTGTATGATACGCCTCTTCCGAAGAGATCAATCCCTCCCGCCCTTTTATCTTTGATAAGTTGCCCAGGCGTTAAGTTACGGCAGTGACTTTAAAAAATGAAGGTTCAAGAGGGACGCGGGTCAGACTTGACGGACATAGCAACGGTCAAGAGGGACGTCGTGTTTTTTTTTCTCTAACTTTGAAATTTGTGACGATCGTGTGGGAAGTGGGGGGTACTACATCTATGATCTCTTCGGAAGAGGCGTATCATACAATCATGATTGAACCTCACCAAGGTTCGTTTAATCATTTATTATCAGCAAACCGTTTAATGGCGGAATGCTGGCATTTTTGTTACGATAGGCGACCCTATATGGGAAGCAATCCCGGACAAAGATCCTGTCATCGTTACCTATGGAAATAAGTACACACTACGGTGCGTACTTTTTTTATCAACATAATATTGGCACTCTGGTTTCTTTCAATCTTACAGGGTTTTCGAATATCTTCGTTATCACTTCTGCGAAAACATAGAAGCGGACTAATTAACTTTCCTCTAGACTGTTTGATGCCTATTCTATTTATTATTTTCATATAGGGGAGATTTGCTTAAGATAACATACTTTTTATTTTACGATAAATATTTAAATAAATGATGTATGAGTTCAAAGGCAAGCGTATATCCATAGAGGTTTATTATTATAATGAAATTGAATCAGTATCTGGACATTAGCAACTTAAATGAAAAAATAGAAAAATAAAAAACCATATGTAGGTCGGGATGTGTAAGACGACATAGGTACTTCAGTCTGAAATTACATATGTATGTCATCTAATGCACATCGACCGAATTATGCTCAGCTACATTTATTTATGGGTACTTTATAGCAACTTATATACTTATATACTTATATACTATAGTATATAAGTGTATAAGTATATAGTATATACTTATATACTTATATACTTATATACTTTATAGGTTAGTTTATAGCAACCAATTGTACTGGAACGTTATTATAGTGACGATGAAGTGTTGCCTGCGGTACGTTAAAATGTTTGGATGCTAAAACCCAACCCATTTTATTCTTATCTATAGCTTCAATGGACTTGGTCATGTGTATTCGTGACCAGCTCTTACGTGTCAAGGTTCGTTGATAACAGCCAGGCATCCTATAACGATAAGCCAAAAAAATGGATTATATATCCAGTTTTATACGCAGCATGATAAGATGACATAGTGTGTCAACTTACACCGACATCTGGTATGCCAAGTTACCCATAAGTTAATGCAGACTTTGTTTATTTCTTGCGACAAAAACTCCGGAGTTAGAATATCCGTTGTGCAGTATGTGTGAAGTATAATGACCCTATGTTATGAATAAATTAGTTTAACTAGAAAAAATCTTTAGCGCCAGATAATAACGAGGTCAGTTTTTTTGCATTTCAAAATCACGATAATATCTATTTACTTCCTAAAAACTCGCGTTCACTGACGGATGCACTAAATTTCGCTACCAGCAGCACTTATCGGCCGAGAACGTCATCGTTACTCGTATAGCGCGAATATTTGAAAAGATATTGAGGGTGTGTCGTCTTATCTGACTATGTCATCTTGAGCACAACTCCCCTACATAGTTGCAAAAATATCGAAATTACACTCGAATCGAATTACTGTGCGTAGTTTTTTGTCCAGTACTGTATATGTTGAGATCACCAAAATGATAAGTACGCTATCAAGTACTATAAGAAGGGGCTATCGTACTTCTCTTTTAAGCCACACACACACACACGTGTAGGCGGTAGACTGGAGTTTGCGTATAGGAGTTGCGTATAGTATGTATGTGTGTATACTATATGCAAACTCCTGTCTACCGCCGGTTTATCCCAAGCGATGGCGTGCTCGCGTCTACTCTCAACCGGAAGTCGCGTGTCGGCGTGGCCGCCGTTGGTAGCGAGGAACCCCCCGAGGCAAAGCCTCCCGACCAGCTCCCATTTCTTGAGTTCTTAGATGGGCAAGGTGTATACACTATCCAGACTGCGCAGTCCCCACCGCCACTTCTCTCTTTGTACAACAATCACCGATGCACGCTCACTAACATCCAGAAATCGTCACTCAAGCGTGTATGTGTTTTCTGCCTAGGTGTACGGTTATATACGAGCCTTAACAAACCACGGTACCGACGTACTATTGGTCGATCCTCGTGCTACAAACGAAGGTCCTAAAATCCACCCTCCTGAGCTTTCCATCCTTCGAACCGTCTTCAGAATCGCGAGGATAACCGCGAGGCGAGCACCCGCGCGAGGTATACAAAATTAAACCCTTACCTCCCCAGCCGTCGAAGAAAGTACCCAACCCCTTTCCCGACGTGTTTCTGTTTTTTCGGGGCTTTGGACAATTATTTCAGGCTCATTGACGCTCCGCGCAATTTTTTTTTATCCGCTCGTCGTCGTGAGTTTTGTTTTTGAAATACACGAATCGTGTCACTAGTCAACGTTGCGCCGAAGGTGTGAAAAGTTTCAAATGTTATTTTGCTTTTATTTTCAAAGAATTATCCTCGAAGATAGTACGGTGTGTCATATTTTTTCCCTTCCAAAACGTGATCAACAACGCCAAAACCTTGGGTAACTTTCAGTGGAGAACGTAACGTTACAATTATCGTATCAAGGTGGCAGCTATCGACAAAGAAGTTGGTGACAATCGGTGGCTGTTTTGGGGGGAAGCTCAACGATGAACTCGCCCAACCGAGCGAAAAGTTCAGTGCACCTCGAATACCGCAATGTTGCGTAAGGACAAAGGACCAACAAAAGTTCCTATACGATTTTCATAAAAAAATTCCGCGAAGAAAGTACGAGAGAAAGAAAAAGTGGATAATTGTTTTTGAGAGACTTTTCTATACACTGTTTCTACCGTTTGCAGGGATCTTTGAAATTGTATACAAGAAGTAGATGAGAAAAAGAGCTAAACATTTTTTACTTGATTCATAACTGGATCGCGCCAATAAAACAAATTAATGAATGTAGCTCTATTTATAAATACATATAGAATCATCATACTATCGAGACTCATTCATAATATTAAATATAATTCCAACAAAATACGCCACACGAATCATAAATGCCCTATGAGCATTTGAAAAATGGCAAATTGGCGATAAAATAATCTCTCGGTGGGATTGATACGTGCACGATGATAGGACATCACAATAGGTGTTGCAAGGAAGTCAAGTTTGAGATAACATGAGCAGCGGCAACAACAAGAAGCCCACGGGCACCAAGGACGACAAGAAGAGTTCATCCAGCAAAGAGGAGAGTCCGGCGGGTGCCAAGGACGACGGAGGTTCAGCATCAGCTGGAGGTAGCAATGGAACACCGAGCGTCGAGCCTTCCCAGCCCGGAAGTAAGCCGGGTTCGGCGGGAGCGACCGCGAGGGAAGGAGCCCAGAGGCTTCTCGGTCTGGCGAGTCGTGGCGAATGGGCACCTTGCGATCAATTGCTCAAAACTTTGGAAAAAAGTGTCCAAGGCGCGGGTGAAGATGGGTACACGGCGCCTCTGGCTGGTGTCTTGGATCCGGTTAGTTTTGGCCTCATTATTTCCTTTCAATTTCTCGTAATAGCGACGAAAAAAATAAGAAGAAGCATCACGCGTGAAGAACTAAAATAATTGACCAACGGTCGGTGTGGCTTGTTTCCAGACCACCGGAATGTCGCCCTTGATGTATGCAGTGAAAGACAACAGGACAGCTTTTTTGGATCGCATGATAGATCTTGGGGCCGACGTTGGAGCTCGGAACAACGTAAGATTGTTTTATTCTGTCTTTCTTCACACCTCAAAGAATTAGGATTTAAAAATGGCGACGAACGATGTCTCCGGTAGTGACGAAGTGTAGTTCAAGGTAATTTTATCGCTTCACACTAGTCATACCACTGATCATATTTGAGACTTGTACAATTAATATTTTTAACATATGCAAACAAAATTATTGGTAACAACTAAAATTGTCCATGTGTAAACTGTAGAATGAACACATTTAATTAGAAAAATGAAAAAAATAGTTATTCCAACGATTCGCGCAGTATTTCTAGGTTCGATATTTGGCAACATTGGTTCTATCTTCGTCTCTTTTTACTCGACCAGACGAGTTTAACCTCCATGCTTTCCACCGTCGATCTGTCAAAACAATATCAGGTGCGGGAAATATAAAGCATTGTATTCGAGCCACGACTGGTAAAAAGCGTGGCAAATTTGTGTCGGCGAAATATGTCGGTTAAAAATGAAATATGTGTGGAAATTCGAATGAGTGAGATGAGGTTAGGACTACAGTGAGCTGTTGCCTTACTGTCACGTCTCTTTATCGTAGCAAGTGGTAATAAATCCAATACCGGAAGTTCAAATTGAACTTGATATTACATACAAATTAGGTCAATGAGCGTATTTTTTCTGAGAGCATTGGTCTACTACAAGTGTTAAGTATGTAAATCTGATTATTTTTAAGAATCTGACGGATTCCCACTATTATATACACTTTTGTGGCGACCGGAAATTGGGTTTTTGCATGTCGCATCAAAATTCCTTCACAAAAATACCCAATTTTAATATTTGTTTCCTCTGTAATCAGGACGATAACCGACCCTGAAATTTTACAGAGACAATTATTAATATATTTAGTGGAGCTCCAAACAATATGACAATTCTATGTATTGAAGCCTGGCGACAGGATTACTTTAAGCGTAAAACGATTGAAAGTCTCTTGGATATATCTACGTATGAATGGAATCAGTATCCTTTGAGCCTTGGACTCGACACCTATTTTTGGCAGCCTGGATCGTCGCACACTCTTTGTCAGACCGACGATTGTGTTTCGTTTGTAACTCAAACATATGCGCATTTTTGCGAAACGCCAGACGCTGCTTACGGGGGAAGATACCTTTAAGCGAGGAAGAGAATTGCTGATTTTTTTTTAAGGAAAGATTTCTCCTCCATTTTTGAGACTTAGGGTAGGTTTTATTACTACTTTTGGCTTTTACATGGTATTTCTTTTTATCAATCTTTAAAAATGGCGGAGATATGGCACGGTCTTCTAAACGGGTTGCGGCGGATGTTGTCAAATAGCGTGACACGTAGCGTCGGCGGGATTAATCTGAAAAAAAACAAACAAAGCTTTTTCTTCCATTGACACTCATACGCAGAATATGAACCAAGAAAAAGTGAGAAATGTTGAAAATCAAAGATATTGCACGCTTTGAAACAAAAGATTGAAGTTTTCGAAAAAAGTGGCTACATATTGCAAAAAAGAAATACTTTTTTAATATTGAAAAACATTTAGGGACATGTTTTAAACAATAAGGTTAGAAATAATTATACTAAATTTCATCAGGATCGGTCGATTAGTTTTTTAGCCATACCTCCGCCATTTTTAAAAACTCATAAAAATAAATACCATGTAACAGCCAAAAGTAGTAATAAAACATACCCTTAGTCCAAAAAATCGTTTTTTTTAGCACGTGTGATTAATTATAATCTGTTATTTTAAATAACAGTAAATGATTTTGCAGGCTGTCGATTCTATATAGTAAATCAAAGTAGGCATCCAATGATGCCTTATTCTTTGGTTTTCGTCATCAGCAGAAATTTTCTTCGCCTAAAGGTAGAATAGTGCAACGCCAAAACATGATTTATTCGAAGGTTGTAACATTTTTAACAAGACGCAAACATATGCCATGAAAATGCTGGCTTTTATTGAAAAAAGCTTTCTTTTTCTCAAACGCTTACAAGGCCTTCAATTATTCGAACAGTACTGCTTTCTTTCTCCCCAGGCATGTATTCCTTCAAACTGTAACAAAAAAAACCTTTTCTCATCCACTTATCCGTCATTCTATCACATTCAATGGCGCTCAGGTCAAGTGCCGGTCAAATTTCGTGACTTCTGCCAAAGTAGGGAGAATTTGGGAACCCCAGAGAGCTTTTTTACGCCAAAACGGATCGAGTGCGTGACGCTAGGTGTGCAAGCGCTCCCGTGAAGCGTTCGTTCACGTATAGCGTTAAGGGGTATGCGTAACCTTGAAGTTAAAAAACAGGTCGATTTTCAATATTTTTTTCGGTCACAGGTATTGGGATGATAAGGTCGATCTTTCGCACACAGTTAGTACATAGTCTTGACATGTTACCATTTTTTTTGTTTCATTGCAAAATATATATATAAACAGTGTAATCATTGTTATATAATCTCAGGGCTAGCGCCACCGCACGGCTCGGTCGCGTACATGATTCCGGCAACTGCATTCATCTAAAGTCAAAAATGGAAAAATATACTCTTAGTACAATGGTAAAGCTACAAAACCACCCGATACTTTTTCGAAATTTTGAAAGTTCTATAAATTGCACTGTTTTTAAAAAAAAGGTCGATTTTCAACCACAATTAACGAATTTAAACGTTTTTTCTTAACAAACGGAGGAACATATGAAAAAATCATCCGGTCTGTCGATTGAATGTGTTATCAAATATGTCCAATCCAAATTTGAAGTGAATCGTACGATAAGATTTTGAGATATGACGTACGCCAAATTGCAAAGTATACATTCGAGATAAATGCAAGAGAAAAAAACGTACTAAATCCACTTTATCCGTATACAATTTTCGCGTAAATGTTTGAGTCTGCTCAATATCTTCGGTGGTTCTTTATCGTTTTGGGCACGCGAAATACGGATAGGACATTTATTTTGTTCTAGAATTGTTTTTTTTTGTTATAAACAATTTAATTGTTATAATGACGATCGTGACGAAAAAGTGCATTTTGTAGAAAAAAGTTTGAAATAAAAAATGTTTCTTTTAGAATTGACAATAAAAAACGTCTCTTTTATTTTTTTTTTGCTAGCTTCCTTTGTAATAGAGATATAAACAAGGAAACTTTTAATGAGAGAAACTTCGTTCGATGAGTGAAAGGGACGAAACGATGAGTGACAGGTGATGCAATTAATTTTCGTCGCTTATATCTCCATTACTAATGGAGCTAGTAAAAAAAAACATCTTTTATAAAAAATTCCATCTATAAAATGCACTCTTTCGTCCCAATTGTTATTTGAGAAATTTAATTGTAAAAAAGTGCCTTAGTGAATGGACTACTTGCTTGAAATAAAATGACAATTATTTTTCGTACCTTCAAACTGCGATTCCCGCACCATATAACAATCAAACAGCCTGGCTGGACAAAGTCATATCAATGCCCTTAGAAAACATACGTAGATTAGAACGCACCGCAGAGGCTACAGTCGTAACGCAACGGCAGGTTCTGGCCTGCTCCACTGAAATCGTCATAACTCGGTCAACTTTTGGAATTTTGACAAAATCATTGAACCAAATCAAAGTCAAGACTTTACGCAATAAGAAAATTTTAAAAAACCAAAAATCGTTTTTTTTTCATTCGAAGGTTATGCACACCCCTTAATGATTCAATCCGTGTTAAGTCAAGTTGACTCTCGGGAATCGACTCGGCATGGTAAGAAGGTAAGGGAGGGTTATAGAGACTCGGATTGCGTGAAGGAGGGCCAAGGCCAAGGGGCTGCGTTTTACGGCGAGGTAAAAGCACAAGCGAGTGAGCAATCGGGCAAAACGGCAAAGCGTCTAGGTCTTGGTGGATAAAACTAGGCCGGTCAGTCAGTCGGACGAAAAGAAAAGTAGCTCGATCTTCGGTCCGATAAAGATACCAAGTATAAATCATTCGACGAGGTCCTTTGTACGAACGGCGAACATGCTGACTCCACGATGCCTAATTAGCATCGCACCCTAATCATTTCGGACGAATCGGTTGGATCGGCGGACGAGAAACACCGCGTAGGCTTTCGGAGAAATTTTACGCCTGACCTACATTTTTTTACCCTTTATTATTTCTTTCCTTCGATATTCGTTGAATCACAATCTGTTATTCCTGTCAAGACAAAATGACACACGCTGAGGAACATCGCTGCCTACTGTGGCTGAGCAACGCACAAGCGTTTTGTCACAATTATCAACAATTACCTAAACGATATCTTGCGGAACTTTTCTCAAAATAAACTTAATGCGTATTGCTAGTATGGCTAGGTGCTAATTCTCTGTGATTTGTGACACAATGTTATACGAACTACTCGTGTGGTACTAGTATTCTGTCAAAAATGACAATGATAAAGTTAAATGACTTGTTTCGTTCCACTCTGTTTGAATACCACAAAAAGCAGTACGTCAGAGGCTAAACTTGAAACGAAGCGTTGGCCTTATGAATTTCTGCAGCGTTAAATCGAGTATCATCGCTTGGAAACTCTGTCACCATAAAAATGTCCGTGGTCGACAAATTACGCGAATTTTCCGTTACGCGCCCACTTTCACACACCATTGCACGAGAATTACAGTAGCTTTTGACTTTTTAAGAGTTTTTGAGATATTTTCGTATGCAAAATCTCACACAGTGTCACTCTCATTGACACCGACGAGCAAGCCGTATAACCTACAATTCTATAGCTTATGAATCGTTACGTCACAACGGGCAGCGCCAATCGCGTGGCGTTTCGCGTAAGCGTCGATGATTCGAATTTTCGTGATATAAAAACAATTAATAATTACCTTTAAAATTACTTTTTTATCCATATTAATTGAAAATTACTTTTTTTGTTTTTTTTTTTATCTTAAAAGAAAAAAATCGAACGTTTTTTTTTAAATACTTAATTAGACGTCAGCAATGAAAATTTCGAGTCCCTCGGCCAAGGCGTTTTCGCGAATAGTTCCGAAAACCATTCATGGATTTCTTCACCTATGGAATCGTGTGTCATTCCTGGTTGGAGGGAATTCCTATTACTGTAACATGCTGTCATCAGCAACCAACTTTTCCACACCCTGCGGGCATATTCAACACTTTTTTTCAATTCGTAACGGAATACAGCGAAACAAATTTTTAAAAGTGAGCATTATCCGTTCCTGCGACCCCGAAACAATTTTCGAATTGCATGCTGAATAATGACGGTGATTGGAACAGCGCCGCGAATTGCGCGAGAGCGTTTAGGGTTGAGGGGGTAAAACACGGTATTCTCTGACGGTTATATATAGGAAGACGGTAATGTTGGCCTGGGCGCGGCGAAATGCAATCTACGGCCTTATTACCTTATTGCCTGACTAGACTAAACCTCACTGACGACTGCAAGAAGGCTATCGCTTCTCGCTCATCTTCTCTTTCCATCGGACGTCCGACATCAATTTAATCTCTCATCTTTTCTTCTTCCATTTTCTCCCTTGTAATATCCTTAGTTCGTTAACTACACTCCTTCTGTACACTCCTTCTGTACACTCGTGTAGGACTCGACGTGACCTACTCTCCTTCTTTGCTCTCCCTTCTGATAATTGCACTTCGAGCCTCGTATCGGAGATGGGCTCGTTGAATGTTTCTTTTAATATGAATTATATATGAATAATATATGAATTATGAGGTTTTAATCATTCTTTAGAAACGTTGCTAAATGTAGGAAAATTAGAGGCATAAAAAATGCATGAACTTGAGGATGTTTTTTATACGAAATAAATACTTTGGGAAATGGGTCTCAACGTATTTTGTTCTTCTATCAATGGAGAGTAAATTCCCATTTTTATCAAATTAAACGAAGCCATGCACGGCGTATATTTAATGTTTGTTTTTGGCAACCCAAACAAACGAGCCCATGTGTTCCAAACGCTTTAAGGATGAAAATTATGTTTGAAAAATACTATTTTTTTCATCGTCATGAACCACCTTGAGCCGCCAGGTTACCACCTGTCCTTAACGAAGCGAGTATAAAATTAATTTACTTCGAACTTTATCTTGGACTTTTTGCAGTTTTTTATTAACTAAATTGAACAATTTTTTCAAATGAACCGGGAGAGAGCTCCGATTTTCAAATGATTATAAAATCGGAAAGCATAAAATACCTTGATTTAATTTAGCACTCAGTTTTCTATATTGTAATGTTTTTTCAAACTTTTGTTTCGTGCTTCTTTCGGACATCTAAAAATGGCTGAAAAGCTTTCGTCGAAAGAAGAATGTTACAAACCCTTAAGGAGGTACACCAGCTTCATACAATGTTGCCATGCTAAACCATGGTCAAATTTCAAAATGGTGATAGATCAATAAAATTTGGTGAGTATATTCTTTAGTATTATATATGTCAATACAATTTTTTTCAGATTTTTTCATTGTGCCGTTATCGAATAATTGAACATTGAAGTTCACGTGTATAAGCATAGCGTTTTTATAGATATAGGTATATATTCCGGGTATAAGAATAAACGCTTGTGAATTATTTGTAAGAAAACGGCACAACCAAAAAATCTGAAAAAATTTGTATCTACATGAATAATACTAAAGAATATATTCACCAAATTTTATTGATCTATCACCATTTTGCTAAAGCTGGTGTACCTCCTTAAAACAAAAAAACTCAACAGATCTTTGGGCGGACCGATTATCAACGATTATCTTTTAAATCTTACAGGACAATTACAATGCCCTTCATATATCGGCAATGTACTCGAGAGAGGACGTCGTCAAGTTGTTACTGTCGAAAAAAGGCGTCGATCCGTACGCCACTGGCGGAGTAAGTTTCATATTTCTTCCATCGATGTTGAAAATGCTTGATTTTTTTCAAAATTATGATACTGCAAGCCTCCGATTAATTAAAAACAAACCTCCCCATGATCGAAGCTCCTGATCATTGGAAAGCAAATTTTCCTTTGCTATAAGACTATCCCGTAGACTTCATTGATATGTAATAAATATTTCAATAATGTATAATAATAGTGTGGATTACATAGCCCTTGATATATATTTACATGGGCTTTCGATTTTTACTATCAACTTTTATGAAATTATGTATATCTATGGAAATTAATCGGAGGTGAATTTTAATGATCGTCCATTCCATTTAAATGTGACAAGAACAAAGGTCATTGTAATCGTTGTAAAAAAAAATTCAGCCGAAGCAGCAAACAGCCGTTCACCTGGTGGCTTCGAGGCAAACGGGTACGGCGACTTCGATACTACGAGCACTGCTGTCAGCTGCTGGACGGGACATCCGTCTCAAAGTCGATGGCGTAAGTAATCCCGATACACAGCCAACTTGAAACAGATTATTCCCGCAAAGTTTTATGGCAGCAACGTGAATTGAGTTGGAAGTATAATTTCCTTCAATTGAAAAGGAACTTTCCGTTTACAACTCATTCGACAGGATCTATTTCGCCCATAATTTTTGTATTTGAAAGAGAACTTTGTCCAAACTTTTCTCCTGCGTTGTACAAATTTTCATTCAATCGTACTCAAAAGCACGGGAACTATGAGAGACCTACTGAGGTGCGTATCATCACTGGAGATCATCGCTCTATCTTGGAAATTAATTGCCAAAAGTTTGTACGAATAATTGGAAACTTTAGGCTCACCTTCACTGCTACCCATGCATCGTACTTGTATGAATACAAACCGCTTCTAGTCATAACGGACTGAGCTTGGAAAAATAACTCCGGTAAAAGCTCCAACTCCCAACTAGTATATCAGTCGTATCTCATTATACTGTCGTCGTTAATTCTCTCGAGTTCGTTCGTAAGCACGAGGACGATTGGTGTTACAGTGTTTAATTCCTCACCAATTAATATAATTGTACTGCGCACCTTCTCTGTACATAACATATCGTACTTATTAAGGTTTTATAGTTACACCACCTTCGTCTTTACTTACATAATTGTAGTTATTAATGGATTATATTCGTTGAGTTGAATGAAATCATAGAAATTATGGAAATTGTTATTAATAGTTAATATAATGCAAGTAATTGGAATAATTCAACGAATTCGCATAATTAAAAAAATTTGTATGATTCAAAGAATTTGGATAGTTCAAAGAATTCATATGAATAAAATAATTTGAATCATTCAAAAAATTAGGATAACTCAAATAATTCAAATAATCCCAATAAATTGAATCATGTAAATAATTTAATTCAAGAATAATTCAAAGAATTCGTATAAATAAAAACGTTTGAATAATTCAAATAATTCAAAAAATTAAAATAATTCACATTATTCCAATAGTTCAGATAATTCATATAATTTGAATAATTCAAATAATTTAAATAATTCAAGTACTTTAAAAACGATAGCAGGCTGTACCTGACATAAAGAAGGAACAAAGAATTGCACCGTCTCGTATCGTAAATTTCGTGTCTCGGGAATTTTGACAATTCGATATAAAGTCCGGAACTCTGAGTACACAGAGATATTTAGCAGGTCGCCCTCGGGGTTCACTCATAGTTCTCGTCGATAGAAAGAGAGAGTTACAGTTGCATCGGAAAGTTTGCGTGACAAGACGATCCGCGAGGTATCGCGGCCTGGCACGGACAACCCCTATATTCGCTCCTTTCTACTCTCTGTCCATGCTCAACTCCATTTTACCATAATTCTCCACCCCATCTACCCTAGTTTTTTTCGCCCCTGTGTAACTGCCTATGCTCAGCCGAATCTGCCCGAGAACGGAAGAGAGGCTCGCAAGCCTGACACGAATGCTCGATCGGTAACGCACACGATTGATTATCGACCGAGCTCAAGGTCGATAAATCGGATCGAGAGTCATATGGTTGGAGAATTCGGGTGTTTATCTTTGAATTACGAAGAAAGTTGATACGGGAACGTGCGAGGCCGCAATAATGGAAAACTATACGCTACTATTTATGCAGAGCTGTCGCATTATTACTACGAAACTTTGCAACGTCGTGATTCGATTTTCGGCGATTCTCAGCTTGGCACAAGCCGGCGCGATGCGACAAAATTTAGTTCTCGCCGTGAAGTCGTGTCGAGAGAACGTGAAAAATTATGACTCGGCCATTCTTCGTCTCTCGAGACGTGCGATTTGCGTCCGCACAACGCGTTCTCGTGGGAAAAGTCGTTTCGAATTTACAAGAGTGAGACAAACGCGCATGTCAGTATGAATAAAAAATGGCCACGAAATTATCCGAGGAAAGTGACAGATCCTCGGAAATGTCGGACACACCGCCGATCACTGATTTCATCCAGAAAAATCGGCTTCAGGCTGGCCTTGCCAGGAATTTCCGATGTCTCGTCAACAAAACGGAAATCCCGGCGAAAAATGAAGCGGTCGAGGTGAATTTGAGGCTTTTAGACACCCCCCCGCCCCCCCATGATTATTAATTAGGCTCTATCTGTCATATTTCCGAGTCTATTCGAGACATTTTACGTGTCAAATATCTATGACCATCGGTGCTCGTAATACTTTTGTTTAACAAATAAAATAATTATTCGAAAGATCTGTTTTCGGAAAACGTGTTTTCCGTTTTCGGAAAACGTGTATCCTTGGAAATCTGTATATTTTTTTCGCATAAAAAAAACATATCGCAATGTCTCATTGATTGTTTCATCCGTACATTTTTTTAACATATCTCGAAATATTGTCATACATTCTGTAAAATGAAATATCCTTAAAAGGGGATTAATAAAACGAAGTAAATACATATTTGGGTTTTTTTTCTTCATTAAGGCCGTATTCTATTGTGAGCACCAATTTTAAAGGTAATCTTTCGGCAGTTAAGGTAGAACGAGCGCGTGCTCTTGATTTCTATAGATTTTGTTCAAATTTTAACCAGACATTGTTCATATCATTATGCATATTTGAGTGAAATTTCAGAACAGTCGACTATTTAGATTGGGAGATAATGGGTTTTAAAATTGCAACTTTTAACACTGCAGGGTCTGCATTGAAATTTAGACAGAATAATTTTCCGTAAAAAATACTTGTCCCCTATAATAAGAAGACATATGGCAACACCGCATCGTTTCACGCATCCAATGACGGAAGTTTGCGCGGCATATTTAAAATCATACTGCAACACTTTTTATTTGGAAGTAATTTTTAATCGAACAAAGTTTTTAACTACTTATGAATTAACCAACACTTTTATTTGTTAATGAAGATGACACAAACAATATAAAATAATAATATTTATAATCCAAATATATTTTTTATGATAAAAGTTTTTAACTTTTGGAACACGATAATTGTTTTTCTCGAAATATTGAACAATAGTGTTCTGCTGTGTTGCCATATGTCTTCGTCATATAGGAGGATATGACGTTCTTTACTGAACGTTTTTAGCAAAACTGAATAGTAGACGCAATCCAAACTTTTTTCACTCTTTCCCTAACTAGTTGGCTAGCTGGACATAATTTTTTTCAAAATTTATAAACACAATAGAATGGTACGATGAATTATGTGACCTGAATTTCGGTCAATACAGACCCTGCAGTGTTAAAAGTTGCAATTTAAAAACACATTATCTCCCAATCTAAATAGTCGACTGTTCTGAAATTTCACACAAACATGCATAATAATATGAACAATGTCTAATTAAAATTTGAACAAAATCTATAAAAAATCAAGAGCGCGCGCGTTCTACCTTCAATTTAGACAAACGGTTAAATCTAGTGCTGGTTTTTTCAGTTATATTTATACACGTTTGAAGTAACATCTTAAATGTTTTCTATGCAACTTATTCGAAAATGTACATGCTATTTGATGTTGCGCAGATCATGTCGCGAAACTTTTTTATCGTCGGGCGTTGTGATTGTGACCGTCCTTGCCGTCTGAGACAAACGATTTTTCTAAAATTCTATTCTTTACGAACGTGGTTATCGTTCCGCCCTCCATCTTTTTGATTGCTTTATAATTACTATTTTTTCGGACCGCGAATAGTGAATATATTATTGTAAAAATAAGAGTACTCTTTTTGAAACGCCGCCATTTCGTAAAATTTTCCTACAATTTTTTATTAGAGGGCTGAACGATAATCACATTGCTGAAGGAAAGAATTTTAAAGAATTGTTCGTTTCAGATGACAAGGACGGCGGTAATCACAACGCCCGACGATAAAAAAATTTCGCAGCATGACCTGCGCATCATCGAATATCATGTACAATTTCGAATAAAATGGTTTGAAAGAATTTAAGATGCTACTTCAAACATCTATATAAATATAACCGTGAAATACTGAGACTAGATTTAACCGTTTCTCTAAATTTAATTTCCAAAAAATCATCTTGAAAATGGGTGTTCACACTAGAATACGGCCTTAAGGGGTCTTCTCACTTTGGACGCTAAAAAAGGCTATTTTCATGAATTTTATTAATGGGTTTATATTATAGATATAGATATAAAAGTTGTTACACTTCCCGTGCGGAAATTGAACAAGGGCTTTAGTCGGGCCCATATAGAATTTCCCTAACTTTAATAGGGCCCTAATCGGGTAGCCTCACATGGGCCCTTAGTGGCCGATCACACTTTGCTACTGAGGGCCATTAAAAGCAGAATGATGAGGGCCTTCAAGGATGCCTGATCGACGCCTCATGTAAGCCTTGGTGTGCCCATAAGTTATCCCCGTCAATGGATATGCTCACGTGTGTGTAAATGTATGTGTTTCTGCGTATATGTGTCCGTTTATATAAGGTCACGATACACTGCCAATTTGTTTTTTTATTCAAATAGGATCTATTTAAATGAGATAGGTTTTTTCCTTGTCTCACGGCCTACTACGATCTCATTTATTTCAAAGATATTTTTTTATTCGTTTCAGCTATTTTTTTAAATATCAAATATATTCAAATCGAATAAATAAAGGTTCGATTCAAATAAATCTTTATTTGCTTACAATGTAAAATGTAAATCTAAGTGTACTATGTTCATAAAATATTTCATAAATCGAAAATGAAATTAAGCACTTCATTGAGAGTTTACCACAACGATTTTGTATCGTAATTCGTCATGCCTTGACCTTTCGGAATTATTTTTTTCGAAGAGAATATTTCACCTATATGGGTATTGAACCTAGTACCTACCTACTCATAGCTACGCACGCCGCCCCTATAGTAGAAATTAGAAAAATATTCGCATCCAATCAATGTCTAGAATCTTTTTCGTTGGAAGGTAATATCTGGAAAACGAAAACCGATCTATTGACTTATCCTACACAAACGGGTAACGTTCACGAGTGAAAAAATATCATCAAAATCTTCAGACGAAATAATTTTTCATGTGGGAAGTATTCGGCGAAAAATAGTCACTATAGAAATGTCATCATAGGACCCGCAAAGGCCCTTATTATGCCAACTCCTGTCGGGATTGCCATACAAGGGCCTTCAAGGGCTCATTGAGGCTTCCCTGATAAGGAAAGCCTCAGATAAGCCCTTAAAGGCCCTTATTTTTATGAGGGATGCCCTGTCAATTTTCCGCACGAGTTAATAAATACACTTTCGAATTACATAAAAATAAAAATAAATTTATTTGAGTCACTATTTATAAACGAAAATGGTAGTTAAAAAATGTCCTAAAAAAATTGTAGGTCTGCGCTGTTGATGAAATCTCGGAGATGGGTCCTCCGAAACAAAAAAAAATAAACGGTTTTAGATTCAGTATGTTAATGGCAATAGCGTATATCATGCGATTTTTTTATATATGCAAAAAAAATGGCGAACATTTTTTGACAAAACAAAAAGAACGTGTTTTTTCACCGTTTTTGGCCAAAAAATAAGTAAATATCAAAGTTTTAAAAAATCATCAATATGCGCTATAGCTATAGTTGTAAAGAATATGTGGTTAAAATTTCATAAGGAGCGGTGTAGTAGTTTCGAAGATTTTATCGACAAGCCGTCGAAAAACGTTGTTTCGAGAAAAACGCGTTTAAAGTTTGTTTGGGTTACATAAATACATTTTTTTTATTTGTATGTATTTCGAAAGTGTATTTATTAAGTGGAACAACTTTTATATTAATATATATATAATATAAACCTATCAAAAAATTCATGAAAATAGCCTTTTTTCAGCGTGCAAAGTGAGAAGACCCCTTAAGTTACCTCCAACCGATCCCGCGATAAAAAAGGTTCGAAATTGAAAATTCCAGAAGGGAAAGATACCTCTGCTTTTGGCTGTGGAGGCAGGCAATCAGTCGATGTGTCGCGAGCTTTTGGCTCAACAAGCCACGGAACAACTCCGCGCGACAACGCCCGCAGGTGATACGGCTCTGCATCTCGCTGCGAGACGGCGAGACGTTGACATGGTCAGGATTCTCGTTGATTACGGTGCCTCGGTGGACATGCAAAATGTGAGTTCATTCATGCCAATTATGCACCATGTTAAGAGACTTTATTTGGTTCATTTATTTCATTTCTAAAAATTATTGTTGCTATTGATATGTGAGAAAAAAAAGTAAATGCACAATACAAAAGAGTAAAACTCTAATGAGCCCACGCACACATTGAAATGAAGAAATAATGTAACTTTTTTAATATCCGAGTTAGGATAACGTTTTTGTTTGGTTTTGTTTAGGTGTGCTTTGTTCGACTGGGTTTATTAATTTAGATTTGTAATATTCATAATATTCGCAGTTATGGTGGCGGTTCAAAACCCGCATTTATTGGAAGAATGGGTAATCAAAATACTTACCGAAAAAAAATGTACCTCTCTTTATAACTGTTATTATTTAATCACTGTTGTCATTTGTCAATCAGTAATCATCAATCATTGTCACAAAAATAAGCGCTGTGATAGTACAATTGTTACAGTGATTATTTGTGTGACAATAATATTCAATAATGACAGAAATAAAGAGAGGTATATTTTTTTTCGGTCAGTATTAGGTGTAGTAAAAAGAAGTCCATCATTTTTGCATAGAATTGAAGGCAAAAATAATGGATCTCTTTTTACTACACCTAATATTTCGATTACTAATTTTTCCGAAAAATGTTGGTGTCAAACCGCCATCGTAACTGTGAAAATTATGAATATTCCAAAAAGTAACGTTAATCGCCTATTATAGCAAAACGTTTCTGACGAAACGTGCGTTTCGAAAATCTATTATAAGTATGTTTTACCGACAGAGCTAATTTTATATTTTTGATTTATGATTCCTGATTATAATTCTTGTAACCTCAAGGTTCGAAAAATCTTAAGGGAGGTTTCTACTTTGTTGGGCCAAAAAATGTTCGATTTTTCACCAATATTGTATGTGCAAAATATTAAATATAGAATGTTGAAATTGGGTATGTTTATTAAGCGGTCTTTGTTAAACATGATAATATTTTTGAAACTTTGACAAACATGTTACTGGGAGTGGGAGGGGGCCACCTATGTCGGTGCGCCGGGGATTATATTCTTCGATTGCGGAAGTCCTAAGTCCTGAATAGCTGATCTAGCAAAAATGCAAATAATCAAACATATTTTCACTTTGTACGATACTGTATAGAAGTCGAACTAGAACCAAGCAGAAAGATTGATAAATAAAAAAATAATGAGCGATCGAAGGGGAAATTTAGTTTTCTACCAAACATTTTGGCAGTTTTTGTTCGTAAAAACGTTTGAATTTTTTTCGGATAATTCTAGTTCAACTACTGAAGACGTTAGTTGTACACGTGCCTGCCAAATTTCATAACGATAGCTCTTTTAAGGCGTGTACGAGCACTTCTGCAAACGTGGTTTCGGGAAAAACGCGTTCAAAGTTAAATTGAAGTTTATGTGCGAATAAAATGAAAAGTTTCATACTTAAACCTAATCCGCTATGCCAGGACTATAGAGTACACCTCTTCATTGGCTCTTACCGATGAAGCAAAATTAAAAAAAAAATATTTTGGCCCAACCAAGTAGAAACCTCCCTCACAACTCTCTAGAGCTTTTTTATATTTTAAATGTATAATTTAATAATCTTTTGACACAAATATACATGTACATACACATATACACTAGGGTGGCACAATTTTGAGCTCTATCTTTTCCTTTTCTCACCATCCAATTATCTTCTTTAAAGAAAAAAAAAATTGTCGCGAAAGCTGTGAGCCGTCAAAAAATATGTACAGGTCGCTCAAGCCTCCCAAAAATTCAAATTTTGATTAAAAAATCGATTTTTTTTTTCGTTCACTTCTCATCCATCAATTTTACGCTTTATAATTTTTAAATTAATCACACGAAAGCTCTAGCCGGCCAATGAATATTTAGTGGTCGCTGAAGAGCTTCGTAATTTCCAATTTTCGCAATTTTTTTTGTACTCTTCTCACTCATTAATTTGACGCTTTGTAACATTTTCAAAACAATTAATCCTTTCTTCTTTAGAAACAGATTTTTCAAATTTACTTCACACTTCTAATCCAAGAATTATAATCTTTGTTCTCATAAAGTAATTCTTTAAAGCTCTTGTCTGTAAAAAAAAATTATAGGTCGTTTTATTTGTAAAATTGAAATGGCAGCTGTTTTCCGCGATCGTAATGCGTCCCACAGTTGGTCTCGTTAGTCAAACTGCGGACCAATCGTAGCTGTACTCTGTGACGAGCGACGCCATAATACACTAATACATAATAACACATATCGTCTAATTGGTGTTTGCTACAAATCATTATAAAAAATTATTCAGAAAATGTAACACTTCGCTGTTTATTTGCTTTTTATGCTACAAGGAATTATAGTGCATGCGAGATTTATTTTTTTGCGGAAATGGTGAATTTCGAAAACCTTGAGCGACCACTAAATATTCATTGACCGGCTAGGGCTTTCGCGAGGTTAATTGAAAAATGATAAAGCGTCAAATTCATAGGTGAGAAGTGGACGAAAAAAAATGGATTTTTAAATGAAAATTTGAATTTTATGGGAGGCTTGAGCGACCTCTACATATTTTTTGACCGCTCGCAGCTTCCGCGACAATTTTTTGTCTTCTTTAAATAACACAATTGGATGGTGAGAAAAAGGAAAAAAGAGCTTAAATTTGAGCTTTATTTTCACGAAAATACACTCAGCACGTGCACACTTTCGCCATTGATATTCCCGTGGATGATCACCAGGCCTGTGAAAACTATGCGCATGTTTCACGAATTAAGGTTTTGATGACGTGCATGAAATGATATTATTGCTCATATAGAGCCCAAATGCACTAAAACAACAAGGCCGAAAAAATGTAACAACGTAGAACAGCCTTGGTTGAAAAAAAAACATTAATAATTATAGTGGACGTGACGAACTGCTGTACAATTTTAGCCTACGAGGGCTCGAAACGTCCCAACCTGTGATTTCTCTCCTTATGCTATGCATTGTAAATCCTTTTGACTACAATAAAACGTAACGTCGCTCTTGGTCGTTCACCACTTTGCGCTTTATCATCGTGCGACGCGCTGGGCCAACACATTTTTTTTCTTCTTTCCTTCAACACGTCAGAGAAGTTTAATTAGCGTCCTTATAGTCTCTGGGCGGTAACCGCCATGCATGCGTAATGTATGAGGCTAATCGTCGCAATGCGTCAAGCATGTGTGTAAGAGAATGGCAAGGAGCGAAGCCCACACGGAACGAAAAATAAAGGCACCAGACCCCTTGGTCAAAACGAGACTCGTAGTGCACTTTGTCGAGCGTCCAAGTGAGGGACATCCCTCGTCTCGCTTGTGCGGGTGCAAGCTATCGAGAAAACGAGATCAAAGTTTTATCCCTCCGTTGAATTTTTTTTCAACAATTGGCAAAGAATTTCATTCCCCCTTAAGTCAATAATAATTCAGAATAGACAGGATTTTTCATGGGGAAAAAACAAGCTCGATATTCCATCGTAGAAAGTAGATTCAAACAATGAAAAAGACGGGTGAGTGTAGTGAGATTTTTTTCGAAATTGTACTCATGAGCATGCAATTTGACCAAGTGTTGTTTTATTTCAAATTTACTTTTACCCTTGCGACAAAAATGATTGAAATTCATATCGCGAATGTTGCCCGATGAACATTACCGTTTCGCTTTTTTCGTCGGTCGAAATACTTCGAATTTTGAAACAACGGTTTTTGATTTTTTGTTTTCCGCTACTATCGTTAGGGTGAGGGACAAACGGCCCTGCACATCGCGAGTGCCGAGGGTGACGAGACTCTGGTAAAGTATTTTTATGGTGTGAGAGCATCAGCATCGATAGCCGATCATCAGGATCGAACTCCTATGCACCTTGCCGCTGAGAACGGCCATGCTTCCGTGATCGAATTACTGGCGGACAAATTCAAAGCGAGTATCTTTGAGAGAACGAAAGACGGTTCTACACTCATGCATATTGCGTCGTTGAACGGGCACTCGGAGTGCGCGACGATGCTCTTCAAGAAGGGTGTTTATCTTCACATGCCAAATAAAAGGGGCGCGAGATCTATTCACACTGCAGCCAGATACGGCCACGTGGGGATCATCAGTACCCTGCTACAACGCGGCGAAAAGGTGTGTTTAATGTTATTTCTCATTTTCTACTTATCGGCTCGCGAAAAAAAAAATTATCGATTCGCGATCTATTACGAATGGAACGATCCTGAACAATTCTCAGCGAGACTTCAATATCATTCGTCTTTGAAGGAAAATGAAAACAATGTTTTTCGATCCGGTTGGGCGATTGGATCATCACGAGCGCCAGGCAAATCTGTTTGCATTTTTTAGAACCGGATATGGCAAATATGAAGTTGAACCTTGAACGTATTTACGAGAAGATAAAAAATCAGCATCTATTATCAATTAGCTCCTCCTCCTGAATCAAAGGATTTCGAAGAAAGGCGCATTTCTCGATCATTGTGTATTTGGAAAAAATAAATGTCTTCCCGTTTCGATCTAATTTCTTTCTTTCTAAACGGAATTTATTTTGAGTGGCAAAGATTAAATGTATGCTCGGTGCAAAAGGACCACAAAAGCATATACAAATTAACACCTCACAGAAGTTTCGAACAGAGTTATGGCGATGAGGTTTGCATCGTTGGAATGCAACGATTTTTTTATTTTAAGGTTCATTATTTTGATTACTATACAATTTTTTTGTAAATTAAAGTCTACGTTAAGGATAAGGATACGAAAAAAATGTTTAAGTGATTTTCGCAGCCTAAATCCGCCAAAAAATGTGAGCGATTAAGAAAAAAAATCCGAACCCGTTGCATTCCAACGATGCAAACTTCAACATCATATAGAGTTTTTTCGTAGATGGTTAAGAAGGGCGATATCTTAGGCTGATTCTCATTTTTTTTAAAAGGAATGATTTCATCACCATTTTTGAGACTTAGGGAGGAGACTTACTACTTTTGGCTATTGCATGGTATTTTTTTATTAATCTTTAAAAATAACGGCGTTATGGCCTGGACTTCTAAACGGGTTTCGGCGGATGTTTTCAACAGGTTGATGACGTGACACGTAGCGTTGGCGGGATCGATCTGAAAAAAAACCAATAAAGATTTTTCTTTCATTAACACTCATCCGCGAAATATGAACCAAGAAAAAGTAAGAAATGTTGAAAAACGATGAAATTGTGCACTTTGAAGCAAACAGATTTAATTTTCCGAAAAAATAGCCACATTTGGCAATAAAAAAATACTTTTACTAATATTCAAAAACATTTAGGATCATGTTTTAGACAATAAGGTTTGAAAGGTTTATGCCAAATTTCATGAGATCCATCGATTAGTTTTTTAGCTACCCGCGTAGAAATTCTGATGGGGCCCAAATCAAGGCCCGATCAGGTTGCCTGACTGTCCTGGTAGGGCACTAATAAGGCAGCCTGAAAGGGCCCTACTAGGAAATGTAAGGTTGTGTCACATATTGGCCTGACCTGGTTGCCTAATCAGGCCCCTATCAGGTTGCCTGAGAAAGAAATGCAAATAATATTTCAAAAATCCAACATGATATGAACCACTTAATTTAGAGTTCCACTAGAATGAATTTATATCATAATTCGTCATTCCCTGGCCTGCTGAAATGTTTTTGTTCGAAGAAAATATTTCGCCTATATGGGAATCGAACCTCGTACCTACCTACCCAAAGCTAGGCATGCTGCCCCTATGCTACCGAGTGCTTGTAACATCTTGGTCCCAGATATGGCATAAGAGACCAAATAAATTCCTATAATTATTTGTTGTATCACATAAACTATATCAATTAGTTAATATCATTGTGACAATTAAAGGGGTTTATCGAATAACATGCTATAGATTTTTGAAACTTAACCTTGTATATATATAATTCCTCTCTCTCTCTTCGCCTTACAAAGCTGCCGAAATCTTCTAACACGCATCCGAGTTGCATAACGTTTGTCGTGAGAATCCATAGCACCTTTTTTTAAATAGGGCAAGCCATAGTAGGGCCTATTAGGGCAAGCCTTGGTAGGGTCCTATCGGGAAAACCCTTAATAGGGCCACATTAGGAACAGCCTTAGTAAGGCCCTTTCATGGAAAGCCTTAGTAGGGCCTATCAGGGCAAGCCTTGGTAGGGCCCTATCGGGGAAAGCCTTAGTAGGATCTTATCAGGGCCGGCCTTAGTAGGGCCATTTTAGTATAGCCTGATTTAGGGCCTAAACACTTCCGGCCCGATCGGGGGCGGATCAGGATGTCCGTAATAGGTGTTACCCGTGTCACACCCCGATCGGGGCCTGATCCTGGTCAGGCTAACCCTAAGAAATTTCTATTCGGGTATACGTCGCGCCAGTTTTGAAAATGCAGTTTAGAGGCCCGTGCCATACCTCCGCCATTTTTAAAGATTAATCAATCAAAAAACCACGTAACCGCCAAAAGTAGTAATAAAACATACCCTAAGTCTCGAAAATTGTGAAAAAAGTTTTCTTTTGAAAAAAAAAATCATTAAAATTAGGAATTTTGTTCCTCGCCTAAAGGTATCTCCCCCCCCTAAGTTTTTTTTACGAAAAACGAAGCATCAGGCTCCGTACAATCCACGGACGCAGAGCTTGACGATTTTTTTTGCTCTAAATATTATTTATTTCTGGGAAATGTCAGTTCGAAAAATTCAGCTATCTCTCTGCCAATTATATATCAGGTGATACATCTTCTACTTCGCAAGCTTCGGTCTAATTCCAAACGATTTCTAATGTTGATTAATAGCTTTAACGTTGATCAACTAGGATTGAAAATTCGTCAAAGGGACGTGTTTCTTCGTGATTGTCTAAAAGCCTCAAAAACGGCTGTCAAAGTGACATTTTTTGAAATACGGACACATTCAGGTCGACGCAACGACTAACGACAACTACACGGCGCTGCACATAGCCGTGGAGAGTGCCAAGCCCGCAGTAGTGGAGACGCTTTTAGGATACGGCGCGGAGGTTCACGTCAGGGGTGGAAAAATGCGGGAGACGCCGCTTCACATAGCAGCCCGTGTACCGGACGGTGACAGATGCGCCCTGATGTTGCTGAAATCTGGCGCCGGCCCGAACCTGACGACCGACGACGGACAGACACCAGTCCACGTTGCCGCCAGCCACGGCAACTTGACTACTCTCCTGCTACTCCTCGAGGATGGTGGGGACCCGATGTACAAATCGAAAGTATGAATTTTCTATCTCACGTCGATATATCGTATTTACGAATTGCGGGACGGAATTGAAAAAAAAACAAGCTCGATGCTCGCTGCTGGTCCTGAAATCGATTCTAGTTGAAGAAGTGGGGAACATCAGTTTAACAAACTTGTTTCGCCTGAGGCGGGAGCCTGAATTAGGAGGTCCAAAAAACGCGTTTTTTCGGGATTTCTTTTAGAAGGGAAAAAACAAGTGCGTCCAGTAAACATTAACGTATCTTTTCATGTATATTTGAAATGTATTTTAGAAAATTTCAACATGAAACAATAAAGTACTGCAGATTTATCAGCCTATTCCATGTGCGTGTTGCCACTGCAATCCCCAATCGGCGGGAAAGATGCAGCTCGTAATTCTCGATTGAACCAAGTAAACCAATAAAATGTTCAATCGTCATATATTTTTCTTGTAGGTAAATTAAGAAAAAGCTGAAAAAAACGGGAAATTATAACTTTTCCCAGGTTTGAAAGAAAATGTGTTTAAAAAAAGCACTTTAACGTGCTATAAAAATTATTTAAAAATACTTTTTCAACGACTTTTCTAATTCACTTGGAAGAGATTTTCATAGTGAAGAAAATAAGCTTTGGTTTGATTCAATAGGTCGTGTAGTTTTTTTTCTATCACGCCCGCCAATTTGGAAAAATCGTGAAATTGAAAACTGGAGAAAACGCGCTTCAAAGTTTTCAATATGGGGAAATATCAATATCAAATATCCATCGCTTCTCTGCTTTTGACCTTGTATCTTCGAAAATATTTACAATTGGCCTCTGTAACTTTGTAAATATATTCTTGGATAGTTTATGTATCGATTTAAGCAATAAAAAAAACGATTTTTCGGACTTTCTAATTTAGGCTCCCGCCTTATAGAAGGACGTCACTGTAACTGCCCATTTTCGACCATTTTCTTTGGATTTTTTTTTCAAAAAAGGAATAAAACCTATGGTCAAAATAACTTTTAGACTTGATTAGGTATAATTGAAGTATGTAAAAAAAAATATTTGTGAAAAGAATACAAAATGGCGGCAGACGAGTCGCTATAGCACTATTGGTTTTCAGACAACCCTCTCCGCGGCACACAATAGAACTGTCGTAAATTCAATCCTGGAACTAAGAATGAAATATTTTCGTTAATTACATTAGTTTTAGCAGTCAAGAGCGGGCAGAAATTAAAAAATAATGAAAAAAAAATAGCGACGAATTTTAAGAAAAGTTCGTTTTTTCGACCATAATTTACGTATAAAAAATGATATATTGTTTACAATTTTCAATTAATCGAAAAAAGCGCTCGTACTCAATTAATAAAGCGAACTAAGAAGCTACAGTTCAAATTTCAAATCGATTGGACGAAAATTGTTTGAGTCCTGCTGCCTGCCGATTTCAAAAACATGATTTTGAGGAAAACGTATTTGAAGTTTTCGGTACCCGCTAGGAAACAAAAAGACGAGTGAATTTGCAGAAGCGTGGGAGCTTCTTGAGTCGATGGATTGCGTGATCCTCGTTGGGAACGGTTTTTACTTCATAATCAAATTTTTGGACGGTATTTTGAGTAGCTGGTACTGCATCTACCGACGTGGCATCGCCGAAGGCGCTTTTTAGCGCTCGGATACTCCCCTCAAAACTAGCTCGAAAACCACTTTAAAACTGTTTTTCAGCTATACACAAATATGCATAATAATTTTGAAGGTTCAAAGGATTGTTTAAAAGTGTTTGAAAAAAAAAAACGATTTTTCGAAGATGTTACAGTAGTCTCCTCCCTTAAGAAGTTAAGCTACTCTAGAGCAAGAAAAAATCGGCATATATTTAGGGATTTTTTTAGTTGAATAATAAAATCACTTTCAATCCTGTGCACAAGTCTTTATTATATTGCTAATTAAATATACAAAATAATGTTTTCGTAGTGATTATTAAAAAACTGGCGGCTGCACAGCATTTCTCCGTTGACTCCTATTTTTGGAAGAGTCTACCGGCGGCAACGCAGCTCATGCCATTTTCGGCCGGGAACAAAAAACCATTTTTTTATTATATATAAGAACAGCTACAGAAGTACGTATAATTGATTTCATATATTAATTTTTTCCAAAATTCCGGATTTTATAAAAAAAAATATTTAAAAATTCAGGAAAAGCTCATCAGATAATTTTTCATAACAAAAAAACTAGGCAACGTAATGGAAAACATCCTACTCACGTCCGTAAAGAATCAAGTTTTGAATGTACGGTGGAATTAAAAATCGATTGTTGAAGATTTGTTCGAGTTATGTTTCCGCCCAGTAAAAAAACGTGGTTTCGAGACAATAGCGTTTCGGTAAACGCGTAGGACAGTTTTCAGTATTATAAAATCATAGAAAATTCATTTCTACTTCTAAACTGCGATGCCTGCACTTTACAATTGGGTTTCCACATTGATGTCCTGCTCTTGTTTTCTCTCTGAGCGCTTGGAAGGTGATCCGTGCCTCTTTTGTAGCTTCAGGCTGCGATTGTTTGGAAATCTTGATGCGTTGCGCGTCCGACCCCATGCACAGATTAGAGCTGTTTGGGGTATCTAGAGATTTCGACCGCCCATAGTATTTTTATATGCCATTTTTAAGACCCCTAGACACCTTTTATTTTAATTATTCTTTAAGCTAAAAAAAAGTTGTATTCGAGGTTTCTAAAATTCTAAAGCGGTCTACCCCCTCAACTGTCATTTTTTAACACTGGGTGGCTTAAGACGAAATGACACACGTATTTTGTCACAATTATCAGCAATTAGCTGAACGCTCTCTCCGAAATTTTCGCGGTTGTTTTTTCGCAGAATGCAATGGTCAAGTGTCAAAATGCGTGTTTCTAGTGTTACTAGTAGGTACTTCTCTCCAATTTGCAATTAGCTCAACCAAGCGATAATGTTCCAACATATGTCGAATACAATTGCTTCGCTGCAAAGTGACTGTAATTTAAGTTTCCAAAATGTTGAATATCGGGGCGTCTTAGCTCCTTCCTCTAGCAATCGGACATAGACTGCGACAATTTCGAGTCCCTCGGTCGAGTCGTTTTTCTAAAAAGTTCGGAAAACCCTTAAGGGGGGAGATACCTTTAATCGAGGAAAAAAACACTGATTTTTATCGTTTTTTTTTAAGGAAAGATTTCATCACTATTTTTCAGACTTCGGGTACGTGTATTACTACTTTTGGCTATTACATGGTACTTTTTTTTATCAATCTTCAAAAATGGCGGAGCTATGGTACGGTCTTCTAAACGGGTTGCGGCCGGTTGTTAGATGGCGTGACACGTAGCGTCAGCGGGATTAATCCAAAAAAATCCAACGAAAATTTTCTTTTCATTAATACTCATACGCAGAATATGAACCAAAAAAAGTGAGGAATGTTGAAAATCCATTAAATGGTACACTTTGAAACAAAAAGATTGAATTTTCCGGAAAAAAATATCTACATTTTGAAATTAATTTTTTTTTAAATTAGGTCCATGTTTAATTTTATTAATTTTTTTAAATTAATTAACTTTAATTTTAACTTAAACTTAAACTTAATTTAATAATTAATTTTAATTAAAAAAATTAAACATTCATTTTTTATTCTTTTTTCAAAATTAGGTCCATGTTTCAGACAATAAGGTAAGAAAGATTTATACCGAATTTCATCGAATTTCATTCAACTAATCGGTCGATTAGTTTTGGAGGTATACGTCACGCCAGTTTTGAAAAATGCAGTTTACAAGACAGTGCCATACCTCCTTAAAAAAAGTCAGATTGTCAACGACCTTTAAATGTTTCTCATCGCATCTTCTGTAAATTTAAAAACAACCCATCAAGTGGTTCTCGAGATATCATGTCCACCGACTTTGAAAACAGTGTTTCGAGAAAAACGGGTTTAACGTTTGAAGTATGGTGCTGCTACCGCTCGCCCGGTCGACTGTAACAGCCCGGAGCTGTTATTTACTCAATGTTTGGAATATTTCAATGAAATTTTCAGGGAATATAGCTAAAACGTGATACTATCGAATAAAAATATTTTCGGAAAATGCCATTTTTTTACCCACCTAGGTAGATGTAGCCAAACCTCCGCCATTTTTAAAGATTAAACAAATAAAAAAATAAGATGCAACAGCCAAAAGTAGTAACAAAACATACCCTAAGTTTAAAAAATGGCGAAGAAACCTTTCCTTTTAAAAAACAATCATGAAAATCAGCAAATTTGTCGGGTGGGGGTGAAAATGTCGAATGACGAAATATAGAACGACAAAGATTTCGAAACGACAGAATTATGAACTTTCAAAATAACGAAGGTTAAATTATTCGAAATTGTATCCTTTGGCCAAGGACGAAATCAAATAACTATTACCCCAAAGGATTATTTATTCGAGAGCTCATTTATTCGAGAACATATATTCAGATAGTCTGCAGTTTAAGTCATACAAATACAGATTCGAACAATCTACAACATTCATATCTCCGAAATAGAAAAACGTGAGTATCTAATATTCGTAATACCATCTATAGCAAAAAGCCATATATCGAGACTAAAAACTTCAAATGTGTAGATCTTAGAAACGCAAATGATCGATGGTCCGAAATGGTAAATACCTAAATGGCGAACATGGCATGGCTACTATCCCCCACTGACCACTAACGCCATCTGCCATCTTCATTCTGTAGCGCAAGTAGTATGCTCGATCCCAAGTTTTCGCTATCCAGACCGTTCGCAAATTTGGCTCATCCCTATTTTAACTGATCCACTTTTCGGTCCTTCGCTTTAATGAATTCCAAATAGTAAACTGTCGTAATATTTACAATTCGACGTTTTGACGTCTCGAATTGTTTGGTATATATATATATATATATATATATATACAGGTGAATCGATATTATATCTCTCATTATTTTGTTAAATCTGATATTTGTTTTCGCTATAAATCAACTTCGAGATTTTTGTATTTACAATTTACATTAACTATTTTACAAACTATCACAAGATTGATCTATATACATTGAAACGTTCGTTATTACTGAATTCGAAAATTCGGTCTTTCTGAATATTGATCGTTCGAATTTCCGATCCCCACCCAATTTGTCCTCCCCTAAAGGTACCTCCGGCCTCAACGGATTTCTTTACGGGCGCGATTGTCTATTATTTCGCTACAAGAGGAAATACAGCTAAAATTTTGTTGTCAGAGCGGTGAGACACCTTTGCACCTGGCGTGTCGAGGGTGCCGATCGGCGGTGGTCCGTCATCTGATCGAATTCGTGAAGGATAAAAAAGGCACGGAAGTGGCAACGTCTTACGTGAACAGTGTTTCGAACGAGGGTGCGAGTGCGCTTCATTACGCAGCTCAGATCGATCCGGGTGAGGTGATAGTGCCGGGTGACGATCGTGCCGTGGTTCGAGCTTTGCTCGAAGGTCACGCGGACGTGTCGTTGCAAACGCGTCAGGCCCAAGAATCGGCGTTTCATTATTGCGCGTTGGCGGGCAACAATGAGGTTTTGTCGGAAATGATAAGTCACATGTCGGCGACGGACGTTCAGAAGGCATTGAACCGACAGAGCGCCGTTGGCTGGACGCCGCTGCTGATAGCAGCCCATCGCGGACACATGGAGCTCGTCACAAATCTCTTGGCAAATCACGCCCGTGTGGACGTTTTCGATCTTGAGGGTAGATCGGCCCTTCATCTTGCCGCTGAGCGTGGCTATCTCCAGGTCTGCGACGCCCTGCTAGCCAGCAAGGCCTTCATCAACTCAAAGTCTCGGGTTGGTCGGACGGCTCTTCATCTGGCCGCTATGAACGGCTACACCCATCTTGTGCGATTCCTCGTCCAAGATCACAGCGCTGCCATCGACGTTCTCACGCTTAGAAAACAAACGCCTCTCCATCTTGCCGCGGGCTCGGGGCAGCTGGAAGTTTGCAAATTGTTGCTCGAATTGGGCGCCAGTATCGACGCTACCGATGATCAAGGACAAAAGCCCATTCACGCCGCAGCCATGAACAATTATTCCGAAGTTGCCCAGCTCTTCCTCCAAAGGCATCCCAGCCTCGTGATGGCATGCACCAAAGATGGCAACACTTGCGCCCACATCGCCGCCATGCAAGGCAGCGTCAGAGTCATCGAGGAACTCATGAAGTTCGATCGCCAAGGAGTCATTTCGGCCCGCAACAAACTCACGGAAGCAACACCCCTGCAACTCGCCGCCGAGGGTGGTCACGCGGAAGTGGTGAGGGCACTCGTCAGGGCCGGGGCGTCATGCGCCGACGAGAACAGGGGCGGTTTCACGGCTGTTCACCTCGCAGCCCAACATGGACACGGCCAAGTACTTGAGGTCATGAGGTCCTCGCAATCCTTGCGGATATCGAGCAAGAAACTTGGCGTCACGGCTCTTCACGTTGCCGCGTACTTCGGCCAGGCCGGTGAGTCGAACTTTTCATCATATTCGATCCTGGACTACCGTTCGCTATTCTTAACGGGTTATATCTACCTAGCAGCCCAAAAATGGCTCAATTCCGATTTTTTCTGGGAAACGGTTGGTGAAAAAGAAATGCATTTTTTTAACACAAAAGTACATATATTGAGAGCCTTAAAAAAATTATCAAAAAATACAGGACAAAAACTACAACATGGCCGCCGGCAGATGATGAAATTTTTTCACAACGTTCGGTGGTGGACACTCTCCAGATTAACGAGTTTCGACACCAAAATCGAAAGGCATGTGGACGATTGAAATTCATATCAACAAGAGATTAAATCAGGATGCATTAACTGTCCAAAAATTAATCCGTGACGCCACATAGTTCCGGAGATTTTTAAGGTTCAAGTTGAACCTTCATTAATTTGGTAATACACGTGGCACTTCGTAAACACTAGCTATATGGCTGTAGGGGTGAAAATAATGCGTCGATTAAAATTTAAAAAAAAGTGAACAAACCGCGATTAGTGTTAGGAATATCGTGTTAAAAAACTAAGCGGTTTCTCCACTTGGTTCATTAATAATACCCGAGCAAAACTCAACTTTAACCTTAAAATCTCCGAAACTATATGGTGGTACGGATTAATTTTTGGACAGTTAATGCATCCGAAATTAATCTCTCGGTGATATGAATTTCAATCATGTACAAGCATTTCAAATTTGGTGTCGAAACTCCTTAAACGGTTCATCTGAAATCGAAAAACCAAACGGGTTATTCAAGGCAACAATAAATACGGGTCGTTGACGATCGTCGATTTTTTAAATCATTTTTTTTAAGAACGTGGCGACGAATTGAAACTCGAGCATATACAATCTGTGAAAAAAGTCGTCATTTTTACGTAACTATTAAAAAATGACGACTTTCAAACTCGATTTTCAAAAATTGAGATCGTCAACGACCTTTAAATGTTTCTAATCGTATCTCCTGTAAATCTGGAAACAATCCATCAAGTGGTTTTCGAGATATCATGTCCACCGATTTTGAAAACTGTGGTTCGAGAACCACGGCTACCGCTCGGCTGGCCAACTGTTAAAAGCTGTAGCTCATTCAATTTTCGGAATATTTCAATGAAATCTTCAGGGAATATAGCCAAAAGGTGATACTATCGAAAGAGAATATTTTTAGAAAATGCATTTTATTACCCGCATAGGTAGGTAGACCGTTAATCTTCGTGTTTTCAATGAGGGTCGATTGTTTCACTGATTAATGCTCGAGGACACTTATTCCGTTTAATCAACGAATAGACGAAAGCTTCGCAGGCTCGTTTGAAAAACCCATGAAACGTGGCCACGCAACTAAGGTGCGACGACCGAAGGATGTCGTTAAAAAACTTCATAAGTGAAGCCTAATGAGTAGTACCGGAAATGAGAAAATCGTGAAACGTTTCCATACTAATTTTTAGACGAAAACATAATCGAGGGACTTACCCCGGTGGCCTTGGAGGTTGCACAATCACACTAAGCTCTTTTCCTAAATGCCAATGTTTCCTCGTGACGCGACTGTGCCCGCCCCTTTTTTATGCTTGATTTATTTTTACTCGTGACGGAATAATATACTTGAAAATGTGAATGCTTTATGAGTTCGTTTTGACCGAGAGGTAGGACAGTGCTTACATTGTCGCGTGGCCTTTCGTGCTCCAGTCACTTTCGAGCTATACTAACGCGTCAAGTTCCAACACGAATGACGTTTATACTTTTACCCCCGCCCACGTCGATAATGACAGCGTCTGCACACTTCAAGAAGCACTCTGCCTGTACATGTACATTTATTTTGATCTACACTTTCGAAAAATCGTGATGACAAAGATTTATGAAAGAAAAGATTGATGATTATAGAAAAGATAAATGATAAAAATCGAAATCACGAGATGATTCAGATTTTGGAAAATAATAGAAATTGACATTACGAGATGATTTAGATTTGATAGAAATTATTAGCTGGAGATAATCAGAAAGGTTTCAAAGTTGCCATGAGTTACATGCGATCATCTTCACAGCTGCTTAGGTGAGTACTAATATAAAAAATGTGACAATCTCAATTATCGACAAAACTGTCAGCTATCATGGGAGTTATATTCTCGGATGTTTTATAACTGATATATAGTTTGAAAACTGTCTGGCGAATTGCTTTCCCAGCGAGAACGTTGTCAACGTTATACGCGTACCTTGTGGACAATTTAGATGGCACCTTGATCATTCCCACATGACCGATTTATCTAGATCATTCCTACATGATCTTTTGGCCTAAATCATTATCATATGATCTTTTCATCTGTATCATTTCCACGTGATCTAGATAACCAAAAAACTCGACAACTTTTCTCGATATTCTGAAAATTATCTACACGCATAATCTACGTATACATGTATATGGTATTATATCATGAAAAGGAGGCTAGGTATCACGCGAGACATCCATCGCTTTCCCAGATGTCATAACGTTACGCTACATACTAAATACCGTGAAATAAACGCGAAGCCAGAATAGGGGTAAAATATTCGTGAAAATGAACATCGTAAAGGAATCAAAGGTGCAAAAAAATGTTGGAAAATAAAAAGACAGTATACCTCCGTATATAAAGCCTGTGTGTATTTTAAGCACCTCATTTGTTACAACGTACTACACATATAAGATAAATAATGTTTTTAAACGTACATGTGATGACGTTTGCATGACACGATAACCGTGCCAGGTATCGTGCCAGCGAATGCAGCAGTAAACAAACATTCTATTCAGTCTTTTTTGTGAGAAAGAAGTCCACATGAAAATTTGAGAGGGAGGAGAGAGATCCACTTGGGTAATTCTTTAGATACGTGACTTTTCGGATTTTTTGGCGATTTTCTCACTTATTGGGTTATAAATGATGATATTCAGTCGCGGGACGCTGAAATTTTTCATTAGCAAATATTTTACGAGCAAAAAAACGTTAGAAATAATTTCGAAATTTTCAAAAACCCATACCAATTCAATATAGGCATCAAAATGTTCAAAAATGCCCTTTTTATCACGTGATTCCGCGAACTTCAAACCCCCGAAACTTTTTATGGGGGGTGATTTTCAACTTCCCCCGACTAAATATGATCATTTATGACCCAATAAATGAGAAAATAGCAAACAAAATGTTAGTCTCTTTTTTCGGAAAAATCACTTATCTAAAAAATGACCTTCACTTGTGCCATAAAGTTACATCGAGCAAAACTTTTCGAAGAACATTTAAATACATTCTGAAATTTGTTAACACCTAAAAAATTCCATCCATTAGATTCGACCAAAAGTTATGACACTTTGCCAGTATATACGATGATTTCAGGTCCAAGGTACACCAAAAATGGATTCCAACTAGCACTAAATGATGCATCCATCAATTACGTGTAGCTATTTTTAATTGGAGTTTACATGAATGCATACATGTGACTTTAAATGTTTTTGAAAAGGAAACACGAATATGTTAAAATAGAGAGCTATTTTAAGTATCAAGGGAAAGCAACGGCCATGTATTCTCAACAGCTTGCCGTCAGAATAATCAATCGAGAGGAAAAACACGTATGGCGTTACGAGGGGGTGGTTCTTTTATGACCGGCTGAATAGACCTTTCTCCAACAGTCCCAACTTCAAAAATAAGTTTGAATCGTGAGATCGCAGAAGTTTTGTACAGTACCATAATTATGTTTTGGTCTAGTAACCTTTTTTGCATAGACATCAATAGTAACCAAGACCTGGACAATATTTCATGAACCCACCACCGTGAAAAATGGAGAGTCAGATCTATGATTTTCAGCGGTTTCAATTGCTTAAGGGGTGAGATGCAGTCAGAGGCGTGAAAAAAAGAGCATTTTCAATCATTTTTTTTTAATAGCAATTAAGTTTGTTTTTCAAAAGTGGTTGCACAGACTTTTTATGTTATATTTCAAATTGACTTGTACAAATTTTCAAAGAAAAATATTGATTATTTATACAAATTTCGCCATCTTTCTCGAAGGGCACTACATGCCCTTCGGCATGTAGTGCTTTGCGGTGACCATCATAAAATTTTACTGGATCATCTGAAAACAAAAAACCAAAAAAAAATCATTAGTTTAATAATAAATCTAGTCCTTAATCGAAGCTTTTTTTTAATTAACAAAATGGCGGCTTCCGACAGATAACTTTCGATTTTCGACCAAAAAATCGCTGGTTTATTGTTAAAAAAAATAGAAATTTTCAACAAAAATGAAAATCCCTGTGCTATTGGATGAAGCTAAACTTTTATAACGTATTTTGATCCGATGAATCCGAATATCACAATTTTTTGCCGAAACGTCCAGCATTTAATTCTTTATAGCCAATTGTTAAAACAATTTTTCAAAAAATTAAAGGTTTTCGGGATAAATTATTATTCGTTTAATATGTTCGACAATTTTAAAACGAAAGTATTTTTTATAAAATATTGCTAAAGTTCATAGTTTTTGAGTAATACATTTTTGAAAATTTCTGAAAGAGTTTTCCAATTTTACACTTGATTTATGTGTAGAAATGCTAATTAAAAATTACTTACATCGAATCATCAATGCCTGGCCCATACAATAGGGCTTCTGCCGATGTGGAAGCGTCCAAAATATCAATTTGTTGTTGTCTTCGAAGCATTCTGCCTTCCCGGGTATTATCGTTTGCGTGTTTGTCAGTCGCTACCTGCCATGGGGACCCGACGCCCCTTCACTAATTGTGGGATATCCCGGAAACTATTCATCGGATTAACTTGAAATTTTCAGGGAATATTTTGAAACATCATACTTTAACAAAATGTTTTAAAAAATCGATTTTTCGAAAATTCTGACTGCATCTCACCTCTTAAAAGTTACCAAGGATTTTAAAAAATGTGAAATCACATCTTCACGGACACATCCACATATAACCAACTGAAAAATAAACTAAACTTGCCAAACCATTAATGAAAAATCCATAGGACTCCATTTTTTAACTTGAGAAAGGAGTATTTAAGTTTTTGTATAATTTTTCCAACACAATATTACTGTGAGCGTCAGAGAACTTGTCAAAATTTTTCTTTTCGTCATGATAAAAATATTCTTAAGGGTACATTAAAAAAAAAATCATTTTTGAGATAACGCAGTTTCTCTTTTTTCAATTTCACTTTAATTTACATTGTAATTCGAGCAATTCCGACGCTCGGCATATCCCCTAGGATATTTCTCTTCAATTGTTTAAAGGGCTATTAGTTAAATCTGTAAGATTTGGGGCAGGGAGTGAATCATAGATGGAGGTTTCACCTCGCCTTGAGAAAAAAAAATGGTTCAATGGTGAATTTGGAGAGGTAGAGGGAATGAGCTCACGTATCAAGAGGCAAGATCGGGAACAAGATTGGAGGACCTTGCCGCAAGGTCTGGGATAATTTGCACGTAAGGCGTAAAACTTTTTCTACCCACGCGCAACAAATACGCACACACGTGAATGTTCGTGCTTTTAGCACCGTGGCTAAAGTTAAAGCCACCTGAAACTCTATATCTTGGATCTTAAGGGAACAGCTCACCTCTCTTTATCTCTCTCTGCCATTCTCTCCCGCTCTCTCTTTCTCTCGTGAACTAACCTGTGGGTGGCTCAAACTCTAATTGAAGGTGGAAGGCTTCATCACGCGGCATATTAAAGTCATTGCATTTTCGCACGTAAACTTTGCCACATAACTTACGGTTCTTTTAATATGACGATATTTTTTGTTATATGCATAATTTATGTATACCTTCAGTAATTTTTGCAATAAATTAGCCGAAAAATACGATTTGTGGCTAGAATCGTTCCACGTGGAACTTCGTTAACGCGTAATACGTTTGTAAGATACACGTGTATCACCCAACATCAACAACGTCACCGATCACAATTAATTTGAATATTGTCTCAACATTTTCTGTCTTTTTCACATTCGTAACCAATGGAAAATTGAAATTTGGAAATTCACGGAATGGAAAATTGAAAATTGGAAATTCAGGGTCGAAATAAAAAATTCAATTTTTTGGTTCAATCAGACGGACCGGAAGTACAGAAAAAAGACCGAGGGTTTTAAAGGTTTTTTGGGTAAAAAACCTCTAAAACCCTCGGTCTTTTTTCTGTACTTCCGGTCCGTCTGGTTGAACGAAAAAATAGAATTTTTTATTTCGACCGTGAATTTCCAATTTTAATAATAGTTTTTTGCATCAAGGCATTCTCGAAGCTAGTGAGAAAGTCACCCAGGCGATTATAATTTTGTTCGGGTCTTATCGGATAAGAATAAATTGCTAGTTGATGACAAAGAAATGATAAATGCTGAATGGTGATGGATTTCAGACACCGTACGAGAGTTATTGACCCATGTCCCCGGTACCGTGAAATCCGATCCACCAACCGGTGGTTCCTTGGTCGGTGAATTGGGCAGCGAATCCGGAATGACACCCCTTCATTTGGCGGCCTATTCTGGAAACGAAAACGTCGTTCGATTGCTCTTGAATTCCGCCGGCGTACAGGTAATTCGATCAGAATAATCGCGTATCCCCAGGGTGAAAGATTGTATTGCTCATACTTCATTTGAACGGCACTTCTTTTTTTTTTAGTAAAATGTTTTATTTTTTTCAATTACGACTTTAACGAGTCAAAATTGAATCGGTTAATCCGCGGAAAACGTGTTTCTATGTGCATGTAACGATTTTTCATAGAAATTGTGAGGTTCGGAGGAAATAAATAGTAAATTCGTATTCAGGGGGTAAAAATACATCGTTAGGAACGTGTAAATAGAATAATGAAAATACAATTTTCTTTTCGCAACTCGGCCAAAAATAAGTCGATGAAAATTAATAAATCGATTAATAAGTCGATTAATAAGTCGATTAAAAAATAATAAATCGCCCCTCGTTTCTTTGCTTTTATTTGAAACTCCGCCCGGCACGCATATTCTTCGCAATCCTTTTCTTTAAGAAAAAAATACCGTTTAATTCATGATGCCCCGATGGTTTGTCAATTGTTGGTAGAATTTTCAAAGACGGGGCATCGAATGTCGTAAATTTTTCATACTCTTTGCCTCTTTTCCGACCATTTTTCAAGTGCACTTTCCGGGAAAAATAATCAAGATATCGGAGAAATCATACGGAATTCTCTAGGTGTACGGCCGTTTCAAATTTCAGGATTTTGGCGATCTTGAAAAAGTGACCAAAAGAGTCGACAAAACGTTTATCGACTTTTACACCATTTGAAGGGTCTATCCGATGGGAAATTTTCTGCCGATTACAAATATTAAGAAGTTTTTATCGAAAGCTTGAAATTGCGCCAGTTAAAGCCGTATTGTAGTATGAACACCCATTTTCAAGGTGATTGTTTGGGAATTAAATTTAGAGAAACGATCCAATCTACAGTGTCAGTATTTACAGTTATATTTATACATGTTTGAATTGACATCTTAATTTTTTTCAATGCATTTTATTCGCAATTGTAGATGATATTTAAAGTTGCGCATGTCATGTGACGAACATTTTTTTATCGTCACGCTTTTGTGATTGCCGCCGTCCTTGTCATCTGAAACAAACGATTTTTTCGGGCCGCGAGAATTGAAAATTGTATCGTAAAAATCAGAGTACTCTTTTTCCAACGCCACCATTTCGTAAAATTTTCCTAAAATTTTTATTTAAAAAGCCGAACGATAACTACATTAGTAAAGAATAAAATTTAAAGAAAATCGTTTGTTCCAGATGACAAGGACGGCCGCAATCACAAAGCACGACGATAAAAAAATTTGGCGACATGTCATGCGCAACGTCAAATATCATATACAATTTCATATAAAATGCTTTGAAAAAATTTAAGTTGTTACGTCAAACATGTATAAATATAACTATTGAATACTAACACCGTAGGTTTACCCGTTTCCCTAAAACTAATTCCCAAAAAATCACTTTGAAAATGGGTATTCACACTAGAATAGGGCCTTAAACGCCAAAACCCTGTTTCCATACACATTTGACGATTTTTAATAGAAATCGAGGGCTTTAGAAAAAATGAAAACCCCAACGCCCGTGAACCCCAAATAGCTGTTATGGAAAATGAGAGTGAACCGTTGACGACGAACAATCAATATTTCCATCCACCGATGATACACCACCAAACAATGATTACACTGCATCAATTATCAATTGATGCAAACGGGTCATCCGCAAAAAAATCTCTTCCGACACTCCATGTAGTTAGAGAATTACAATTAAGCCATCAAAAATAGGTAAAAAAAACAAGTGGTTTCAAAAATTAAATCGTACACAGGTCGAGGCGGCAACGACAGAGAATGGTTTTAATCCGTTGCATCTCGCGTGTTTCGGCGGTCACATAACCGTGGTTGGACTGCTCCTGAGCAGATCGGCCGAGTTGTTGCACAGCGCGGATCGTTACGGCAAAACTGGGTTGCACATCGCCGCTACGCACGGCCATTACCAGATGGTCGAGGTTTTGCTCGGTCAGGGCGCTGAGATAAACGCCATCGACAAAAACGGCTGGACACCGTTGCATTGCGCGGCGCGTGCCGGTTACCTCGACGTCGTTAAACTTCTCGTCGAGAGCGGAGCCTCGCCGAAGAGTGAAACGAACCTTGGCAGTGCACCCATATGGTTTGCAGCTTCGGAAGGCCACAATGACGTACTCAAATATCTCATGGAAAAGGAACACGACACGTATGCTCTCATGGAAGATAGAAGGGTAAGAATGGAGACTTCCCGAGTCGAAATTTTCAGCCTATTTTGAAGGCCTTTGATCCTATGTCAGCCTCACTTGAGTCTGTTTACCGCTAGAAGTCCTACTATGGGTCCTAACATGCTCTTCCTTTGCTGCTTACCTCCTGCATAGGCCCTTGTACTCCTACCCAACCTAGCTGAAGTCGTTGCAGCTCCTCTTTTGATTGCGTTCGGACCTATCGCGCATTTGGCTGTTTCGACGAAACGAGGGTGGGGATGGTCACATTCGAAAGAGGGGGTCTGATAGTTTTCAGTAACCATCATTCGTTGGACTAGGTAGGACCGCGCGGTCGAAGTAGAGGCGTACTTTTCCAATGGCCGTTCCATTATCTCCACCCAGCAAACCTTTCGCATTCGCTTCAAACTTGCCCCTGCAGCTCCAGCGACTCTCCAAAGTCGAAGAAATGGATCTTGAACAAACAGTTACAATATTTTTGATAGGAATTGCCCTCACGTATGCATGTATACGCGAATCCCTATAGCAAGCACGCATGCATACGTATAGGTACTAGTGTACGTGGGATGGTGTATGCTTAGGCGTGTATGTGTGCGGGTATATACGTGTGTCTACGCATGCGCGTATTCAGGCATATGTATCTCTATATGCGTAATAGAGTGTATGCGTGTGCGTGTATACATGTGCCAATCGCCGTCCTCCTTAGCGCCTGCAAGTGGAGAAAAGGGAAATTTGTTCCCGTTCTAGGCCCTAAGTAGGAGCTCATTTTGTATTGAATACGATGCTACTTTACTGCCTTTATCTCCTACCACTGTGAGGACCTGGAGGGGCAAAATAGGCTGAAAATTTCGACTCGGGTTTGCATTTTTTATGAAACTTTGGTCGATATTTTTCATTGCTGAAGTTAATCCTGAATGATCATCAGGACTCAAAGTAAGACGTGTATCAATTTCTATTCAATATTCGCTGGCAATTACTTATAATTCCATGGTGTCCCTCTCCTGTCCCTCCATCGGCGTAACCCTTTGGTTCGAAAATCCAGAATAATCAACGAAAAAAAGGTTCGTATCTCCCCTACATCCCTAAAACATCACCCAAATAGAACTACTGTACGTCTCTTTAGTCTAGCATTGATTAGACTCACACAAGTAAATCGAAGAATTCGTACTGCCAAACCCAAACAAACCCAAACATTTGTTTCCTGCACCCCCATAATTGTATTCCTAAATCCCTACAATTCCTACACTCCTAAAATTGTAATATTCCTACACCCAAACGACGCCAAACAGACCCAAACAATTGTAGTGTTCCTACACCCCTGAATAAAACACGGCTATGTTCTTCTCGAACACAGTTCGTCTACAACATGATGGTCTGCAGCAAGAGTCACAACAACAAGCCGATCGAAGAGTTCGTACTGGTGTCACCGGCGCCAGTTGACACGGCAGCGAAGCTCTCCAACATTTACATGAAACTGTCGGAAAAGGAGAAAGAGCGAGCAAAGGACCTGATTGCGGCGGGAAAGCAGTGCGAGGGTATGGCAACGGAATTGTTGGCTCTTGCGGCGGGTGCTGATTCGGCGGGGAGAATTTTGACGTCTATGGATCGACGTAACGTCGAGTTTTTGGACGTGTTGATCGAGAACGAGCAAAAAGAGGTGATAGCGCACACAGTGGTGCAACGTTATCTGCAGGAATTGTGGCAAGGTAGCCTGAATTGGAACGCGTTCCGTACGATGCTGCTGTTCATAGCGTTCATCATAAATCCCCTGGTTTGGGTAGCGTTCGCTCTGCCACTCGGACACAAGTACAACAACGTGCCTATCATAAAGTTCATGTCTTATCTGACTTCCCACATATATCTGATGGTGTTCCTGCTGCTGGTCGGCATAACGCCGATTTATCCGGCCTTTCGATTCAATCTGAATCCTTACTGGTACGAGTGGTGTTTGCTCGTGATGTTGTCGGGGCTGTTGCTCTTCGAGCTGACGAATCCAAGCGACAAGAGCGGTCTCGGCTGGATCAAATTAGCCGTGTTGCTCTTCGGCATATTCGGCGTGGCCTTTCATCTCGTATGTTACGTCTGGGTCGAGCACAAGTACTGGCCCACTCTACTCTACCTGAGGAATCAACTGTTCGCACTCAGCTTTCTACTCGCCTGCGTTCAAATCCTCGACTTTCTATCCTTTCATCATCTCTTTGGACCATGGGCCATTATAATCGGCAATCTCATGAAGGATCTCGCCAGATTTCTCGCGGTCTTGGCGATCTTCGTGTTCGGCTTCTCGATGCACTTCGTCGCTCTCAACCAGGCCTTCAAGAACGGCGTTGAGAATCTCGACCGGGGAAACGGCAAGAAAAACCCATTTTCCGATGGTAAGTCGACACCGCAACTTCTCTACAACGCTCTTCTTCTTTTTCAATCGTTTTTTATTTCCCTCCTTACGTGCGTCATCAACTTGACTCATCCGTTAGACTCGCTCGCCGGCCGATCCTCGCGGTCCAACGCACCCCCATTGAACGAACATAATTTTACGATACGACGCACGCCAGGACGTGGCCAAACGTTATCAGCCTCACGAATTTTATCCGGCAATTTCACTTTCGAAATTACCTTACTTATGCACCGAATGAAACAATTTCGAAAAACATCTCGTTTTTTTCGCAAACGGTGCGAGCAAATTTTTCACTTACGATTTCCTTGAATTCATCATCGAAATCAACTGTTTTTTATAGCGCTTCATTTTTTTCGAAACAAGGGACTGAGCCTCGCAGTTTTTTCGGGGTTTTTTGAAATATTCGCATTTTTGCCGCCCGATTGGATCGCGTCGGCCGGAAGTAGCGGTCTCTGAACATCTTTTTAGCCTAAGAAGTGTTAGAACTTTATAGGTCTCACTTATATACTTGATCATTTGATCGTCAATGCGTACAGCAAATTATTAGAATCTTAATAATCCGTAGTGTAAATACAATAATAATAATCGTCATCATCGTTATAGTACCGACAGTAGCAATCACAATAATTAATATTAATTATAATCATGATAATAATAATTTAGATAAGTCTTTTATCGTCACAGACAGAAAAAAATGTATAAACTGAGCCATATATACATATTTCTTAAATTTATTAATTTAATATTAAATTAAATATTATTATTTTGTTAAATAACAATTAATGAGTAAATATTTATTAATTCAATAATAACTTTAATATTAAATTAATTTGCTTTTTTATATGTATATGTATACACATATATGCTCTCAGTATTTACATTTATCGCCATATAATTCTATAGAGGCACCAATATACCATACGCATTCGGTGCACACCTTTAAAAGCAAAGAAAAATCAAGATCTGATAACGTAACCGAGAAAAATTGCAATGATAGATTTGTTGGCCAATTATACGGAGTGGATAAAGACGCCACCGCCGGCGCCTCATCGCCGTTCTGGACGATACAAGAAAAAGAATGAGTGTTGTGACGATAACGCCCGAGATTGTAAGTCTTGCCGGACTGGCAATCATCACAAAAATAAAAGCAACAACCGCAAAAACGATGCAAACTGCAAGCATTGAACAGAAAAAAGCAAAAAACTACAGACAAACAGACAAAAATACGCAAGTCAATAAAACGCCATGGGAATGCAGAACGTGTTGCTCCGCCTCGGTGTTGTCGTCCCCGTCTGCAATGCATTTTGAACGCGCGCGCGTGTGTGTGTCATTTTTTGCCTGCTGAGACTGCTGCCTGACGTATAAAATGAACGAAAAAAAAGAATAGAACGAAAAAATCAAAATTAAAAGAAAAAAAAAGTATCACGAAAAATCAAATAACGAACGGAAAACGGCGAAGATTGTATGTGCCTCTCTCTCTCTCTCCATTTGGGACGCTGCACGTTGCACTTTGAGCCATCTGATTTTATTTACTTTCTGTTTGTCGGAGAGTGAGGACAAAAAAGGTTGCGGTTCGGAATTGTTGTCTTGTTTTCAAGCGAATGATACTTTTGCTCTTTCGTTTATTTGATTATTTATCGAAGATGTTTCATTTCCGATTTGTTTTCGTTTGAAAATTGATTGTGTAAAATCGACGGAACGGCGTTTCGAGTCGAATGTCGAGATGCACCGTTTCTCAGATTACTGGACATATGTCTGTATGTGGTAATTATTTGTTCACAGCTCCAACGCCGAATTGTAGGGTTATCGTCTTGCCACGTGTCACGCGCAACCCCATTGAGTGTGCATAACATTTTTGTTTTGTTTTTTATTCTCCTTTTTTTCTTTCAAACGCAACGAATGTTGCGTATACGCGCAAGTATGTGTAATTAACGATGCACATATACTCGTGCGTGCATATTATTCATATTGTGTGTTCACGTGAATTCGATCCACGTCAATGTCCCCGCTAATCATTGTAAGTGCCGTACTTGCTCGCGACTTTTTTTCTGATTTATGTTTCCCATTCGATGTTACCCGATGCACCTTGATTGCCCATACACATATACAAACCGAACCATTGGAAAAGATTGCCAGTCTATTTTTTGTTCTATCGGCGAAACTTTGGAACTAAGAGAATCATTTGGAAAATGTATTTTTCGGGTTTGGTTGATCGATCGAACAAATTCAACGATCGATGTGAATGATGTTGGAGATTATTATTATTTTTCTTCAATGACTAGCTTACTTTCCACTAATGACGATTTTCGTCGCACAGATCACGCATTTGACGAGAAATTTCAAAAGTTGTTCGCGATTGATTCCTTTTTTTGTCGTACTTTCACCTGTAGGAAATATCGGCTATAAACTCTCGAGCTGTTGATTCTTGTGAGTACGCGAGAACGTTGCAAAACAATAATATTTAAAAAAAAACATGCGAATTGTCTAGATCGTCATTATATATTGGGTACTTAGTCGATTTTTGAAATTATTTGTAAAAAATAGAATGAGAATCAACGATGATTGCATTAAATAAATGGAAAATAAGTCTTGCTTTTGTGAAAAGGATATTTCGTGGAAGCAGGTCGACCGATTTACGCATGCATCGTGCTTTTTTTAAAATAATTTATTCACCTATTTAAAGCATGCAATTCATCCATAAAATTCTCTAAGAAAATACCGTTCGACTTTTTATATATATATATATATATATATATATATATATATACTTAAAAAATTATTTGTTTATTTAACTCATCGTGTTTCAAAAAAATATATCAATAGAAAATAAAATCGGAATGTAAAATTGCTAGTTCGCGCGTTAAAAGAGAAAGTACAATTGTTTCTTGTAATTTCAACGAGGATATACAATTTTTTTCTGAAAAATCGCTCAAACAATGTCACCCAATTTTCATTATGATTCGTGCTCGAATTCGATTTTCCCAATTCTGGATTTCGAGTCTACACCACCGGTTGAATTCTATCAATTGCAGCAGCACGCATGTTCCTCGTGATTATATAAACTGTTTTTTCTTAATCGAGAAAAAAAAACATTTCTCACACCTCACGTAGCCCGAGAACAATGAATTTCGTCGATATAAAAGTGGTAAAATTGTGTTCAACGCCTCTATCGAAATTCTAGAAGCATCAAAGATACAAAAAATATTCATAGGCAGAACAATTTTTAAACTCGTTAAATTCGTCATATGTAAATGAAATTCCAAATATTTTGAAGTGCGAAATTTTCTTTGAGTTTCGCCTCTACCACGTTCTGCAGGACAACAGTCCTAGCACACACATGAATGAGACGTCCAGTTATTTCTCTGCATATATATATACAATGGACACATACGTGTAGACTAGGGTGACCGTTTTTTTGGCTTCGGTAAAAAAATTTAACGTCTAGCACACAAACTAATCAAGATATGAAAAAAAAATCTGTGTAAAATTTAGACGTGCTGGGATAAGGAGAACACGTGCCACCGAGCAGTTTAATTTTCAAAAATACATGCATTTTTTTAATGGCCGCACTAAAATATTCATTAGTCTCATAATATTAATTTAAAAATCTGGAATTGGGTATATTGATTGTACATATTAAGAGGTACAAAATATAATATTTACTGATTTTTTTCCATCAATTATGTACAGTCGGGAGTAGATTGAAAAATTAATAGAAAATTTGAAAACGGACGTGGCGGTTTGGTCACATTGTGGCGGGAAATCGAAGCAGTGAATTAATTATCGGGGCGGATTTTTTATGCTAATAATAATATAATAATCGTGCATTGAATGCTTAAAAATGATATTTTTTTTCTTGAACCTGCGAGAAAATTTTCCAAATGTAGTGGCGATAATACAAAATATAGTGCAGACAAATAGTTCGAAATTTGGTCGTGGCGCTTCGTCCGCTCATTTTTACCGACCGACCATTATCGACCGAGTTGGTGTGCCATTGTTGGACATAGAAAAAAAAATATAACACGTGAAATCTTTACGTTTCTGCAAATTTATTTCGATTTTACGATGCGGTTCCAAACGGTATCAGGTTTTCCAGTCAGACTTTACTTTTCTGCTCGATAAAGATATTGATTTCTTTATTAGTCCCGAATCTATGGCGTTTTTTGAACGATTTAAAATTGATTGTACTTTTCTCGACACCGATGTATCTGTTTGGGACTCGAACGAGAATTATCAAATGGGTGCGCAATTGATAAAAAAAATGAGAGTCTGTAATGATATAGCGGAGCGAGGGATCAAACTTATCACCGATGATAAAAATCGATTGACTTATGATGAAGATCAAATACAATTTGTTCTTCACGTTGTCGCCGAATATCGAAAAAAAATTCCGAACGTAAACAAATGTACTCTACTTCAATCATTTCATAGATGGACTGCTATTACTTATGTACCCAATTCCAGATTTTTTAGTTAATACTATGACTAATAAATATTTCAGTACGGCCATTAAAAAAATGCATGTATTTTTGAAAATTAAACAGCTCGGTGGCACGTGTTCTCCTTATCCCAGCGCGTCCAAATTTTACACAGATTTTTTTTCATATCTTGATTAGTTTTATTTGCTAGACGTTAAAATTTTTTTACCGAAGCCAAATTAACGGCCATCCTAGTGTATACGTGTTATTTTGTATATAGAACATTCCCGTCAGCCCCATATTTTCTGCATGTATTCATAAATTTTACTTTCCGGACGTATCTACGGCAATTTAAAAACCGCGCCCAGCTCCGTAATATCCAATTATCATGCGTATAACGCTCGCTTTACGGCAAATTAAAAATAATAATATATATTCGCTTCACTCATACGCGGAGCCGACAATTTTCAACGAGCAAGGAAATACCGAAGATAGACGAGGAAAAAGATCGAGTGAAGAACTAAAAGAGGGACAAGGACAGAGTGATAACAAAAAAACGACCAAAAAGGAAAACCTGAAGCCCTGTGCATGCTGCTTGAAATTCGAAAAAAAATTGACATTAGGATGATGGAACGAGACAAAATGAAAGGGAAAAATTGAAAAAAGAAAAGGAAACGTCGTTGGACCGCGGTTAAGAACCGTTTGTGATGGTGCCTGCTCTATATCTATGTATATTTCGATATACATATATATTGAATACACTTAAACACAACCGATAAAATATGCCATCTTTTATGCCGTGAATTAGTGAACACCACAAAATTGCACGACAATCAAAAGAGCAAATTCGTGTGGAATAGTGACGTAATTGGATGGATTATGCGATCGCGATTAAAAATCAAGATCCGCGGAATGAAAAAAGTACTAGCGACAACGTATTTTGTTTTTTTTTTAACATGAAGAAGAACATGAAGAATGGCACTGAGAAATGTGGCGTGACCGAGTCAGTTGCAACATGGCATGCGAAACACGAGATCGTTATTTCGAAAAGAAAAGCAGAAATCCAAAAAGAAATGTACCAGTAGCCCGAGCATGGACACTATATATTATATCTATAAATCATCCGTCTATAAAGCATGAGCATGTTCATTCGTAACACGCGTAGCGAGTCTCGCCTAGACACTCCCTATAATGGAATGACAGAAAAAAATGCAAAAACAGTGCAAATCAGGGGAATAAAAGGAGCACAAAAAAACCACGTAACCTCGAATTGCAGTAAAGATGAATCCCGTTCTCGCCTTCGAGTATCTGTTCTTCGCTGTCTTTGGCCAGACGACCCACAGCGAGCTGAAAGTCGAGACTGTCCAGCCGGAGTGGACCTCGGTCCTATTCAAGCTCGCTTTCGGAGTTTACATGTTGGTCTCGGTAGTGGTGTTAATTAATCTTCTTATCGCGATGATGAGCGACACTTACCAGAGGATACAGGCACAGTCAGACATTGAGTGGAAATACGGACTCAGTAAACTGATCCGAAATATGCACAGGTAAGATGGAATTCCAATTTCATTTTATCTTTTCGACACTCTTATCTGTTTTGTCAAATTCAATATTTCCACAATTATACGAGGATAATTATTGTGTGTATCGCGAGACATATATGGCCGACGATAACGAGCACGTAATTCATTCACTCTCAGCAAGTTGCAAACAACTTCTCAACTGTGACTTTCCAAAAACTCACTAAAACTGTACCTCTTTGCGAGGAGTCTTATCGCACCGGAAGACGAGTTTGAATACTTTCGGTATTTCCGATCGCGAGGCTTGCGCATTGCGAGCGACTGCTCCGATATAAACGAAAAGTTTTTCACGAATGCAATAGTTGTTTGGCGAAGTAACCAAATTGTAACTCAAGCTGACGAGCGTCCTATCGGTAAGAATCTTTTGACAAATTTTTCTCGACGACGATTTTTGCACTTCGGGAAATTGGAGAGTACCTCGACCTTCGACTTTTCAAGTGCAGGTCGTGTATATTTTCCTCTTGTTGAAATATCAGCCGTTCAGAGGAAAAATTCGGTACAAAGACGCGCAGCTGTTTCTCTCGCACGCACAGCAGCTCCGTCGGTGTGTCGTCACACCTCGAGGCAAGGTGAAGGCCGCTCAGTCAGTCAAAATCCCACTGCTTACTTTTCCAGAAGACGACTGACATTTCAAGAAAAACTAAGATTTTCACTTTGCCGCTCTTTCTATAAACGCTGCGGCTAGCTGTCCGGTTATCGGACGAATAAGCATATGTTATTCGTCCGGATTGCGGCTCAGTTTACGCAGTTCGCACTGTACAACGCCCCGAACAAACAAACCAAAACAAACACACCCCAATAAACAAACACAAATAAACAAACCTATACAAATAAACCCAAAGAAAATTATGAAGATTTTATTCGGACGAATACGTGTAAATTATTCATCCGGATAGTTTGTTTAACAATTTAACACATTCTATCCGGGCGATTATATATATGTTATTCGTCCGGATACTAACTGACACAAATCACAATAATATGTACGCCTTTTAGAAATACGGCATGAACTGAGCCGCTATCCAGACGAATAACATACGCTTATTCGTTCGATATTCGGACGGGGAGATACTCCGTTCTATAAATCGCAAAATGAGAGGTCTTCTCTTTTCCGAAAGATTAGGCTTCTCGGTGAAAAGCGCCAAACAGATTTTCCGCTACCTTTCTCGCACTCGCATGTCACACGGTACTTCTTTCACTTTGCCTTAATTTATTCCTGCAATGAATCGCGCGATTCTCTGTACAAGGATTACTTATATTCGTCGAGAGATTTGTCAATTACCGATCCGAATAGTAACTTCATTTCCAGAATTCCGAAATAAAAATTTACAAAAAGTATCCACCCTACCAGAATCTCGAAAATATTCAAACGTTGTGCTTCACGGGGCATTTAACGAGATTAAACTTTCAAATACATATAGATATATCTGTGCTATTTTACGCCACTCAATCTGTCTTTAACTCAAAACGCTTGAGCCTGTCTTCTTCAACTTCTTTATCTTCCACTACGTCCATTTCTTCTTCTCTATCGAAAAAAAGAACGAAAAAAAAGAATGGAACAAATTTCAAAAAATCCTCTGCCACCGATCCTAATATTCGGGCGAATCGCGCGAGCTCGAAGCAACACAAGCGACAGGACGATGCGAATAGTCTTAGCGGAGGATCGAGATTCGAAGAGCAATACCTGGTTTCCTCAGCCTCTTAGATCGCGATTGAGTATTGCGAAAAAAACAATGTCGCGCACATGGCGATAAAATAAAAAAAGGGTCAACATTGGTAGTGGACGAGAGGAGAAAGAAAAGAGGGAGATGAGCGAGAGACAACGGAGAATGGAAAAGGTCGCGTTGCAATGTTGCAGAACGACGACCGCCCCGTCCCCCCTGAATTTAATGACAACGTGGATCGTCTACTTTATCAAACTGTGCAAGCAACGGGCAGCCAAGAGAAAGAGACCATCGTTGGTCCACATGATGGGTCTCCAGCGAACCGGACGTTTGTCGCCGCGTTCGAAAATGGGCGCTAAGTGGTTGGCCCGGGTGAAGAAGGGCCAAGTGCGTCCGAAGGACAGCGTCACCCTGTCCGTCGTTCATCTCAGTCCCCTGGGCAGCCAATTGTCCTTCAACAGTGCACTCAGAATCGAGAGCGTCGTCGACTGGGACTCAATCAGGAAGAAGTATTTGGTGCTGACGGGCAACGAGCCGGAGAAAGAGCCCGACAAGGACGACAAGGACGACGAAAATGATAACGGGGACGAGTCGGGTCCAACAGCGTCCAACGCTTCGACCGTCCCCGCTACAGCCTCGGCTCCTCCCGTTTGAAGCACAAATATGTTTACAAACGAAAGCAAAAAGGCGAGAAGATAGGAGAATAGTAAAACGTGATCATGGAGGGGTGAAAAGTGAAAAGGTTGAGACCAGACGAACTCCTTGCGTTCAAGCTTTATTAAAAATCCACGTGCATACGATAGAGAAGCTTACGCGAGATACATTTGAACGGAACTGCATTAGCAATGGGTGACGGATCAGTGTCTCCGGAACCGCGACAATGTGACAGAAAAAAAACGAAGAGACCAACTGCACTAAATAAAAGCGCGTATAACGCCGGAGCTTAATGAGTACGCGAAAAAGGGTGAGAAGATCTCGCCAAATCCCCGTACCACTAGAATTATCATATGTAAGTAACGATTCACATTATTCGAGGTGAAAGACGTGGAGGGAATAGAAGGGTGGGCGCGTTGCGACGTATTTTATTTTTGCGAAATTTGTGTAAACGATGAAAAAAGGGAACGTTGACGGGCTGGAAAGCATGAAATGCGATTTTGTATTTTGAAAAAATCTTTTTGGTACTTCCGTTTGAGAGATCGGTGATGGAAGACGTTGAAGGACTAAAGAAGTCAATTTGCGTTCGATAGCTCGATACGGCGAGGAGACAAATTATGCGCTTTTGCTGCATCCTACTGATGGGATTTTTTGAAAAATTGTCTTCTTCGGTTATATATACGGGAGAGGAAAACAAACATGGATGTTACAAATCGACGTCGCCCATCGCTGATATTGATTATGTACGTCCTGGATCGCATTTGAGCTTTAAACGATCGTTTTATCACAAACTGAATGCATTCGTTGTACGTGGCACATTGTTACGACCCTCAAGTGCGCCTAGATCAAGCCCTCGACCTAGTTCATACGTAGATATTACGATTATTACTTTTTTCATATTTAGTTTCCCCGATCATGAGTCTTGCGCCCCCCTTCATTTTTTTCTCGCCGCAGAGCGAGACAGCGAACCATGCAAGAGTCGCACGAAGTGAACGGGAAGTCAAAACGGAAATTCATGCAATGGCGCGAGCAAAAACAAAAAACCAACGCGTATATTTTGCATACTCTGATTCCATTACGATAGACCTGGCCTTGTAGAACTTAGCCACGAACGTCGCTGTTTTTTGGGATGAAAAACAGGGCGAATCGCCGAACTCGGCCTTCTCGTTGGATGAATTATTTTTAGGGTTCCGTAGCCACTGACAAACTCAATTATCTGAAGAAGTTCGTTTGGGTTTGCGGTCACTCCGAAATAATTATCTTCAATCCACGAAATTCTAACTGACATATTTTCGACACTGCTCGGAACACTACGAGTTGAACGTTGACAATTGTCGTTGGTTGTGAAATACCGTTCGTTGGTAAAAAAAACATCAGGTTAAGAGGTAATGCAGCCAGTTAGGCCGATAAGTGATATGGGAACTTTGAGGTTGCTTTTCGAAGTATTCATGAATTTTATTGAACATTTTCAATCGGCTCGTCAAAGTGCACTGAAAAAAGAGTACAACGAAAATTTGCGATTTTTTTTCGATGAAAAATGGCGACACTATAGCGTGTTACGTCCTGAAGGGATTTGCGAGGTTGTTGAGTTAGAGCGCGACGTTTGAATTGAAATAGGTTGCGCGGCGAATATTTGTTTGGCTTTCACGTGTATTCCGAACATCATTTGAGGTTGCTATGAGGCCAGTTCAAAATGCTACCACCGAGCTGATTTTTTTTCTGGAAGTATACAACCAGTTTGTTGATCATCCTATGCAGTTTAGGTACGATTCACAGAATCATTTATTAGAAAAGAAATCAGAAACTCGACGTATTTCGTGGGCTGATTAAATTGCGCTTATGGAAGCCTCCCGATCATTTTTCAGTACGTTATTCATATCTGCTGAAAAAATGCTACCACGGCGCTGAAAAAATAGGCACGGTTAAACTAATTATTGGCACCGCGTATTCAAAGCACTGTTATAAATGATCAATATTTTCAATCGCGAATTCGTGCGATAATCAAGCACACAAAATATTAGGCTGTGCAAACATGGCAACGCCGTAGATGGCACAAATGCCACCTACCTTATCCATATTCGGAATTATGCCCGGGCATCGCAAACTGCGTGGTCAGGATAATTAACGGGGAATATTATTTGTGCTTATTCTCTTAATTAGTTATACTTACTCAAAATCAATTTGAGATCTATGTTCAGAAATGATAAGTTTGTAGAAATTTCTAGGAAAAGATTAAATACAGCGGAATTTTTTAAAAACGAATGAATTTTTCAGTATATCGAAAAATTGTTAAACTTTTTACTTTCCTTTAGATTATAGACAGCTTCAATAGACACTCTTTCTTTCCAGCGAAAGAATTGTTTACTCGGACTCTTCGGACGTCTCGGACTCGGATCCGGACGCGGATATTCATTGTTGTCCGCTCCTCGGGCCGATTTTGAGGTTATGAACAGGGCGCGTAAGTCTCTAAATTCGCGACACTTCTGCCATTTTGGGCATTATCATATACCACGATTTACGACGTTGCCAATTCGTCTTACCTTCGTTAGGCAAGGAAAAGTGATAGAAAATAATTATGCAGAGTAACGAAAACACGTCATATAAACATCGAATGTTCACAAATGCGAATTTTTTTAAGTAGGCGTAAAAAGTTCGGAAACGTTCGTTCAGGGAGACGATTATTTAATAGATAACAGTTGGTAACAGTCAATCGGCGATATGCATAAGCGAAGGGCGCTCCCCTCGCATTTCATCCTCGACGGCTGGTATCGTTAGACGGAAACGCAGAAGGAAGGTTAAATCGTTTATTAAATTGACTTTTCGGTTCGCCGATCAACAACAAAGTGTCTACTCCTTCGTCTTCCAAAAATAAAGGCAGTGTAATTTGTGAGGGAAAACAGCTTCTCGAGGAATGCCTTTTCTGTGATGCGTTTTTTAGGGTTTGGTTAAGCAGTCGTAAGAATGTAGGTGGACTTGCGTGATTGGTCGGTGTAGTGGGAAAGAATAGTTTTGGATTTGTTATTGGGTCGCAGCTATGATAAACGCAGTCGCTGTTCTATTTCCGAAAATTGGATTGAGCGCACGTATTTTCGTGAGCCCCGATAAGTAGGTTGGAGTGTTAGCCACGGTCCAAGATAATTTTTTTTACATATATATTATTGTCTAGACTTTAATGAGTCTTTACGATTTTTTTGAATTTTTTTCACCACCAAATACCAGAGATAAAAAATAGTTTAATGTATATATAATAATTTTACGTGCAGTTAGATGGGCAAGACATTTACGCTACGGGTGATGTAATTTTTTTGGCTATTTAGCACGAAGATATTCCATTCCTAACAACGGATTAATGCAAACTAAACCTTTGTGAATATTTAGAAAAAGAACCCTATCATGCCCATCGTGGACCACATATATTCAATATTGAACCATCAAGGTTTGATGAAAGATTACGAAACTTGGCTGGCGAATGAAGAGCACGGCTGCCAACCTCAATGTCCGCGAAGTTGCCGTATTTCGGCAATACTCAATATTCATTAATGGTACTAATAAATAATTTCGTGACATAAATATAAATAGACATAGTTATAAACCACACAAAATTCCATTCTGAGTTGTATAAAATATTCGTTGACGCATTTTTCCCATAATAATCATCCATAATGTTAAACTTTTTTCAAATTGGTAGTAACACAAAAGTTTTTCTTATTTACGTAATATAAATGTAAAAATGCATAATTTTGTCCTCTAATTGTATATTTTATGAAAAATTAGCATCTATAAAATAAATCTATATCTCGTACGCATTTTTTTGAGGTTTACTGAAAAAATAATTCATAAACTGTCATTTGGCTCAACTCATGACAACTCAACCACACCAACCTCCTTAAGGGCCAGTTTAATGACCTGGCGAAGTCTCAAGTGAGTTTTCTTTAGAGGATTGTTTGGGGCTTGGAATAAGCGATTATCGCGCAGTTCCGTCTCAGCGTTTTTCTATTCGAGTATTCCATGAATGGGGTTTCTCTCTCTACTCGGAGCTGCATGTTCGCTCGTCAATGGTATTTATCGTCGGCTATGTTTAGATGTGAGAACGTACGCGCAATGCTCTTCCTTTTGGTGATGTGGTACGTTTCGGCTATCACATGACTAAGGTTGACAAAATAAAGATTTTTCGTTCACAAATAAGGGTGCTGCTATCGTGCATATTTATCGTGGTGATGTCGTCCGAGAGAGATTTTAAAGTAGAGGCCGAGACGTAACAGCAGTCTATGGCCCAAATATTTCACCAAAGCTCTCCACCATTGTGATTACCCTATTTTTTTCCCTGCACCTCAATCGAGGTCCCAAAGCGTATTTTTTTATTTAGATTAAAAACATTAGAGAAGAGCCAAAGATTTTTGGGCAATGTTAAAGAATCTTTTCTCAAGCATCCTTCAAAAAAGAATGAGACTCGAAAAAAAAATTGTTACGAGTGAGCGTCATTTTTTTCAAACATCAATATTCTTGTCAAATTCTCGATGCTTCTCTAGTGTTCCGTATCTACTAGGTCCGCAAATTGATTATCGGCCTCTTTCGTCTTGATTAGTGTTTAATTCTTCTGTAAACGATGGGAAATGGCTTGATGCGTCACGCCGAGTGCATTGGAAAGTTCCTCTTGAGTTTGGCAAGCATTTGCGTCCAATAACTGTTCCAACTCATCTTCGAATTTTTTGGTTGTCGAGGGCGCTCTTCATCTTTGAGGTTAAAATTTCGCCCTCGACACCGTTAGAACCACTTCCTGCATGTGCCCTGCACGTAGATGGCCCAGTAATCGTCACCTTAAGCAGATCGCTTGACTTCGCAAATTTATATAGCTGAACTAGGGAAGTGAGTAAACGTTATTTTAAGTCGTTGTTAATCAGTTTTTCATTACGAAGAAGAAGGTCGTTGTGAAATTCCCGTGCCTGGTACAGTTTTCAAGAAAATATTTCGTAAACGTTATAAGACGCTATTATACAAGTCATCGGCATGCTGCCATTACAGTTGGTCTGGTAATCGCCATGGGAACGTCCCACTAATCGTCACATGCGTTCAAACTGCTTTGAGGCCTTAGATACCTTTGAAAAAAAATATTAGTAGATGTACTCGGCCGATTCTGAGCCACTTTTGGGGGGAGGGTCAGGTGGGGGAGGGTCAAGTGGGGGAGGGTCAGGTGGGGGAGGGTCAGGTGGGGGAGGGTCAGGTGGGTGAGAGTTAAGGGGGGAGGGTCGAGGGGGAGGGTCAAGGGGGGGGGGGGGTTGCCGGGCGCGTGTGACGTCACAGGGGGGCCTCGGTGGAGGGGGTACCCATGTGGTTCGAAGACTACTGTGAGAAGGAAGCCGCCGTCAGGGGGGGGGGTCCAGCGCGGGAAAGCCAAGTGCGGGGATACGGCGGAGGGGAGTCGCCGGGCGCGTGTGACGTCACAGAGGGAGCCTCTTTAGGGGGGCCATGTCGTCCGTGGAGCGTCTGGCGGGGAAGCCGCCATCGATGAGTGTTGTGTGTGTGAAGGGCGGCCTTTCAAAGCCCAATATTTATGACATCCAGCTGGTTCCATTCCGAAAGACAATGTATATGGCATCCGCCTCGTCTCCAAGCTCGTCGACACTCGAAACAGGTCCTGACAGGTTCCTCGGGAAAAATCTTTAGGGATCAAAGGGACTGCGGATAGACCACTTGAGCGCAGCTCTTGAAAAGTCGCGCTCTCCATTCCAAAATATAACGTCAAGATGTTCGCATGTGCGAGTGTGTACGCAGTGCATCCAGCCAAGCACCCCCTGGACTTGACCACAAACGAGCTCGAACAGGTTCCAAAGGTCTTGCTCCTAAAATATTGGGGTAAATATGTTGGCTTATTGTGGGATCGTTTGCCAGAACATCATCGAAATGACAGTGAAGTGATATCATATCTTCCATGCTTGGAGCATACGCCACAGATGAAAGATCACATCGATGGCCCTCCACCTCAACGTCGGGAGTGTACAAAATGCTGTGAAAATTCTCCACGTACGAGGTTCTTCGAACGTGTTTGAACCTGTTTTTCGGGAGCGTGAAAAAATGTCTTGGGGAAAATTCTCCACGGTTCTTCGAACGTGTTCAAACCTGTTTTTCACGATTGGAAGAGGGGGATTTGAGTGGGAGGCTTACGAGGGAGCTTATAATTTCGTGGACCACGCTCACACTGCACGATTCCACTGCACCATCAACATCTAAAAAGAACTTTGAAAGTGCGCGGAAAATGGATCTCTCGAGTATCAACAAAGTCGGCCGGATGACAGAATTCCTCCCAACGAAGAAGCTGTCAGAACTCTCCGTTAAGTCGGAACGACTAATCTCCGACATAAGGGCCGTACAAACCAAATTTGGGAAACGCTACATCGCAGACATCGCGGATGAGTTCTCCGTCTTCTTACCAGCGCGACTTGTAAAGGTCTTCGACCAAGATCCAACAATGTTCGAGAGTATGCTGCAACTGGCGCGCAACGGTGAACTCTACATGAAGCACATTGGTGGAAAATACAACAGCGTCGAGTTCCATCGAGTCTGAGTATGGTGGAAAAGAACGCTCGTGAAGGCCCGGTGGAAACAACGAGTTCAACAGCAGCCAGCATCGTCACCATCGTAGAGTGCAACGACTGTTTGCATCACAGTCATCATCATCGTAGAGTTTTCAACGCTCGAGTCTGAGTATGGTGGAAAAAAACGCTCGTGAAGGCCCGGTGGAAACAACGAGTTCAGCGGCGGCTGGTATCGTCACCATCGTAGAGTGCAACGACTGTTTGAATCATCATCGTAGATTTTTCAACGCTTAGTGCTATGTAAAAATGTACAAAAAAAACGTTTTCATCGAATATAATGTAAAAAAAAAAATTGTCGTCAAACTGTATTCGCCGTAAATATAGGAAATAAATGGAGAACGACATTTGTTCAAAATGTTTTTATTCATTTAAAAAAATCCCTCGCTCACGCTTCGTACACAGAGAGCCAGCTTTTCAACGACTTTACATTCGCTTTGGTGCAATTGTATTCTGTATTGAAGGAATGATGGGGACATTTAACGTTTGCGATTTTCGGCAACTTCTGCAGCGATGGACAGTCCAGAGTCTCCAGATCGATGACTTTTGTTGTTGAATGCGTGAATCTCGACAGCCATGAGCACTTCTCGAATCCCTTGGCATAGATCGTAGGAGCTCCTTCCAAGATTCCCCGAATTGTCGTTCTAGCTGCCTCGTATGATATGCCGCTGTGATCCCATCGTATTCCATGATAATTGCGTTCCAGCCACTTGTTTGTCATTTTGTACTTGGCCGGTAAAGCGTACCAGGCGAATGGTGCATCGAAGAAGAATGTCAGCGGTTCAGCATTCTTCTCATGGAGTTTGACGATAGACATCTCCTTCAGGACAAATTCGTTGACGGGTCTCTTGAAGCCCTGCACATCGACGATAAGCTCCATGTTGACCGAAGTGGATGAGAATCAACGGCATGATTTTATACCATTTTTTTTAACTCCATCACGGATTGGATTGTACTCATGGTGAGACGTTCCAGAGACTTCCGAAGACATTCATAAGATGTTCAAAGACATTCAAGAGACATTCGAAAACATTCATAAGGCGTTTGAAGACATGCATGCGGGGTTCAAAGAGTTTCAAAAGACATTCTACGTCATGAGACGTTTGAAGATGTTCGTGAGACCTTCAAGAGACTTTAGAAAACGTTTAAAGACTTTCATGAGAGGTTCGAAGACGCTGAAAAGATCTGTGACGATATTCATAATATGTTTGAAGACATCGATGAGGGGTTCGAAGACGTTTAAGAGACTTTCAAAGACATTCACGCGGGGGTTGGAAGGTGTTCAAAAAACTTTCGAATTCGTTCAACAGACATTTGACGACATTCATAATACGTTTGAAGACATTCATGAGGGGTTCGAAGATGCTTAAGAGAGACTTTCAAAGACATTCACGAGGGGTTTGTCCGAAGACATATATAAGACGTTTGAAGACAATCAAGAGACGTTCGAAAACATTCATAAGGCGTTTGAAGACATGCATGAGGGGTTCAAAGAGTTTCAAGAGACTTTCTACGACGTTCATGAGACGCTTGAAGATGTTCGTGAGACATTCAAGAGATCTTTAACGATATTCATAATACGTTTGAAGACATCGATGAGGGGTTCGAAGATGTTTTAGAGACTTTCAAAGACATTCACGAGGGGTTTGAAGACGTTCAAGAAACTTTCGAATCCGTTCAAGAGCCTTTTGACGACATTCATAATACGTTTGAAGAAATTCTTGTGGGGTTCGAAGACGCTTGAGAGACTTTCAAAGGCATCCACGAGGGTTTCGAATACGTTCAAGAGACTTTCAGAGACATTCGCGAGAGGTGCGAAGACGTTCAGAGACTTTCGAAGACATTTAAGAGATCTTTGACAATATTCATAATACGTTTGAAGACATCGATGAGGGGTTCGACGACGTTTTAGAGACTTTTAAAGACATTCACGAGGGGCTTGAAGACGTTCAAGAGACATTCGACGACATTCATGATACGTCTGACGACATTCATAAGGGGTTCCAAGACGCTTGAGAGACTTTCAAAGACATTCATGAGGCGTTCGAAGACGTTCAAGAGAATTTCGATAGCATTCATAATACGGTTGAAGACATTCATAAGGGGTTCGAAGACGCTTAAGAGAGACTTTCAAAGACATTCACGAGGGGTTCGAAGACGTTTAAAAGACTTTCGACGACACTCATAATACGTTTGAAGACGTTAAAGAGACTTTCGAATACGCTCAAGAGACTTTCAGAGACATTCGCGAGAGGTGCGAAGACGTTCAGAGACCTTCGAAGACATTCAAGAGATCTTTGACAATATTCATAATACGTTTGAAGACATCGATGAGGGGTTCGAAGACGCTTGAGAGACTTTCAAAGGCATTCACGAAAGTTTCGAAGACGTTCAAGAGACTTTCGACGATATTCATAATACGTTTGAAGACATTCATAAGGGGTTCGAAGACGCTTGAGAGGCTTTCAAAGACATTCACTAGGGGTTTGAATACGTTTAAAAGACTTTCAGAGACATTCGCGAGAGGTGCGAAGACATTCAGAGACTTCCGAAGACATTCACAAGACTTTCGAATACGTTCAAGAGACTTTCAGAGACATTCATGAGGGGTTCGAAGACGCTTGAGAGACTTTCAAAGGCATTCACGAGGGTTTCGAAGACGTTCAAGAGACTTTCAGAGACATTCGCGAGAGGTGCGAAGACGTTCAGAGACTTTCGACGACATTCATGATACGTTTGAATACATTCATGAGGGGTTCGAAAACGCTTAAGAGAGACTTTCAAAGGGATTCAGGAGTGGTTTTAAGACGTTTAGAGGACTTCTGACGACACTCATAATACGTTTGAAGACGTTCAAGAGACTTTCGAATAAGTTCAAGAGACTTTCAGAGACATTCATGAGGGGTTCGAAGACGCTTGAGAGACTTTCAAAGGCATTCACAAGGGTTTCGAATACGTTCAAGAGACTTTCAGAGACATTCGCGAGAGGTTCGAAGACGTTCAAGAGATCTGTGACGATATTCGGAATGTGTTTGAACACATCGATGAGGGGTTCGAATACGTGTAAGAGACTTTCAAAGACATTTACGAGGGGTTGGAAGATGTTCAAAAACTTTCGAATTCGTTCATAATACGTTTGAAGACATTCATGAGGGGTTCGAAGACGCTTAAGAGATTTTCAAAGACATTCACGAGAGGTGCAAAGACGTTCAGAGACCTTCGAAGACATTGAAGAGATCTTTGACATCATTCATAATACGTTCGAAGACATGGATGAGAGGTTCGACGATGTTATAGAGACTTTCAAAGACATTCACGAGGGGTTTGAAGACGTTCAGAGACTTTCGAAGACATTCAAGAGATCTTTGACAATATTCATAATACGTTTGAAGACATCGATGAGGGGTTCGAAGACGTTTGAGAGACTTTCAAAGGCATTCACGAGAGTTTCGAAGACGTTCAAGAGACTTTCGACGACTTTCATGATATGTTTAAAGACATTCATGAGGGGTTCGAAGACGTTCAAGATACTTTCGACACCATTCATAATACGTTTGAAGACATTCATGAGGGGTTCAAAGACAAGTGTCTTTGAAGACTTGAGAGACTTTCGAAGACATTGACGAGGGGTTCGAAGACGTCTAAAAGACTTTCGACGACACTCATAATACGTTTGAAGGCATTCATGAGGGGTTCAAAGACGCTTAAGAGACTTTCAGAGAGATTCGCGAGAGGTGTGAAGACGTTCAGAGACTTTCGAAGACATTCAAGAGATCTTTGACAATATTCATGATACGTTTGAAGACATCGATGTGGGGTTCGACAACGTTTTAGAGACGTTCAAAAGACTCTCGACGACATTCATGATACGTTTGAAGGCATTCATGAGGGGTTCGAAGAAGCTTAAGCGAGACTTTCAAAGACATTCACGAGGGGTTCGAAGCCGTTCAAAAGACTTTCGACGACACTCATAATACGTTTGAAGACATTCATAAGGGGTTAGAAGACGCTTGAGAGACTTTCAAAGACATTTACGAGGGGTTCGAAGACCTTCAGAGACCTTCGAAGACATTCAATAGATCTTTGACAATATTCATAATACATTCGAAGACATCGATGAGGGGTTCGGCGATGTTTTCGAGACTTTCAAAGACATTCACGAGGGGTTTGAAGACGTTCAGAGACTTTCGAAGACATTCAAGAGATCTTTGACAATATACATAATACGTTTGAAGACATCGATGAGGGGTTCGAAGACGTTTGAGAGACTTTCAAAGGCATTCGCGAGGGTTTCGAAGACGTTCGAGAAACTTTCGAATGCGTTCAAGAGACTTTCAGAGACATTCGCGCGAGGTGCGAAGAAGTTCAGAGACTTTCGAAGACATTCAAGAGATCTTTGACAATATTCATAATACGTTTGAAGACATTCATGAGGGGTTCGAAGACGCTCGAGAGACTTTCAAAGGCATTCACGAGGGTTTCGAAGACGTTCAAGTGACTTTCGAAGACGCTTAAGAGACTTTCAGACAGATTCGCGAGAGGTGTGAAGACGTTCAGAGACTTTCGAAAACATTCAAGAGATCTTTGACAATATTCATAATACGTTTGAAGACATCGATGAGTGGTTCGACGATGTTTTAGAGATATTCGACGATATTCATAAAACGTTTGAAGACATTCATGCGCGTTTGGAAGACGCTTAACAGACTTTCAAAGACATTCGCGAGCGGTTTGAAGACGTTCAAGAGATTTTCAAAGACATTCACGAGGCGTTCGAAGACGTTCAAGAGACTTTTGGCGACATTCACAATACGTTTGAGGACATTCATGAGCATTTCGACGACGCTTAAGAGACTTTCAAAGACATTCGCGAGCGGTTTGAAGACGTTCAAGAGACTTTTGACGACATTCATAATACGATATTCGACGACATCCATAAACTAAAGATATTCATGACGTTTGAGTTTCGCTGGAATTGTTTGGGTTTGTTTGGGATTTTCACAGTTTTGGTAAAATGTGTTTGGGTTTATTTGGGATTTTCACAGTTTTGGTAAAATGTGTTTGGGTTTCACGAGGGTTTCGTGTTTGGGTTTGTTTGGGATTTTCACAGTTTTGGTAAAATGTGTTTGGGTTTCACGCCAACCCTCGCGAATGCCTTTGAAAGTCTCTCAAACGTCTTCGAACCCCTCATCGATGTCTTCAAACGTCTCTGAACGTCTTCAAACCCCTCGTGAATGTCTTTGAAAGTCTCGAAAACATCGTCGAACCCCTCATCGGTGTCTTCGAATGTATTATGAATATTGTCAAAGATCTATTGAATGTCTTCGAAGGTCTCTGAAGGTCTTCGAACCCCTCGTAAATGTCTTTGAAAGTCTCTCAAGCGTCTTCTAACCCCTTATGAATGTCTTCAAACGTATTATGAGTGTCGTCGAAAGTCTTTTGAACGGCTTCGAACCCCTCGTGAATGTCTTTGAAAGTCTCGCTTAAGCTTCTTCGAACCCCTCATGAATGCCTTCAAACGTATCATGAATGTCGTCGAGAGTCTTTTGAACGTCTCTAAAACGTTGTCGAACCCCACATCGATGTCTTCAAACGTATCATGAATATTGTCAAAGATCTCTTGAATGTCTTCGAAAGTCTCTGAACGTCTTCACACCTCTCGCGAATCTCTCTGAAAGTCTCTTAAGCGTCTTTGAACCCCTCATGAATGCCTTCAAACGTATTATGAGTGTCGTCGAAAGTCTTTTAGACGTCTTCGAACCCCTCGTCAATGTCTTCGAAAGTCTCTCAAGTCTTCAAAGACACTTGTCTTTGAACCCCTCATGAATGTCTTCAAACGTATTATGAATGGTGTCGAAAGTATCTTGAACGTCTTCGAACCCCTCATGAATGTCTTTAAACATATCATGAAAGTCGTCGAAAGTCTCTTGAACGTCTTCGAAACTCTCGTGAATGCCTTTGAAAGTCTCTCAAACGTCTTCGAACCCCTCATCGATGTCTTCAAACGTATTATGAATATTGTCAAAGATCTCTTGAATGTCTTCGAAAGTCTCTGAACGTCTTCAAACCCCTCGTGAATGTCTTTGAAAGTCTCTATAACATCGTCGAACCTCTCATCCATGTCTTCGAACGTATTATGAATGATGTCAAAGATCTCTTCAATGTCTTCGAAGGTCTCTGAACGTCTTTGCACCTCTCGTGAATGTCTTTGAAAATCTCTTAAGCGTCTTCGAACCCCTCATGAATGTCTTCAAACGTATTATGAACGAATTCGAAAGTTTTTGAACATCTTCCAACCCCTCGTAAATGTCTTTGAAAGTCTCTTACACGTATTCGAACCCCTCATCGATGTGTTCAAACACATTCCGAATATCGTCACAGATCTCTTGAACGTCTTCGAACCTCTCGCGAATGTCTCTGAAAGTCTCTTGAACGTATTCGAAACCCTTGTGAATGCCTTTGAAAGTCTCTCAAGCGTCTTCGAACCCCTCATGAATGTCTCTGAAAGTCTCTTGAACGTATTCGAAAGTCTCTTGAACGTCTTCAAACGTATTATGAGTGTCGTCAGAAGTCCTCTAAACGTCTTAAAACCACTCCTGAATCCCTTTGAAAGTCTCTCTTAAGCGTTTTCGAACCCCTCATGAATGTATTCAAACGTATCATGAATGTCGTCGAAAGTCTCTGAACGTCTTCGCACCTCTCGCGAATGTCTCTGAAAGTCTCTTGAACGTCTTCGAAACCCTCGTGAATGCCTTTGAAAGTCTCTCAAGCGTCTTCGAACCCCTCATGAATGTCTCTGAAAGTCTCTTGAACGTATTCGAAAGTCTTGTGAATGTCTTCGGAAGTCTCTGAATGTCTTCGCACCTCTCGCGAATGTCTCTGAAAGTCTTTTAAACGTATTCAAACCCCTAGTGAATGTCTTTGAAAGCCTCTCAAGCGTCTTCGAACCCCTTATGAATGTCTTCAAACGTATTATGAATATCGTCGAAAGTCTCTTGAACGTCTTCGAAACTTTCGTGAATGCCTTTGAAAGTCTCTCAAGCGTCTTCGAACCCCTCATCGATGTCTTCAAACGTATTATGAATATTGTCAAAGATCTCTTGAATGTCTTCGAAGGTCTCTGAACGTCTTCGCACCTCTCGCGAATGTCTCTGAAAGTCTCTTGAGCGTATTCGAAAGTCTCTTTAACGTCTTCAAACGTATTATGAGTGTCGTCGAAAGTCTTTTAAACGTCTTCGAACCCCTCGTGAATGTCTTTGAAAGTCTCTCTTAAGCGTCTTCGAACCCCTTATGAATGTCTTCAACCGTATTATGAATGCTATCGAAATTCTCTTGAACGTCTTCGAACGCCTCATGAATGTCTTTGAAAGTCTCTCAAGCGTCTTGGAACCCCTTATGAATGTCGTCAGACGTATCATGAATGTCGTCGAATGTCTCTTGAACGTCTTCAAGCCCCTCGTGAATGTCTTTAAAAGTCTCTAAAACGTCGTCGAACCCCTCATCGATGTCTTCAAACGTATTATGAATATTGTCAAAGATCTCTTAAATGTCTTCGAAAGTCTCTGAACGTCTTCGCACCTCTCGCGAATGTCTCTGAAAGTCTCTTGAACGTATTCGAAACCCTCGTGGATGCCTTTGAAAGTCTCTCAAGCGTCTTCGAACCCCACAAGAATTTCTTCAAACGTATTATGAATGTCGTCAAAAGGCTCTTGAACGGATTCGAAAGTTTCTTGAACGTCTTCAAACCCCTCGTGAATGTCTTTGAAAGTCTCTAAAACATCTTCGAACCCCTCATCGATGTCTTCAAACGTATTATGAATATCGTTAAAGATCTCTTGAATGTCTCACGAACATCTTCAAGCGTCTCATGAACGTCGTAGAAAGTCTCTTGAAACTCTTTGAACCCCTCATGCATGTCTTCAAACGCCTTATGAATGTTTTCGAACGTCTCTTGATTGTCTTCAAACGTCTTATATATGTCTTCGGACAAACCCCTCGTGAATGTCTTTGAAAGTCTCTCTTAAGCATCTTCGAACCCCTCATGAATGTCTTCAAACGTATTATGAATGTCGTCAAATGTCTGTTGAACGAATTCGAAAGTTTTTTGAACACCTTCCAACCCCCGCGTGAATGTCTTTGAAAGTCTCTTAAACGTCTTCGAACCCCTCATCGATGTCTTCAAACATATTATGAATATCGTCACAGATCTTTTCAGCGTCTTCGAACCTCTCATGAAAGTCTTTAAACGTTTTCTAAAGTCTCTTGAAGGTCTCACGAACATCTTCAAACGTCTCATGACGTAGAATGTCTTTTGAAACTCTTTGAACCCCGCATGCATGTCTTCAAACGCCTTATGAATGTTTTCGAATGTCTCTTGAATGTCTTTGAACATCTTATGAATGTCTTCGGAAGTCTCTGGAACGTCTCACCATGAGTACAATCCAATCCGTGATGGAGTTAAAAAAAATGGTATAAAATCATGCCGTTGATTCTCATCCACTTCGGTCAACATGGAGCTTATCGTCGATGTGCAGGGCTTCAAGAGACCCGTCAACGAATTTGTCCTGAAGGAGATGTCTATCGTCAAACTCCATGAGAAGAATGCTGAACCGCTGACATTCTTCTTCGATGCACCATTCGCCTGGTACGCTTTACCGGCCAAGTACAAAATGACAAACAAGTGGCTGGAACGCAATTATCATGGAATACGATGGGATCACAGCGGCATATCATACGAGGCAGCTAGAACGACAATTCGGGGAATCTTGGAAGGAGCTCCTACGATCTATGCCAAGGGATTCGAGAAGTGCTCATGGCTGTCGAGATTCACGCATTCAACAACAAAAGTCATCGATCTGGAGACTCTGGACTGTCCATCGCTGCAGAAGTTGCCGAAAATCGCAAACGTTAAATGTCCCCATCATTCCTTCAATACAGAATACAATTGCACCAAAGCGAATGTAAAGTCGTTGAAAAGCTGGCTCTCTGTGTACGAAGCGTGAGCGAGGGATTTTTTTAAATGAATAAAAACATTTTGAACAAATGTCGTTCTCCATTTATTTCCTATATTTACGGCGAATACAGTTTGACGACAATTTTTTTTTTTACATTATATTCGATGAAAACGTTTTTTTTGTACATTTTTACATAGCACTAAGCGTTGAAAAATCTACGATGATGATTCAAACAGTCGTTGCACTCTACGATGGTGACGATACCAGCCGCCGCTGAACTCGTTGTTTCCACCGGGCCTTCACGAGCGTTTTTTTCCACCATACTCAGACTCGAGCGTTGAAAACTCTACGATGATGATGACTGTGATGCAAACAGTCGTTGCACTCTACGATGGTGACGATGCTGGCTGCTGTTGAACTCGTTGTTTCCACCGGGCCTTCACGAGCGTTCTTTTCCACCATACTCAGACTCGATGGAACTCGACGCTGTTGTATTTTCCACCAATGTGCTTCATGTAGAGTTCACCGTTGCGCGCCAGTTGCAGCATACTCTCGAACATTGTTGGATCTTGGTCGAAGACCTTCACAAGTCGCGCTGGTAAGAAGACGGAGAACTCATCCGCGATGTCTGCGATGTAGCGTTTCCCAAATTTGGTTTGTACGGCCCTTATGTCGGAGATTGGTCGTTCCGACTTAACGGAGAGTTCTGACAGCTTCTTCGTTGGGAGGAATTCTGCCATCCGGCCGACTTTGTTGATACTCGAGAGATCCATTTTCCGCGCACTTTCAAAGTTCTTTTTAGATATTGATGGTGCAGTGGAATCGTGCAGTGTGAGCGTGGTCCACGAAATTATAAGCTCCCTCGTAAGCCTCCCACTCAAATCCCCCTCTTCCAATCGTGAAAAACAGGTTTGAACACGTTCGAAGAACCGTGGAGAATTTTCCCCAAGACATTTTTTCACGCTCCCGAAAAACAGGTTCAAACACGTTCGAAGAACCTCGTACGTGGAGAATTTTCACAGCATTTCGTACACTCCCGACGTTGAGGTGGAGGGCCATCGATGTGATCTTTCATCTGTGGCGTATGCTCCAAGCATGGAAGATATGATATCACTTCACTGTCATTTCGATGATGTTCTGGCAAACGATCCCACAATAAGCCAACATATTTACCCCAATATTTTAGGAGCAAGACCTTTGGAACCTGTTCGAGCTCGTTTTTGGTCAAGTCCAGGGGGTGCTTGGCTGGATGCACTGCGTACACACTCGCACATGCGAACATCTTGACGTTATATTTTGGAATGGAGAGCGCGACTTTTCAAGAGCTGCGCTCAAGTGGTCTATCCGCAGTCCCTTTGATCCCTAAAGATTTTTCCCGAGGAACCTGTCAGGACCTGTTTCGAGTGTCGACGAGCTTGGAGACGAGGCGGATGCCATATACATTGTCTTTCGGAATGGAACCAGCTGGATGTCATAAATATTGGGCTTTGAAAGGCCGCCCTTCACACACACAACACTCATCGATGGCGGCTTCCCCGCCAGACGCTCCACGGACGACATGGCCCCCCTAAAGAGGCCCCCTCTGTGACGTCACACGCGCCCGGCGACTCCCCTCCGCCGTATCCCCGCACTTGGCTTTCCCGCGCTGGACCCCCCCCCCTGACGGCGGCTTCCTTCTCACAGTAGTCTTCGAACCACATGGGTACCCCCTCCACCGAGGCCCCCCTGTGACGTCACACGCGCCCGGTAACCCCCCCCTTGACCCTCCCCCTCGACCACCCCCCTTAACTCTCACCCACCTGACCCTCCCCCACTTGACCCTCCCCCACTTGACCCTCCCCCACCTGACCCTCCCCCACTTGACCCTCCCCCACCTGACCCTCCCCCCAAAAGTGGCTCAGAATCGGCCTAGTACATCTACTAATATTTTTTTTTATTGACTCAAGTTATGTATAAACATGTCGAAAATAATATACAAAAGTTATTTTAGGTGGATATTTTTTTAAGACATGTACAAAAATGGTTTTTCAACTTTAAACGCGTTTTTCATGAAGAAGTGTTTTCAAAGTCGGGCAGACCCGTAGATCCTGCATTTTTTGACCGCTTGACCTCAAACTTCAACTATAACTTTTTAGATACATTTTATAGCAATGTACACAAGATTTTTACAATCGTTTAACAATTGCGATTTTTGGAAACAAATAAAGGCCGTTGTTTCAGTCGAAAATGCGACTTTCTTAAAAATGGGGCTAGATGTACAAAAATAGATATTTTGTAATAATCGTCTGTACTTCGGTAGCAAAACTCATGTAGATTACGGGGAAAAGAAAATTCTTCTGGGTGCACATGTGCGACTCCAACGAGTCCGCCCGCGCGTTGGAAGTACCTACAGATATGTGAAATATACTCTCTAAACCTCGTTTTGATTGCTTTATGCGTATTAAAAAAAAACGCAAAAAGCCTTGTTTTCCGACCATCCAAAGGTATATAAAGCCTTAACTAATTATGCAAAGGTTCGTAAGACTGTTGACTCGTTTATGTCTGCATATAGAACGGCAGAATAATTTTTACGCACTCTGTCGCAAACTTTATGATTTTTATTAAAGAATTTAATAAAGAGTTTGAAACATAAATTTCTCTTCCATGGAACTTTATTAATTTCAAAAATAAAACTAATTATTGCCTATTACGTCAGAATTATAATTTTTGTTTATTTGTAGTCATTATAAACAAGTATTTTTTCATAAAATTAATTTTTAATATTATTTCGATCGAGTGCTGTTCACCTGTGTCCAAGACATACCCAGTTATCGACATGGTCACGACCCAGTAATCGGCAACATTTATTTATATGTATATCTTTTTACTATCGCGAATATGTGTATGACGATTACTGGTCCGTGGATCCTTCAGACAATGCTAATTACGGACTCAATATTTCTTTTCTGATTTTTTATAAACTAATATTCGATTCGTAAGACTCTTTTTTGCTAACATTGTCCCAGTCATCGATAGCCGTAGCGATTGATCGGCAGAGTGTTTATGTTGCTGAACCGGTAATCGTCATATATGAAAATTCGTTGAAATTAACATAAAACTATAATTTTTATGCTGAACGCAAAACTAAAGTCCTTATTAATCAGGTGAAGGAAAACTTACTTCACGCAAGTCCACAGGCATTCTCAAATCACCCGAGATGTGACATGGTTCACGTTAACCTCCTAATGAAGGATTCGGCCGAAATGACAGCCAGACGTCGTAGCGGAATATATTTAATTTGCTTATTCTTTTATACGTATACTTACGGGTGTAAAAATGTAATGCAACATAGTAAATACCTCCTGGAAGCTAATATACCACAGATCTGCACGAAGGACTGATTTTAATTTAAAAATACTTATTTAATGCGTAAACATGACGATCACTAGGACCCTGACGGCCACTGGGCCGACTACCTTATATGATACAGCGTTTTCACCAACAGCCGAACAAATCATGTCTGTTGCTTCTGCCACGTTTTTTTTCAATTGGAATGCGAAAAGAAGGCAATGTGTCAAATATTTATTTTCCAAAGACTCCGCGTAAATACTGAAATTTTAGGTTATGTGCGTAGTAGGATAAAGTTTGACAGCTAGGTTCAAAGCGTAGCAATCGCATTTACGATCAGTAGAAATTAGGGGCCGAGAATTAATTTGCAGACCTTATACGCTGATGACCTCTTTGGAACATTGGTTCAGGTTTAATCCCAAACGTAGGAGAAATTCCACGGCGCAAAGCGTAGAGGAAGAAATACAAACGCGTCACCATTTCGCATTGAAAAAAAATCCAAAGTTTTGTTCGTCCTCTCGTGCACATTTTGCCGAACAAGTTATACATTTTTCATAAGGTTCATCAATTTTCTAAAAATCAACTCCAATGTCCGCAAGTCAGTGCGTCAGCCAACTTGATAATTTTGCCCCTTAAGCCGTAGCATATCAATATCGAAAATCCGGTAGGTAGTAGCTTGTGGAATGAGAAAGCGTTTCTTCCGAAAATGCCGCAGCGAATCCAAACAAACCCAAACAGACCTTTTGAAATAGAGTTTCTTCAATTCAGTGTCACGATTATGCGTGTACAAGCTACGGAACTCTATTTGAATGCGTGGTTCGACCCGCGCGCGAACCCTTTTCTCTTACTCGAATCTCAAAGTCACGGATCTTGTGAGAACGAACCTGTATAGTGAATTGCGTAGCTATGGCATGCCGAAGAGGGGCAGAAAAAGAAATGGAACGGTGCACGGTTATGAGCAAAGGGCGAGTAACGTTTTTTTTGTTCATCGAAAAACGTATTGTTCGGACGTATTTGCAGTCAAGATGAATCCCATAGTAGCCGTCGAGCTACTTTTTTTCGCCATCTTTGGACAGACGACACACACCCATTTCCAAACGGCCGGAGGCTCACAACCCAATTGGACGATGTCTTTCTTCAAACTAACATTCGGCATATATATGCTGGTATCTGTTGTCGTGCTCATTAACCTACTCATCGCTATGATGAGCGACACCTACCAGAGGATACAAGCACAATCAGACATCGAGTGGAAGTATGGATTGAGCAAACTCATTAGAAACATGCACAGGTGAGATTGCTACGATCGCACGCGACGTTCAACCGACCCTTTTTACCCACCCCCTTCTATCTCTCTGTCTCTCTATCCTCTATTTTTCTCTCTCTCTCTCTCTCCTTCTCTCTCCTCTTATCGCATGAATTGTCTCTTATGGTTCAATGGGACATACGCCTTTTCAGCCAATCTTACGCGCTTAATACGCTCGCACCTTCTTATTCACGTCACCGAATTACTGAGATCGTGGAATCTTTTTCTCACAATTCACCTAAACCTTTCATCGAATGCAATAACAAGGTCTCGCTGAACAGATGTTATTTATCGAAAGGATACCACTGGTCCCCAAGGGATAAATTTTAAGGGGTTACACAGGTATGTTACCCCTTAAACACCTAATATTATATATTCTGCCTGTTCGAGCGTTCCCTCTGATTGAATCTCGCCACAAAAATGCGAATCACGAAGACATGGGTGGTTGAGTTTGTTTGAATTTGTTCTCACGTCCCATCATTGATCTGAGTAGTTCGGTCATCGATATGCCCGAATGTACGTGCAAATCGCACATCTTCCTGTATCTCGTCTCGATGTTAAGTAACCCTCACGCGCATGCTTACATTTTATTCGACGCAATCGCTTGAACTGCTGCGTTGCGTATTGCTCTGCTAGAAATAGCCTACTTTGCCAAAAAGAAAGAATGTAAAGCGAAAGAAAAGAAACTGATCGATCATAGTGAAAATACCGATGAAATGTTTCATGCAGAACAACGACCGCACCATCTCCCCTAAATCTGATGACCAGTTGGATCTCGTACTTCTTCAAGCTGTGCAAAAAGAGATCGGCCAAAAAGAGACCCTCCCTCGTCCATCTGATGGGCTTCAATCGCACCGGACAGATGTCACCTCGCACGAAAATGGGCACCAAGTGGTTGGGCAAAATAAAGAAGACTCAGGTCGCCCACAAGGACAGCGTTGCCTTGTCGGTCGTTCATCTGAGTCCTCTGGGTAGCCAATTGTCGTTCAACAACGGACTGAGGATCGATACCGTCGTCGATTGGGACGCCGTCAGGCGAAAATATCGCGAGTTGTATGGCGGCGAGGCCGAGAAAATCGTCCTCGACGAGCAGAACAAAGATGCCAACGAGGCCAGTCCACTCGTCATTCAAGAGGGATCATCCACGACAGCCTTCGCCGTCACCAGTGAAGTCACTTGATTCAAAAAACTCGCAAAAAGCTCATGAAAAAAAAAACTATTTTTAAACGTCATGAGGAGAAAAAAATGAAATATTGGAGACTACGAGTATAGTCGCGTACTGCGAATCATCCGAGAACGTTGAACAATAAGAGCTTCGAGACTAATGATCCTCGGACTCTTGTTGCTTACTGCACGGAACTTCCGTCATCCCTAACTTGTAAATCTTCGACCTATATAATATAGATTTTAACGAGAAGGAAAAAACTGAACAAATAAACGAAGTTTCTTAAGCAAACGTCTGGGAAAGGACAAGTGTTTTCTGCACGACGAAACAATAATCGAGCACCTATTCCTGCAAATCTTACAATTATCAATGTACTCTGACAACGTTCTACAGGCAAGCTGGAAAAACGACTGCGCTTTTGCGGTTGGCCGACGATAAACCCTGTTATGGTTAGTCCATCATTACTGTTTTATGTGATGTGTTTGTTTTCTTCAATTTATTTGTTTCGATCAATATAATGGATGGTTTACTAGAGTGTTCATTTTTACCATGCACGGTCAACGTATATGTCTATATATATAACAAAAATAGTGTGCAAATATGATATATACATATAAATACATATACATGTATTCGGGAATATCGAGAGAAAAAATCAGCGCTTACCCCTTCAAACAATATTAAGCATAAAAACAATTCATGCCAAATGTGTTCCGTAACACAAGTATTTTTCACCATTGGATTTACACGGAAAAGGCGCTCTTTACATTCAAATTCTAGTAACTCAACAACCATTATATATTTTTTGCAGATTCCGCATTCGTTTGAACACTTTTAACGATGATTTTTACAGCTTTAAAAAGCTTTGTCGAAAATGCCGATATCATTATTTATGCACAAATTAGAGCTATTTGGAAAATGTCGTTTTTATTTTCAACCGGAATACGTGGATTTCGCAAATAACGATCATTTATGTGAAAATTGAGATATCATGATAAAATAAAAAAGTTTTTAAAGATGTACGGATCAGCTTTGGGAATTTTCAAACGAATTCGGTTAACATTCATCAGTTATTGGGTTATCAAAGTTTGAATGTGAAAAGCAAGTTTATCGTGTAAATCGAATTGGACAAAAATATTAAACACTACCACCTAGGTAAGAATTGATTTTTTATAGGAAATACTATTTTTTAAAGGGACAAAGGTTGAATTTTTTCAACACACCCAAATAAATATATGTATACTTTCATGTGTATATATCAAGCTGCATAATCTCCTCTAATGGGGTTGAATTGCCTGCGTCGTAAATATACCATTAAAAGGCATGACAGACATATACGACAATGTTTTGTTTTTACTTGGGAAAACAGATTGAGAATGCAATTGCAAATGTACAACGATAATGAATGTTCATTTACGAACAGTGGTTTTTACCAACCCGGGCCGAACAACCGGAAGTAATGAGCCCTGTACGACGATTAATAATCAATAAAAGTTGGTAAAAACGGTTTCGAGAATGTTACACTAACTAGGGTCATTCCCTTCAAGCTGAGTATCAGAAGCAATGCAATCTCAATGGTACAATCTTTTCTCCCAATTTTCAGCTATTCTTTAAAGAAAGTATCCTCTAGGGGTGCGCGAATTATTTGTCACTTGTACACAACACCACTATTATCAATCATTCATCCAACCGAAGTGGCATGAATCAAGCTGCATACGAGAGCAGAAATTTACGTTACGTGAAAAGCTCGTATTTGCATACGCGTCCGGTTTCGAGAGGACCTACTCAGCAATCCGGTTGTACTCGACGATCTTTTCGCTATTCGCATCTCGAAGGTTTTCCTGTACACACGTATGGAAGGGAAAAAACGAAAATTCAATCACCGCCTCTCAACACACTTTGAAAAAAAAGCAAAATTTGAATTTCCACGGTCCCGAAAAGTATGCAGAACGTAAAACGATGAAAAGAAATTCGTGATTGCAGCAGTGTTGATATTTATTTAAAAAACCAACAAATCCGGCTATCGAATTTCGAGAGAGGCATTCGAAATCGTTTTCATCGATACACTGTGTTTGCTGAGTAAGCGCCTCTTGAGCCCCATAGGGGTGCACGAATTTTTTTAATTGTCGTCAAAAATAGTACACGATTGTTGAGACAGGCATGCGAGAACACCCACACGACGTATAGCTGAACGAAAAAAGCTGCTCGTTTTTGTTTTGACCTCGTGCATTATATGCGAGCCAATGTTACGAGGGGAAAGCGCGCCCTTTAGGGGTGTGATTTTTATTTTTCCAGCATATATAAGTTGTGTTTGACGTTTTATAGTCGTACGTACATTTCCCGTCACACCTCAAATCCAAAACAGGCACGACGCTCTATGAGATTTGAATTTTTTTAAGATAGAACATCGACCAAAAAAAATGTGTGGCATGAATATGAAAAAAAGGAAAAAAGCTTGCTACACTAACCCAAGAGCCCTTAGGGATTCTTGGGACTTAAAAAAAAGACTATCTAACCATGTGTCTGGTTCGACCTGTTCGACGTTCGACCGCTGATTCGTAACGTATTCAGTGTCAGTCGAATGGAACGATAATATACGATGATGGTGCTAAAACTTGTCTTCCTCGTTCCAGTTCTAGCTAGCCCGATAGACGTCACTGAGAAACTCTTCTTCGCGATATTCGGCCAAAAGGACGCCGATGACTTCATGACGTCATTGCAACGAAAGCTGCAACCATTATGGACAGTCTATCTCTTTAAGGTAACCCGGAAACAGAAACAATTCTAACGCACGTGCACATAATTCTGCACCAAGAGCTGTAAATTTAATGTTTCCCGACGGCGAGAAGATCATTTGTGATACTTCAGTCGTGCAACTTCTATGAGCCGCTGATCAAGAAATAACTCATCATTTCGACGAGCAACAAGACACAACTTTCTCTCAAATGATTTTCTCACATCTGGATGACTGAGGAATTTTGTTCGGTCCTTTGTGCTCGTTCGTTTTCCTTTTCACCCTACACTTGCACCTCTGTATCGCATTTTCACGAAGGCACGGGAAAACCGTCGGAGGTAAATATTGAGCGGCTTATCCGAAAAACAAAGATAACGAATTTCTTTGGCTTCCCAGGTAGCAAAATATTATCTATATGGCATCCGAAAGATATCGCAAAACGGATACAGATAACTTTTTGGTTGTCCAAAAAGACGCCGTTTTGTATTACAAAACGTATCACTTATGTCCACTTGGCAGATAACTTATTTGTCCCCGATGGTTAACTATACGGCAACTTTTAATGGTTAACAAAGTGTCGACAAAAGGTTAACTCTTACCGGTTGGCGGTACGTTACCGTAAAGTCATCCAATCGATATATCTGAAAGATATCTTCTTAAAGGCACAAAAATGCCACGATACCACTGCCATCTAAAACTCGTCAAATGGGCATCCGAATAAGGTTGATAAACCAACATCTAAACGGCATCGAAGAGTGTGTGTGTGTGTGTGTGTGTGTGTGTGTGTGTGTGTGTGTGTGTGTGTGTGTGTGTGTGTGCGCGCGCGTGCGTGCGTTCGTGCGTGCGTGCGTGCGTGCGTGTGTGTATATTAGATGCGCAACTAAGTTCCCGGGTTTCACACATGGATGGCGCTAGTAACACATGTAGTCGACATACAGGTCTGAAATTGGGTGTCTTTATAACTTGGACATCTGTTAAGATTACCCAGTCGTAATATAAACAAATATCGCAACACAACGACTTTTTTCTAACCTCGAAAATGTCAAAGTTTGTGCCAAATAAACAGCATTTGCGGGAAGCATTGCTTTTCTGCTTCAACCTAAAAAAACAGCAGCTGAAGCACGCCGTTTACTTGAGGAGGCCTACGGCGAACATATACCATCAAAAACAACGTGTGAAGAATGGTTAAAGCGGTTCAGAAGTGGCAATTTTGATACTGGGGCAAGGGCTCGGGAACAACGCAAACATTTGCGGACGCCTATCTGCAAGCGTTATTGGATGAAGATGACACTCAAACAAAAGATCAACTTGCCGAGGCATTACATGTGACTCGGCAATGTATTTCGAAACGTTTGCACGCCATGCGAAAAATTCATAAGGAAGGAAAGTGGGTGCCGCATGAGTTGACTGAGAGACAAATGGAAAATCGAAGAGCCACTTCCGAAATTTTGCTTTTGCGGCAGAACAGAGTTTCCTGCATCGAATTATTACTGGCGATGAAAAATGGATATATTTCGAGAAGCCCAAACGTAGAAAACCATGGCTTTCACTTGGCGAAGCGTCAACATCGACGGCAGGGCCAAATCGCTTCGGAAAAAAGACAACGCTCTGCGTTTGGTGGGACCAGAAACGAATCGTGTACTATGAGCTGCTGAAACCGGGCAAAACTGTCAATGGGCATCGCTACCGACAACAACTAATCAATTTGAAGCACGCATTGCTCGAAAAACGGCCAGAATGGGACACGAGACACGAACGTGTGATATTACAGCACGACAACGCTCCGCGCCATCGCAGTTCCATCGTCCAGGACACCATAAAAACTCTGAAATGGGATCTGCTACCGCACCCGCCGTATTCGCCAGACCTGGCCCCGTCAGACTATCACTTGTTCCGGTCGATGGCGCATGGCTTGGGTGGGCTACACTTGGCCAATTACGATGCAGTACAAAATTGGTTGGACGAATGGATTCAGTTCAAAGACGCGTCTTTTTATCGTCGCGGTATTTATGTATTGCCAGAGAGATTGTAAATGTGTGTAAATAGCGAGGGACAATACTACGAATGAACCATTTTTTGTATTTGTCTTGAAATTTTCCATTTTTTATTGGTAAAAAAAACCCGGATACTTAGTGGCACACCTAGTATATACACACAGAACAATATCCTATCCATTTATTTATAAGAATTAACCTATTAATAGTCTAGAATATTAAATATAGCTCAATATTCTAGACTGCTAATAAGTTAATTTTTATAATAAAGAAATTGATAAGATATTGTCATGTCGGTTTCAAAGTGGGCTAGGTCATTATGAATAAAACATCAAACAATTAATTATAAGTGAAATATAATTTAATATTATAAAAACGGTACAGTCGTTACTGGACTTTTTTCCCGTTACGATCACGTCTTTTGGTGGTTGCCATACTCCGAACGATCCCTTGGATGACCTCAAAAGTAGACGTACGCTTTTAGAATAAAAAGACAGTACATTAAATATATATATGTACTCACAGAGGCGAAAAGAATAGTAGGATAAACGCACTCACGTATATATATTCTAACACCTTTATTTTTTCAACTACTTGCTGTTACAAACAACTTTTTACCGGTGAAATGAAATATGACACGCTACATTCGCACTATTATAAAAGTGATCCGTTGCATGTCATCTTTAGAATAACTTTTAGATGACTTTTTACTATTTTCCGGCAATACTCAATATCTTAAAAGACAGCATATTACCGATATCTGAAAGATGTCATGAAAAAGACGTCTTATGTAGTTCGTCTTTATGATATCCTTTGGGCAACGTTGGACTAGATACAATTGATAACAGTAAATAGATAACTTTTTGATAACTTAGAGAAGTTATCAATTGGATAATATTTTGGGATGCCTTTTAGACATCAGTTTTCAGAGCCGAAAGATATCATAAAAAAATAACTTCACGGCAGCATTATACGGGATGTCATTTGAAAGATGTCAAATAGTTATCTTACAGTCAGGTCTTAAAGGTAACCTGACAACGGTATCTTATCGACGTCAAATGGACATTTATGCTGCCTGGGTTCTTTTCGGTTTATTGGAGTTGTCGGATTAGAACTGACGTAGCGAGAGTCGATTTTCGTTTGTGTAATCGGAAATTTATGCAAAACAGGTGTCGTTCTCGGTCTACATGCTTGTCAGTGTTATTGTACTGATAAATCTTCTGATTGCCATGATGAGTGACACTTATCAGAGGATCGTCTCGCAGAGTGACATCGAATGGAAATACGGTCTGAGCAAACTTATTCGCAGCGTTCAAAGGTTTGTGAAGTATTTTGTTTTTGTTGTTAGATTGCGGGGGAGAGAATTTTTTTTCACAATATTCAATTTTTGTCTCAGTCACATGTGCCAATAATAATAATAAAATTGGGGCGGGCTGAGTCGTGTCCGAGCCCTATGTTATTCGCGAAAACCTCACGATCTCCGATTCCTTTACTTTTTTCCACAATTTTATTCATACATTCAAGCGTTTCGTTTCGATATTTTTAGTGGGTTGTTCCAGCTGTACAGGGTCTTGCCCTTTTTACGAGCCCCAATCTGCCTCAATTTCATTCTATCTCCGATTCCACATCCCCCTCTACCTCCCATTCTACTACCCCTATATCCCCTCCACAACTGCCACCTCCTTGCGGGCGCAGCTAACTTCCCCCTCTGTATCGTGTTCACCATGACATGTATGCCACGGGCATAGTGAAACTGCGGAAAACCTATACCGATAAAGCCGGTCCCAAGTTCACCTCCCAGTCAGGTACTAGTCGTCTTTCGCCAAGAAATGTCGAAGAAAAACATTTCATGACGAAAGTGACGTGACTGGGATTCGAACCTGGGACCACCCGATCCGCTGGCCTGCACGCTAACCTCTAAACCAACGCACCGGCTTGCGTTTCATTTCGATATAATGTGTTTTCTTGATTTATACCATGAACATTTAAACCACTATGTTAGGATTCCATTCTACACAATATTGGTTTATCAATAAGGTATATGGCCCAGTAATCGTCACCTGAAGCAGATCGCTTGACTTTGCAAATTTATATAGCTCAATTAGGAAAGTGAGTAAAAGTTATTTTAAGTCGTTCTTAATCAGTTTTTTATTACGAAGAAGAAAGGCGGTGTGAAATTCCCGTGCCTGGTACAGTTTTCGAGAAAACATTTCGTAAAGGTTATAAGATGCTATTGTACGAGTCATTGTCATGTCGCCATGACAGTTGGTCTGGTGATCGCCATGGAAACGTCCCACTAATCATCACATGCGTTCAAACTACTTTAAGGCCTTAGATACCTTTGGAAAAAAAGTTTTTTTTATTGACTTAAATGATGTATAAACATATCGAAAATAATATGCAAAAGTTATTTTAGGTCGGCATTTTTTTTTAAGACATGTAGAAAATTGGTTTTTAAACTTTAAACGCGTTTTTCATGAAGAAATGTTTTCAAAACCGGGCGGGCTCGTACTCCTGCATTTTTGACCGATTGACTTCAAAGTTCAACTATAACTTCTTAGATACATTTTATAGCGATGCACACACGATTTTTATATTCGTTTAACAATTGCGATTTATAGAAACGAACAAAGGCCGTTGTTTCCGTCGAAAATGCGACTTTCTTAAATATCGGGCTAGATGTACAGAAGTTAATATTTTATTATAATCGTGTGTACTTCAGTAGCAAAACTCATGTAGATTACGGGGAAAAGAAAATTCTTCTGGGTGCACATGTGCGACTCCAACGAGTCCGCCCGCGCGTTGGAAGTACCTACAGATATGTGAAATATACTCTCTAAACCGCGTTTTGATTGCTTTATGCGTATTAAAAAAAACCGCAAAAAGCCTTGTTTTCCGACCATCCAAAGGTATATAAGGACCTTAACTCATTATGCAAAGGTTCTTAGGAGTTTGGAGACTCGATTATGTCTGTATATAGAACGGCAGAATAATTTTTACACACTGTCACAAACTTTATGCTTTTTATTAAAACATTTGATAAAGAGTTTGAAACATAAATTTCTCTTCAATGGAACTTTATTAATTTCAAAAATAAAACTAACTATTGCCTATTACGTCAGGATTATAATTTTTAGTTATTTGTAGTAATTATAAACAGCTATTTTTTCATAAAATAATTTTTAATATTATTTCGATCGAGTGCTGTTCACCTGTGTTCAAGACATACCCAGTTATTGACATGGTCACGACCCAGTAATCGGCAACATTTATTTATATGTTGTGACGTGATTTTTTAAGTCACGTCACAGAAAGGCTACCGACGATTTAGTCGTGCTCTCGATGCCCGGGTTACGACCCCTTCGTATATGTTACGGGCCTTTCCTCCAGTGTGTTTGTTTTGTAATGTTTTAAGGTTTGGGTTTTGTTGTTGTTTCTGGTGAGGTTGGCGTGCGAAACTCGGTCGAGCGGCGTGTCGCTCAACGTACCGAGCAATCCCGACCGAGGGACGCACCCAACGAGGCTTTCGGGGAATCGGTGCACGCCCGGCTGAGATGCCGGCGCCCCACCGCAGTGGTGCATCGTGCTGACGAGCGGGCCGTTTGGGTTACGGGTGGAGGCGGGAGACCTCCGCGCCGCGCTTCTAGAGAGAAGCTTTGCCCGCTCTCGCATGGTGACCCGGGGATGCGATCCCCGAGAGCCTCCATGTTACCTAGGAGGAAAGGTCCCGATCTGTTACCGTTCCGCTCGCGGGGTACTCGGGCAGGAAATATAGATTCCGAAAGGAATATTCTTCCAGAATATTCTAGCTCCCGAAATAATATTTCAGCTCACGAATATTGTAAGAAAGTGTTCTCGCTCGAAGTAGCTTTCTCGCATGAGATGAGCGCGCGAGCGTATTTACATTTTTTTCGATAATCGCGCTCGACAATGATCTCGCTCGCTGGCCTTCGCCGCGCGAGGTATAGTTGACGACCGATTTTGCTCTCGGATGAGGTCCGTCGGTGAGTTCCGCTCCTGACGCCGTGTGAGACAGACGTGTTTCTCCACGGGTCCTGTTCGCGATCCCGTGCCCGGAAGGCGGGTCCTTCCGGACGGAGATAAGTTCCCGTGGTTCGAAAACAACCAGCTCCCGCAAAATAAAATAAAACAATTTGTTTGTTTTTGGTCATTTTTTTGTTCCCGCGTATCTGACTTCTCGTAAGCTACTCCTGGTGAATCCCGACCCCTCTACCACGACTCACAGCCTGAGCGGCCGTGCTCTACCGCAACCGTCCCCCCCCGGGTAAGTGCATCCAGATGGTCCGGTTATGATTCCGGCGAATCAAAAATCAGGGAGGTCTCCCGACTCCCAGGACATACCGATTAGGGTTCCGGTGAAACAAAAATCGCGGAGTCCTCCAGCTCCGATGGTGGGTCAGGGCGGATCCCCCTGGCCCCAGGGCATACCGGTTGGGAAATCCGGTGAAAACAAAATTCCCTGGCGCCCCGGGTAGTGCGGATGCACTCACGCGGGGTGGACGGCCGAAGGTGACGGTTCCCGCACCTAGCTCTCGTATTCACGTTCTCGATTTCGTGGTAAGTAGAAATAATCCCCGTCACAATGTATATCTTTTTACTATCGCGAATATGTGTATGACGATTACTGGTCCATGGATCCTTCAGACAATGCTAATTACGGACCCAATATTTATTTTCTGATTTTCTATAAACTAATATTCGATTCGTAAGACTCTTTTTGTGCTCACATTGTCCCAGTCATCGACAGCCGTGACGATTAATCGGCAGAGTGTTTATGTTGCTGAACCGGTAATCGTCATATATGAAAATTCGTTGAAATTAACATAAAACTATAATTTATATGCTGAACGCAAAACTAAAATCCTTGTTAATCACCTGAAGGAAAACTTACTTCACGCAAGTCCACAGGCATTCTCAAATCACCCGAGATGTGACATGGTTCACGTTAACCTCCTAATGAAGGATTCGGCCGAAATGACAGCTAGACGTCGTAGCGGAACATATTTATTTTGATTATTCTTTTATACGTATACTTACGGGTGTGAAAATGTAATACAACAGAGTAAATACCTCCTGGAAACTAATATACCACAGATCTGCACGAAGGACTGATTTTTATCTTAAAACACTTCTTTAATGCGCAAACATGACGATCACTAGGACCCTGACGGCCACTGGGCCGACTACCTTACAAGTAGTATTTCCCCCAATAAGGGGTAAGGCTACTGTGATGACCCAAAAATCAGGGTTATTTTTTAAGAATAAGTTTTTGACGAAATATCGTTTGTTGTATGTCCATTAATAATTTAATAAATTTATTCGTATGTACATTAATAAAGTTGTGTACCAAATTTCATTAAAAAATATTAATAATTAAAGAAGTTATCCAAAATCTCGTGAAGGACCTTCGAGCGTAAAGGGTTCAACGGTGTCCTTGATTTTGCCCAACCGGTTGATGTGAAACAAAAAAAAAACGTTTTTTTTTCTCGAAATAGAAAATATTGGCTCAGACTTGACCAAGATGTTTTGGTATTGTATTGCTATCATTAAAAAAACAATTGTTGTAGGAAAAATGACATTATTAACATTAATAACTAATGGAAGAAAAATGTTAAAAAAATTGACGTCGGTCAAGACTGAACTACTATTACACTGCATAAGTGTATCAAATTTAGAGTCAATCCGTTCATTAGATGTCGAAAAATCGTGTACACCCTTTTGAATAATACAGTTTCGAGAAAAACGCGTTTCAAGTTTTACTAGCAGGTCTATCGTTGTAATCATTAGTGGACCTTTAATCTGCTCTTCCTGCACGATGTGTTGGAACTTTATCTTCAGTTTGAGTTACCTCAAATGCCGACTGAGTATTCGACATTTTCACAGTAGCCTAACCCCTTAAGTGGCTACATTTAACTAGCGACCCGAAAAATGGCCAAATCCCGATTGTTTTTGTGGGAAACGGTTTGTGAGAAAGAAGCGCATTTTTTTAACCAAAAGGTACGTGTATTGAGAGCCTTTAAAAAAAGCACAAAAAAATGCAGAAAAACAAAAAAATATGGCCGCCGGCAGATTATGACATTTTTTCACGACATTTAACGGTGGACGCTCTCCAGCTTAAACGGGCCATCTCAAACCTAAAAACCGAACGGGTTATTTAAGTTTACAATAAATACGAGTCGTTGACTATTGTCGATATTTAAATCATTTTTGTTAACAAAGTGGCGACGAATTGAAACTCGAGCATACAAAATCTATGAAAAAGTCATTTTTACGTAATTATAAAAGAAAATGAAGATCGATTCTAAAAAAGTGAGTTCGTCAACGACCTGTGAATATTTCTCATCGTATCTTTTGTAAATTTGGAAACAATCCTTGAAGTGGTTCTTGAGATATCGTGTCCACCGACTTTGAAAACAGTGTTTGGAAAAAACGTATTCAACGTTTGAAGTATGGTGCTGTTACATTTGAGTGGAGAATTTTGAACTTCAACTCAAGTCATCAATTCCAGGGTCATATAGGGTACTCTTAGTAGCAATTGCAGCTGCGTGGGAAGAGGATTGTCTTCGGCTGCGAGCAATTCTTCCTTTGCGCGTCTCCTCCTGAACCCGAACTTTCGCTAGATAGATGCGCTCACGGTCTCGGGTGTCGCAGTATGCAGCGCAATTTCATCCAATACAGATATCCAATTTGTGCATTATCAGCAAATGAGCTGTTGCACCTTCATTAAAAGTGCATACAGCAATATATGCAGCAATATAATCGATGCACCGCTGTTGTAGACTTTCGGAGCTATTTTCCAAATATTGTTGTTTCCGTTCTCGATTGCATTTTTAGTAAATCCTCCGACACATATTTCCAATCAATTTTCGTCCGAAAGATTTTCATATATTGGACGAATTGCTTTGATTGCATCATTGTGAATTGGCTTGTTATGTTCGTACTGCTGCAGAGTTCTTGCGGCCTTCGCTTGCTCCCACGAGCACCATGATTCCGATCCTGGAGGGCAATGATCATTTCGCGGTTCTTTGCCGTTGAACAATTGTGGTAAAATATAAACCATATAGCATCCTTCATTTTCGTCACTGAAATGCAATTTCTTCAGGTGGCGCGGACGTAATAAACGCTGCATTCATCGATCAGTTTTCCGGTCAACTTTCCTCTAACCCAAAGCCCAGCGTTTTTTTTTGCAAGCGTGGGGTCTTGTACCCATTCGTTTTTGTACGTAGCCTAGACATTCTTTATGACAACAAAAAGACCGTACGGAAAAGCATTCACTATTCCTTTATACGTTTTCGAGACACCATCGCTACATAATTGGTATATTTTACTCCGTAACATGATTCAGATCGTTTGAACATTTCACAAATTGCGTGCACTTCCCTATTTTTCCCGTCGATCCTTTATGATTAACAGAGCAGTTCTGTTCATAAGATTCAAACCACTCGAGCTATTTTGCCGTATTTATATTATATGTCCGAGATTCGCTAGCCTTGCAGTAACTACATTTCGCTAAAATGACGAGAACTTTACTACTATAGTGATCACTGATAGATAAGATGCTATATGAGGAACTACATTCTCGTTTTCTCCATGTTCTGTCTCCAGAAGCAGTGAGTCCTTTCGTCAAGCCCTTTATTGCTTCCCAGTTAATCGCTTCCATTGTATAATTTTTTTCTACAACACTTCGACAAAATACTTGCTTGCAAAAAGCGTCTGAAGCACTTGCTAAACGATTCTCGATCAAATCGTAGGTAGCCTGAAAGACTGGTCGATGCAAATTCATTATTCCACAGAATTTTGTTGCTCCCACTAATCCGATTCCCAAAAGTCGCACAGCGAAGATGAATCTTCGGATTATTTCGTAAGTGCTTTGTATGTACGGACAAGACGAGATGTTTACAGGTGGGCATGATTTGTAATTTTTGTTATTTTGAAGCCCAAACTTCTTTCACTTGCACGATTGAATTACATGACATTTCCACACTCTTTACATTTTACACAGGCACTTATCGCAGAAAAAACAGTCTCGAAGTTTAGAACCACATATTTCACAGATTCGTCTATCGGAACATCTGTTTTCCGAACCCTGTCATTTTTTCGCTGACGCACTCATGTTCGCTTCGTCTCCTCTTTCGCTTTCGAACGGATTTACCGGTCTCTTTTTTCTGTGGCCTATCGCGTCCATTAGCGATAGAACTTCTTGTTTCTCGTGTAAATTTCACTTTCCATGACATTATTGGGAAAATTGGAGCAAGTGTGTAAAATCTATGCACGTCCTCTCGCCAGCTTAACGGTTCCACACTGAATTCTAACGGTTCTCAGTTGACATCCCCAGGTAGAAAAAAGGAACTCTGTTGTTGTAATCAACAGCATACACAATATAGACCGAGAGGATAGCTGCAATGGTACCTGCCGCGAAAACGGGTCTTCCGTGTGCGCCGCGCCTGGTAACGAAACGAGACCGCTCGCTCGGCCGACTTCTAGAAGCTATGGATCATTCGATTTTATGAATATTTCATATACTAAAAGGCGATACTATCGAATGAGGATTTTTCTGGAGAATGCAATTTTTTGACCCACGTAGGTAGATATACGCCCTTAACATAGTACATGGAAAAAATGGTGTGTCACAGAAAGTTTTGTAATTGAATATTAATGTTGTCCAGGGTATTCTGCATACGTTTGTGCAATTTGAAATACATTCAACATCCTGTGATCGAGACATCCTCTCTTGAAATTGGCATTTCCAACAGGCGCTACATAGGACAAGTCCCGGAGAACGTCATATTTCTGTCGGAGTGTTTCCCCGTCCGAATAGCGGCTCAGTTCACACCGTATTTCCAGTAGACGTACATATTATTGCGATTCGTGACAGCTAGTATCCAGACGAATAACATATATATAATCGTCCGGATAGAATGTGTTGAATTGTTAAACAAACTTTCCGGACAAATAATTTACACGTATTCGTCCGAATAAAATCTTTGTAATTTTTTTTTATTTGGGTTGGTTGTTTGTTTGCTTGGGTTGGGCGTTGTACAGCGTGAACTGAGCCGCTATCCCGACGAATAACATACGCTCATTCATCCGATAACCGGACGGCTAGCCGCAGCGTATTTCTGCTAATAATGAAAAAATGACGAGACAAGCTCATAAAAGGGGGTAGAATGATAGATGGAAGTTTTACGGTTATTTGTGAGTGAATCTTTTCAATTTATGAGTGTCCAAATTATGGAATACGCGATGAAACGTGATTGGCCGAATGAGTTGATGCGGAGGACTTGACAACGCTACGAACGATCCGCCTTCCATCGACTACTTCAAAAAAAAACTTCAGTCTTTACAAATCGTCCTTTATAGAGCAGACGATTTACGATTTCATTGAATGTTTGATTTTTACACTGTACGAGTTACACGAGAACTACACTGTCAACAACGGTTATAAGTATGGTTAGGGTAAGGGATCGATTGTCCTCGCTAACGACGTTGCCACATGTACGGACCGTATGTTCAAATGTTAGTATGCGAGCATGCGTATACCCAAAGTTTCGAAGAGTTGACATATGCTCCGGGCAAGCCTTGCTAAAAGTTTGCTACCACAGACAAGAAGACCGCTCTGAAACTTATTACTCGATCGAACGAGCCCGCCGAAGTTCGATCGCAACGAGCCCGCGGGCGAAGTTCGATCGCAATTATATGAGTCGCCTCGTTTGAAGAGATTACAGTCGTAGTTACTCTCCGAGTCCGCTAGTTGCCACAACGTTCAGAGTCTTTAAATGACATTCTTTTTGTTTTGGGGGGGGGGGCACGCTCGTCTCACAGCGCGTCCCATTTGTTTATATTTTTGAGAGTACTGCAGAATTGTTGTTTGAGTAAGGGTTGGGTTATTATAATTTCTCGGGTGGGCTGTAATCTCTTCGAACGAGACGACACATATAATTGCACGACACATATAATTGCTCGCCTTCGGCGAGCTCGTTCGATCGGTTACTTATATTTCGCACCTCGTTCTCGAAATTACAGTCGTAGTTGTTTAGAGATAACAACAATCTGTTTTATCGCAACTTCATTACATATGTTTATATCTTTATTGATTATAATATGCTGATTTGTGAAATCTTTCTTACAATCTACAGAAAAATCATGACATCTTTTGAAGAAAAGAAAAACTTATATGTATATATATCCGCGACCTGGAGATGAAAAGGTTGTTCGCAAAGTCTGGTTCTGTGTTCTCTATTGGTTGTTGGTACCTTTCTGCGAACATCTGTGATCTCTCAGACCACCCTGCCGTCTTTCTAATTGTATCGAGGCAGACCCCTTTCGCAAAGGCCGCTGAAGTAGCCACGTGTCGTGTGGAATGAGGCGAAAATACCGAAATGTCTATGCCGCTGCTCTTCATATCACTCTTGATCCATCTACTGACAGTCTGGTCCCCAACGTTTTTTTGTGGTCTTTTAAGAGCTAGGAAAAAGCTATTCTCCTCCCCTCGATAGGCTGCTGTCTTTTCTAAATATTTTTCCACGTACGTGGCTACACATAACTCTTTTCTTTGGTTGAATTTCGGAATCTTTAGTACGAGTTGTCTTCTCCCTGGACCAGATGTCTTTAATAGTTTTGTAATTAGTATTTCTGACCCATTCTGTGATTTTTTAATATTTCTTATATCTATGTTTGCGAGTGTCTGAGCCCTACTGGCTGTACTTAATGCTAATAACATCACAGTTTTCTTAGACAAATCTTCTATAGACAAGTTCTCTGCAGGGTGCGATAATGACAAATAGTCTAATACCGATGTCACATTCCAAATTGAAAAGTATCTGGGTAAGCAGGGTTTCAGTTTGAATACATCTCTTAAAAATCTTCTAATTCTTGGATCTTCGCCGATTTTCTTATCCGAAATCAGAGAGATGACAGATCGTAAACAGTTTATGGTACTATATGAGGCTTCTTTTTTTAATTGAAATGTTAGAAAGCTCAATAATGTATCTACTCGCGGTTTTAAAAAGTCAATTCCTTTATTTCTGCAAAAATGCTTACCTGTAGATGGCGTTATGGTCGATAACATGATCTCCATTGCTTCCGAGAGAACTTGTTTCTCTAAGAAAACCGCGCGGAGACCCTGGCTGCCAGCAAAATGAAGTACTGCGCTCTCGGATGCTTTGTTTGTCTATATGGGGATAATAAAAAATTATCATCAGGTCCAAATTTCAAAGGTTTTCCCACAGTAATACTCATGAATATCGGGTACCAGGGCTGGTTTCACCAATCAGGTACTACCAGAATTCCCTCTGCCTTGACTCTTTTCATTTTTATGAGTTCCCGTCAAACTAAGAACAAAGGGGAAAAGGCATAAAATTCAAGGTCAGACCAGCTTATTGTAAAGGCATCGATTATCATGGCACCCAACTCTGGAAACCAAGAGCAAAATTTTTTACATTTAGTATTTAGTATTTGACGCGGAAAGGTCTATTTCCGTTGTTCCCAGAGAATGCTTAATTACCTCAAACGCTTGTCTGGCTAATTTCCATTCTGTGTCAACGTTCTTGACTCTTGATAGTTGATCTGCTTCTACATTCTCTGTCGACGGTATGTAAGACGCAAAAAGAAAGATCCTTCTTTCCTCCGCCCATTGCCAGATCTCTTTTGCGAGTGAATTGTATTTGGGGAACCTCGTACCTCCCATTTTATTAATATAGGCAATTGCTGTTGTATTGTCTATACGCAACAATATTTGACAATCTTTATATTCCTTCAAAAACCGAATGTCTTTTCGCTTCCTCTAACTGCTCCCCAACCTGAATCTGAAGCATCTATGAATATGGTTACCTCAAAGTTTCTTGGTTAATTTGGTTAAAACCCTCTTTAATGTGACTTTCCCACCAGCATAAATCGGGTATAACACACTGTGGGATTTCCATTCTTGTATTATAGTCTGCGTTTCTTGATAAAAGGCTTTTGATCTTTTCTCTTTCCATGATTTTTGTATACAACTAACCGTATTCTATGGCCAAACAGGCCGCCACTAGATTCCCTATAAGCTCGGCAAATTCTCTAATTTTGCATTCTTTTTTATTCCTGTATTTTTTAACCAGATTATACAGTTTATTTTTTCTTTCCTCTCCTACAGTTTATTTTTTTCTTTCCTCTGGTGACCCTAATCCAAATATTTCTGAATCTAAAATAAATCCTAAGAAACGGCACCTCCTCCTTGGTACTAGTTCGCTTTTTCTTTCATTGACTAAAAAGCCCAAGGATTCTAATAATTTTCGTGATTCGTACACATTTCTTTTACATTTTCCCACACTATCCTCTACGCATAATAAATCATATAGGTAAATTACCGATGCCCCTGGATCTCGAGTACCAGACCACTGGTTTTAAAATGTTTATGAAAGTACGTGGTGCTGTTGCCAAGCCGAAAGGTAAACATGTGAACTAATATTGTTGACCCATGAATGAAAATCTTAAACATCTTCTGCTCCCTTTATTAACTGGGATCAAATAATATGCGTCTTGTAAGTCGAGCTTTGCCATACAACTTGCTGGAAATATTAATCTTGCTGCCGTTCGAATATCTTCCATATCGAAATGTTTTGCCTCCATAAATTTATTCAGTTTCTTTAAATTGAATGTGAATCTGTAGGTACCATCTGCTTTCGGTACCAAAAAATACGATGAAATAAACTGGTGCTCGCCCTCATTGCATTTCTCGATTGCCCCTTTCTCCAATAAATTTTTTATCGCTTGCCGATAGTTCTCGGATTGACTATTTGGTATAACCACTCGAGGCTTTACCTTTTGATAGACTTTAGATTTGAACAATATTCTGTACCCGTCAACACAACCTAAAATAAACTTATCGTCTGTTATCGCTTTCCAGTTTTCTCTGAATATTTTTAATCTTCCTGCTAATCTCTCTACTTTTCTTAATCTATTTTTCTCTTCTCGGTTTGGGTCTCGAGTTCTGTCCCCGTGGATTGAAGGGTTGTTGTCTGCCTCTGAATAACAATCTTGGTCGGCCCTAATTGTTTGACTGAAAATTGCCCGCATGGCTCTGGAAAGGTCTTCTTCCCTGCGGGTCCCTGAAGTTTAAATTTCCTGATTGTCCTTGACTGCGAATTCCGCCTCTCTGAGCATATGTATTCTTTGGTGCAATCTTTTATAAGGCTTTGGATTCCTTGATTTTTTCGCTTAAGCCCTTGCCAAACAGAAAAGTGTCCGACCTGGTCTTGCCCAATAGCTCCTTCATCTGTTTATTCACCCCTGGCAGAATAAAAGCTTTTCTGGATTAATTTTGTTTGAAATGAATTTCTGTAACCCATTTGGCTGCGTCATTCAAGTTTCCCAAAAATGTTAAGTTATCAATACTCTCGTCCTCGTCTAAAAGAGACGATATTGCCATTCCTAGTGACATGAACGCTGACCCCGATAGTCGCTGTGTCTCTGTCAAAAAACTGTCTCTCTTTTGCCCGGATTTATTCAATACTGCCAAAATTTCCTAATTGAGCTCTGCCCTGGCAGATTTGTCGACCAAGATTTTTCGGTCGGAATTTTTTCGGTCGGAACTGGAGTCTTTAATACCGTAAAATTTCGGTAATTTCCTGGTCGGAACGACCAACTTTTTGTGGTCGTGTCGACTACAATTGGGCCTCACTTTGGGCCCATAGGTTGGTCGTTCCGACTAAAAAATTTTAGTCGAAATATATTTTGGGCCCCGTCTACCTGGTCGTTTCGACTCGATTTCTCGGGTCGAATCTTTTTGTCGATAGCCCCACTGGCTGGTCGTTTCGACCAGTTTTCTCGGGTCGATTTTATTTCGGCAGCACGGCTGGCTGGTCGTTTCGACCAGTTTTCTCGGGTCGATTTTGTTTTTCGGCAGCCCCGCTGGCTGGTCGTTTCGACCAGTTTTCTCGGGTCGATTTTATTTCGGCAGCACGGCTGGCTGGTCGTTACGACCAGTTTTCTCGGGTCGATTTTGTTTTTCGGCAGCCCCGCTGGCTGGTCGTCTCGACCAGTTTTCTCGGGTCGATTTTGTTTTTCGGCAGCCCCGCTGGCTGGTCGTCTCGACCAATTTTCTCGGGTCGATTTCATTTCGGCAGCACGGCTGGCTGGTCGTTTCGACCAGTTTTCTCGGGTCGATTTTGTTTTTCGGCAGCCCCGCTGGCTGGTCGTCTCGACCAGATTTCGCGGGTCGAACCTTTTTGTCGACAGCCCCGCTGGCTGGTCGTTTCGACCAGACTTCTCGTATCCCCCACATTTCTAATGATAAAACGGAATGAAATTTTTAATAGGATGAACTCGCGGGGCAGGATTTTTTGGTCGCTGGGACGGTCATCCCAAGAGCAATAACGTTATTTATTCACATATTTCGCTCGGTGGGGTTCTAGGGGCGGTATAATACATGTACCGATACATTTTTACAAATTTGTTTACAATTTGTTATATTTACTATTTTATAACCCATGTCGGGAAGCAGATAGAAAAATTGCCTGATCATATATTATTTCAGATAAACGCGCAACCCTTGAAAACTAGGTTCTTCTTCCAACCGCTGCGCGTTCTTTAGTTTCTCTAAGTAGACAACGTTTCCGGCAATACGTCGTATACGTATAATAGTCACAGCGAGTATGATGTCGAATGTATTAAACGGCATTCCTCTACTTCTAATCATTTTCGTATGAAATAGTATTTTTGATACAAATATGACACGATTTTACACACACACAAAACACAAACGAGAGACAATACACGCGCGCATAGATGAAAAGTATACAAGACAAAAACACAAAAGACAAGTGTAATCGTTTTGCACAAGTGCAATAATGTCATTCCGTCATTGTTTTCATTAATTATTCTTCGTATATCTATACATCGCCGCTGTTTAAGACTCGGCTGATGAATTACACATTTATTAGTAGTGATGATGTAATAAAAGTACCGATAATTAAAACGATATTGAAAAATGTGCGCTAACATTTTCAATATAATAATAATAGATGGGAATTGTACTTAATAATGTAGGGAGAACAAATATATGTATACGTATTGTTTTTTAACACACACGCAAACACACGCACACTAAAACCCCGAACGAAGGCGAACTGATAAAAGTAGTAGTAAATTTCTTACAAGGATGGACGGTACAAAGTATCTGTGGGATTGTATATACCATCTCGACAGCTCTAGTCAGTTTCCCAAGTATTTGCCATTCTCACTCCGTACATTACTGCATTCAATTTCAGCAGTATTACAGGTAGCCGTACGTCTTGTACTCTGATGAAACCTCTAGTCGATACGCGCAGGGATCGTATATGTCTGCCTACGGATTCATCGCCGGTATTTTCGAACCATTTAACAAACATTCCATCGACTTGATCATTCTCATTTGTGACGAAGCTGACAATGTTTAATATTTCAGCGAATTTCTCGTTATTCGCGTATACGTATTTGTCGCAACTACGCGTATTTTCTTTGTCACCCTCTTTACTAGTGTAAATTGTTCCTTTGATAATAGCTCTTTTGAACACAGTCAGTCTATCGTTGCACGTTTGTCTTTCCTCGCGCAAAACATTATTTTCCCAATTATATGGGTTTCGTATTTCAGCTGTTCCTAAACCTCTAAAATCGTAGAAATGTTCATAGTCGACGTCGTTGCGAAGGGGTCGTTTCTTACCGGTATTTAAAATATTTTTCACCATTTGTTTTATTAATATGTGAAGAGTCGGATCGCTTGGTACGCTTTTGATGAAATCGTTTAACAAATATCTATTCATGATTTGTAGCTGTCTACCGGTACTGCTATTCAACGAATTTAATATTTGGCTATTGAAACTTTCAAATATGTAAGCATTGTGCGCCCACAGCGGGCCCCAACATTCGACGGTATCAGGCAAGTGTCTTAGAAGGTGCATGTTGATAGTCATGTGTTCAATTTCAAATATTTCTTGATACTGTGTCGCGAAATCATTAATTAATGCACGAGCACTTTCCAATTGTTGAGCGGTAATAGTGTCGCCGTTCAATATGTGTATTGCTTCTGATAGCATGCAAAATAAACGCAAATATTGTTCCGGGATCAAACCGTTCAAACATGGTATGCAATAATATAATAACCAATTACGCCATTCCGAGGCTTTCCATAATTTACAAAATGTAATGGGTCTCGGTTTTCTAGCAATTGCACTCGGTGTTCGTATTTTTCTTAATCGTTCCTCTATTATTCTACGAGTTTTTGCATTAACACGGAACCAGGTTACGGTTACTTGGCCGAAAACAATCATTTCCGTTAATTTTTTGACAACGCCAATGTCGACACAATGCATCGAGTCAACCACAACTCCCCGTCGAAGATCAAATTCGGGCAGATATTTCAGCATTGAATTTCCAATTACTCCCCTTTGTCTTGCCCCTGTTCTTGTGGCTTCCGTCATATCTTGGCGAATTTCAGCATCCGTCCGGTTCACTATATTCTCGATGGGATATTTCCTAGAGCCATTTTCCATTCTTATTCCTGGCGCGTAACAAAAATTGCATCCGTATTCACCATTGTAACTCGTCATGTTAAGTACTTTAGCTCTAGCGGGCGTATCAGCTGAACAAATAGTTGTAAGAAATTTGCTCGTAACCCTTTCTATTCCGTCAGGCGACCATTTAATACCGGTGAAGTACAATTCACGCAGTTCTGTGACGATCGGTGGCATGTATACATTAAAATCTGGATGTTCCTTATCCACCCAAATTCCCGCTAAGATTATGAAACGTTTTCGCGCATGGGGAGGAAGCTCGTTTATCGATAATAATATCGGCCACGCGCTTTCTTTTGACGATGTGGCTACTTGGCACCCATCCGTATTAAGTGTTAGCGAAAAATTCAAATTCGAATTTAAAAATTTTCCATCGTTTCGCAACCTTTTATATCTTTCACCATCGAACAGATATTCTATTCCGTGAGGTTCAATTTTTTGCCGATTATTGCGATAATCAAAAAGTTTCCAAATATTTGGTATTGAAAAAATTCTTGTTAATTGCATCGTTATATTTAGTTTGATGAAATACGATACCATCGACAATGGTTTCTCTGGGCCTGAGTTCCCGCACGGACAGTCTATGTGAGGTATTTTTCCTATCCCAGTTCTAGCTTTACACGTTTTGCAATATAAGTAACGTCTTTGGGAATTATTTTCGTTTCTACCCAACTTTTTCCACAAGCCAGTTTTGGTGGTTGGTAGGGTATTGTGGTTCGCAAATCCTTTAAACAAACTGATCACGGCCAAAATTGCTTCCAAACTGAGATTAAAACGTTGCGCCGTAGCCATTATTCCTATAAGAATTTCATGTTCCCGCACATTCGGTCTCATGGTTATTACCGGTCCTTCCGCTATGGAGAAAGCAGTGATGTTTTCATCATCATCGTTACTGTCATCGCCACTATCGTCGTCACCATCGCTATCGCCATCAACATCACCGTCGCCATCAACATCACCGTCGCCATCATCATCATTATCACGATCACCGTCGTTATCGTCGTCGTCGACGCTTTCGTCGCCGGGATGGACATCTCCGAGATCGGCGATATCGGCATCGTAATCATCATCGTCGTCACCCGGATGGACTTCTCCCAGATCGGCGATATCGGCATCGTAATCATCATCGTCGTTGTTGTCATAGTCACTAATATCGCGATCGTCTAGCTCAGGTTCGAAGCTGTCGTCATTAACATTACGTTCGTCCTTACGATTAGTACGGCTACTCGACTTTGTTGCATCGTTATTGTAACCGCCGTGGTCATTGAATTCTTCGCTCTTTTCCTTGTTATGTTGGGAGGAGGACACTGCAGCATTTGATACCGTTGCGCTCGATCCAGCACTCGATGTACCCTGGCGGGCGTCTGCATTTGGCTGTAAACATTGTAATATTCAATATTGTTGAAGTTATGTTCAGCGCGCTTTCTACACATGTATAATATAATTGTAAGTATGTGCGTGCGCGGCAAATACATGGATCTGGAAGGACTGAAATATTAGAGCGCAAATGCCCTTGTTTTAAGTGTGCGACAGATCGTTTCTGTTAGTTAGTTTTTCTTATTCGGTCGTATATTAGAGTCGATTCTGTTCGTTCATATGGACAAATAAAGCGTTTTTAACGGGAGGGTAGGGGTTTCAGCGTGAAAAAAAACACTTTTCTGCGAATTTTTTTCATCTATATGGATAGAGTAAATTTATTGAAACCTCTTGTACATTGTTAAGTGTCATTTCAAGAACATTCAGTATCTCTTGTGGAATATCCACAAACAAGCCGGTGACAAAGCTTTTCCAAGAACGCCTTTGGAAAAATACGATTTGCGGTGTTCACTGTATATTAGCTAGAAATTATCTGAAATCAAGTACCATTAAAATTTAGTCAAAGTATCATCAAATCCTCCCCCCAACGGTCTTTGATAATTTTTTTTTCATTTATAAATTTTCGGTGGGCATGTAAAGTGAAAAGTGCTATTTTTCACGAAAAATTCCGCTATTTTGGGGGTGGAAAACCCCCTCAATGAAAAAAAAAAAATCTCAAACTAACCGTTGGGGGGGGGGCGTATTTTATGTATAGAAAGTGTGTATCAAGTTTGAAATAAATCGGTCATGTAGTTTTCAAATGGCAGTGAACACGGACTTTGAAAAAGTGGTTTCGAGAAAACGCGTTTGAAGTTTAGAGAAGTCGGAGCTACAGTGTTAGAGGAGCGGGACTAAATAGTCAATATCTTCGAGAGTTTTGCTCTGATTGACTTGAAATTTTGGGATTATATTCTTGAAATGTTTAACTATAAGAAAAGACAACAACAAAAAAACATCGATTTTTCAAAAGTGCAAACCCCTACCCTCCCTTTAATTTACATTAATATATTCATTTTTTTTCATTCTACAATCCTCCTACGAGTAATTCCAACAGATTATGGGTCCAGGCACAACTCGACTGAGCACGTGTACAAAAGATAGAACTAGTCCGAGATAACGGCAAAGCAGGAGCTGTTTTTGTCGAGTCGTAATCGTTGCGGAAAAAAGATACTGGACGATCTTTTGATTTCGTACGTAATGAAATATGATGGCGTGCCATTAGAGCTGAAACAATCCATTGAAATATACCGAATGTTTTTTGCGTAAAGAACGTGCGCAATATTAGCGAAATAAATGCTTCACTTACGAGTTTGAAACTTTGGCACGAACGCCTGGAACAATTAAATAAGATCGCGTTAAACGAGTTGGTAAAGCAAGAATAGCGGCGGTGCGAACGGTGCCGCAAGACTTGACGCCGTCATATGAGGGGAGGGGGCGCCATACGCGCATAGGCGCCATACGCGCAAACATGAAGTCACTTTGCTTCAGCAACAAGATGATTTTACGCTGCTGAGCGACATTTTATGCCTATCGGCAGTAATAATGTTGCTGAGCGACGACGATGGGCAACCGGCGCTGATCGCTACGTACGCGGTCTTTACAGGCGGTGCGCGCGGATGTTGCGGGTGATCAGGCAGAAGTAGCGCCATCCGCGCCGATCGCCCACGTCTGTCTCTTGTCTTGTGAAGTCTTGTCATTCGTTCGCGTCTACACGCGTGTGTATAGTTTGAGGCGCCCAGAGGCAAAGGAAGATGTTATGTGTTGCGTATTTCAATGCACGTATTATTTTTCTATCAATTGCATTCTCACGTAGCAATTCGTTCTATGAGTACACTAAGACTTGCTGTTAGACTCATTTGTCTTTGTAGAGGTAATAATAATACCTATCCTGGTGAAACGTTTTGTAAAATAAAATAGAGTTTTATGAACGTTTGAGTGCCGTGTTAATAAGATCTTTTATAATTTATTAAAGGTTTCTGCGAGCATTTTGCTTTTTACAGCTTCAATGTGTAAATATGAGGTATTGCAGTTCTTTAAGATTGTTGCTTAAAAACATTGGCTTAAATAGATATTAATGAAAATTTTACTAATCGTTATGGTATACTTTCTGAATATACTGGCGAAAGGAGAACGGAGGTTTCCGCACTCGTTTATTAAGTATTACATTTGAAAGTTTACGTCAATATCCACTTGATTGCATTGGTTGTACGGGACGATGTCGTTACCATTTCAGTTTCCCGCGGATACCTTCTGCATTTATGAAGAACGTGACCTAAAAACGAATATTGTGTGAAGGATAGTATACAGAACAATATTACCAAAAATAAGATAGACAGGTTACCGATCTGATTATTGAAAATGTATAAAAAACATGCCACCAGTTTACGAAAAAGTGAGACTTGTATTGAGGAGTATGTATTAAAATGTGGCAACAGCGGAACTATGGAAATAGCCGAACCAATCGAAAACGTAGCGCGTCAATTTCAAATGCGTTAAAGTCTAATGCGACTAACGGGAGCTTATTCGTTTATTTATCGTGATGTCTTCCCTTTTTTCTAGCTTCGGTGCGCACAGTACGATGCTTGTAGGCACGAGCACTGATAAATCGTCTTGTCCATCGGAAACTTTGCGGCGCACTAATATTTTTTTCTGAATCATTCGTTGCCTCCTTTTGCTTTGGCATTACGTCTGAAAACGCCGACCGGCACGAAATGCGCGCAACACAGCTGCGACCTGTGTCAGTGACTGGAGTCAACCTAACATCTTCGAATTACGACGGAACCGTGTGCCATTACTAAAGCTAATGTCAATCTTAATAGAATTTTTAAACATCAACATTTAATTTTTTAATAATCCTAACACCTGCAAATTACCATACATGCAAATGATAATTACGATTATCTACCGTACATTTGAAAATTTTAGCGATATACAGTCGTACACGTCATTATTAGTTTTTTTTAAATTAGTTTTTTCCTTAGGTACACGCTTTTCGCGTTTGTTACCTATTCTTTCCCTTCATTGTGCCCGTTTCTTTTCCTCTACTGTTTACTCCTTTTTTTCTCCATCTTTCTCCTTGTCCCCCCCCCCCCCCTCTTGCGGCCGCAGCCGACTTCCCCCTCTGTATTATATTCATCATGACATTTCTGTCATGGGTATAGGGAAACTACGGAAAACCTATACCAATACAGCCGGTCATCGAGTTCGCCCCCCAGTCGTGGAACTAGTCTTATTTCGCCGCGAAATGCCGAAGAAAAACATTTCACGACGAAATGTACGCGACTGGGATTCGAACCCGGGACCTCCCGGTCCGCTGGTTTAGTGGCGAGCACGCTAACCACTAGACCATCGCACCGGTCTTACACGTCATTAATATTTCGCTACTATAAGTTGGCACTGCTGACGTCACACAATGTATTAGCATAGGAACTTCGTTTCTCCCCCACTCTTCGAAAATGATTTAGCAAAAACCTTAAAATGTGTGTGTATCCTCTCTAACAGTTCAATCGTATTTAGGAAAATTCTTTAAAAATATAGGAAATAGTCGTTGATCTTAACATTAGATTAAAATCATTTCGCTTCCCGTATGTATGGACAGCACGCCGCATTTGCTAAGTACACTTGTAACTGTCGCTAAAGAAGACCGCAGTTTCAGTAAATTAAAACTTATTAAAACGTATGTTAAAGACGGTAGTTGATAATTATTAGGAGGTGGGAGCGTTAGCCACAATCCAAGGTTAAATTGAATAAAAAAATACATGTTATTGTTTAGACTATACTGAATCTTTACCAATTTTTTTGAACTTTTTCCACCACCGAACACCAGAAATAATAATAGTTTAATGTATGTCATTTAACGTGCGGTTAGATGGGCAAGACTTTCACACTATAGGTTATGTAATTTTTTTTTTATTTAGCACCAAGATAAACCATTTCTAACAGATTAACGCAAACTGAGCCTTTGTAAACATTTAGAAAAAAGAATCCTCATCTTGCCCATCGTAAACCATTGGCCAATAAGCTCGTGACGTAGACATAAACAGGCATAATTGTAAATTACTCAAAATTTCATTGTGAATTGTATAAAACATTCGTTGTCGTAGTTTTTTCATAATAATCCTCGATAATGTTGTACTTTTTCAAGTTGGTAGTAACACAAAAGTTTTTCTACTTTACGTAATAAAAATATTAAAAGGCATAATTTTGCCCTTTAATAATATATTAAAAAAAAATAGCATATACAGAATGAATCTGTACCTCGTATGCATTTTCTGAGGTTCATGTAAAAAAAAATTAATAAACCGTCATTTGACTCAACTGAAGCGCTCCAACCTCCTTAAATGTAAATAAAAAACGGCGGCGTTGCCCTCATAGATGGCGTATCAGGCGACTGCCACGTGGGTGGCAGTCGCCTGACACCTGACCCAGTAAAAGGGTGGCGCGCGTGTGCATGGAAGCGAACGAGCGCGAGCATTGAGAAAATGTAGTCCTTCCTGCACGAGCGATCGAAACGAGAGGTCGTGTGTACGTGAGCGAGCGAGAAAGCGAGAAGAAAGGCTAGGGGTGCGACGGCGGTGAGGGCCGGGCTTGCATACGAACAAAGGGTGAAAAGCGTTGATACTTCGTTCCGAGCGAACTCGTAGTACAAAACGGAACTGTGTATTTCGGGTATCTAAATTATGAGTTAAATATTATTATTAATTCGTCGTTGAGCCTTCGTACCGTTTAAATAGACTTTTATATTTCTCCACCATTTACGCGTGTTTTCACCATCCTTTTAATACGTATTTACGTTCAACTATGTCTCAGGAAAGGTTCAGGATTTTTATTTGCGTTTCTTGTAAATGAATTCATGATGTGATTTCAACGTACGCATGATTTAAACACTGTACCGTATTAGTTTGAATAAACGTTTACAAATAAATAGTGTTTTCCCCCTGTTATTGTATCTCTTCCGTTCTACCACTTTACAAATCTCTCGGAGGTCTGAGATCTCTATTTCTCTCTCTAATATTAGAAATTTATGTGTAAAAAAAAAATATAAAAAAAAAGGTTTTATTTGTTGTACTGAGTAGTAAATAATTTTTTGACCAAGCCGCCTTTATGTGACTATAAATAAAAGCTCGGGGCGTTCGACTTTTTAAATGTTTAATAAATTTGATCAATTCAGTTTCGTTAACCGTATTTAATTTGACACAACAGTGATTATGGAAATCCTAACCAGTTTATATTCAGTTTCGGGATTTTTATTTAAGGAATCTAAGGTTGCTTTACAGTAAATTAAATACTGTTGATATGTTAACGGATTTATGTACATTGAAGATTATGTCTAAATTTTGAGCTCCCCAAGCTTTTATTTATAGTCACATATAGGTGAATTAGTAAAAAAAAATATTTTCTACTTTTTAGTACAGCAAATAGAAGCTTGTTTTTTTCAAATATTTTTTTTACATATAAATTATTTTCTACTTTTTAGTCTTTATTCGATTGTACTAGAGCTCTGGAATGTTTGCAAATAGGGATAAATCCTATATTATGAAGGTCCATACGAGATATTCTTTTATGGATATTTTTTTTAGTTGACTTCTGTTCGAGTTTCTTGTAAATTAATTCATGATGTGAATTTAACGTACGCATGATTAAAACACTGTACCATAATATTTTAAATAAACCTTTACAAATAAATCTTTTTTTTCCTGTTATTGTATCTCATCCGTTTTACCAGTTTACAAATCTCTCGGAGGTCTGAGATCTCTATCTCTCTCTAATATTAGAAATTTATGTGTGAGGAAAATACTACAAAAAAAGGTTTTATTTTTATTTGATTAAGATTTTTATTTAAGAAATCTAGGGTTGTTTGACGGTAAATTAAATACCCTTGATATGTTAACAGATTTATGTAAATTGAAGAGTATGTCTAAATTTTGAGCACCCCAACCTTTTATTTGTAGTGACGTCTAGGTGACTTGGTAAAAAAAAATATTTCCTCCTTTTTAGTACAGCAAATAGAATCTTTTTTTAAATATATTTTTTACTTATTAATTGTCTACTTTTTAGTCTTTAATCGGTTGTACTAGAGCTCTAAAATGTTTGCAAGTGGGGATTAATCCTATATAGTGAAATTAGTGTTATTAAAGGTATTATTAATGCCGTTATATAGGTCCATTCGAGATATTTTATTATGGATATTTTTTAAAAGTTGAATCATGCATCGTCACCTCATAGATGCATGTTTGCAAAATTTCAGAGCTCTAAGTAGTCGGGAAGTGGGTGAAATATCGATTTTCCGTTTTGCATCTCATTCGTAGTCAAGTTAAGGGGTTAGGCCACAGTAACGCCTATAAAATCATGTGCGAATTGAACAATTTTTCTCGTATGAAAAAGTGCTTCACTCATAAAGTTAATTACACATCTATTTAGTATGAATATCAAGCTGTTAGAAAATATATATATATATATTTTTTTTATGTACAAAATGGCCGACTACTCGAAACTTCCCGAAACATCTTTTTCCAATTGGCGTGACAAATAACTTCAACAATTTTCACTCGATTTACTTCGAATTTAAAAGTCATGTTCGTAATTGCATTTCGCAGAGAAGTACGTACCGAATTTCTGATTAATCGAAAACTTTTCATTTTATGAGCAGTTATAACGAAATTTTTCACTGTAAATTCATTTCTTAAGATCAAATACCTACAACTTTCGAATAAAACACTATTTTTTGAATTTCGTACGTACTTTTCTAGGTATTCTAATGTAGATTGACGACAATTTTTAATTACGTTCTGGGTAAAAAATTGTGGATGCTAAATGTCGGCCATGGTATTCGGCCATTTTGTACATCGAAAAAAAATATCTTTTCTAACAGCTTGATATTCATATTTGATAGATGTGTAATTCATTTTATGAGTAAATCACTTTTTCATACGAAAATTTTTTTTAAATTCGCACATGATTTTATACCCGTTACTGTGGCCTATCGCCTTGAATAAAAGCTCGTAAAAATATTTTTTGTCTATTCGTGCATCACGTCTAAATTACTGAAACGTTTTTTACGGATAAGCTACTGCATATTAGAAGGGGCACCAAAGTGAGATGTCTCACCACCTTAAAAAAGTCCTACGACCGCCACTGAGCAAGAACTCGTTAAAGGAGTAAAAGCTTCGAGCAGTGTTGACTCATCATCACAGTGTTCAGTAACGCAGTGTTGAATCATCACACAAAACTCGTCTCAACGAAAGATTTTTTGTCTTACCCACTCTTCGAATCTTAGCGTGGGCATTTCAGCCTCAGCCGGTAAACGTCCAAACACCTCAAGGAAATCTCGTACAAATTTCTTTCTCTTCCTGGTAATAGTGCGTTTGCATTTATAGATTTTGAAAAACCTTTCCTTATCCATGGTTCTGCTTGGTCCCCTTACGAAAAAGTATCCTGGCGAATGAAACACATTACAGTATTAGGTGTGTATATACAAATAAGTATGAAAGTATTATTAATTCAAATATTGAGCACATATTTCCAAACGTGTCACATTCATTTCAATCCATGCAGCCTTGAAAGTCACTTTTCACACCACATTGTTTACATTATTTATCATAATTTATCTTTTTAGCACAGCTTCTACAAAATTATTCAAAATATCCAATTTTTTTTACCTTCTTACAAATGTATTTCAGAAATGTTGAATCATTTAGTTCGATGGTCGTATGCTGAATCAGTTACCAGCTAGTTGTTGTGTGATCTCCGTTATTTCTTATCCATTTCCCAATTTGATATGGGTAACTATTCCTGCTGCAACAGATGGTGCATGCACAGTCATTTTGTGAGTTTCGACCTGACACGAGTTGAGTCACCGACGTCCTCTACTTTATACTTTCCTCTACTCTCTCCCACTTCGAACCAAAGGCGTGCTACTATTATCTCCGCAATTAGGAAGAAAATACAATACGTTTACTTCTCTTCCCATAGGAAAAGAGAGAGAGAGAGAGAGAGAGAGAGAGAGAGAGAGACATCGTTTCCACCGAACGGGGTTGAGTCGCGGTTCAAGGTGAGCGCAAGAGAGATCCGCTCGTCTTTCTCGCACTCGCGTCGAACCCCAACGTAACCCTATAGGTGGAAACGTAGTCAGCGAGAGTTAAAGCTTATATACAAGTAAAATATATAGTTTTTACAAAAATGTATATAGAATATGTACCTGTTGGTGGTGGCGGAAAAATTCGAGAAAACAAAACGGTGTCCTCGAACGAGTGTGTGCGCACAAAGATATTCTTTTCGATGTCCTTGCCTCGTCCAAAATATAAGTCACGTGCATATATCGAACAATGCGTACGCGCGCGCGGCGATTAATAGAATTGCTCAGAAAAATCGATGATTTTCTCAACTTTTTCACAATTCGATTGTTACGAATAATGCAGATAAATATTAATACGAAAAAAACAATTAATGGACCGGCCGCAAAACGTTCGAAGGACATGCGAATATAATTCAATCTCGTAGCAGAATAATAATGTCCACTTTTGCCACTCTAAGGGCTTCCGCACACTGCGCGCGATTTGCGATGAGCGATGAGCGATATCCAATGGGAGCTTCACTTTCCCAGCGGGTTTCTGGAATACCTGACCTCCCATTGGATATCGTTCATCGCTCATCTCAAATCGCGCGCAGTGTGCAGAGGCCATTAGAGTGCCTGCACACTGCACGCGACTTGCGATGAGCGCTGAGCGATATCCAATAGGAGCTCAGGTATTCCGGAATGCCTCGGAGAGTGAAGCTCCCATTGGATATCACTCATCGCTCGTCGCAAATCGCGTGCAGTGTGTAGGCACTCTTACGGAATCTCGCTACTGGCCTTGAAACGACGGTAGTGTAGGTAGGCCGGCGTAGTGTGCAAGGTTCTGCTTTCACGGGCTGTCAAAAAAATCAAAACAAAGAACGAGGCATCCTTTTTCCTGACAAGAGCTGTTTGTAAGACTGTAAGTACGAATCAATATGCAATAATATAATAAAGGTGGCTTCGGTTCGAAATTAATCGCGATTGAATGCTCGAGCCGCAGTGTTTTTATTGTTATATAGCGGGCTGCGATATATATAAAAGGTATTGCACATGTAAAAATTCGGTTAGTAGGACCGCTACACATATTAATAATTGTGCGAGGAACGTTACAAATTACTTTGAAATTTAGCTATTTGTGAAAAAAAGGTTTAATCGCCGCCGAGTTGATTATGTATAAAAAGTGCGCGACGCGAGACATACAGTTGTATAATCTCGAAAATAGAAAAGAATTTTTTAAAACCACGGAATCGTTGTTATTAATACGGCGCATGCACGCGTATACAAAATAATTATTAATATATAATTGATTCATATATAATACTTAATTAATATATAATCAATTCGTTATTTCATATTTTATATTTGATTAATATATCATTCATATTTTTTTTAGACATTTGTCTCCCAGAGCGTTTCAAGGTTACAGTAGCAAAGCTGTGGCATCGTGAAAAAAATGTTTTATCGTATTACGTGGAAGACGACGGATGGACACAATAAAATGAAAACAGTCCGGGCCGATGATTTGTTTGTACGTGATTCTAAAGCAGAAAGGGGTTTGACGAAATGTACAGACGTTTTTTTAACTAATTATTTGACGAATCCGACCGAACTTGTATCCATACGAATGCAAGACGTTGAGGATAAAGATGGTGATCATTTCCGACAAATTCGCATTGTCGGCTGCGGAGGTAAATAAACTATATTTTGAATGAAGATATATTTATTTACGCTATAAACATGATCGCATATTAATGTATAACAATATTTTAGGTAATTTGGAATGAAATTATTGATGAAAATTCATTTGACATACAATAACCGTTGTAAATGTAAAAAAACAGAAACAGAAGAGGACGTGGAAATGATTGACAACACCCTGGGACGCGGGAAGAGATTAATGTTTAAGAAAATTCACACGGACTCTCCTGAAATACTCGAAGCAAGCCAGCAACACGAAAAGGACAAGAAAAGGTTCAAAACAGCTGATAGCGGCGGCGATAAATTATTGGGAAAGAAGCTCTTGAGAGAAAAGGTAAGCGTCAAATACTATTTTGGTTTTCTCAATTAATACATTCCTATTTAATCATTTATGAATAAAGATGCGAGAAAGCGGTATACAAATAATGAGAATTTATTGTGAATGTTGTGTAAAGCAATATTCTCATATCGATAATTAAGGAAGCCTTGATGTATTCTAAGCCGTAACAATGGAAATATGGCATAGTTAATTTTTCTTTGCAATAGAGCGGTACGTGAAATTGTAAGTGTGATGAAACGTTGTCACTCGCAAAACGTCTAAGCGCGTTAAGGCGATGTGCCACTCGTCTCCGAGAGCATGGTTCTCGCAATTCTCCAAAATTCCGAAGAAAAAAAATGTACAGTTTGTGGTTACCATGCAAAAAATTGTGAATTTTTTACGATTGCATCGCATTTTCGTTAATTTGGCGAGAACCATGCTGTCGACAGTGAAAAAGCACACATTTTAAACTGTGTTTCGCTTGTTTTCATTAATAAATGGCGGACAACAGTCATTTTGAATTTTTTTACATAAATGTAGAAAAAATGTACGAACAAAGCGCAAAATATCGTTTACCGGACCGAAAAGTGAGTTCATCTGTTTTCTCACTGGCGGCGCGCAGCTCACATCGTATTGCTTTTACGACTGCGCTCGCATCCTCCCAGAAAAATTTGTTTTTTGACAGGTCGGAAGCAGGAGCTATAACCAAGCGGGAGCTATAAAATAATATATTTCGAACATCCGTTCGAAATATATTTCGTGCAATTTGTGATAAAGTGAAGTTTTTTTCTTTCGTCGCGGTTTCGTGATTTGTGCTGAGAAGAACAAAACGACCCCGGCGGTCGAGGGCGAAGACTCAACTCGCCGGCACACCACCGACGAAAAATCCCGACAAAAAAAGAATCAACGAGAAAACTGCCGCGGCCAATGTTACGGAGAAGAACATCGAGGAAAATGATCACAGCGAGGAGTCGAAGGAAAATGGTGAGGAGAAAACACAGGAAATCAAGGTACATGCGTGCCATCGTACTCAACGGCTCCGGAGGTATCAGGTGTAAAGGCGCTGAGAAAAGCTGAGCCTCAACTGGTCGCGGGTGGAGTGCTCATCTGGGTAAGGTGCTCAACCCAAACAAAGCATGTGGCCTCAACTTTCAAGATCATATGGCACAACATGAAGTTATAGATTCTCCACCGAAACCTCCGTTCATCATGGGCTCCGAGTGCACTGGTGATGCCAAGGCTGTTGGTGACGGAGTCGTGAAGTTCAATGTGAGCGATCGAGACGTCGCTCTGCCTGATCACAAAGCCTGATCGCAGCTCATTGTGGTTCAGGCTATCCGGGTGTTGAAGTTTGTATCGTTGGCATGCAACAAAATTGTTTTTAATTTGCTATTTCATCTCAATCAAAAACAATATTTTGGAAATTCCTTGTTATCGCTAAATAATAATCGTAAACCTTGGTTTTTACTCTATCAGCTGGGAGGAGCTACTTGGATATGGCACCTATCACCATGAAAATATGTTCGTGCAACATGGCAACTATGACTCGTGCAACGTGGTGACCAGCGAAGCAAAGAGTTTCTTCTCCATTGCCTGATACTGATGGACGGTGGACAAAATATGGCTGAGCAAGTTTTTTGAGCAGAATAAGAGACTATCCAAGCTGAATCTCCGACATTTGATGCACCAGCACGGTACGCACATCTTAATGCAGTGACAGGTGGGCAAGGTGTATATGAATCAGGCACAGGTATTTGTTTGAATTTATTTGAAAGGATGGTAAAATTTCGCCACCCTTCTACGGGGCGAGTCTTTAGCAACTCAGTTTCATAGAAAATTTAACAATAAAGAGACTAAGGCCTGACAGAGAAAAAGATATCAAGTTGAGCTCATTTGATTAAATTTTCCTTGACACACTTATATTTAGCCATGACTTGGACACACTAGGTCAATTTAACACTGATGGTACTTCATCCACCTGCCCTTAACAATTCTTTGATCGGGTTTTCATTGAGAAATATCCGGGATACATTTTAATCATATCTGAAGTTTGGATCGTACAAACGCACGAAAACTCTTTTCAATTTTTTTATTCCCTTATTTTTAGCATTATCCAGAACTTTTTTTTACAGATTTAAGCTGAAAATCACAAATAGGGAGTTGGAAAAACGTTTGAGTGATTTCGGAGGACTAAACGTGCAGAAAGAAATTGAGCTACGGAACTTCAGTTGCCTTCCAACGATGCAAACTTCAATATCATCATTTCTTAAAATGCCTGCATAATTAAAAGGTGGAAGATCTAAAATTGAATAGTTGTAAAAAATTAGTGATAACTTTTTAATTTGGAAAAGTGAGCGTTTTATTTCAAATTCGTCCGGGTCGAAATGACCTAGTGTGTCAAGAAAGCGTTGAGGGGTAACACAACTGTAGGATTTTCAAAAAATTGTTTTTTTTTTTAATTTCCTGTGAGAGATGTTTTGAATAATCGAGAATAAGGAGAACATTTATTTGAAAATAATTTTTTTTACCAAGTCACCTATATGTGACTATAAATAAAAGCTTGGGGCGCTCAACTTGTAAAATGTTTAATAAATTCGATCAATGCGGTTTCATTAACCGTATTTTATTTGGCACAATAGTAATTAGAGGAATTATTATCACACGTTTATACTCAATTTCAGGATTTTTATTTAAGAAATCGAAGGTTGTTTTACAGTAAATTAAATACAATTGATATGTTAACGGATTTATGTAAATGAAAGATTATGTCTAAATTTAGAGCGCTTCCAGCTTTTATTTACAGTCACATATACGTGGCTTAGAACAAAAAAATTATTTTCTACTTTTTAGTACATTACATAAAAGCTTGTTTAAAAATTTTCTTTTACATATAAATTATTTTCTATTTTTTAGTGTTCAATTGATTTTACTAATGGTACTGAAGTTTGCAGCGTTGGAATGCAACGAAAATATATTACATTCGTATCCCCGTATTTTTTTAAGCACATCAGGGCTACCAAAGTCGCCGAAACATTTTTTAGAATCCTTAAAACTTATAACCAAAAGTTGCCAAAAAAAAGATTTTAGAAAATATTAAAAATGAAGAAACAATAAAAATCGAGAAAAATTTTCGTTGCATTCCAACGATGCGAACTTTAACACCATTTTCGCTAGAGCTCTGAAATTTTTGTGAGGAGGCATTATTTTTCTTAAGTTTTTTTACATTTTTTTAAAAGTGATATTATTTGAAGAAAATAAATTATTCATATTGTGAAGTTTGTGTTATTCAAGGTTGTAATAACACCGTTATATAGGTCCATTAGAGATATTTTATTATGAATATTTGTTTAATTTTTTAAATTCAAATTATGCATTGTCACCTCTGAGATCCATGTTTGCAAAACTTTATAGCTCTAAATAGTCGGGAAACGGGTGAAATATCGATTTTCGGTTTTGCACCTCACAGAAAGTCGTTATTTTATATATATACATATATATATATATATATTTTTTTTTAAGTTGAATCATGCATTGTCACCTCTTACATGCATGTTTACAAAATTTCAGAGCTTTAGAGCTTTAGAGCTTTAGAACTTCCCGACTACTTAGGTAGTCGGCAAGTTTAGGACAAAGGCACGTAGGCCCGTGTGGGTCTGCGGTGGCAGTGACTGGCCCGTGTGCGAGTCGTCGACCGTTTTTCTCGTAACACAATTTTCCAATACGGCCCGCAGCATAACTCCAACAATTTGCATTTTTTCACTCCAAATTTTGAGCACATTTAAAAAATAATATTCCGAAGAGAAATACGTATGGGTTTTCGATGAGTTTATTATAAAATTAGTTATTAACAAATGAGTGTCCTTTTTCCTGTCGAAAATTGAGTTGTTACCTAAAATGCTTACCAATTACACAATAATTCTTATTTTCAAAATCCCCTACGTATTTCTCTAGTTATACTCATGTAAAGTACTAGAATTTTTTTTGTATAAATTCAAATTTGCGTCGGATATACTGCTTGCCGCAGAGCGTCTTAAATTCAAAATGCCTCGCGAGAATGGCTCTAGCGTCACCATTTTGTATAATTTTTTAATAAACATTTTTTTCGTTCACTTGTAGCTATGACTAATAACATCTATGGATATTATTATCCTTTTACTTGTCCTTCCACCACAACAAATCGGGAAAAATCAATTTATTTTAGACGTTAACAGTGGTGCAGGTATTTAAACAATTCGCGATTGTATAATTTTACCGCTCTTCTGTAGAGCGATACTCGTGCGATCGTCATTGCTAGAAAATTCGATCCGTCGAAAAACCTGCCGAAAAAAAATGCTAAACGTATTTTTTTGGGGAACGGGATCTACCGAGTGAGACTCGGTAGATCCCGTTCGCGCGCAAATTTGGTCGACCGCTGACAACCTACCGAAGATAAGTCAAAGCAGAGAGCAAAATGCCGAACGCATTTGTTTAAACAATAAGGTTTGACAAATTTTACAACTTGGATAAGCGGCATCGAGATTACAAATAGTGCCCAAGCTTATTTGTTTAAATTGATTTAAAAAAGCGTGGGAAAGTTCCAGCATCCTTCTACAAGACGAGTCTCTGGCAAAGCCCGTTTGCCAGACAGTTCAATCGTTATGAAATTTTGACCATGACCGTTGTCGCAAAAAAAAAATCGAAATAAAATGTACGTTATGACCGCACTGTATGCGAAAAGGTTGCACGCGGCCGGCGGGGCGTAACGAACAAACACACACCCACCCGCGTGCTCAGCGATCGTCGTCTATTCGGCTTCGACTTTTCGTCCCAGTGCGAAGCACCGAGGCCGAATTCGCGAGCGTTGCGGCGTCTGTCGGCGGTGACTCGTAGTAAAAAACTGCGAGATCTGCACTACCGACGTAACGAGAGGCCGCGTCGAAAAATTCTGGCGTGTGACACATGGCCTTAATTGTATATTGAAAATCGGTGATGCGAAGAGAAAAGCGCAAAAGAGCATCGCACAACATTTTTCTGTAAAAACATTTCCAATGAATTCTTTACCGATAAGCATGAATGATCTCTGCACTAATTGTAAGTAAACAAATTTATTGAAATTGCTAAACATTTAGTTGAATAATATGAGCAACTAAATATTTTTGGACATGAACGAAAATTTTGTCATTTCAACAGTATGTTTGGTTCAGTCCGAGACTGTGGAGAAAATATGATGTTAAGATGACAAAAATGTAGTCAATATCGAAAAATATTTAGTTGCCCGTATTGAACTAAATATTTATCAATTTAAACAATTTTTTTTCTCAGTGTGCATAAAAAATGCATCATTAACTGTTCAATGTTAGAATGTCTATTTAATTTTTCGTCAACATCGAAATTATAGTTTTACAAAATTGGAAAGCGTGAAAGCATACCGGTACAGCTCGCTATACAACTTTAATTATGTACGTGAATGACAATGACTAAAATAATGAAATTTAATTAATTTCCTAAGTTAATCACAATTCGATGGGCACAAGCACAAGATCTTGCACAATGTTTAATTACACTGTGATAAATATAAATATTCCATTTGTAGTTTAGATAAAGCTACATGCTGTCCCACGATACCGATATTTCGTTGAAATTCGGTGCGTTTTGCAGTTTCTAAATTTGTTCTAATCAGAAAATTTGATTGTGCCAGATCGTTTTTAGTATTCATCATTGCAGATTAGACCTTTGTAACAAAAATCAGCCAAGGGCCATTTGCTATTTTTTTTAACCCTTAGACCGTATGTCCTAAGTGTCTCGGTGATTGAGATGTGATTTGTTTTTTGTTTTCTTAATCACCCAAAATTTCGCCTTCGAATTGTCATAACTTCTATGTTTGTGGTTGTAATAGCTCGAAATAACTTTTGCTGAATTCTGTCATGTATGTTTATTATAAATGAATCATAATTTGATACAATCGGTTTCAAGAAAATTACTCATGAGCTTCCAAATTCTTGAAAATGCGTAAATGTATGAAAATGGAAACTTCTTAATGCATTAAAAAAAAAACTAAAAGCTATTTTAAACTTAGCTTTGTTTTAAAAAGTTCTCTAGTTTATCCTCTTTCCAACGGTATGCTGCAGATCATAGAAATAATTTATTATGTGGTAAAAATATATACAAACATTTTATTATAATAAATTTAGAAGTACACAATTTTACAAAGTTACACATTTGGAAGACTTTGGAAGCTCAAGAGTCATTTTCTTAAAATCAATTGTATTAAGTAATGATTTATTTACAATAAACATACATTGCAGAACACAACAAAAGTTATTTCGTGCTATTACAACCACAAACAAGAAAGTTATGACGATTCAAAGGCGAAATTTCGGGTAATAAAAAAAAACGAAAAAAATCATGTCAATTACTGTGACACTTAAGCCATAGGGTCTGAGGGTGAAAAAATTAGCAAATGACCTCCCCCAATCCCCCAAAAAATTGTTTCGGTCCATGCGCCAAACACCCTGTATATACGCCTGTGTAAGTGTGTGGATGAGTCGGCGTATTATCTACATTATTGAATGTATACAAAATTCTAATTTTTGAATCACAGTATATACATTTATTTTACAATATTAGCGTACAAATCTAATTTTTATTTTACATCGGGTAAAACTAAAACACAATGGTCGGCAAAAATTCTGTTGCCAATTTCTCCTTCAAACGGATCACATTTCGGACCAAAGAATAAGTTTCTCCGTTTTTCTGAGATTTAATGAGTAGTTAATGCAAAATTGTGAGGAGATGATGATTCCCTACAATTTTCTACACATTTTGAGATTATTTTTTTTTCTTAAAAATGTCGACAATTTTTTTTTTACGTTTTATGAGTAGACAATGCGAAATTGTAATAAAAACAACATTTTTTTTCGTCTTAACACTTCGTCTGTAAACGCTTTTCCGGTACCTTCCGTCTGTAAACCCGGGTATTTAAAGTCCTGCCGTTTTTTCCCGATTAATACATTCGAATTTTTTTGAAAAAATGCTTGCTAGTGTTCGAAACATTCAATTTAATGTATCAATTATAACATTATAGGAAAATAATTTATTTCACATATTTTTTGTTGAACAAATGAAGCACCTCGGTAGAAAAGTAGTTTCGGCTCAAAAACAAAATACCCAGGTTGATAGACGAAGTGTTAATCTTCATTACTTGATGTTTAAGAAGCAATAAAAGTCCTCCTTCATTTTTTGACAAAACTTTGACGATTCGGGTAAAAAATAACGATTCAACCGATCGATTTGAAAATTTACAGGGTTCTTGGGCATGTATTGAGTTAAAATAAACTACAAATATTGCTCATTTTCGCAATATTTGCAAAGTGGCGCTGGATTTTCCAAAACGGCAGAAAAAGTTATTTTTGTGCTTTTTAAAATCAATATTAAGCTTAGAAAAATAAAATATTTCTCTAAAATATCGAAAGGCATTTTTATAAAGGATTCATTCGAGTTTCCGAAACCCACCTCCCGCTCGCTGTACGATCATCACTTCATGAGATATCAATGATCAAAGAAAAAAGCTGACTTTTAATTCAATCGGCGATATCTCAGCAACAAATGGTCGTACAGAGAGCAAAAAACGAAATTCAAGCTAAAGAACCAAGCTCCATGACCTCAGCATTAATTGGCCATGAAAAAAAATTGAGCCCATGGACGCTTTTGAAGAAACAAAATATTTCGAAAACATTTTCTTCCCGTGATCTCTTATAATAGCACCGAACGTAATGGTAAAAAAAAAAATTCGGCAAGATTCTTAAACTAGAGATTGCAAGCTTTAAAATTTTTCCCCCTGGTACGACAATTTCGCACGGAGTTACAGCTTTTTGAAAATCACTTTAATTTTTTTTCATGTTCTGCTCCTTTAATTTTTTTGCTGCGTGTATTTACCAGTGAAAGTACGATGCTGAATTGAATAATGTTGATGATACGAAAAAATTACATAATGCTGTCGATTATGCGAGCAAAGTTGTTGCAATTACTAAAAACAATATTGGAAGGCGGTCTTGATATACAGTTCGTTATACATCAGAAGTATATGGTTTACGAATGTTAGGAAATTACTTACCCACCTCGCAACGCTGTAGAATCGGTCTCTCCGCGCTGATGACCTCACGACGTATGGCCGCACTGCCATCGTTATTTTGAGAAACGTATCGAAGCCATGAAAGTAGTCACGCCACTAATGATATGTTCCAAATATGTTTGTAAAATTAGTCCCGCTTATTTTTGTTCTCGCCAATCGAATTCGACGAGCAGGTATCGAAACAAGAATTAGGAAACGTTGAATCGTGATGTGAATTCAAATGCAAACCAAAGACCGCGTAGACCAGCATAGGTAGGACAGGCACGCGTGATTAGGAGCCATTTCTACTCGAGCATCGAAAGGACTGGTGCCGTTGTGTCGTTTGAAAAAAATAGTAATACGTTTATAATTAAAGCTTCGGAAATACAGCTAGAAGAAAGATGAAAAATTTGTAACTGCACTGCGTATGTGTAATGGAAGAAAGGATGCGCGTCCAATGAGGCGATGAAAGAAATGTCGAAATACGCTAGGCGAAACGAACAGCACGGCACAAGAAATGCAACTGCGCACCGTAGCGGGAATTCTCGATGCGACGTTGTACGCCATAACGAAACGCAGCCATAGCCAACTCCCCTATTATTTCCCTTCTACCATTTCGAGACGAAATCGTGCGCGTGACGCCTGTACGCCAATAGGACGGACGATATAACAGTAGAACGTTATTTGTATCGCAAGCGGAATTATACTCCAATGACGTTGAACGCGAAAGGTTGCGTTCATGCAAAGTGAATGTGGCCGGCTGTAATTTTTTTTATTTATAAAAACCAATAAAATTAAACGGCATATAAGTAGAATAAAAACAATCGTAAGAATGTTTTTAGTTGAACGTTATATGTTCGTGCCGATAGAGTTGATGAGAATGAAAAAAGGTACAAAATATTAGAAGAAAGTCATCGTAATTGTCACTCTATGGTAGCGAATCTTAAAAGAAAAAAAAATGAATAAAGACAACATTAAAAAAGTTTTCACTATAGAAGCAAAAAAAACGTTGACATTGGTAATTGATAATATTTTCATCTTTTTTAACGAAAGTTTGCTTCAAAATAAATTTAAAAAATTATATATCGGCTTTCGTCTACATCTCAATTAGTTCAGGAGTTATCAGCGTTGAAACGTTTCCAAAATTTCCGAGATCGTCATTTTTTTGGAAAATTATAACTCCTAAAAGGTGTGTGTGTGTGTGTGTGTGTGTGTGTGTGTGTGTGTGTGTGTGTGTGTGTGTGTGTGTGTGTGTGTGAGTGTGTGAGTGTGTGTGTGTGTGTATACACACACACACACTCACACACACACACACACACACACACACACACACACACACACACACACACACACACACACACACACACACACACATATATGTATGTATGTATGTATGTATGTATGTATGTATGTATGTATATATACACACACGCACAGGTCAGTGCAATTCGAAAGACATTTTTTTCTCGACTTTTGCTTCCTGAAAACGTAATCGTCATGGAATGAAAAAAACAAATTTTCCAAGGTAAAAGGTGATACCGAAATGTTTCAACGTGTTATCAAAGGCTTGAAGTTGAAAATGGAAAATAGGTGCCTTTTGTAACAATCTGAAACGGAAGGAACGCTAACACCGAAACCTTCAAGTGGTATATACCTGAGAGTTTTGGATCGCGATTGCTTATGAGACTGCTCGACTAAACGTGGAGAAATTTATTGGCGTTTGTGAGCATGAGTTTCAATAACGCCTTCGAACTATCGAAAACGTTATTAAATGTTTACAGAGGCAGCTAGAAAACCTAAAAAGAGCCGTCAGCCGTAAAACGGCAGAAGAATTTGCACGGAATACGGCAGAAGTACCACCGGTATGCTCCTATTTTATTTCATGTTTATAATTGTGCAATGTCCGATAATGAAAAGTATTCGAAAGAATTTTTTATGTAATTATACAAGGACGAAGATAACGAAGTAAATGACACGCATGTAAGCGGAGCTGTCGTTGCCGAAAGAACGAAGGGAAATGGCGAAAAGTCAATGAACAACAAATGCAGCGGAGGGACAAATCAGCAATCGGAAATGAAATCTGACCAAGGAAGCATTAACAAGGTACGGATGAAAATTAATTATCGAGTACAATTTTGGCTGAAGCTTCAATTCGTAAATTTCATACTTATATTGAAGCAACAGACAGGGCTGGGCGACCAAGATGACGTTCTAAACACTGATAACAATGCTGATAAGAATGAAGAAAACATCGGTAATGAAGTGATCGTTCAAAATGAAACCGGAAGGAATGAAGCTGAAAATCATTATGAGTCAATGGACGACACGCAAAGTGAGAAATCGGATAAAATCAAATCCGACGAAGAAATGATTGAAAAGGTACGGTGCAATGAATACGCATAGATGGGGAAACGAGTGCGAAAATGTTTTTTTGTAATAAAAGCCACGATGGCAGAAGGAGAGAGTAAATGGGTTCGTTGGTCTCAAAATTGTAGCGTATTTTGACATAAGTTGAAAATAAGTACAGTAGAGATGGAAGTTCGCTGTCTAGTAAAATAGTGACTGAAAAATGTAATTGTAAATTGAATATTTAAATTTGACGTACAGACTTTGTAGCAAAGGCTACAAAGATGATGTCGTGAAGACGCAAGTAATTTGTAAAAGTTATGAAAATAATACTGGTAATATATAATATGATACAGCCTCGCGATGACGACAAAGAAGCAGCTAATACGGAGGGAGAAGCTCCAACCGAAATATTGGATGATCGAAGTACACAAAGCCGATCATCAAGCACTGAATCACGAGTACGCTCGAGTACCATTTCCAATTGGGAAGCCGACGATGGAATATTCCCCGTGCATACCGATGATGACTATAATGATGTAAGTTTTTATTGTAACAATAGTTAATTTTTAATGTAACAATTTTTTCGTTATTTCACAAATAAGGCAACAATTGTTAAATAGATTTTAAAACAAAACGAAAAAGGTATCTAGTCCCGATGCAATGAGAAACTAATAGTAATTGTGAATAATGCAGGAAAATGTTGAAAATCGTACTGACCGAGCGAAAAATAAAGCGTTCGTTGGAGTAAGGCGAATGGAGATGTATCCAGCGGATTCCAGCCAAAATTACGTTCGACGAATTCGCAAAATCGCAGATGAACGGATACGCAAGAAACGTGCGGTGCTGGTAAGCTCTAGTTGTAAATCAATGATAATGTTTTGATATTGGCCGGATCCGAGCCTGCTTACCCAAGGAGAGCGATGGAATTACAAACTGCCCGGACACGCGCCCGATTTGAGTTATTACTTATATCGGAAAAATTAACTTGATAATACTTAATAGCCTGAAGAGACTCCACTTCGAAAAAATGTCGGCTGCGTTAATCGAAATTTCAAGTGGTCCTCCATTTTAAGTACCGGGAAGGACACGAATAATAGTGGATCTCAGCCATGGGAAAATTCATCGCAGTCATTTAAAAAAGAGGTAAAATATTCCTTCGCAATTCTTTCTTAATATCTTGTTCGGATGAAATTAATACCAGAAGACACCGATCATTGAGAAATGACCGGGAAAACAATACAATTCATAAGGAAATAATGCAAGTGAGGTAAGAGATAATGCTTCAACGAATATTGTACAGGCATCAACCAAAATGGAAGCCGCTTCGCGAGGTGCCGCCCGGAACAACGCCGATCGGAAGGAAAGTCATACGACGTACAATGTTCTTCCCAGTCGTGTAAATAAATCGACTATACCGGTAAGAATCATTTTTCGAATACAAATATTGTACAAGGTAAACATGAATCTGCATAATAGCGACAGTAATTTATATTGACAACAGGTAGTTAACGAAGAGAACCAAATACGCGGCCAAAAGAGAAAAAGGGATGAAGTCGAGGTGTCGACAGAAATCTCTCAGCCATGCTTCGAAACGCCAAAAATGGGGATGCAAAGACGGTATCGCAATGATGATAATAATAATTATGGAGGTAGTGCTGTCGATGCCCCGGCATCAAAAAGAATGAGAGCCGTCCCGCCAGTGGACCAAGCAAATGCAGCCGCCCTGAAGTACGACAACCGACAAAAAAGTACAAACTTATGCCATGTTGGTACGAGTCAAGGAGATGAGTCAACTATACCGGTAAGAATAATTTTTAGAACGCAAATATTATGAAGGGTAATGATGAATCCGCATAGTAACCTTAGCAACTGATATTGATAACAGGTCGTAAAGCAAGGAAAGCAAGGAAATAAAAATGATATGCGACAATCGCATAAGAGAGTACTGACGCCAGTACCGACAAAAAGTGGTGTGCCGAAAAGCCTAAAGCCCAAACTTCAAAAATCGCAAAATCAGGCACGGTCCGTCCTGAATAAGAAGAAGGTAATAAAAACTTTTTTGTTGGCAGTTGCACATTAGATGGAAACCATACAATATTACACCGCGTTGTAAAGAAAAAATCTATAGCAATTAACTTGTAACATAAAAATGAAGTGTTAATATGATAAGAAAAAATGTATACATAGATGTCGAGCAGCCCAACCAGTGAAAGTGCCGCGGGCCATGACAAAGAGAGAGCAGCTCCGACCTCGGGTTACTCTCAAAGCCGACAAAAGAAGTTAAATAACGCGGTAATGGGTGTATAAATAAGGAAAACAGGACTTCAATATATAACGCGCTTAAAAAATTATGGTTTTTTGAAATATAAAATATTTACAGATAAAAGAAGTACGCAAGACGGTCGCGGACTTGAACAAAAAGTTTAAAAACCTAGAGAAACTTTTGGAGGCTGAAAGTAGCGAGGAAGATGACTTCGAGATGCTGGATATTTTGTCGGAGGACAAAATGGAAGGAGACACAGAAATTGCTCCCGGTTGGCGATTAAATGGCGAAGTAGTTATACAAGCGGGGACAGCTTCAAATATGAGCAAGAGATTATTCCTCCTAATGTCGGCTCTGTGGGACAGGGACGAAAGAGCGAAGCTTGTTGTGAAAAAAAGAAGGGGCAAGGACAACGATGGGAAACGAAAAAATTACTTCGGCGGAGATCAAGAAGTTAATGCGTAAGTTATTAAAAGGTCACTCATTCGAGGGTAGAGGGGAGAAAGGATTCAGCAAAAAAAATGTTATTGAAAAACAAAACGTTTATTGAAAAGCATGCGACTCGAAAAGTGCAAACACTTTTTGTATGTAGACGTTCGTTACGGCCGAATAGGGATAACGTAGCCTGAAGAAACCAAAGTTATTAAATCGATCAGAATGAATACGTGTAAATTGGAAATATGTGTCGGGCAATTTTTGAAATGTTTTGTAATGTAGTTACGGTATTTATTGTCGAGACGCAGGTATGAAAATATCCCCCTCGAAGAAATGGTCCCCGACAAAATAAATTCTTCGCTTCTTTTCAAATGCTTAACATACAGGTGGGTGCATCTCGCTCCAAAAGATGAAAAAACTACCGGTCGATGGAGTGGACAACATCGACAAAATCAAAACCATGATTTCTAACAAACTCAAAAACGATCGGTATTACAGTGGTCGTGGGAAAAATACAAGTGCCAAGATGCTACTTGGGCGAAAATTCACCGACGTCGATGAAGATGACGACCACGATCATGATCACGACGACGACGACCACGATCATGATCACGACGACGACGACCACGACTCTAACCGCGACGACGACCACGACAACGACGACGACGACCAATAGTCGTCTGGTGTTCTCAGTGATAAAAAAATGTTATGTGCAATGAAAAACAATATGTGTAAACACTGCGGAAATCTTAGCTATTATATATTGTAGCGGTGATAACGAAACGAGGGTGGGTTCGTGGCGCAATAAGAAAAACCAAAAATGCGATAGATGTAATATTATTTTATAATATACATGCTCATGTTTATAGCATACTAACGAAACGACGCATAATATTGCTAATCACGATGCCATATGCGACTTTAATCGAATGTTAATAATGTAATAATATTAATTGACAATTGTGCGAACTTTTTAGTCCAGAGAGACAATCGAAGGAAAAACAATGGAATACAAAATCGCCTTCCGCGCAGCCCTCGAGAACTTTTTTTCCCATGCACCTCCGACGCTCATTAACTTCATAAAATACAAGGCGTGCATTTAGAGAGCTTCATATACGGTTTAAAAAAAAGGTTTAAAATTATTTTTACTGTCTTACGACCATTTACGGTACGATTTACGAAAATTTTGTCGTTTCGGTGGCAAAAACAAACCTATTTTATATTATTTTGACAAAACAATTGATGTATTATGTATGAGGCTGTGCTGGAATACAGAAACCGTGATATCCGTATGTATAATATTACAGCAAGCTTCGAGCTGACTTTTATCTTCAATTTCGACAATAATATTCGACATCGAGCCACTGCCGCGATGGTTGGGAAGAATGTCGAAAATAAAAAATTCATTGTACCGCCGCCCCTCGAATCCCGAGAGCAAAAACCCAAAATAAATGTTCTAATTGCTTTTGGGGCCATCTTTCCTAAGATCCAATAACCCTACTTTGTCTTGTGTATTATCCCATGTTTTATTTTCTCTATTGCACAAAATGTTTGATAAATATAATCGCGACCCGAGAAACTGGGTCGAAACAACTCGCCAGCAGGGCTGTCGGAAAATAATTCGACCCACAATATCTGGTCGAAACGACCAGCCAGCAAGGCTGCCGAAAAAAAATCGACCTGAGAAAACTGCTCGAAACGACCAGCCAGCGCGGCTGTCGACAAAATCGACCCGAAAAAACTGGTCGAGACGACCAGCCAGCGGGGCTGCCGAAAAACAAAATCGACCCGAGAAAACTGGTCGCAACGACCAGCCAGCCGTGCTGCCGAAATAAAATCGACCCGAGAAAACTGGTCGAGACGACCAGCCAGCGGGGCTGCCGAAAAACAAAATCGACCCGAGAAAACTGGTCGAAACGACCAGCCAGCCGTGCTGCCGAAATAAAATCGACCCGAGAAAACTGGTCGAAACGACCAGCCAGCGGGGCTGCCGAAAAACAAAATCGACCCGAGAAAACTGGTCGAAACGACCAACCAGCCGTGCTGCCGAAATAAAATCGACCCGAGAAAACTGGTCGAAACGACCAGCCAGTGGGGCTATCGACAAAAAGATTCGACCCGAGAAATCGAGTCGAAACGACCAGGTAGACGGGGCCCAAAATATATTTCGACTAAAATTTTTTAGTCGGAACGACCAACCTATGGGCCCAAAGTGAGGCCCAATTGTAGTCGACACGACCACAAAATGTTGGTCGTTCCGACCAGGAAATTACCGAAATTTTTCGGTATTAAAGACTCCAGTTCCGACCGAAATTCCGGTCGAACAATCTGCTAGGGTAGTGTATCA